>CM053611.1:64364739-64386842 GCA_028646535.1 Procyon lotor
AATGGCCAACAGACACATGATATATATACAATGGAATAATATGCAGCCATCAAGAGAAACGAAATCTGGCCATTTGCAACGACATGGATGGAACTGGAGGGTATTATGCTAAGCGAAATAAGTCAGTCAGAGAAAGACAATTATCACATGATCTCTCTGATATGAAGAATTTGAGAGGCAAGGAGGGAGTTTGGGGGTGGTGGGGGAGAGAAATGAAAGGAAGGGATGGAGAGGGAGACAAACCATAAGAGACTCCTAGACTCACGAAATGAACTGAGGGTGGCTGGGAGGCAGGGGGGGTAGGGATGGCGTGGCTGGGTTGTGGACATTGGGGAGGGAATGTGTTATGTTAAGTGCTGTGAAATGTGTAAGCCTGACGATTCACAGACATGTACCCTGGGGCAAATAATACATTATATGTTAATAAAAATTAATTAAAAAAAAAAAAAGAATGATACCCTGTATCTGCTGACTAAACACTGTGCCCAGATTATCATGGCCATAATGTAATCTAGTGACTTGAGCCTGTATGACTTTATTATCTCATGGGATAGTATATGTATATGATGGTTATTGGCTGGGAACAATGAGGATTCAGATTTAGAAGTGGCGATAGAAGCCAAGAGATCTAGTAGTGCCCTTCATCTGACAGGTCAAACTCAAAGTCACATGGAAACACAGAAACTATGACCAGGACAGAGATGACCAGATGTCTGATCCCATGTCTATTTCAATCCTCAGAAAACATCTTCTAAAAAAGTTTAAAAAGTGGAAAGTACACTACATAGAACCAAAATCAGAAGATATACATACTAATGCTGTGACTTGGGGCCAATTACTTGATTGTACTCAGTCTCATTCCCCGTAATTATAAAAATTTGAAGAAGTACTTCGTAACATTCTTATGAGGATTTGATGAGATAACAGATGTAAGATTGTCTCTAAACTATTCAAGTCAATAAACCTATAGTCTCATGGTGTTCATTTAGCCTGGAGAGTTTTTCTAAGTGTTTAAAAATAGCTTAAAGTTATAAATACCTGGAGGTTTTGCCAAAAATATAGGGTTTTGGTTTCTCTTTAGCAGAAAGAAAGTGTGACACATGGCTAGGAGTATTTGTGACAAAAAAGGAACTATTCTCGAGACACAGTTCCTGATCATAATGGTCCAGCTATATTTCTTTTAGATCTATTATAATCTATTTATTAAAGAAAATAAGACATTGGCATAAACTTCTTTTCTCCTTGCAAGTTTGCAAATTAAATGCTACTTCTTGCATAGTGAGAAGAGTTTGCTCAGAAACATCCAGAGAAAGGGGGTGCTAGAATGTCTTAAGCTACATGGCTCCATCTCCTGGTTTCAAATAGCTCAAACACAAATATGGAACTCACCAGAAGGAAATGTATAAAGTGGAAAGAAAAATTGCTATCTTCTCTGTTCTGCAAATTCATTCCTTTTTCTCTTCTGCTTAAACTTGGTATTTGAGAACTCTCTTCCTGAAAAACAGATGACATGAATTTTTACAATTAAAAAAATAATGTTTTTCTTAACTCTGGGATGCATGGTAGTCACAATTGATTAGACACATCACAAAATAAATCTTCATCTTAAAGTCTGAGAAGTTTAACTCCCCTACTTTTATTAAGATATGATTAACATATTACATTGTGTAAGTTTGAGACATACAATGTGAGAATCGGATACACATATATTATGAAATGATTGCCATGATAAAGTTAGTTTTAACACTCCGATGAAAAGCAATCTATTCTTTCCTTCCAATAACCTCTTTCTCCCAATGTGATTCTGGAGATTAGAATTCACTTTAAAATGGATGTTGCAATATTCCTGGGCATTGTGGTAGACATTACTAAATTTTTAGCAACATGGCATACCTCTCTCCTTTGGTCTCACAGGAGAATTACACTTCCCTGACACCATGCCAATATGACTTGCTTTGGCCAATGAATTTGAACAAAGTGGTATACATCATTATGTGTGGAAATATGTCATTGCTGGCGCTTGGTACTTTATTTCTTCCCTTGCCCTGGTGGAGTGGAAGTCCTCAGCAACCCAGGGGTCTAAGTCACTAATGAGGAGGTCACTTCTGCTGATCCTCATCAGACATGTAGTAGAGGCAAAATAAATGAACTTCTACAATTTTAAGTCATTGAGTTATTGGGGAGTGTTTGTTAACACTGCATAACATGATTTATCCTAACTGATGTAGATATGTGAGAGAGGACTTTAATTAGATATTTCTTTTTTGCATAATAGCCAATTTAAAGATCTGAGGATGCAGAGTATATATTTTTTTCCTTTGTTCCTTATGTGTTGATATCAGACAATCTCGAAGATAATAAACATACTGTGATAGAAGAAAGTACCCATCTTGACACACATGTGAACAAATGTGGACATTGTTCTTTTCTTTTTTATTCAAATTCAAGTTAGTTAACATATACTGTATTATTAGTTTCTGAGGTAGAATTTAGTGATTCATCATTTGTGCAGTGATTATGCAGTGCACTGCATAAATGCAGTGATTCATGCATTTGACACCCAGGGCTCATTACATCAAGTGTCCTCCTTAATTGGGTACATGACCCAATTACCCCATCCCTACCTACCTCCCCTACGGCAACCCTGTTTTTTTCCTACAGTTTAAAGTCTCTTATGGTTTGCCTTCCTCTCTGTTTTCATCTTACTTTATTTTCTTTCCCTTCCCCAATGTTCATCTGTATTTTTCCTGAAACTCCCATATGAGTGAAATTATCTGATGTTTGTCTTTTTCTAACTTAATTTGGTTAGCTTAATACCGTCTACTTCCATCCACATCATTGCAAATGGCAAGATTTCATTCTTTTCAATGGCTGAGTAATAGTTCATTGCATATATATTTTTACATGTATCAATTATATATTTTTATATATCTATATATTTTTATACATATGTATCTTAAATTGATGAAAAGAAGCAACCTATGAAAATGCCTTTATTCTTTCAAAAAGTACCTCAATGATGCCTGGCTGGCTCAGTCAGTAGAGCATGCAACTCTTGATCCCCGGGTCGTGAGTTCAAGCCCCATGTTGGGTGTGGAGCCTACTTAAAAAAAAAAAAAAGAAGTATTTCAGTCAAACTATACTTAATATCTTTGGAGGTAACTTATTTTTTGTAGAAAAAACTATAAATACCATGCAATATGACTAACATGCCCATGGATATTCAGGGGTTAGTTAACTAAACACAGAAGGGTGCCCATGTACCTACCTCTGTACACACTCATGGTGTACATTTTTCTTATTGTCTACATTTGCATTTTGATAGAAGCTCCCACATTGCCCTACTGAGTAGGCAAAATACTCATCAAATTCTTTTCTAAAGAACCAACAAGAAAATAGGCAAATCATTACATTTGAATAGGTTAAATGATATTGTATAAAATTACTGTAACTAAAATTTAAAAAGCTTAGATTTTACCTTTCCTTCTAGAACTTTTAGATACAATTCTCTCTCTCTCTCTCTTTTTTTTTCTTAACATTTTACTTTTAAGTAATCTCTGCACCCAACGTAGGGCTCAAAACTACAACCTCCAGATCAAGAGTCACATACTTTTCTGACTGAGCCAGCCAGGCGCCCCTAGATGCAAGTTTCTGGAGTCTAATTCAACATAGTCCATTTAATACAATATGGACTCATTCCCTAAAAGTTCCTTAAAAGCATTTTTTTCAGGCTATAAAATTACTATAGGTGCATTTCTTTAAAAATAAAAGTATATAAAAATATAAATCAGATGATGAAGTCCTATAAGATTCCACCACACCTAATATATTTCCTCCATGGGTATGTCACAGTTTTGTGTCTGGATTTTTCCACTTAATGTTTTATCATGGGTATCTCTCAATGGTATTAATATGATCCAAAAACATGTTTTCATCTACATGTAATAAGAATTATAATAATAAGTACCATTTCCTGAGCTCTCATACTGGGAAATTCTAAGTGTTATACAAATACCACTTGAGATATATTGTCAGTTAATCCTTAGAGCAACCTTTGGAGGGAAGCATTTTTGCATCCCTCTTTCAGCTCAGCACCAGTCTCCGATAAACGTAACTTACTCAAGGACACAGTGCTTTTAAGAACTGAGATTCAGGGGCACCTGGGTGGCTCAATGGCTTATAGCCTCTGCCTTTGGCTTAGGTCATGATCTCGGGGTCCTGGGATCGATCCCTACATTGGGCTCTCTGCTCAGCGGGGAGCCGGCTTCCGCCTCTCTGCCTCCTTACACCTCTCTGCTTACGCCTCTCTCTGTGCCAAATAAATAAGTAAAATCTTTAAAAAAATAAAAAATAAATTAAAAAAAGAAAAAAGAAAAAAAAGAACTGAGATTCCAACCAGGTGTGTGTCCTCCAAGGCTGGCGGTTTTAAGCACTATAGCTCTGAGATAATAATGGATCTTGTAGGGACTATTCAGATTTTAACAATAAAAACATCTGTATATGAATTTTATGTATATTTTAAAATATATTCTTAGGATAGATTGGTTGAAGTAGAACTAACAAATCAGGAGATTTGAATATGTACTCGATTCTTGATATATATTGACAAACTGACCTTCAAAAAGATTATACCAATTTATTCTACCATCAGCAATGAAAGGAATTTCCCATTTCACTTCACCAAGAATAGCTTTTTCAAAAATCTTTAATATTTTTCTGTTGTACCTTAAGATTGTCTTATTTTCTCATTTATTTTATGACTATCGCTGTATACATGTGTTCCCATAAACTCTGGCTATCTGTATCCTCTTTTTCAAATGTGGTTTTCACTTCTTTGGCTATTTTTCTATTAATGAATGAATCTTCTAATGATTTGTAAGAATTTTTGTTATATTAAGGATATTAAACTTTCTCAGTCACATAGGTTTGTTTGCCTTTTAATTTTGTCACATAGGTTTGTTTGCCTTTTAATTTTGAAATTTTATTATGTAGTAAAAAAAATCTATCAATATTTAAATTTCACCTTAGTTTTTTCTTTTTGTTTTTAGATTTGAAAAATAAATGTATACTTCTATATTTATAGCTTCTTAGTTTTACTCCATTTACTTCTTAAACTACGTTACTTCGTTTTCCAAGTGATGATACTGTATCCACTGTTTTGTTCATTAAATAATCTCACTTTTCACACCACCTTGAAATGCCATGTTTATTTCAGTATCAATTCCTATATATATTAGACTCTATTTTACAACTTATTCTTCTGTCACTAGCATACATTAATTGTTGAAGTTTGGCCATCTGTTTTAACATTATTAGTAGCAAAAATTTCCACACAAAATTTTTCTTTCTCAAATGTTCTTGGACATTTTTATCCATTTATTCTTCTAGATGATTTTAGAAGTGAGTTTCAAACCTCAAAAGAGAAGTCTATTGAGATTTGTATTGATATTATTTGAAACATACAAATTACTTTGCAGAGAATTACAGTTTAAAATAGTGGCTCGTTTAGGCATCTTTCCCAGTATTAAACCCTAAATTATCTTACTTGAATTCAGGACTATTTTTATTAATTTACATTGATTTTTTTATTAAATTTTTATAGAGGCTAATTTGAAACTTTCCAGGGTCTATTTCACACTTTTGTCTCTAACCATAATAAACATGGCTATTACAAAGTACTTCCGATTATGGCTATGAAAATAATAAATAATGATAATTTGCTTTTGTCTTTATTTTCATTTAATACCTAGGTAGGTTGGCTTCCATATCCTATATTTAACACTAACATACAGAAACTTTATGCTTTTTTGGTGACACAGAATCTAATATGTAAATGATATATATCAACGAGCTAAAAATCTAAAGTCAAGTCAATAAGCATTTCTCATGGGGAATTTTGAGAGGAACTAGTGATCTTTTATTTTCTTTCTACGTATGAAACTAGTGTCTTTTCTTTACAATACTTAAAAATATCTTCTAATTACTGTAATGTCCTATCTCATAGTCTTACAGGCATATATAAAATTATATGACTCTCCCAACAAGTAACCTTAATCCTATTTGCCTTGTCCCGATTCCGCGAAGTCTAAAAAGATGAGTAATCCGGAATGGGATGTATAGTAGACACAACCTCCCTGAGGAGTAGCTGCTATTGCCAAATCCATAAAAAGAACTTCCCAAGAATTGGGGTCCATAAAAGTCCAAGAGTGAATGAGTTGTCTACTTCCCACATACCTCAAATCCCCAAGCATCTTGGTGGGTATATGAGTTTACAGTTGAAGAAACTCGCTAAGCTACAGTTTCTAAGATGCCTTCAAGTTTTAGACCACCATTATATATCTCTGGCAGAAACTGAACTGTCTAGTAGTAAGGCAGGGCTTCTAAAGAGTTTTCTGCCTTAATATATGCATTAAAAGAGAGTTCTGTAGTGAATGAATTTGAGCACATCAGAGCTGAAATTTAAAAGGCCTCCTTTTCGGGGTATCTGGGTGGCTGAGTAGGTTAAGTGGCCAACTCTTAATTTGAGCTCAGGTCATGCTCTCAAGGTCTTGAGATCAAGCCCCACATTAGGCTACGTGCTCATCACTGGGTCTGCTTGAGGATTTCTCTCCCTCTGCCCCTCCCACTCACTCATGCACTCTCTCACTCTCTCTCTCAAATTAAAATAAAATCTTTTAAGACATAAATATCAATACAAGAAGTAGTCAGCACCTATAACTTCAGCCTCGAAAAGAATCAAGTAGGCTTTTACTTTTCCGTGTACTGCCACTTCGTGTTTTGCTGAAATAATCTGGATATTTTTGTCTTAAATGTTCTCTCTTTTTCTTTAACACTGTATTTTTGCCTTTTAGAAATTTTCTTAATTTCGGTCAGCTTAAAGGGGAAACTTTGGTACCAGTTCAAGAGTAAATGTTTATACTTAGCTATATATTTTATTGGGTTTTGGTTTTTTGGTTTGTTTGTGACTAGACTTATTTTTTTTAATAGGTAAGTTGCTTTTCCTTTCTTGAAGCTCTTGAGATTTTTCTCTTTGGCTTTGACTTCCAGACATTTCACCATGTGGCTTCTAGGCATGGATGTTTTGTTTCCTCATCCCTACGTTCTACCCAATATGCAGAAGATCCCCTCCATCTGAAGACCAGTCATTATTTTATTTCTTCAATTATTTGTTCACTTTCTCCACACTGTTCTTTCTCATCTCCTCATACAAGCGTAAGGTCTCTGAGTCTATCCTCCAGGATACTCCTTTGCTTTGGCTTTTTTGCATTCAGCTCTGAATGTGGCCTTCTGAACCATCGCCCAGGTACTAATTCAGTCTTCAGTGGTCCACTCTCTTTAGCTAGTCTATTCTTTTCTCTTCCTTCTATCAAAAATTTGTAATTAAGTTTCTTCTTCCTCATAACAGCCTTTTATGTAGACAAAATATGCTTCAAATCTCTAAAGATGCTTCTTTTATTTATGTTAGGTTTTTTTTTTAACCCTGTTAACTATGTTTCCTATGGGCATTTTTTTCAATTGAGTCTGAGCCTCTTTTTTCTTAAGTAACTACTACTTTTAAATTGCCTATTCACATTTGTGTATTTGTAGATAGACATTTGAATGGTGTAATATGGCTCAAACACATTTTCTGGAATCTCTGGAATCAAAATTCCCACTTTAGAGAAACTAGTGGACATTGACCTGAGGGTAGTGGATAAATACAACTGTTCCCCATTCTTCCGTCAAGATGCTGAGTGCCTGTGGCCCAGAACTTTGTACACATTCAGTGGGGCTGGAAGTATTCTGGGTTTCACCTGGGAAAATTCACATTTTCTTTTCATTCGTGTGGGTGGGAAAGTATGTTTCTTATCTGTTCTATATCTTCCAGAAATTCATTATTATTGTATTCTATTGACACTCTTTTTTTCTACTCTTTTAACAGTTGAAATAGGTTTGAGTCCAATCAGGCAGAACCAGGCTTATGTGGTTGATAAAGTAATCAAATAAAAGCAACATTTATTAAGCATTTTTTATGTGGCCCTTAGCAAGCTAGGTATTTTAGATGGTTTTCTTTTAATTCTCATGATAATTTAATGAAATAAGTACATTATTATGCCCACTTTATGAAGGAGGAAACTAAGGACCAGAAAGTTTAAGGAAATAGCATTAGACCACACAATCTAAGTGTGAGATTTGAATATTTGTTTTTTGTTCAGTGCTATTCAACTATTTCATTATTTGATATCGATTCCAGAGAGCAGACTCTTCACAACTTTTGCCCACCATTCAGAGTAGGGTTAGAAAAGCTGTATGATATTAGGCAATATTATTGGGAAACTTAAAGTGGCCTACAGTCCACTAAGTTCAGGGCCTTTGTTTATAAATCTAGGAAAAATATGGGGCACCTGCATGGTTTAGTTGGTTATGCATCAGACTCTTGACTTCAGCTCAGGTCATGATCTCAGGGTCATGAGATAGAGCCTCGTGTGGGGCTCCACTCTGCACTGTGCATAGAGCCTGCTTGGGATTCTCTCTCTTCCTCTCCCTCTGCCCTTCCCTGCCACACTCACACACTCTCTCTCCCTCTCTTCCCAAAAAATAAAAATTAAAAATATAAATAAATGAATAAATCTAGGAAAAATAAACATTCCAAATGTCTACCAGGATATGAACTTACTCACGTAACACACAGAAAATATGTGTAGGTTTTTTTTCCAAGACTTGAACTAAAACTGGATAGACTCTATTTATAGTTTGAAAAAAATCAAGAATTTCTTTGTAGTGGCTCTTAAATATCTATGAATTTGCTTATTTGTTTTAAATGGGAGTTCTGAGATAGTCACTTATGCCATAGTTGTGATTAAGCCAAAAATGTACAGGAAATCAATGGTCAGCCTTCTCATGAGAAATTTCAGGGATATTTTTTGTATGAGTGGATGTCAAAATTAATTCAAACAAATGCAAACATTAACAAACCTCTAATGTTTTTCAGTATCATTTTTCATATATGCATATTTTGTGTTCTTCCTACCACGCATAGTTTTGTATTCTCTATACTCTCATGTATCCTTTCAAGTGGAAATAGTTATAGTTCTGTCTAATTATGTTATCTATTTATACTACTTACTGTAATGATTGCTTTGTGTTTTTAATATGGAAATGGTACAGTTAGCTACAAATATAGCACCCAAAGATAACCACTTTTGACATTTATTAAATATTCTTCCAAATGTTTTTCAGTACACGGATGGATGATTGACAATTAGATGAAGCTTAGACAGGCAAAATGGTTAGATTTTTTTAAACAATACAGAATAGCAATATACAGACTGTTTTTGCAACCATTTCTCAGCTTATAGCTTATGTTTAGCATTTTTCTACTGCATAAATAACAATCCACATAGTAGTGGTTCTATACTATTCTATTCTACAGTTGTATACCACAATATAATTAAAATATGCTCTCCTAATAATCACTTAGAATTGTTCTAACTTTTTAAAATTTTTAAAAGCACTGCACAACGTTACATATTTATCATAGTTTTTTCTGATATATACTTAGAATAAATGCCTAGCTTGAGGAGGGTTCTCTATTTCAGTTAGCTCAAATACTAGAAAAGTTATTCCAATTTAAACTCCCAGAAAGAAGATATAGAAGAGACTCTATTTCGTTCCCACTGTGCCAAAACAAATGTCAATATTATTTTAATCCTTTCCTACTTAATATTATTTCTTTTCAGTGAATCTCTTTGTTATATAATTTCTGGTGAGGTTGAGCATCTCTCAATTTGTGCACTGAATCTATATCTTTTTATATAAAATTCCTTTATTGCCCTATTTTTACATTTGTGTGTTATTATTAGTTGGATACCAAAATCTCCTTTTTATTAAGATTATCAGCCATCTATCTGCTGCATATTTACCAAAATTTTTTCTCAATCATCTGACTTTTTTTTTAATCTTTATTTATTTATTTGTTAGAGAGAGCGAGCACAAGCAGGCAGAGAGGAAGGCAGAGGCAGAGGGAGAAGCAGGATCCCCACCGAGCAAGGAGCCCGATGTGGGACTCGATACCAAGACCCTGGGATCATGAGCTGAGCCAAAGGCAGCCGCTTAACCAACTGAGCCATCCAGGTGTCCCTCAATCGTCTGACTTTTAACATTTTTTTATGAAATTTGTAGCTAATAAAAGGTTTTAAGTTTTAGCGAGGCTATCTCATCAACCTTTTCTTTTACAGTAACTGCCTTTGGTGTCATGTTTGGAAAAAATTTTTTTTCTAACACTTTTAGGGTACCAGTATTAATACTTAACTCTTGACTCCATATAGAATTTGTTTCGGCATAATTGTAAGGAAGGGACTCAAACTTTATTTTGTTTTCTTTCAAACGGCAAGCCATTTCACTCACTTGTTTGACAAATATTTATGGAACATCTACTGTGTGCCATCCAAAATGTGAAGCGACTGTGAATTAGACAGGCATAGTCTTGACCCCTGTGGTACTTAGGCAACAGCTTTCTTTGACTTTTTGCCCCACTCTTTCCTACGTGGTGTAATTCTCTCTTCAAATCCACTCCTGCTTGAAAGACCCAAAGACGTTTCTGTTTTTCTGATCAAACCATGACTTATATAATGCTGCATTTCATAATTTTTAAAAGGTAAATTAGGAAGCCTGGGTGGCTCAGTCAGTTAAGCCTCTGCCTTCGGCTCAGGTCATGATCTCAGGGTCCTGGGATTGAGCCCCACATGGGCTCCCTGCTCAGGGGGGAGCCTGCTTCTCCCTCTCCCTCTGCCTGCTGCTCCCCACTGCTTGTGCTCTCTCTCTCTCTCTCTCTCTCTCTATCTCAACTAAATAAATAAAATCTTTTTTTAAAAAAAGTAAATTTTAAAAATAAAATTTAAAAATAAATTTTTTTAAAAAGTAAACTAAAAATGAGGAGCAGCAGGGAGCCTGCTTCCCCCTCTCTCTCTGCCTGCCTCTCTGCCTACTTGTGATCTCTCTCTGTCAAATAAATAAGATCTTTTTTAAAAAAGGAACAAAGGTGGGGCGCCTGGGTGGCTCAGTGGGTTAAAGCCTCTGCCTTCGGCTCAGGTCATGACCTCGGGGTCCTGGGATGGAGCCCCACATCGGGCTCTCTGCTCAGCAGGGAGCCTGCTTCCTCCTCTCTTTGCTTGCCTCTCTGCCTACTTGTGATCTCTCTCTCTCTCTGACAAATAAATAAATAAAATCTTAAAAAAAAAAAAGAGCAGAGGAAGGGAAAAAAATAAATAAAAATGAGTTTCTGTGATCTTATTTAGCCTATCAATTATTTAAAGTGGAGAAATTCAGAGTTTCTGTAAATGTCCTCCCATATAATAACTTAGATTTGCATAATAATTGACAGTTTTCAAGATGCTTTCTTATGCAATCCTGCATTTAATGCCAGAGTTCTTGTTTTTCACAATATTTTTCTTTCTAAAAATACAAAGTAATTTTTTTTTAACTTTGCAGTTAACAGTTTTTCTTATCTTAGTCTACACTACCAATATCACTCTATGGCAAGTTTTATTACTTTCCTCATTTTTAGCTGAAAAACTAGAACCCATTTAATCACAATTTATTTTATTTTTTTTTTAATATTTCTTTCTTTTTTTTATTTTATAACATTTTTTTTATTAATTTTTATTAACATATAATGTATTATTTGCCCCAGGGTACATGTCTGTGAATCTTCGGGCTTACACATTTCACAGCACTTAATAGCACATACCCTCCCCATTGTCCACAACCCAGCCACCTAATCACAATTTATTTTATTTGAGTGAGCAAATAAATTATGTCTTATGGTATTACTACATTTTGGCAATGTGAGTATGTGTGTATTTTAATCTATCTTAATGTTAAGTTAGTCCTCCTGGTATTTTATATTGCCAAACATATTTGACAGAGATATTAAAAATTGTGAATATTTAAAACAAAAGAATATTTTAATTTATTTTGGCTTATTGAATCTAAGCTAATATAACCTTATCCTTATAAAATATTGAGGTAAGATAGAATTACATCTAAGTTTTCTTTCTAGTTCTATACACTTTTTAGGCTCTGAGTGGAAATAACTTAAACTCAGAGAACACAAAATCCTCTAAGGGTAAAACATGTAAGAACTTTTCAAAGGAAGTGAAGATAAATATGAGAGAAATGTAAGAGGATGAAAATTCAAAAGACGTGTCTCTCAAGAATGGGCCCTAGGGGCGCCTGGGTGGCTCAGTGGGTTAAGGCCTCTGCCTTTGGCTCAGGTCATGATCTCAGGGTCCTGGGATCGAGCCCCTCAGCTTTCCCCTTCTCTCTCCGCCTGCCTCTCTGCCTACTTGTGATCTCTCTGTCAAATAAATAAATAAAATCTTTAAAAAAAAAAAAAAAAGGATTCCTTAGCCCCAACACAAACCCCCTGTGGTTGCCCTTCATTGCCCCTGGCCCTTAGGAACAAGGGGAACCTTTACTAACATGAAGCTCATATTGTCTACTGTGCCCTGTGTAACCAAGTTCTTTGTCTCTGATCCAAGAGTCTCGTGTCTTATGTCAATCTCCACAAAATTGAGGCAGGTTTTGTGGAGATTGACAGAAGACGCAAGGTTTCTTAAGTGGTGGAATTTGTATTGAATTTGCATTGAAACCAGGCTTCTCTAACCCAGAATCTGTGCACTTAAACAGTACATGACACTATTCAAAGATGCAGTAAGTAGATAATCTTGACCTAAGTAAACTGACCAGTATATAAATATGAGCAGTGGAAAATGATGAAGCCATCTAAAATATTTTTCTTCTCCACGAGATTCAAGTGTGTGCTCTTTACAAGCAGCTCTCCGATGCCGTTGGCTCCTACATCAGTCCAGAAGGATTTCTGGCAAATATTATCTTGACTGTGCAGTGAACCCCCAGATTCACTTATCATCTATGGAGGAGTTCAAGTAATCCTTTATTTGAATGTCCTTGCACTGCTGTTTTGTTTTTGACTTATTTCCTGGGTAAGCTTTATCTCTCATTGGGGCACCTGGGTAGCTCAGTCAGTTAAGCATCTGGACTCTTGAACTCGGCTCAGGTCATGATCTCAGGGTCCTGGGATGGAGCCCCGCATGGAAACCCGCATCAGACTCCACCATCGGTGAGAAGTCTGCCTGAGGATTTCTCTCCCTCTTCTTCGGTCCCTCTCCCTGCTTATGCGCTTGTGCTCTCTCTTAAATAATTAATTTAAAAAAAAAAAAAAAAAACTTTACCTCTCATTTAGACTCTAGTTATCCTTAAGGGAAAGTCCTTTTTTCTATTTTCCTTAATACCTAATACGGTGTCCACATCAAATGACTAGCAAGTAACTGCTAACTGATAAGCCTCCAACGAAGACCATTTGAACATGCTCTCTGGTTGTCTAGTTTAGTGAACCTCTATCTTCTCTGTTATTTACACATAAGCATCTAAAAATAGGAAAAATATTCATCTGGGCAACTCATTACTCGACACAAATCTCATATGGCTTCTCAAATTTATCAGAGACTTTACTATATTTTTCACATATGTTTGCTCTCTGACTCTCCTCACATCACTAAGCTTTCTGCCCTTCTCCTTATTCTCAACTAATAACTTTGCCTCTATTCTGTATTGTTATGGCAACTCCGTCTTACAACCACCAACTCTACAACTTAACCTGAAACCAAGCTCACCTTCTCCATCTTTCTACCCATTACATCTAACAAAGATTAGTCCTTATATTTTGTAGGACCCACCACCTGTATCCTTTTTAAGGATGTGAAACCTTGTATCAATCTCCTTTCTATCTCTCATGCATAGTCTTCCCTCTCTCTAGTGGACCATTCCCTTCAACATGCACATATGTTTTAAAACCTTCATTATTCATTTTTGATGGGTTGTTGGCTTTCTTAGTCATTTATAGAAGTGCCTTATATTTTATAGACAGTCATTTTTCTCAGAAATGTTATGGATACATTCTCTGTTTGTTGTTATTAAGTCTTTGACATAAATTTTCAAAAAATTTTAAGTAACCAGAGTTTTTATTTATTTCCTTTGTTGTTTCAGGGAAATTTATGCATTGCTTAGAAGAAACTTTTTCTAATCCAAAACTTTCTAAGTTTTGTTTTTGTTTCCCTTCAGTATTTTTTTTTAGTTTTGTTATATACACACTGTCTAGAATCCATCTTTGTGTATGAAATGTTAATAATCTATTTTTGCATTTCTTTTCAGATCTATAGCTAAGTGTTTTAATGCCATTTGTTAAATAGTTCACCACTATGTGCCAACTTTATCATGTACCTCATCTCCATATACATACATGTGTTTCTGTACACTTATTTTTTTCTCAACTCGTCTTTGTCTATACATAGACAAATTTCTGGCTTTGTGGTACATTTTAACATCTAATAGGACCAGTTCCTCCTCATTCTTTTCCATATTTCAGAATTTTAGTGACAGTCCTTGAACATATAAGGATGACCTTTAGCATTAGCTTTTTAAATTCCATCTTAAAATCCTATCAGGTTTTTCCTGTGGTTGCATTGAATACAATTTTGAAAAGACTTGACATTTAAGTAGAGAGGCTCCCCAACGAGAAACACAAATTCATTACAGCTCTACATTTGGGTAGACATTTATGTCCTTTAATAAAGTTTTTACAGATTATAGGAAGAAGATGTGGAAGAACAAGTTTTTATAGTACTTTTACTTTTGCTGCCATTATCCATTAATTTAAATTACTCAAATTTAATCCAGAGTTAGGTTGCAGTATAATTTCCAAAATGATGAAAAATTGCTGAGAAACCCATCCTTTGAAAGAACATTTGCCTGAGCAGAGAATAAAATTAGGAGAATAACATTGTCTTTCAGGCAGCAGTCCCCCTTCAGGACACCTAAACCAGGTCCCCTCTGGAGGGTCAGGGCTCAGCTGGATTTTCTTCCGTTGCATGCTTTGCTCTTGCCACCTGTTCCCAGGTTTCCTTGGAGCCACTTCCAGTTTTTGAAGGGGGCTGCTTTAAATTTTGTTTATTCAAAATTCATTATTCTGGGCCAGTGGCCGAGCATTTGCAAAAGTATGACTCATCTTCATTAAAACTCATTAAGACCATCCTTTAGCTTTTTAATTTAGCTGAACACAAGAGTTTCATTAACAAGGGGAGATGGGGGGGCGCCTGGGTGGCTCAGTGGGTTAAAGCCTCTGCCTTCAGCTCAGGTCATGATCTCAGGGTCCTGGGATCAAGCCCCGCATCGGGCTCTCTGCTCAGCGGGGACTCTCTGCCTACTTGTGATCTCTCTCTCTGTCAAATAAATAAATAAAATCTTTAAAAAAAAAAAAACAAGGGGAGATGGAAAAGGGTAGTGCAGCAAAGAGGAGGATGCTCTGGTAGTCATGTTGATAGATTGTTTGCACGTGGTTCTCTGGCTCTACTCTCTGCTACTATTTTTTAGCAACTTGAGAGTGAGAAAGAAGCAAAGAGTCAATTTCTACGCATGAGTCAGATTTGCAGCACTACCATGTTGTAGATATTAGTGATGACAATGACAAAAGGCATTTACTGAACACTTAATTCTAGATGCTGTTCTAAGGATTGTTAAGTTAATAACTTACTGTAACCACATAGAGAGATTTTACTAGGCCCATTTTTACCAAGACATTGAAACTCATGGAGTATAAGTAAACTCTAGAAAACGGCAGGGCCAGAAGACAAAATCAGGTGTGTTGGACTCCACAGCTGCAAGCTGTTTCTCTGCTACCCCACAGCCTGCCCATTTCCATTAAGGGATTTTACCTATTGTATTAGTTACCTATGGCTGTTGTAACAAATTACTACAGACTGCATGATTTAAAACAACAGAAATTTATTTTCTTACATTTCTGGTGATCAAAAGTCCAAAATAAGTATCACTGGGTAGAATCAAGGTGTCAGTAGGGCAGCACTCCCTCTGGACATTCTGGGCAAGATGCATTCCATGCCTTCCCCCCCTCATTACCTTCCAGCTTCTGGTGGCTAGGGGCATTCTTGGATTTGGGGCCATATCACTCCAATCTCTGTTTCCACATCTGTAAAGCTTAACATTAACATCTGCAAAGACCTTTCTTTAAAATAAGGTCACATTTACATGTTCCAAGGAGTGGGACTTGATATCTTTGGTCACCGTTATTCAACTTACTATATCTGTTGATGTTCTTTCCACTCAAGCAAAAGAGAGACAAGAATAAAGGTAAAAGCAAATCTTTAACTTGCTCCCATTTTAAACATGAAGAGAAAGACCCCAGTCCACCATAATGTGAGACAGGAGAATTATACAGTCACCCTGAACTCCCAGATACCAAATACAGGGTTTTTTGCACTAATAAGTCCTGGTATTTAGCTTAGTATCTTGCATATAGTAGGTACTTAAGAAATATTCGTTGAGTTAAAATTTGGTAAAACCTATGGAAATTTATCATTAGCTAGTTGTACTAGTTATTTTTATTAAGTTTTTTATTTTAATTCCAGTATAATTAACATACCGTGTTGTATTAGCTTCAGGTGTACAGTATAGTGATGCAATGATTCTATGTATTACTCAGTGCTCATCATGACAAGTGTACTCTTAATCCCTTTTACCTATTTCCTCCATCCCCCACCCACCTCCCCTCTGGTAACCTACAGTTTTTTCTTTATAGTTAAGAATCTGTTTCTTGGTTTGTCTACCCCGCCCTACTTTTTTTTCCACTTTGCTCATTTGTTTTATTTCTTAAATTCCACATGTGAGTGAATGATGGTATTTGTCTTTCTCTGGTATTTCACCTAGCATTATACTCCCTAGCTCCATCCATGTTGTTTAGTTGCACTACCTATTAATGAAAAACATTAATTTTTTATTTTTTAAAAAATTATTTTATTTATTTATTTAAGACAGAGAGACAGAGAGCACAAGCAGGGGGAGCAGCAGGCAGAGGGAGAGGTGGAAGCAGGCTCCCTGCTGAGTAGGGAGCCCAACATGGGGCTCTATCCCAGGACCCTGGGATCATGACCTGAGTCAAAAGCAGCTACTTAACCATCTGAGCCACCCAGCCAAATCTAAAACATTAATTTTTTTAAAAAGGAAAACAATACTAAGAAATAGGTTAACTAAGTAATAACAAAAGATTAAGAATTTAATGACAAAAAAATTGAAAGCATTGTTAAGACATCCTAAGCATTAAAAAAAGATTTGTTTTTAATTAACAAATTATTTTTTAATGTTTGAAGAATAAAAGGCAATAGAATTTTTCTTCTGCAGTCAACACTCAGTAGAGAAACCTCTATATGTCTAAGTTAAAAGAGTGTCTTTAAACACTTTATTAATTTGTTTAAATTGATATATATAATAGCATAGCCATGTACAAATAAAATACAAAGCCAAATAAATGTGAAAGTGTCTGATATAGCATAATGTTATGTCCAGACTCATCATATCATACATATTAAATGTGTAGTTTTATATTAATTGTACCTCAATAAAGTTGTTAAAATTCTTTAAAATAATTTTTAAAAGCATATTAATTACATTGACAGGAGAATCTATCTTGGGAGATGATACTTTGTGTTAATTAAAGGAAAAGGTAACACCACTATTTTGTCCTAAGAAAACAATAAGTATAGATGATAATTCAAATAAAGAATGTATGTTAATATATAATCTCTATTAACCTGGAGCAAGATAATAGTAGCTACATAATGTAAAAGTTTTAAAAATCATGTTTTCAAATGTGATGTTGCTTTGAAGACATGAACTCTTTGTACTTTATTAGTATAAATGGAATAAGAAAAAGAACTACCTACTCTAACAGATTCTGATGAAGTTTTATGGGAATATTAAACTAAGGTTTGGAAAAATAAGGGGAGGCAAAGCCCTGGGGAAAAAAAGCAATTCACAGGCAAGCCTGATCTGAACTTTTCTCTACTACACATTCATAGTTATAAGCAAAAGTGTCCATGCACTGACTGGCTGGTAACTGTAGGAGATGGAGAAGTTAGAATCCCATTCAGAATTGATTCAGATAATAATAGTAACTAACTACCTCAGGTTGTGAATATTACACTTAATTTTGCCCCAAAAAACGCTGCACTCACTTTCTCAACATTAGAGAGTGGCAATAAATGTTAACTATCATAGTAAAGATGTTTTGGCTCCTTGTTCCTCCTCGTTTCCAGGAACTTGATATACAGAGAGTTCTGCTCCACCAGAAAGCTATGAGCATGCAGGCCCGATGGTTAGCTTCTGACTTTGGGTAAGTCTGACGCTCTCTTGGGGCTTGAATGAGAGTTGCAGTAATTTAACAGTAGACTAAACAAGCATTATTAAAGTATTCTCAGCAAATAATTTAATGAATTCTTTCCAGCTGTAATATCTGTAAACATATGCCCCAAAGGGGAACATGAATCATTACCACAACAATGGAGACAAATAACTTAGTAGACTACACTTTGATTTTAAAAGAGATTGAATTCAGGATATTACAAAAATGATTACAGAGCAAAGTGATGGAGAGATCACTTTTACTCAGAGTCATTTAGAAACATTATAAGGTAGTCTTTAATCAGGGTGGATTTTTTTTTTTAAGATTTTATTTATTTGACAGGAGAAACACAGCGAGAGAGGGAACACGAGCAGATGGAATGGTAGCGGGAGAAGCAGGCTTCCCGCAGAGCCGAGAGCCCGATGCGGGGCTCGATGCGGGGCTCGATGCGGGGCTCGATGCGGGGCTCGATGCGGGGCTCGATCCCACGCCCCTGGGATCTGACTTGGGCCGAAGGCAGACGATTAACGACTGAGCCACCCAGGCGCTCCTGATTTTTGGAGGAAGAAAATATAACAAGTTGAGAGGAATAGTGTAAGCTGAGAACAGAGACTCATAATTTAGGAGGTTTGGATTTTTAAAATTTTTTTTAAATTTTATTTTATTGTAGAAAGAATACCTAACATGCTATCTGCTCTCTTTATAAATGTTTAAGTGAACAATACATTATTGTTGGTGACAAGTGCGATGTTGTACGACAGATCTGTAGGGCTCATTTATTTTGCTTAACTGAAACTTTATGCTCATTGATGATCAATTTCCATTTCCCCATTTCCCGAGGCCCTAGAACCGCCATTCCATTCTTTGAGTCCATAAATTTGTCTACTTTAGATACCCTGTATAAGTCAAATCATGTATATTTGTCTTTCTATGACTGGCTCATTATGATTTAGCTCATTATGCCAAATTTATTTAGCATAATGTCCTCAAGATTCAGCCAGGTTGTCAAATATTATAAAATTTCCTTTTTTTAAGTCTAAATAGTAGTCCATTGTATATACCACATTTTCTTTATCCTTTCATCTATCAGTGGACATTCAGGTTGTTTCCACATCTTGGCTATTGTGAATAATGCTGCAGTGAACATGGGAGTGTTAATATCTCTTCAAGACCCTAATTTCAATTCTTTAAAGTAAATACCTAGAAGTGGGATTACTGGATTGTACTATAGTTCCATTTTTTAATTTTCTGAGGAAATTCTGTACTGTTTTCCATATTGATTGTACCATTTATACTTCCATGAACAGTGTGCAAGGGTTCCCTTTTCTCCGTGTCCTTACCAACACTTGTTGTCTTTTTTTTTTTTAATAATAACCATCCTGACAGATATCTTATTGTGGTTTTGATTTCAATTTCCCTAATGCCTAGTGACAGAGAGCATGTTTTTCATATACCTGTTGACCATTTATATGTCTTCTTTGAAGAAATTTCTATCCAAGTTTTTAACCTGGTTCTTAATCAGGTTATAAGAAGGGGTTGTTATTGAGTTGTAGGGGTTTCTTACATATTTGGAGATTAAAGCTATATCATATACATGGTTTATAAATATTTTCTCCCATTCATGGTTTATAAATATTTTTTCCCATTCCATAGTTTGGCCTTTTCACTCTGTTGGTTATTCCTTTGCTGTGTGTAGGAACTTTTTAGTTTGTTGTAGTCCCATTATTTTGATTTTATGCTTTTGTTGCCTATACTTTTGGTATCATATCTGTGTAATCATTGCCAAGAGCAATGTCATGAATTTTTTCCCTGTGTTTTCTTCCAGGAGTTTTATGGGTTCCAGGTCTTATGTTTAAGTCTTTAATCCATTCTAAGTTGATTTTTATGTGTAATGCATGATAAGGATCTCATTTCATTATTTGCATATGGATATCCACACTTTTAATCAAGGCAATTTTACATAGTCCAACAAAAATATTTGTTTGAGAAGGTTTTTAGAAAAGATAACACCCCCCAAAAAGAATAATTAAATGTTTATCAAGCCACATAGCCAATTCAGTCAGTAGAGCTTGTAACTCTTGGTCTCAGGGTCCTGAGTTCAAGCCCCATGTTGGACATGGAGTCCACCAAAAAAAAAAATTAAATTAAATTAATAAAATGTCTTTTCTAATATATATATGGATTCACAGATAAGGAATTACTGGTCTGCACAATAAGCAATGGCTTTGTCCTTATCTAAAGAACCAGACCAGTAAAGACCATACTTGAGAATTCTTTGATCTTGAGAATACATTCACTGACTCCAGTGATGAGAAGAGTCTATCACTCTACTAAAATTTAAACATCACTTGGAATGCCTGACTGGCTCCATCAGAAGAACATACAACTCTTGACCTCAGAGTTGTGAGTTCAAGCCTCATGCTGGGTGTAGAGATTATTTAAAAATAAAATCTGTAAATAAATAAATAAGTAAACAACATCACTTAAGATGATCCCACCATCAACAACAAAAAAATCAAACATGAAAAGTGAAATTGCTACATTTGGTTATAAGGTAGGCATGCAAACAACTCCAAATACATATTTTTTAAGATTTTCATTAAAAGAAAATACAAAACTTAAAAATTCTTATAGAGAATATATCTGAGGATCACAGTGGTCTGGGATTCTAGTTTGACAAATACAATAGCAGGCCAGGAAAGAGCTAATCTTAAAGTATTTTCTTACATCCATAAGTGATGCAAGTGATTGCAACATATGTAAAACAAAGCCAATATGTGAAGAATACTTGAAATAGACTTTGTGGGAATGGCTGTAAGTGCCAACAATATTGAGATGGTGATGTTGAGTGCTAAGTGCTGATTTACCATGGAGATATGAAAGCACACACTCACCGATTTGTTATTCGTTAACATTATTAAAAAAGCATTTCACATAGATACTCTATTTGGGCTCCGTCCACTCCAGACTAAAACAAATATGAAAACTATTGGCACATATAAAAAATAGTGCCTAATGGAGCAGGATTTTTAAAGCAAATTTCCCAAGGGTACCATAATGCAGAATGGAACTGAAATCCAAGTAGATGTCTTCAAGTTTTGTATGAGCTTAGTGAAACTGGGTATTACTCATTCCTAAATCTTGAACTGCATTATTTTTTTCTTATTGAATTGAATTTTTATAAATTAGAGAAGAAAACCACAAGAAAATGATATATTAAAATTGAGTATCTACCAATGGAATTGCAAGTTAATATGATGAGATAAGGAGACCACTAACTTGCCCTTCAGAGCATTTTGTAAATAGTATCTATTAAGTCAACTATTTATTAAAACACATGTATATTAGGGGCACCTGGGTGGCTCAGTTGGTTTAGTGTCTGCTTTCAGTTCGGGTCATGGTCCCAGGGCCCCGGGATCATGCCCCACTATGGGATCCCTCCTAAGTAGGGAGTCTGCCTATCCCACTCCTTCTACTTGACTCCACCCCCACACTCCACTCATGCTCTCTCTCTCAAATAAATAAATAAAATCTTAAAAAGAAAAATACATGTCTATTAGAATGTATTGATGTATTAAACTGCATATGGTTGGAAACAACTATGGAAGTCCCCCTCAAGAGACTGAAAGAAAAATTACAGGAGTTGTGTCAAAGCATCTGGAAATAGGGATGCCTGGGTTCAGGTGGTTAAGTGTCTGCCTTCCACTCAAGTCATGATCTCCAGGTCCTGAGATTGAGCCCCACACTGGGCTTCCAGCTCAGCAGGGAGTCTGTTTCTCTCTCTCTCTCGCTCACCCTCTGCCCCTTCCCACTACTTGTTCTCTTTCTTTCTCTCTCTCTCTCTCTCTCTCTC
>CM053611.1:64387342-64472574 GCA_028646535.1 Procyon lotor
TATATAGATACAATGGAATACTATGCAGCCATCAAGAGAAACAAAATCTTGCCATTTACAACGATATGGATGGAACTAGAGAGTATTATGCTAAGCGAAATAAGTCAGTCAGAGAAAGACAATTATCATATGATCTCTCTGATATGAAGAATTTGAGAGGCAGGGCGGGGGGTCGTGGTGGGGTGGGGGTAGGAAATGAAACAAGATGGGATCAGGAAGCAGTCAAACCATAAGAGACTCCGAACTCATGAAACAAACTAAGGGGGGCTGGGGGGTAGGGGAGGTAGGAAAAGGGTGGCTGGGGGGTAGGGAGGGTAGGAATAGGGTGGCTGGGGGGTAGGGAGGGTAGGAATAGGGGGGCTGGGTGATGGACATTGGGGAGGGCATGTGCTAAGGTAAGCGCTGTGAAATGTGCAAGCCTGATGATTCACAGACATGCACCCTGGGGCAAATAATACATTATATGTTAACAAAAAAATGAAATAAAATGCCTATCTTCTACCTTTCTTAGCTTGTTTGGAGTCCATTCATCTCATAATTTACTTTGAAAAGGTACACTTCTTAGAAGATATTTTATCACTTAATCTTCATAACAAAAAGCAGTTCAAAAATACTAAGATAAAACTGCTAGCATTTTCTAATCTTATACCTCTTGATATGCTCTTTATAAGATCTCAGATACTCTCTAAGCTTTATGGCCTCTGCCAGGTCCTCTCTTCCACAGAGCTGCTCTTATCTGGAAGAGATTCATTTTTAAATAGGATCAATGTGCATATAGCCCATGTGCTGTTGTGAAACACTGTCCTTCCTCCAAATCCCCAGTACCAGGGAGCTTCTCTCCACTTCTCCCCTAGTTACACATCCATGATCTAGACATTGCCTTTTACTTGCAACTTTCCTCCCCAGGTCTTTGCCCAAACTGTGTCCTTCTTCTGTTGAATTTCACTCTGTTAAACAACACTCTGTGGTGGGACTGCTGACAGCAATGACTCCATCTTTGGCCTGCCATCTTGTCCATGTTTGTTGGATGGCCTTCCGTGGAGGTGCGTGTTCCAGGACCATTGGATGTTACTTCACATACTTTAGAAATGTCCACCAAGGCCAGGCTAAGGGAGGCATGTTTTGGCCTCCTGTGACTCTGTTAGAGACAACAAAGTCTGTCCTCTTCCTGATGCACAGGTAGGGCCAGAAGATCTAATTACAGGTGAGCTGTCAATTAGGTGCATGCAAACCCTGTGAGGAGCATGCGAAGGAACCCTTTGATCTCACTGCAATGCCCCACGTGACCCATTGCTTGCACTACAAAATCTGTGGATGAAGGTCTGGACTTTGTGGAAAATAACTGTGTGGTTAGATCGCTGCCCATCCAAACCTCCATGACTAAGTTACCCTGAATAAGACTCTGTGTAAAATGTGTGGAGTGGCCTGCTTTGTCTTCTCGTCTTTAAGTACCTTCTCAGTCTGGGGGATACTCCACTGTCCCACCTCCACTTTCTAACCCCTTTGTCTTATGTAAGAGGCAGGAGTCACAAAAAGACAAAAATGAGAAACAATGTGATAGACTCAGGGAAAAGAGGGAAAGATAGGAGCAAGAAAAGATAAAGAGAAACAGCTTAAGGAGAAAAGAACTGAAGAGAGAGAGAGAAGTAAGAGAGGAAAAATGGGGGGGATGTGAGGAAAGGGGGCAGGTGAAGAAAATGAAATAAATGTAAAGTAGTAAGTGATGAAGGTCTTCAGGAAGTCACTGACTCAGTCTTGGGCACTGGAGGGACTGAGAACACTTTAATCTACTCAGGCTTGTCCTTAGGCTCTTAGCCTTTTCAAAAGTACATTTTGCTTTTAACAAATTTCGGATATCTGGCTTTGGTCTTAGGTCAGCACGAGAATAAAATTTCAAGGTCAAGCATAATTTCTTTATCTTATTAGAACCAAAGCGTAGGTTGTTCAGAATCATAAGATCTTCCCCCTTTTAAGCCTTTAGAAAGCTAGGTAAAAATCAAAATTGGTCATGAATGTATAATTTCACGTTTAATAGAGCTTCAAGTTCAATGGATGAGCATGGGACTCAGCCAAGCTGGTTTTTCACAGGACCCTGATTCGAATGTAGCTCTGAGATCAAACAGTAGAAATTCTTTGTATGCATTCTATTTTCATGATTAATTTTTTCAGCTCCTGGAATATTTTTAATTATCTTGGCACCTCAGGGGTAGAGTGGAAAGGCCATTAAAAACAGGTAGAAGTGCTCAGAATACTTGTACCATCTTCCTTCTATGTAAAAATGAGACCAATTCAGTAAGACCAAAAGCTTTCTACACTGACTCACAGCACAATGTTTTCGTCCCCCTTTTTAGAGGTTTCTGGTGAGAACCCACACTACTCATAGGCATAGCCGATGTTCTCTTGGCTGCTGGCACTCAGAAAGCTGTCTGAATGGACGGCATCGAGGCTTCTGCCACGCCACTGGATCCTTCTCCTGTGTAGGTGCTAAGTAACCCTGAGTTTAGGCAAGCAACCGTCCTCGGGGCACTTCAGCCCTGGACTCCTAGACTAGGGCTCTCCTGGATGCCGGCAGCATAGCATGGGAAGAACACACTTTTTCTTCTTCACCCTGGTTATAGGGTTGCCTGGCTGGGATCATCCCAAAGGGAGAACACTCTGCCCAAATCCAATGAAACATTGGATTACATTGTTTAGCAGTCCCCTCCTGAGGCGGGAATAAATAATAGCTACTTACAGTCTTAAGATCTGCACGTGAGCATTATATACAGAGCCAGGGTCAAAAACTGCAATGCCCTGGGAAGCCAGATAAGTCCCATAAATGAGTGAAGTGGACAGCGTATGAAACAGGAGAAGGTAATGGCCGTGGCTGGTCGGGCCGCTGAGCTCCAGGTAGCACTGGCTACACAGGAAGCTTGATGCAGGTAAGCTAAATTGGATTCTGTTTTTTGTGAGAAGCCTGAAATTTGGATTTTGGGGCAAAATTTCCAAATTCTTAAATATCAGCAATTAATTCTATTAAAACAAAATAGAGTATAGGCCCAACAAAACCCACCTCTGTGCCGGTTTTGCCTGCAGACTAACATTTGTACTCTCTGACAGAAAGAAATTCTAAGCTTTTTGGACAAAATTACACCTTCTTCAATTGTCATAAATGTAATAAGAGAAACAAAATCGAGATGAACGATAACTTGATGGGACCTCAGAAATGAGGCAGCCGTGTAAATGGTGTATGGAAAACCAATCAAAACTAGGTGACATTTAGTGAGTAATCTTACTTCCCACCTTTTAAGTGAATTTATTTGTAACCTGGGGGGACAAGGGCTTGACTTACTCTAAAACTCACACTAGTTTTCTTGAAATTGAAAATCCTAGAAAAGTTTTTCCTCACCATTCTCTCTGGGGGCTCAACCTAAATCTGGAAGATGATCTGAAGTCCAATCTTATTGGAACTCTTTCTCAAGAACTGTTCCTGCTGACTCAAGAAATCTGAGAAAAGCACTTCTGATATCAAAGGCTTTACTGAATAATGTGTTCCAATTTACTTTCTGTATCTCTCTTCTTTGGACACATGTTAGAGAAATAGAAGAATTACAGAATCTCAAATTTACAATAAGCCTTAGAAATCATTTGGCCCTATCTGCTGTCTGGTGATCAAATTCTCCCAAGTCCATGCCTGCCCGGAATTCACTGTCTCCCAAGAGCAGCCTGTACTACCATCTGGCAACTCCAACACTTAGAGAAGTCTCCTTGAACTAAAACAAGAACTCATCCATTGGTCTGACAAAAATGTATCAAAATGCCAATGATAGGTCTCATACTGTTGCTTTTATATAAAGATGAATAAGCTGGGACATCCCTCCCCCCCTGCAAAGAACTCATAGAAATACTTTTAAAGTTACATTTCCAACTTCCAAAAGGGTACCTTGCACGAATAAGTGCACTCAAGAGACAAAATAAAGCCAACCAATCAAACTAGAAACTATGACTCCACCTGTGTACAGGTAGAAATTCCAGAGCCTCAGCAACCACCATCACTGGTCCCTTCCTCAGGGCCACGTTCTTTATTAGCTTACCTCTAATCCTTACAACGGTCCTGTAAAATACATTCCAATATCCGTTTTGCAGATAAGAAAACTAAGACTCATAAAAATCAGTTGACTAGTCCAAGGCCTCAAAGCACTAAGTGACAGAGCTAGGTTTCAATCTGTCTTTGTCAGACTCCAAAGCCTGTATGTTCTCCCCTAGCAGCAGGCTAAAGTTAAATGAGATACGGATTCTCCATTTGAAAACACTTAAATGAACACAAACAATCCAGATCCTTATTGGGGGAGCAAAGTAGTATGACTCTCATTTTACAAAAGGACAAAAGTGACTCAAACTTCCACAGTGAAAGGGATAGAGCTGGACTTCAAATATAAATTAGATGAGGACACCATCATTTTAATACAATATAACTCTCTGCTATGTGATATTTAAATTTAGAGTTTGCTGGGGTTTTACATTAAAAAAACACACTCTCGGGGCACCTGGGTGGCTCAGTCATCAAGCGTCTGCCTTCGGCTCGGGTCATGATCCCGGGGTCCTGGGATCGAGCCCCGCATCGGGTTCCCTGCTCAGCAGGGAGCCTGCTTCTCCCGCTACCATTCCCTCTGCTTGTGTTCCCTCTCTCGCTGTGTTTCTCTCTGTCAAATAAATAAAATATTAAAAAAAAAAAAAAAAAAAAAAACACACTCTCGAGGCGCCTGGGTGTCTCAGCTGGCTGGGTGGCTGCCTTCGGCTCAGGTCATGGTCCTGGAGTCCCTGGGATCTTGTTCTGTGTCGGGGACCATGCTCCACAAGGAATCTGCTTCTCCCTCTGATACTCCCCCAACTCATGCTCTCCTTTTCAAATGAATACATAAAACCTTAAAAACAAACAAACAAACAAACAAACAAACAAACAAACAAACAAACTCTCTAGCCACCCATAAGCACTCACTGGTGAGCTGTTCCTGGGGTATAATTCAAAGAGGGAAAACCCAAAATGTAATTAGAAAGTTGCATAATGTATCCACAGTGAAACTTAACCTGAGGTTTAATAGTCCTGCTTATCAGACTACTGGGAAGGACAAACTGGGAATTTAGAGACTTGCTTGAGACTCCCAGCTCCGTCACTAAATAACCTGTGTGATCTTGGGCAGGGTACTGACCCACTTCTGGGCTCATGTGACTTCATCATTAGAACAAGTATAAGAAATATTCCCTTCCCTCTCTCTCCACCTGTACTCACACCGCTGTCAGAGGATAAAGGTTATAAATGACAACGAATTTAGAAAACTTAATTTTTCCATTCGTATGTAAGGTATTTAATAAAAGCAATGACAATTATAATAATATATTACTGTAGCTACACGTGACTGAGTGCAAATTATGTCAGGCATTGTTTTGTTTTGCACGAATCAACTCATTTAATTTTTGTTATTATTTTCTTGATTTTACAGACAAATACAGTGAGACTAAAACCAGTTAAGAACTTATGCACAGTCACTTGGCCAGTAGGTGAAGTTAGGTTCCGAATCCAGAGAGTCTGACTGCAGTCCATGCTTTTAACTATATGAAAAGAAGTTTCCTAAAATCCTTTACTTCTCCCACCTCTAACAGCCTTTGGGCCAAACCCACCAGGGAAAAATACTGAAATATATTGTTTCAACAACTTTTGCTATTTCTAATTACATGATTTTCCTTATAAAATCAATTTATAGAGAAAATAATTTTAAAGCTATTCTGACAAAACTGTTGATTAAAAAAAATGATTTTGTCTATATCAGCAACGCTATCTTAGGCATTTCAGGTAATATCATCAGAAAAATTTTTAAGGGTTCACTATTCTTTCAAAGATGGTTCTCCACAGGCAGCAACCTCTGTGACCTTGGCCACAGCAACCTCTTGCTGGACTTGTCTCTAAAGACAAAGGAAAACAAAGGCAAAAATTAGCTTTTGGGATTTCATCAAGATAATAAGCTTTTACACAGCAAAGGAAAAGGTGACAAGTCCAAAAGACAACCTACAGAATGGGAGAAGATATTTGCAAATGTCTTATCAGATAAAGAGCTTGTATCCAAAATCTATAAAGAACTTATCAAACTCAATACCCAAAGAACAAATAATCCAACAAGAAAGGGACAGAAGTCGTGAATAGATATTTCTCCAAAGAAGACATACAAATGGCCAACAGACACATGAAAAAATGTTCAATATCACTCAGCATCAGGGAAATACAAATAAAAACCACAATGAGAAACCATCTCACACTAGTCAGAATGGCTAAAATTAACAAGTCAGGAAATGACAGATGTTGGTGAGGATGCAGAGAAAGGGGAACCCTCCTACACTGTTGGTGGGAATGCAAGCTGGTTCAGACACTCTGGAAAACAGTGTGGAGGTTCCTCAAAAAGTTGAAAATAGAGCTACACTAAGACCCAGCAACTGCACTGGTATTTACCCCTAAGATACAATGCAATGATCTGAATGGGCACCTGCATCCCAATGTTTCTAGCAGCAATGTCCATAATAGCCAAACTATGGAAAGAGTCCAGATGTCCACTGACAGATGAATGGATAAAGATATGATAAATACATACAATGAAATATAACTCAGCCATCCAAAAAATATGAAATCTTGCCCTTTGCAATGACATGGATGGAACTAGAGGGTATTACTGAAAGTGAAATAAGCCAATCAGAGAAAGATAATTATCATATGATCTCACTCATATGTGGAATTTAGGAAACAAAACAGAGGATCATAGGGGAAGGGAGGGAGAAATAAAACAAGACAAAATCAGAGAGGGAGACAAACCATAAGAGACTCTTAATCATAGAAAACAAACAGGGTTGCTGGAGGGGAGGGAGGTGGGGGGATGGGGTAACTGGGTAATACACATTAAGGAGGGCACTGGGTATTATATAAGACTGATGAATCAGGACACCTGGGTGGCTCAGTGGGTTAAAGCCTCTGCTTTCAGCTCAGGTCATGATCTCAGGGTCCTGGGATCGAGCCCCACATCGGGCTCTCTGCTCAGCGGGGAGCCTGCTTCCTCCTCTCTCTCTGCCTGCCTCTCTGCCTACTTGTGATCTCTCTCTGTCAAATAAATAAATAAAATCCTAAAAAAAAAAAAAAGACTGATGAATCACTGACCTCTACCTCCGAAACTATTAATAGTTAATATGTTAATTAACTGAATTTAAATTAAAAAAATAAACAAAAATAAAAAGCAGTATCATTGTAAAAAAATTTTAAAAAGATGGTTCTCATTAAAATTTTTTCCCTGATGATCCTGAAAAATTATGCCTTGTTCTAAAACGGATGACATTTGCTATCTTAAATGTTCAGTTCTGAGGAAAAAACCTACAAAGAAGAAAATTCTGCAATGGGAATATAATTCTAAAGTCTCCAATAGTCATATTTCAAAAAAAACCTTTAGTAATCTACTGAACAATAGACTATCTATTGATTCTTCCCTCTTAAGCGGTTCCTATAGAGTTAAATATTATACAGGATAGACAGGAGTCTGTGGCTATTGGTGAATATGTTCCTTCCCCTATATTTTTACACACTCAAATGATACACCCCAAGTGTAGATAAGAAACCTCAGAAAGTTAGCAGGTAGAAACAGAACACGAACCACAAATGGAGGCCCCATATGTAGTTTTAAATTTTTTAGTAGTTAAAGAAAAAGAAACAGATGAAATTAATTTAAAATATATTTTATTTAGGCCAACATATCAAAATATTTTAAGTTCAATATGTAATCAATATAAACTGTTAATGAGATATTTTGCAATATCTTTATTAAGTCTTAAAAATCTGGTGTGTATTTACCCTTACAGCACATTGCAACTTGGACCAGCCACTTTTCAAATGTTGAATAGCCACATATGGCTAGTGGCTCCCATATTGGGGAGCATCATTCTCTAGAGTGGTTTTAAAAGCACAACGGGGATTAGAGAATCAACCAGTTTCCTATTCCAAACCGCAAAGCATAGGTCGAGGAGGAAAGTTACTGTATGTTGGTAATTCTGCACTGTTTGAGAGGCACAGAGTGTTTTACTATAACATTCTCTTCAACTAGAACTTAAATAACACCTCAGACTGTAAATTTGGGTGTGTGTCTGCGTGTACAGAGACATGTGATTTTCAATACCTCAATAATGATCAGTAAATAATAGAATCGTGGCCGGTGTGGGCCCCCTCTGCGACCACACAAAGGGAAGCAGTGAGAGACAATGTGGGAAGTGTACTACTAGGGCACACGGGGTTCTGAATGACAGTGATGAGAACTTCTTTTCCTTTCTTCTCCTCTCCAAGACTCCCCATCACTGGGGTTTATCCTCAGATGTCATCGCTCCTGAAAGATTTCATCCGAGTATCTAAAATATACCTACCAGCTGCCAACCCCCACCAATGGCTCCCATTCCTACGGTTACTTTTCTTCATATCACTTACTGTTCCCTGATATTAGAGTGTACATTTATTGGTTGTTGCTTCCCTTAGAACGGAAGCTCCATGAGGACAGGAAAGTTGTTTTATTCACTGTGAAATCACAGTATTCACACAAAACAGGGCATTAGTTTTCAACAAATTTGTTTATTCGACAATGCTATGCATCTAATGCCCGTTCTGACAAGTGCAAAGAGGACACCCTCAGACTTGGGCAGGTGGGGGGCAAGGGCATGCCTTCTCACAGGGCCTGCCCCTCATGTAGAGTATGCTCTCAATTCCCCATCCATACAGCCCGGGCCTGCCCAGTCTCTGCTCCAGATGTACCCAAAGCCCTCGGTAGTGAGAGACAGAATTGGGGCTAAGAGTAGGAGTCAAATTTAGGTACACAGGCACAATCTTTGTCCTAAGCAGCACTGTCTAATAGGACGTGCTGCAAATATGAAAATGTTCTAGACCTACTGTCCAATACAGTGGCCACTGGCCACATGTGGCTATTGAGCACTTAAAATGTGGTGTGACTAAGGAACTGAAATGTTTGATTTTTGTACCTTTTTTTTTTTTAAGATTTTATTTATTTATTTGACAGAGAGAGATCACAAGTAGGCAGAGAGAGTGGGAAACAAGCTCTCTGCCGAGCAGAGACCCCGACTTGGGGCTCGATCTCAGGACCCTGAGATCATGACCTGAGCTGAAGGCAGAGGTATTAACCCACTGAGCCCCCCCCCCCCCCCCCCCCCCCCCCCCCCCCCCCCCCCCCAGCGCCTGTACCTGGTTTTAAAGTTAAATTTAAATACCCGCCACACTGGAAAGCACGGAGTTGAGTGGAAAAGAAAGTCAATGATTTACAGAATGGGTTTGTACAAGTTTCCAATTGCTACTGTAACAAATTGCCACAAACAATGGCTTAAAACAACACCAGTTTAATCTGTTAAAAGTTCAGAAGGAGGTCAGAAGTCCAAAAAAACCTTTAGGGGCTAACATCATGGTGTCAGGAGGGCTAGTTCCTTTTGGAGGGTCTAGGGAAGAAGACTTCCTTGCCTCTTCCAGTTTCTACAGCCTGCCTGTATTCCTTGGCCCTGGACTGCAAGCACACTCTCATCTTGTTTCTACTGTCACACAGTCACCTTTCTCTCTTGGTATCTTTCCTGCTTCCCTCTTACAAGGACCCTTGTGATTGCACTGAGCCCATCTGGATAATCAAGGACAATCTTCCCATTTCAAGATACTTAATTACATCTGCAGAGTCCTTTTTTATCATATGGGGGGGTAACATTCAGAGGTTCTGGAAATAAGGTTATCTTTGATGTACCATTACTCAGCCTATCACAGATTACTGAGTGCTATGGGAGATAAGAAGAGCAAAACGGAGCCAGAGGAAGACTTTCATCAGGAAGGGGACATGAAAAGATCACTCTCATGGTAGAGTAATTGGAGGGAAGTCAGAGTGGAGCAGGGACACCAAAGGGAGCCACTCAATGGAAGACAAGAGCAGAGGTGGGACGAGAAGATGCCTAAAACTAGTCAGTGGAGGTGGGCGAAGAGAAGAAAGTATGAGGCTGTGAAGTAGTAAGGATGTAGAACCTACAGGACTTCCAGAAAGGAACTTTGGCCTGAGGGAATGCTGGTGGGAAGAAAAACGGAGAATTTTAATGTTTAGTCTTTTGTTAGTCCAGTTGGTGATTTAGAGTATTGGTGTCATTGCCCTATCGATCAATGTTAACTTAAATTGATTCCACTCATGGACCAAAACACAAGAGTATTTTTCACAATATGAGGTGTTATACAAAGTTGCTCCCTCGTGCAGGCACTATGTAGGATTTTCAATAGCTGCTCAACGATGCAGATACAAGATATTGTACGAAAAGGCCATCAGTCTGGCCTCCAGATGTTTTTTGGTTTGGGGGTTGTTTTTGGTCATTTCAGCTCAGTGCCAAGGCATGTAGATCAGGGCTCAGGAGTTTTGTTTTTGTTTGCTTCTTTTAAAGGTATAGTGTAAGGAACTTGCAAGTTTCAAAACCAAAAGATCAATCTGGTGGATTCATCTGAATATAGTATGGTGATTAAAGCCTGTAGGTCAGGGCTTTGATATCTCAAAGAGCTGGGTTCAAATACTGCCTCTGCCATCATACTACCTTTGTGACCTTTGAGGAACTTTTCTTAGCTCTCTGAACACTAGCTGCACAGCATCTTTAAAGAAGAGATGAGGGGCGCCTGGGTGGGTCAGTTGTTAAGTGGCTGCCTTTGGCTCAGGTCATGACCCCAGGGTTCTGGGATCGAGCCCCGCATCGGGCTCCCTACTCGGCAGGAAGCCTGCTTCTCCCACTACCACTCCCTCTGTTTGTGTTCCCTCTCTCGCTGTGTTTCTCTCTGTCAAATAAATAAAATCTTTAAAAAAAAAAAAAAGAAGAGATGATAATGCATATTATATGGCTGCTACAAGGGTTAAATGATACCCTAATTCATGTCCAGTACAGAGTAGGTAATCAATAAAGGTAATTATTATTATCTGAAAGACTTATTTAAAGGAATCATAATCAGAAAAACATAATGTTTGTTATTAATAATTCTAATAAGGCTCTCCAAATGGATTTTAAAAAACACACAAGTAGGAATTTCAACTACAGAAAGAAACACATTAGCAAATCTTCACAGAATAACTGTGGATAATCTAATGACAGGGGTTTAAATCTTCAGGATAAATGCCAGCTGAACTGAATTTCCTTAGTTTCTATCCCAGCTTTAAGGACCCATCAGGCTCCACTACTGTTTTAAGGAACATTGGAAAATACTCCAAGCTTAACCAGATACCCTGGCATCAGTACTGAATTAGAAAAAAATTAAATATACAGGTGTCCTCAATTTATGGACAAGCTATGTCCCTGAAGGACTATGTACGTTGCAAATTAGATTTTGGTAATCAGAACTTATTTTCCCAGTGATAATTTTGGAAACTTGTTTTGCTGCAAAAATGCAGTAACTTTTTTTTTTTTTTTTGGAACTGGCCATAGGATTAGGATAGATGGTATCTGGCATTCTGGCTCACATAAAATTAAACAGATTCTCCGTGTTAAATTTTGGATCCTGCTAGGGTCATGTTTTGACTGAAGTGGCAAAGTAATCCCCATCGTCTGGTAATGAAAAATACATCCCATCCCGTAAATGACAAAGTGGAAGACGGATTATATAAAGTATAATACATTTGTTTGTACTACCTTCCTGGGGCAAGACATTTCATATACCTTCAAGAAAGCAGTTAGCCACCTTCAATAAACATTTTAGATAAATGGGATAGCTTCATGAATAGACATGCCAGTAATCTGACACATAAAGAAAAAAAAAGTCTGAGAAGGGGAACCTGGAGCTTACATTATAAAGAAATGACAAAAAATTAGCATTCTGTTGATAAGGTCTGTAGTAAAGTGTGGTGTACGATTTTTAGGACAGGACTCAGATTCACAGTTGTAGTGTTTTTTTTAAAAGAGAACACAGCAGAAAGCAGGTAAACAACTTAAGATACAGGTGGCCAAAGTAAGCCAAAGTAACACTATTTGTCCAACCAACGTCCTGTTTGCAAACCCCAATTACCCAAGGACAGCAAATTAAATGCTAATCTTCGTTGCTCACAAACAGTATTTTAAAAATGATATCCTCTGGACTCTACTTCGCCTTATTAAAGGCCTGGTGGAGTTGCTCATAAAAGTCAAGCCGTTCACAAAGGACAATCAATCGTAGTTAATGGTCACTATAAAAACCAGCCTGTGACGCTGAAGAGACAATTTCGTAATTAGGAGTTAAGTGGTGGCTGAGAGCTTTCCTGTGAGAGAGCTCTAATTCCTAAGTCTTCTGGGGAGTGACAGGATTAGGCCGAGGATTAGGCCAAGGCACGGCTCGAAACAGCTGAGGTTCCGCTGGTGCGTGGAGGCGCACGGGTGACAGGGCGATAGCTTTCTGGGGCTCTTGAAGGTGTCAGAGAAGGAGCCCAAGGGCCGTAAGAACACCACTGAGAGCCACGCAGTTGTACCTGCAGCTCACCTCAGCCCCCACCATGCACATTCTGAACCAACCTGGTGACCTTTGGGGAATACTCCCTGTCTGTGTGGCCCAGGCATAAACTGGGAGCCAGAAAAGAAGTCAGGCTCAAAAGGCTTCACATAGGTACTCAGGGGCTGCGCTCTTGATTCCTGTGGTGGCAGCATTCCCTTTGTCCCTCTGGGGGTTCGCACCGGCCACAGCACTTATTAATGATCCCCAACTCAGTGCTCACGGAATCAATGTGGACAGAGATGCAATTCCAACCAAGGAACCATTTTGGGAGATTTTTTACATCATGGCTCACTCAAGATTAAATCATGTATAGGCCAAAAAAAAAAAAAAAAGCCTTCCAAGAAGAAAATTGATGAGGGAGAGCACATGAGGAAGCCAGCCGACAAAGAGAAGCAGACGGGTACTGCAGCCCTGTCTCCATCCGCCCGTATGTTTTCCCTCACACCCATATGCTCACTCTCAGTTCCCATATGGTTTCTTTTTCTCATTATGAAATTGGAGGTGGGGTGGGGGCAGGAGTGAGCACGCATCTACTTTGTATGAAAGTTACGCAGACACCAAGCATCCTAGAACATCACAGACGGGAGAGCTGAGTTCGATACAGGCCCCTGCCCGGGCCAGGCTGTGGCAGGCCCTGACTCTGGTCTCTCCTTTCCATCCTCATTCCAAGGTCAGGTACTTCTAGACGTTCTCTCACTGGCACGGGCACTGGCTCTGGTCCAGCTGTGGGCACTTAGTCTTGTTCATGGCGGTCTCCTGCCTAAGGCCTGAACCCGAGCAGCAGACTGACAAATTGAGTTGGCCAAGGAGCAGGGTGCCTAAGGAGTTCACCAGCACCAACCTGCCTGATGACCCACTCCTTGCCTGGACCAGGGAGGGTAATGGTGAGGACCCGTGGCTTTTCATTCCAGCAAAGTAGGGCCCCATTGGGTCCATAATCGTCAGTGCCGACACGACCCAGCAAAATATTGTGCCTTCAAACGTTCACAGCAGCATTATTCATAATAATTTTAAAGGGAAAACCATTCCAATGTCCACTGAACAATGAATGGGTAAGTAAAATGTTGTGTATCCAACATAATGGAGTACTGTTTGGAAATAAAAAGGAATGAAGTACTGGCACATGCTACAGCATGGATGAAGTGTGCAAACATGCTAAATGAGAGAAGGCAGTCACAAGAGGACAAATATTAAAGCTGTTACCAAAGAAATGTTGTCCTTTAGTGATCCTCAAAAGGCAAACTTAAATTCTATCAATTAAGGGAGCATGCCCATAACCTTGGGCCAGATGGTAGAAGCTCCCTTATATTTTTGTTGAATCAGGAAGTAATTTTTTAAAAGACTCTAGTTTTTTAGAGTAGTTTTAGATTCACAGCAAAACTGGGCAGAAGGTACAGGAAAAATTTCCCATATCCTCCTTCCCCGCAAACGTGCATAGCTTCCCCCATTGTCAACATCACTCACTAGAATGATACATTTGTTATAATCAATGAACCTACAGTGACATACCATAATCATCCAAAATCCATAGTTTATAACTGTGTTCCTCTTAGTGCTGTACATTCTGTGGATCTGGACAAATGAATAATGACAAATACCCACCATTATAGAATCATATATAGTGTTTTCATTGCCCTGAAATCCTGTGCTCAGCCTTCATCTTACCCCCAACTCAAGCCCTGGCAACCACTGATCTTTCCAATGTCTCCTAGTTTGCCTTTTCCAGAACGTCATGTAGTTGGAATCATACAGGATGTAGCCTTTTCAGATTGGCTTCTTCACTTAGAAATATGCACTTAAGTTTCCTTCATGTCTTTTTATGGCTTGATAGAACTCATCTCTTTTTAGTGCTGAATAATGTTCCCATTCTCTGGAGGTACCATAGTTTATCCATTCACCTACTGAAGGACATCTTTGCTTCCAAGTTTTGGCAATTATGAATAGAGCTACTATAAACATCTGTGTTTTAATTATTTGTGATTTTCCTACTTCTCTTTCAGTATATGTTTTATATGTACATGCTTCTCTACTTTCAAGCACGTGATGATTTTTTTTTTTTTAAGATTTTATTTATTTGATAGCGAGAAACACAGCAAGAGAGGGAACACAAGCAGAGGGAGGGAATGGTAGCGGGAGAAGCAGGCTTCCTGCCAAGCAAGGAGCCCGATGCGGGGCTTGATCCCAGGCCCCTGGGATCTGACCTGGGCCGAAGGCAGACGCTCAACGACTGAGCCACCCAGGCGCCCCCAAGCACCTGATGATTTTGAGCTATCCTTTTCTTCTTTTTAAATGAGTTCATGAGAGTGAGAACTGAATTTTCAAGCCTTGATTTTGACTGACACTGATGACTCCTTGAATAATTTATGCACCTCTATCTTTAAAAACTGGATGGAAGTTCTATCTTACATAATGGATCAAATTTTAATGACAATTTATATGGTGAAAAATGTCTTAGTGTTTTTGGTCCACGAAAATCTACAAATGTCACACTATGGTATTTTTTTATTTGTCATCTGAGATCTTCCCAATTAAAATACTGTCTCTGATACTCCCATTAAACTTCATTTGGATCTCTGTGAGGACCCACAGTAAAGCCACCGTGGGTTGAAATCGATATGCATGTCTCTTCTGCATTCTGAGCTCCACAGACAGCAACTACATCTTATCACCTGGATATCTTCCATTTGAGCACAGTGTCTGACACAGAGTGAAAATTCAGCAAATCCTTGTGAAAATGACATGGGTGTGCCACTGCTGTTCATGAAGGATGTACATCCTGCTTAAAAAAAATAACTTCAGCTAAAAAAAAAAAACTTAAAAAAATAAGCTCTTTTAATCCACAAATAAATCATAGAATCTTGACTGATTAAACCTAATAAACAAAGACCTTCAATTTCATTTTTTTTTCTTGCACTTTTAGAAATGGTAAATCTGAATTTGAAAAGTTAGCAAGTTCTTTTTTTTTTTAATTTTTTAAATTAACATATAATGTATTATTTGCCCCAGGGTACATGTCTGTGAATCGTCAGGCTTACACATTTCACAGCACTTACCATAGCACGTACCCTCCCCAATGTCCACAGCCCAGCCACCCTATCCCTAACCCCCTACCCCTCAAAAATTTAGTTTTTTAAAAAAAACCTCCCAGGAATTTTTGTAGTCAGTCAGATTCAACTCTAATATCTTCTCCCTATTATGCATCCATGATGATCTCCAGGGCTAATATAAAAACTTGAACAAACAAATGCTTAATGATAACTGGGTTTCAGATTGATCATCACAAGGCACTGCTATAAAAAAAATCGCTTACCTATTCTGAAAGACACTTCACTAAAAAAACAAAAAACAACAGTGTTTACTATAATTGTATTTTGTTAAAGCAGGAAAGTAGCCCCTCTCCATGCCTTGCTCTACAGAGTCCACTTTAAACACAAAGCCAGGGGCACCTAGATGGCTCAGTTGGTTAAGCGTGTGCCTTTGGCTCAGATAGTGATCCCAGGGTCTTGGGATCGAGCCCCATGTTGGGGCTCCCTGCTCAGCGAGGCGTCTGCTTCTCCCTGTGCCCCTCCCCCTGCTTGTGCTCTCTCTTACTTGCAGTGTCTCTCTCAAATAAATAAAATCTTAAAAAAAAACAACACAAAGCCAAAGTGATTATTTAAAACAGAAAATAAAACCATGTCCCTTCTCTACTCAAAATCTCTACCATATAGGTTAAAGCCAACACCGCACTTATCCACTGTTCTAACATACTATTTCATAGTATGTTATGCAACTTTCCATGTTGTGTCTCTACTCCAGCATGCCAGGCATGCTTTGACCTCAGGGCCTTTGTACTAGCTGTTCCTTCAACTGGAAGGCTCTTCCCGCAGATGTCCTGAAAAGGCTGCCTCCTCCCCTCCTTGATATCTCATCCCCAACTTTACCTTCTTAGTGAGTTCTTTACTGATTATCATGACTAAAAATGTATCAACCCCCTGCTTCATTTTTCTCTGTAGCACTTACCACCATCTGACACACCATATAATTTACATACATATGTATTTATTGTTTGCTTTCCTCCCTCTGGGCCCCTGTGAAGGCAGAATCACGTCTTTTTTTCTTTTTTTTTAATTTTCAAATACTCTCCACACCTAACATGGGGCTTGAACTCATAACCCCAAGATTAAGAGTTCCATGCTCTTCAAACTGAGCCAACCAGGCGCCCCAATTTTTTTTAAGTTAAAATTTTATTTTTAAGTAATCTCTACACCCTATGTGGGGCTCACACTTACAAGCCTGGGATCGGGGGTCACATTCTCTGTGGACATAGCCATCCAGGTACCTGATTACCTGCCTATTTTGTTTACTACTCTCTCCTCAGCCAAGAATACTGCCTGCCACATAGTAGGCACTCAAATATTTGCTAATTAGTCGAATTCTACATTTCATAAAGAGCTTCAACAATTGAAGTTTTCTGGTATTCAAGAGAGATTTCTGGCTAATCTCCTGGCTTATAATTAAACACTAATACCAAAAATTTCAAATCATATTATGTTTGCGAAATATCATACCATTTTCAGTGGTTCCCATTTCTCACAAACTGAGGTTGCCTAAGAGTATGAATCATATCTATGTCATGCAAATGGAGCTAACAGACCTCAGTAACATGTCCAAGTCATATTACACAATCAGTGGCTCAGTCATAACAAACTCCAAAGCACAGGCTCACTGCTGGTCGGCGTCTTTTTAGAGGCCCCCCGTCTTAGCTCATCCTCTGTCTTCTTTAAACAGAAAATAAAAAGCGCTTTTAGGGCAATGATTTATAATCAGAACTGTACATCTCAAATGATTTTAGAGAAATGCATCCATTTATTTAATAGTCACCAAAAGAAATGAGTTTGCTAGTAATCTAAGTTTTTTCTTCTTACCCTCAACTCAGATGTCCATTAAGTAGTTCATTATTTTACCTCAAAGAACTCAGTTTCAGGTACCACTTTAAAAAAAGAAAAACCCAACAAGCAGGATTGTCACCTTTTCTATGAGCTGCTCTTATTTATATCTTAACGGAGTTTCTCTAAAAGTTACATTTTAACTGACTCAATTTACTAGGTACTTATTTAAGCCCATTACACAGGGCTGGCTTTGGGGTGTTAAGTCTAGCTAAATTCAATACTTAGAAAGAAGGTCAAAGAAAAAGGAGGAAAAAGTACTAACATTTATTGACACAACATATACCACCTCACTTACTTAAAACAAATGTAAAAGTAGTTACTGTCATAATTTTATGGGTGCTCCAAGAAGGTATAAATTACTCAACGCCCCACAAACTGGACAGCAGCAGAGCTGAGGTTCAAGCCTACTTCCGTGGGGCTCGAAAATCTTTCCATTATACCAAATTGCCTCTACTAACACTGTGTATTGCTTTTTGTTTTTAATGAAAAATGGCAGTGGGGAACGGAACATTCAACTAAATAGAGCAAAGGATAAAAGAAAATGAGTTGAAAACTGCTAGGCCAAGAAAAGCTTTTCAGGAAAAGTAATTAAGTAAACAAAATGCTAAAATATTAAATATCCTGTGATGTTAATATAATGACCCTTTAAGATATCTTCCTGGTATATAGAACTACCTTCCTTTTTTTGAGGCGGGGGAGACCATTTAATGTGGTGCTACTCTCAAACCACAGCTTGTTGAAAAAAGACAGGAGAAAATATTTTTGCAAAATGTTATAGAGCATTCAAACCAACGTGTGTGGGGGGTCTATGCTAACAAGAGAATATGTGTGCAAAATATTAAAGAGAATTAGTGAGGGGCACCTGGCTGGCTCATTCAGTGGAGCACGTGACTCTTAATCTTGGGGTTATAAGTTCTAGCACTACATTGGGTGTAGAGATTACTTAAAATCTTAAAACAAAACAAAAAAGAATTAGTGAAATGTCTTATAAAACAAAAAAATTTAGACAATAAAAAATATAATTTTTTCACGTATGAATAAGTAAGGAGGATTGGTCAGTGATAGTATTGGGCTCAGAAATAAGCCAATGGAAGAGTCCCTAAATGCATTCACATTGTGAATACAGTTCCACTGCTGGAATTGCTGACATAAGCAAAGTTCATATTATTTTTAATAAATGCTGGGATGGCAGCTATGAGGATGAAAGTCTGGGAGGAACAGTTCCCTCTAACTTTATAGCTTGTCCTCTCCCAGATGAAGGGTATAAACTAACTCAAGAAACTTAAATGAAGACTTGTGTAAGCATAAGGCAAAGGCTTCACAAAGTGGTAACGTATTTTTTCCCTCTCTACAGAGATGGAGAAACTCATGTTTAAAGATAAAGCGTATGATGTCAAAGTCTCCATGTGTGGCTCCCCTTTGGTCCCCCTCCACCCTGTGGCAGACATCACTACTTACAGAAGCATCCCTCCTTTCCACTTCCTGAGATGGTGTGACCGCACCATCAACAGCGACTAACCGCGAACCTTTGGCAGTCTGGGGTAACGGAAGGAATACTGGCCTTGCAGCCACAGAGACCTAGGTTTGTGCCCCACCCCTGCCACTAACTAGCTGTCCAACTTCTCCTCTTAATGCCTGGGTATGTCTTCTGTAAAATGGGAACAAACCCGCCATCAAGGTTGTTATAAAGATTAAATGAGATGATATATGCCAATTGTTTAAAAAATGATAGCACCTTTATTCTCCTCTTCCTGCCCTCCGTCCTCCTCCCCCAATGAACACTTACTTGAGCTTTACTCAATATTCTAATATCCCATGTTGGGGTTCTTTGTAAAGGCTCCCACTGATACATTTCTATCCCTAAAGTCAAGTAACACAAATTGTATTTGCAGTCCCCTGCGCTGATCACTCTGGGGCTAACTTCCAGTTGGTGTTCCCAATGCTTTATGCTTCTTTTTCTCATCTGGAAATCAGAAGTCAGGCTCAAGAATACGGTTTTATTTCTCTATCTCGATTCACCAATTTTGGTTGACCAGAGCAACTGAAAGTATACTTGTGCGTGTGTGTACATGTATGTAAGAGAGACAGGAGAAAGTGTGTTTAAAGTCAAAAGGAAGCAAACCGTAAAGTTGTCACATGATAAAGATGCTACAACAAAAGACCAACAAGTCATTTTCAGCACAAGTGATACATTAGCAGCTGCCCCCTTCATATTCCCCACTACCTATAGAAAAGTCAGCTAAACTACACATAACTTACAAAACAAAAATGCTGGACCCACTGAGTAAAGATATATTCTCTGAGAGATAAAAAATTAATAATCTATGAATGGTTACATAAGCTTATCAATTAATTACCAAGTCCAAAAAACTGATCCCCTCCCCCCAACAGCGAGAACCTTTAAGTGAAAAAATTAGGAACCAAAGCGTCTGGAATTTAAGAAAATTCACCTTCATATTGTCAGCATAAACATTCTGAAAGTCAGGCTAAAAAATAAATCAAAATGCTGATGAAATGAAGAACAATGGTGAGAGAAGCTTTCAAGTTTAATCTGCTTTCATAAATCAGACGTACAACACTCTTAAAAAATATCTGCCAAAATTGGGGCTAGACTACTACACTGATTTGATAAACAAAATTCTGTTTTCCAGGTCAGGTTCACTGCTGTGGCTATTGGAACATATATATATGTTTTTTAAAGATTTTATTTATTTATTTGACAGAGAGAGAGAGATCACAAGTAGGCAGAGAGGCAGGCAGAGAGAGAGGGGGAAGCAGGCTCCCTGCTGAGCAGAGAGCCCGATGTGGGGCTCAATCTCAGGACCCTGAGATCATGACCTGAGCCGAAGGCAGAGGCTTTAAACCACTGAGCCACCCAGACGCCCCACATATTATATATATATATATATATATATATATATATATATATATATTTTTTTTTTTTTTTTTTTTTAAGTAATCTCTACAACCCAGTGTGGGGCTTGAACTCACAATCCTCAGACCAAGAGTTGCACGCTCCACTGACTGAGCCAGCCAGGCACCCTGTGTATGAAGTGGTCCATTCAGAAACAGGAATTAAATACCTACCATGCGTCAGGTACTCAGATAAGACACCTGAGATTTAAAAAAAAAGAAGAATGTGATAGGTTCCTTTCTGACCTCTAAGAGCTCACTTAATAAAAAACACATCACTCAGATATCTGACATAAACAGGGTAAGTGCCATGACAGCAATAAGCAGGGAAGGGTAAGAAAACACAGATGCAGGACCCCTAATGCAGAAATGGGGTGCAGGGGATGCGGGAGAGGCAAGTAGAACATTCTAGAGGAGGCAACCCTGTATAAGAGACCATCCAAGAATGGCTCACTGTTTGAAATGATAAATCCCAGGCAAGGCGTCCAACCTATCTCAAATGTTTCTGCTACATTCATAGAATGTCAAAAAATTCTATACAATGTGAAGGTTTGTACAGCTTTTATCACCACCTCACTTGAAAACTCAAAGACTGGTTAAGATGGCTCTGGGGTGAAGGGAGCACATGGAGGGATTCAGAAAGGCGTGAAGCCCTTTTGAGACTAACACGATGCTGCCTCAAAGTAGCGCTGTGGGAGAAAGCCTCATGCGTGTCATGAGCGGATGACATGGGGCCGCCTAAGGAAGCATACGGTGTACATGAAAGCCATTATCCTGCAAGGAAACAGAGATGGAGCCTAATAAAAGTCAAAGAGAAAGAGCTGAGCTCCACAGAGCATAAAGGCTTGCAGTATTTGCGCAATTCCTTAACGAGGGAGAAGTCAGAAAGAAAACCATACTCTTGATGCAGGGGATTTTACAAAGAATAAATCTCTAGGATGAAGATAACAAGGGAGCAATAACTGTCTAGTTCTTTCCTGAGCTTTTGAGCATCTAAAAACATCTCTCTCTAATACTTGAAGATACTCTCAGAAAAGGTAAGTAGAGGCTGGGGCAGGCAGATGGAAAGGAGAAATTAGTAGGTTGAGGGCTTTATTTCTTTCCTCCTTTAAGAAGATATGTCTCTCTTTCAATAGGAAGTTTATTCACATTCTAGCCAGCTGCAAAACAGAGCTGAGAGCCAAGTTCCTATTGCCAAAGTTCACTCTTTAAACCGGCAGCCTGAGGTCTGATAACCAGTTAAAATGCTCAACACAATCACTGCCTTTTGGTGGAAAACAGAGGCTCCATTGTTTAGAGATACATTTTCAAGTTTAACTCTTCTAGAATTATGAAATTCAAAACAAGAGCTATTAGGTTCAATCAGTATCAGGGTGAAGGGAGTGTGTGTGTGAGTGTGTGAGTGTGTGAGTTTGTGTGTGTGTGTGTGTGTGTGTGTGTGTGTGTGTGTGTTAGTTTGGATTCCTTTCTTCTTTTTTTCCCAAAAGAATAATTGGATTACTCTGGTAACGGCCAGAAAAATAAATTGTAACTATAAGTACTTTGCAAACTGAAAAACTGCTTCGAAGTCATAAGATTCCATGTATGTGATCCAACACATTTCTAAAATACATTCTATCCTTTCAGATGGAAACATCTGATCCAAGACTCCATGTTTCCTAAAATCCAATGGCAAAAAAAAAGCACTCACTCAGAAGCTGGCATAGTTAAAGAGTACTTGTGGAAGTGGAGGGACTATATAAGGGAGGCACTCACATGTATATGAAAATGCATACAACGTCCCTTGTATCCTCAGGAGCCTATCATCTTAGGGGAAATACGAAGTATAAACAGACATAGGAAAAAATAAAACACACAGTGTGATAAGTGTCCTAAGTATAAGAGCACAGCCATGGGAAATGATGCATACAGACTGGATTGAGAAGGGCAGGAATGGGCTATCCTTATAGACAGATGGATTGTGGGAAACATGGCCCCCCCTACCAAGGAGATGTATCTTATTCTAAGGGTAACGAGGGGCCGGTGATGGTTTCTGTTATGAGAACACAGATAACACCATGACCAGAAGTGTTCTTTAGGAAAATTTTCTTAGACTAACACAGAAAGGGAGAGGTATTGCTTTCAGTTGGGAACTAGTCTACTCATGCAAATTAGAGGTAATTCAGGCCCAAATTAGGATGGTGAAAATGGTAACTAAAGGAGAAAATGGAATCTAGGTCTCCTCCAACATGTTAGTGATTCTTGGTTTTACGTCATAGAGACCTCCATTTCATTAAGTTTAGGACAAAAGAAACCAGGTTGTATTTTCAGTTGAAATGATTCCTCGTGCTGCTGAAGTGATGTCTGCAGAATAAAGTAGAAAAAAACATGCAATCAAACATATAATCATCTTAATAGATGTAGAAGAGAAATCATCTGACAGCATCGAAATCCATTCATGATAAAAACTCTCAGCAAACTAGGAACAGAAGGAAATTTCTTCATCCTGATGAAGAGCATCTATGAATAATTTATAGCTAATACTATACCTAACAGTAAAGGACTGCTTGCTTATTCCCTAAAATTAGGACTTCTTGCCAATCTCACTGCTTCTGTTCAACACTGAACTAGAGGTTCCAACTGGTGCCATAAGCTCATTCTAAAACTAGTGGGAAAACATAAAGGACCTAGAATAACCAAAACAATTTGGAGAAAATAAGTTGAAGTTCTTACACTATGTAATTTTAGGACTTTTAGAAAGTTACAGTAATCTGAAGTACGGTATCAGCATACAGATGTATAGATCAGGAGAAAAAAAGAGAGTCCAGAAATAGAGCCACACATATATAGTCAGCTGATTTGCTGTAAATGTTCAATGGGTAAAGGAAGATCTTTTCCACAAACAGTACTGAAACAATAGGAATCCACATGGAAAAAAATTAAACCCTAACTGAACACCATATACTACATTAACTCAAAATGGGCCACTGACCTAAATGTAGGAGCTACAAATATACAACTTTTAAAAGAAAAAAATAAGAGAAAAATTTTAGTGACCTTCAGGCTAAGGAAATGCAAAATAAAATCACAATGAGCTATCACTACACACTATCAGACTGACTAAAACTTAGAAGACCCACAATACCAAGTGTTGATGATGGTGTTACTAACTATAGTGAGATTGTAAAATGGTACTTACTATACCACTTTGGGAGACAGTTTGGAAGTTTATCAAGTTAAACACAGACCTACCATGTGATCCAGCTAAGTACTCAAGAGAGTGAAAGTGGACATCCACATAATGACTTGTATGCAAATGTTCATGGCACCTTTATTTGCAGTCAACAGTGGAGATGATTCAAATGTCCATCAACTAGGTCAGTGGAAAACAACTTATGATGTATCTATCTATACAATGGAATACTACGCAACAATAGAAAGAAGCTATTGATATACACATGGATGAATCCCAAAACAATTAAGCCAAGTGAAAGAAGCCAGACTCTCCATCAAAAACAAAACAAAACAAAAACAAAGTAAAAAAAAAGACTACATGATTCCACTTATATAAAATTCTAGAAAATACAAATTAGAGAGAGAAAGCAGATCAGTGGTTGCCTGGAGTGCTGGGGCTGGAAGGGACTCAAGGACGAATAACAAAGGAGCATGACAAAATTTGGGGGAGATGGTGGTAGAAGTGTTTGCTATTTTATTTTTATTTTTTTAATTTTTTTTTTAGTTTTTGCGATTTTAATAATTTCGCAGGCATATGCCTATGTCAGAACTTACCAAAGTATACATTTTAAATTTGTGCAGTTTCTCGTATGTCAATCGTATGGCAATAAAACTGTAAATAACTTTTTTTAAAGATGGGAGGGGAAAAAAGCCATGCCATTAACCCAAACAGAGGTAATGAAGGGCAAAGTCAGGATGGTGACAATGGTAGTATAAAGGAGAAAATGGAAACCAGACAGTCCCCATTATTATGTTGGCTTATTTCTATTGTTCATTACAAAGATCTCCAGTTCATGACACAGTGTAGGGCAAAAGAAGACAGGAAGTATTTTTATTTGAAAAGGCTCCTTATGTTGCCAAGATGCTTTCTGCAGAAAGGACGTCAGAGCCTGAAGAGATCAGGGTGCGGTGACTGGACAGAAACGCTGTTGCAGGGGATGCTGGGATTCTGCCCAGATCTCTGCTCCGAAACTGCAGCACTCACTCCTGCCAGGAGTGTTGGCTGGGATGGCTCAGCTCCTCTCCAGCCCCTTTCTTGGCTAAACGGAGCCACCTCACCCAAGACTCTGCCCCTATCCCTCAGGGTCCTTCCAACTCCAGAGACTGCTGTGGGATCAGCACAACCTCCAGAAGAAGTGCTAATCCCAAAGCTCTACCCAATAAACAACCTGCACTCCAATCTCCACCTGACTCCCTGGGGGCCAGATCCAAGACACCTCCCCAAAGCAGAAGCAAGAAAGCTGAGATACAGACAAGGGCTCATGGAAGCGATCTAGACTGAAAGGAAGAATTTTTATAAGTTAGTCAGGGTAAAGGAAGAGCATTCCAGAAAGCACCATTTTCTTTTCTTTTCTTTTCTTTTCTTTTCTTTTCTTTTCTTTTCTTTTCTTTTCTTTTTCTTTTCTTTTCAAGATTTTATTTATTTATTTGGCAGAGAGAGAGAGAGAGAGAGAGAGAGAGATCACAAGTAGGCAGAGAGGCAGGCAGAGAGAGGGGGAAGCAGGCTCCCCACTGAGCAGAGAGCCCGATGCGGGGCTCGATCCCAGGAGCCCGAGACCATGACCTGAGCTGAAGGCAGAGGCTTTAACCCACTGAGCCACCCAGAAAGCACCATTTTCAACAGAGAAAATAAATGACGATTATAACAGACAGACAATAACAAGGCCCACAAGAACAAGCGTGTGCATATTACAAAGGGACAATGTCCTACAACGTTTAGACGTCCCTAAAGAAATAATGATGATGGTAACACTTGGAAGGGGTGGGGTCTATAAACAGACTCAGCTGAGATGTGGAGCAGCAGTATAAGAACTGGGGAGAAGATGGCTCTTAGGAACTTAGCTGGACACCAGAAATGATCAAAAGGGGAAGAGGGAGAGAGAGGAACAGAGACAGACAGAGAAGCTCTTCTATCCCAAGAAGAATCACTCATTAATATTAAAGTCAATAAAGAGTTAAAAGAAAAGTGCTGAATCCTAATTTCTGCTCTTTCTTGGTGGGGGAGGGGTGGGCAGAAAGAGGATGTCAAAACAGGGGAATAGGAAGAGTTCTGTTTGTTTTGTTTCCTGGGGCGGGGGGCGGGGTGGAGAGGGGGGCTTCCTGAGGCCTCTGCCAGGAAGTCATCATTTCTGCCTGAATAGCTGAGGAGTGGATGAGTGACCTGTCCACATCACGGCACAGTCAGGGGCTGCAGGGGATGGCTAGGGGCAGCTTACCTAGGACATGGTGCTTGCTGCCTGGGGAGGTGGACGGCAGCTAGGGGGCAGGTGAAGGAGACGGGAGTACTCTGCTGCTCATTCATCCAGCATGCACCTAGGTTCCTGCCCTGCTCCCAAACAAATCTTCCATCACTGCAGGCCGTTCTAGGGTTCTTTCATGAGAGTAACAGAATGCTAGTAACACTCACGAGTCCCCAACAGCTTTTCAGATTGGGTTATTTCTTCCAGGCATTCTCGAAGGCAGCTATGAGCCTTCAACTGTATGTCTGGCTGCATGATGGTGGGGAGAGCCAGATCCACTTCCCTAGCAAAGCTCTTACCCCCACTGCTCTTCCTACACCCAGCCTTGTGCGGCAGGGGCAGAAGCACAGGGCAGTCACAAAGCTCTGGCTTAGAACCGTACCACTCATTACTGTGCAAACCTTAGCGCATTACTTAATTTCCTGGGCCTCAGTTTCCTCAACTGTAAAATGGGGAGATGACAGCACCTTCCCGGACAGAGCTGTGAGACCTGAACTACCATATGCCCCAGCACACCGCTGGCTCCTACCAAAAGCTTACCACCCATTCCTCCCTATTAGCTGAGTTCAATATTAGCACGCAGTACGCATACAGACTTCCAATCATCAGAGAGTTAAATATCTTTATCAACATTACATGAACTCCCTATGGTGTTATCTTTACTGAACTATAATTTGCTATATGTTCCTAGACCTTATTCCTGAGAGTAGATTTTAAAAATATATTCATCTCGTACATTTCATAGACTTACTCCCTATGACTTCATATACCAACCACACGCTGCAGACTTCTAAAATCCCCTAAATGTTGGCTCAGATCTGCAGACCTGTACATCCCATAGGCTAATGGGCAACTCCATTTTGAATACTTTCAGGCAACACAAATTTAACATATTCAAAACCAATCATCTCTACCCACCTCCAGCCCCCATAAACCCATTCTTCTTCCTTTTCTTATACCCCTACAGAAGCTTGTTAAAAGTGAGGGTGTGGGAGCCAGTTCAAATCCTGGCTTGGGTTCAAATCCTGACTCTTACCCCTTACAGGCTACTAAAACTTTTTTTTTTTAAGATTATATTTATTTATTTGAAAAAAAGAGAGAAACAGAGATAAAGAGAGTGCATGGTGGGGGGAAGGGCAGAGGGACAGGCAGACTTCCCACTGTGCAAGGGAGCCTGATGCAAGGCTGGATCCCAGGACCCCGGGATCGTGACCCAAACTGAAGGCAGATGCTTAACCAACTGAGTCCCCAAGGTGCCCCCCGGCTACTGAATCTTGGACAAATTCTTTAACCTCACTTTGTCTCAGTTTCTGCAACTATAAAATGGAGAAAGTATAAATGTTCTTAGAATTAACGGGCTAATACAGAACACATTTAGAGGCTTGAGACATAGCTAACAGCTCTATGAATACTCAATGAATACTAATTATTACTATTAACTCAGTGGAAAAAAATAAGACTTTTCTTTGATGGAAAGACTTCGTATTTCTTGTTCACCTTTGTAGGAAGAGTTCCTGGCACAGTGCCTTACATATACAAGATGCCCAGTACCTTTTTTTAACTGAGAAAAAATTTTCTGCAGCTCATCGTAAAATCACCATGAGACTACCAACTGTTTCACTGAATGAACAACCATACGTACAGAAATGAGTGCTAAGAAAAAAATTGTTTCTCCTAGTACACTGACATGCTTCTTTCCACCAGACAATGAGTGATGCACAACTCATTGTGCTTCCTTTTCTGAAACCTTCAAAACACACAGAGTTAAATTTGGGACTCATTTGTAGTAACTAGACTTAGCCTAGATTTTCTGGTACGTAAAATTCTCCCCACCCCCCACCCGCTACTTACTTTGAAGGGCTCCTTTTCTTGTTTCTAATTTTAATGCTTTTACTGGAAGCTAGCTAAAATAATTTTTGGATGTATCCATTCATTAAAAATATCTGTCTATCTAATGAGCACTTTTATATGCCAGGCATTGTGCTAAAAACAATGACCAATGATGAACAATGGAACGAGTGCACGCTGGGAGACAGCATCGGGAGAAGAGACAGATGGAAGGCGGTGTGGAGCAGTGCAGAGGGCAGGAAAGAGGAGAAGCTCAGCGGAGAAGAGACAAGCCACAGCAGTGTGCACTACGGTGCTCGGCAGCAGGTTTCAGTGACGGCAACCATGGTTCATTAAGATGTTTGCTGAAGCAGCTAGTGCGGAACTATGACCTATATCATGAAGGGGGGAAAAGGACAATAGCATCTGGCCAGGAAGTAGAAGGAACGAACAAGAATATAGGACTGCCATCTTAACTAACAAACTACTGCCAAGTCTTCTACATACTTCAAGATGGCTTAGAAAAAAGGCAATAAAATTTTAATTCGTATTTATATTATATACTTTATTGAGATATGCCATTAACTTAATTGCTTGGAAAGTCTATGTAAGTCATATTGTGTATGGTTATTCTCAGGTATGTTCTTTCTATTTAATTAAAGAACTATTGAAAGGTACTTTCCTCGGGGGCCCTGGCAGCTCAGTTGTTTAAGGGTCCTACTCTTGATTTTGGCTCGGGTCCCACACTGAGCAGGGAGCCTGCTTGAGATTGTCTCTCTTTCACTTTCTGTCCCTATCCTCCAACCCCTGCTTACACACACTCACATGTGCGTGCTCACTCTAATTTAAAAAAAAAAAGGTACCTTCCTTATAGTGTAAAGGACAGTCTCAAGGACTGCTAGAATTATCTGGTCATCACTTTGATGTCCATAGAGAACCTTTTCAATGAGACTACCTTTAACTTTTTCTTATGTGAGTGCATGTGAAGGAGTTGAGAGGGGGAGAGATTTGCAGAATTGAAGGCATGGTTATAAATGCACAGGATTTCAGGTTCTTTATTCAGAGGAGTTCCCCTCGGGTTACCATTAAATGCACTTACTCTTATTTTATAGGGAATTCTAATACACTCAGAGCTCTGATTTACAAACCCGTAATGGAGGCAGTAGGTTAAATGTGGAAAGAGTCAAGAAGTGCCAACAAGGAAAGATAACACCATAATACATTTCCTAAGAAAAGCAAACAGAAAAGCTCAGCAATCAGAGCCAGGTGGGGTCATTCCATTCAATGAACTCCAGGCTCGCTGGCATCACTACACTAGAGAATAGCATTAAATTATTTTCGGCAAAATTTAAGATATTAGGCAAGAAAAAGGCTAATATGCTAGAAAAGGCTTTCCACTCAACGGAGTGAATTCTTTTGCTTTTTTTGGTGTACTGGGAAAAGGGCCTGTAAATTCTCCTCTCTGAAAACATCGGACAGCACATTTTATCGTTAAAGGCCAGATTTGATGAATTCTAGGTAAAATTCCAAAATAAAATCCCAATTATGATTTAGAGAACACCATGAGCTGCATCCTTTGTGTATGTAACTTACCATATTAACTGCAGATGAGCACAGACTTTCTCAAGATAAGTCACTGGTTGAGCTGACAGCCAAAGCCAATGGACCCAATTAGCATTTTTTTTTTTTTTTAACCATGAAAGCCCTATCACCCAGGTCTCCAGTTAAAAAAAAAGGAATTTCTGCACCTTTTGGCATGGTGACAGCCATTCTGTTTTTTATTCAAACAGAAGGACAAGGGATTCTAGTTAATCTCAGCAGTGGTACCAAACTGCAAAAGTGCAAAAAAATAGGAGAAAGGACGTTTGAGGGAGTGGAAGCCTTGTAATTCAAGATCTATTTATGAGGCACTAACTCTGCCTCAAATATCTTACTTACCACAATAAACTTATCTTTCCTAGACCGGCAACACTAAACGATACAAAAGCATCACTGCCATTCAGAAGCCATTAAAGCTCTGACGGTCTCTGGGGAACACGAGGAAGACAATCATCACAGCCCCCATCTCGAGGAACCCTGCCTCTTCTCAGGTCTCGGGGGAGGTAAGGTACAACTATCGCGATGACAATGGGTCTAGTGCTTCCTTAGGGTGGCCTCCATTCTCTGAATGTCAGCGGAGTGTAATTCACAGGGGGCGTGCCACCTGCTGACCCAGGCAGGTGCCCTTGCGACACTTCCTGGTGACACTCCTCGGCATGCTGCCTCGAGCCATGACAACACTGGGATGTTAGACACCAACGGAGGCACAGACAATTTCCCTAAACACTGTTTTTAAGCTGATGCTGTCGTTAGCGGTCGGCTGAACACAGAAGAATACAATTAGGAACAATTAGCCATTCAGTGGCACTCCCAGAGACAGCTCTCCTAGTGGCCTATATTTTACACAAAAAGCCAAGCCTCCGCGTGGAATCCTCAGGCATCGTACAAGTGAAGGAAGTACACAAACTGCTTCCTGTTTCCTGGCCGACCTCCACTCCGGACGGTGCTTCCCCACCCCCCGGTGACACACCGCCCACCCCCTTCCTCCCTGGATGCTCAACACTCCAGGGTCACAGCTCTTTTGCTCAGCGTTGTTTTTTTTTTTTAAAGTAGGGAAAATAGATAAGCAGCCGTCTGAGAAAGACATTTGATAGACTCTCCAGGCCACAGCAAAAGAGGGGGTTGGGGACGTGGGTGTAAGGTGAGTGTCTGAGTTCAGGAAGAAGAAATAGGAGAGAGAAAGGAAAAAAGAGTGTTTCGCTTTGGGGAAGAACAATGGATTCGGACAGAAGAGAGCAGGGACTGGACTCGAGAGTTGCAGGGACTTCCCAGGTCTTTTAGTTCGATCTCTTCATTTTATAGAAAGGAAGTAAAAGTTTAGAGCCACTAACCTACCTTCCCAGGGTCCCAATGTCAGTCGGTGAGCCTAATTACAGCTTCTCTAACTAGGAGCCCCCGTGGGAGAAAATGCTATCTTAACGCGAGGAATTATCACACTTCTCCTGAGAAAAAACATGGTTTTCACTTCATGGTTGCTGTGAGGTGTTTCACAGAGCAGGCTTCCCTCTCCGGCGCGGGAAATGAACCTTCTTGGGAAGCCCGAGGCTGGCCAGTTAGCCGAGCACCCGAGCATCCGGGCAGTGCTGGGACGCAGTCCCTAACTCATCTCTACCTCCCTCTTCTGCCTTCTTTCTTCCTCCTTTCTTCCAGGTCTTCCATTTGATATATTTGTTCCCTGGCATTTTATGGATCCTTGCCAACGCTCTGAAACCTCTTCTGGAACAACGAAAACTCTATGACAGATAGACCTTCTACAGACATCTGCCCTTCCCTGGAACGCGGTGTGCTTCCCTGAGCAGAGGTCAAGTGTTATTGCTCTCCTTGACATGGTCACAGTAAGAGCCGGAGACCAGTCTGGAGATTGGTATTCATCCTTCCTCCTGAGCAAGCACTGTTGGTATACAAATTAAAAACTCAGTGCAGACCTTTGGATATCAAAAATACCATCTTTGGCTCAGATTAAATTGAGATGTGCGCTTGCAAACCTTAAGCCTGTAAGGCACCTTTTCATTCAAATTAGAGACACTTCAGACAAAAAAAAAAAAAAAAAAAAAAAAATTAAATACGTTTCTACAGGAATTTCACAGAAGGGTGCAGGGAAAATTTTGTTTCTATTTCTGTCCCTTTACAAATAACATCAAAGTTTACAGCAACTTCCAGCTGTTCAACTGCTTCATTTTTATCTGGATGATATTAAATAGGAAGGAATTAAAAGAAAAAAAAGAGGAACAGAAAAAGCAATCAAGTATTCTTTTCTACTCTGTTCCCCATAAGGATGGGGCAAGGTTCTTTCTTAACCTTCAGGACACAGGCAAGCAGACTGAAAGAACACACTGCGGCTCAGCAGTAACAGGTGAGAGGTGAGCACATCGGGCACCTTTTCAGGCTTGGAAGATGCCACCTCGAGCTAGGGTAGCACCTGCTCTTCCCCTCTGCAAGGGCTCTTAAAGGTCCCTGCATAATTTATGTGGCTCAGAGATAAGTGAAATGTGAACCGATTTAAATGTAAGCATTTACATTTAGAAACAGGGAAGGCACCAAGCCACCTGTCAAACTTGAGGTCTTCACGAGGCCCTGTGACTCCCACCTCCCGCCTCCTGTGCATCTCTCTGCTGTCCTGGTTCCCTTAAGAAGGTGTTCTTGGGAAGCGTGGCCTGCTTTCCGTCCTCCTGGGGTACTCGTCTCTGTGGGAAGCGTTCCACATCCCTTTCTGGAGACCGACAACATCACTTGGTCCACGTGTGCGGTGTGCTAATGTGCACAACACTCAGCTTACTTTCTGGCTGACCTGGTAATCCAGGGCCGCCACGGCTGAGTGGGGAGATCATTGGAGACTCCAGGCTAACCGTACCAAGAATCAGTGTGTTATTCCCACACACTGTGGGCAGGGGGGACTTAACACTGGGAAAAACAAAGGCTGAAGACGTGGCTGAACAGAATAAAGGAAAACAGTGCACTCATTTTATTACTTATTCGGGAGGGAGAACAGTTTAAGGTAAGCTCCTGTTGTCAATATAACACACTACACGTCTCATTAAGAAGCTACAAAAGGCTGTGTATTGTTCTCGTGCTAAAGATCTCTGTACACAGAGAAATAAAAATGTCAGGATTTTCCCGTCTTAGTCCTAAGGGAGATCAGCCTTTGAAGAGAATATCAAACTATCCAAATTCAGCATCTCTGCTTTAATTAATCGGCCATATGGGGCCCAGATGTCATAGACAAGTTTGATTTGAACTAAGTAATGCATAAAATAATAATAAATTTCTTTTGAGGTATGGATAATGCTAAATTATCCACATCTATAATGAAATGTTCTTGATGGTTTTTGGATCTCCTTTATTACAAGTTTTAGGGTAGATTACATATACATTTATATGTAACAATTTAGAAATTGTCACCAAGATGAAAGGGCTTTTAAAATTTTTCTTTTTTTTTTTTGTTCTATATGATTCTGGGACCCTGTCATCAACATCACAGCTTTTCCTGCTATATAAAGAATTATCAACTAGAATTTTATTCCAACCAAATTATCATGGTAATTAATAATTAACATAAACAAGTCTTACAGCAGTTTAAAAAAAGCACATCACATGGATAAAGCTAAAATCCTTCTTGTCCACTGCATCCAATTACAGAACTGCTTTTCTCTAAAACTAAAAAGATTAATCACTTCTGTCATTTGATACATATGCTTTTTAGTTATTTTTCCATATAAATAAAGCGGAAATAGATTTTAGAAAAGAATGAACTCTTCGGCCTTGAATTCGTAGGTCCCCACAATCTAGTCCTATCCTAACTTTCTGATCTGGTAATCACCAACTATCAACAGGCAACCTCCACTAAAGTGCCCATACAAGACTTTATCTGCCAAATACTGAGCACGTTCTCACTCCTTCCGTTGTCTTTTCCTCCCCCTCCTCCACTTTGGATCCTGGGCCTCCAGAACGCCACTTGACACAGAGCAAGCATTCAATCCAGAACTGATGGAGCATAACCACTGTGTCTCTTCATTCACAGGAAGATTTAAAATTAGAAAACTTGGATTCAAACCTTTAGGCAAGTTGTATCCTCTTAACTTTAGGTTCATCATCGATATGTGGGAAGAACTATGGTCAGTTTTATGTGTCCATTTGGCTGGGCCATGGTCAAATATTATTCTGGATGTTTTTGTAAAGGTGTTTTTGGATGAGATTAGCAGTTATATCAGCAGACTCTGAGTAAGGCATAGCGTTGGTGGGACTCATCCAATCGGTTGAAGGCCCTGAAAGAACAGAGACTGATACCTTGCCCCCCTCCCTCACCCCTAGCAAGAAGGAATTCTGCCATTACCGACTGCCTTTGGACACAACCTGCAACTATTTCCTGTGCCAGGCAGCCCTTGCCATCAGATCTCAGACTCACTTGGCCTCTACATTCCCATGAGCCAGTTCCTTAAAATCAATCAATATCTCTCTCTGTATATACATGCATGCATGTGCATGCACACACACACAGACACCCCCCCCACACACACACCTTGTGAGTTCTGTTTCGCTGAGGAACCCTAATACATTGTCTTATCCATCTCACTGAGCTGTTGTTCAGATTAAAGTCAATATTGGATATGAACAGATTAGCACACTGCAGAATTACTTTATTAGTGAGAATGCTTTCAGCCCAATCCAAATGGCTTTAAGCGGTAAGGAAATTAGTTAAATTATAAGCCCACAAGTAGAGGAAACTAGTTTGCCCAAACCACAGTGGTTAAGTAATGGGTGTTCGAGACCCTGGTTCCTTTGCCGTCTCTATTCCACAGCCCTGCGACTGATTCTTCTTATGGTTGTGAAGAGGTTCGCCTTAGGGAGCAGCTCCAGGTGTCATACCAGACCAGATAAAGTCCACAGGTAATAAAGGATCATCTCTTTCAGTGTCCAAAGAAACGTTCCCCAAAGCACCTGAGCACACTTCCCTTCACCATCTCTTTGGCCAAGACTGGGTCACATGTCTAATCTTAAACCAAACAATCCCTAACAACTGGAAACAAAACTGAGACTCTTTCAACAAAGAAAGGGAGAACGTTTACTGAGGAGGCAACCAGTCTGATGCACAAGTACCATATAAATTCAAGATACCATGGGTACTATGATATCGCCTACTCTGCAAGGTCCAGCACACGCCCCAGTTCTTCTGTGTATTCTTACAACACAAGCCCAAGGGAGTTCCTCTGGATTATTCTAGCTCTTTCTATTCACACCTCTCATTGCATAGTCACTGCATAGTGTTAAGCAGTTTAATTTTTTTTTTTTTAAAGATTTTATTTATTTGACAGAAAGAAACACAGCGAGAGAGGGAACACAAGCCGAGGCGAGGGGATGGTAGCGGGAGAAGCAGGCTTCCTGCCGAGCAGGGAGCCCGATGCTGGGCTCGATCCCAGGACCCTGGGATCATGACCTGAGCCGAAGGCAGACGCTTAACGACTGAGCCGCCCAGGAGCCCCAAGCAGTTTAATTTTTAAACATTATACCAGTAGTATATGTTCATGGAAGAAAATTCAGAAACATACAAATAAAAATCACTCCCAGTCTCATCATGAGAGATGACCATGATTAATATATTTCAGAATACTATCTTCTACCTTTTTTTCCTTTTTTTCTAATTATTCATGTAGGAGAGTAATGTCTTTGTGTTTGGTGTATATGTTCCTGGCTTTCCCAGCAAAAATTCAAACTCACTGAGGGCTGGGATTCCCTGTGTGTCTTTCCATCCTCCACACAGCTACAGGATCTTAAAAAAACTGCACGCTGATTCAAACTCTGTAGATCACACAAAGAATGTTTAAACAAGTTGTTCTTTTTCTTCGGGGGATTAAGAAAGAAGATGTAATAAAACTACATTCCAAAATATGTCCACTAATTTCTCAAATGTTCTTTTTTACCAAGACTTTTCAGAAAGCTTATTAAACTTCCTGGCAATAAGATATACCAGTTTCTGTAAGTGGTGTTTTCAGACAAGAAAGTATTGTGTAATTACCCTGATGTTTAGCAATTTCCTTTATACTTACAATTAAGCTAGTCTTCCATTAAAAATATGACACCAAACTAGGTAGGATAAATATAAATTTAGAAAGCATGGTTCTCAAATAATTCCCTTCATAAGAGATAAGATCTCCAACATTTTTGTGTAAAGCAAGTTTCTATACACTTAAATCACATTTTCAAAAAACTGAAGTAGCTATTTGAAGGAAGTGTGGCATCAATATTATAAAAAATAATCTAATAATTTCTCTGGTTTTTGGTCTCTGATTTTACCAACAGGATTTTCTTAAATTAAGGCACAATTCTATGTGGCATGCAACCCAAATGATAAACCTTCCATTGCTCAAACCCTTCTGGGCTTGTTTTTACTTAAGTATTTATTTACTGAATATCTACCATGTGCCAGGCTGTGTGCAAGCTGCTGGTGATTGATGGAGTGGCACGTACAAACAAAGGCATACTTGGCTCCTCTGGGTTCAGAGGAGGCGAGGACCCAGAGACCCTGCCGAGAGGGCTTCCTGCTGAGAGGGAACTGAACACAGTCCAGGAACGGTCCCCAATGACAAAGCATTGGCTCTCCCCATCTTCTTTTTGCCTTTCTCTTTTCCATCTTTGTGCACTAAATAAGAACAATTGTGCAACGAAACAAAAGGAATTCAGATTAAAACACTTAATGGGAAAAAGGGGAGGTGACGTGGTAAGTTACCAATGCTGGGGGATGTGGGAGGACCTCCTTGAGACATGAATGAAAACACAGAGAACATCAAGAAAGTCCAGGAGGAAAGGGACACGCTCCAACTCCCTCCTACCCTGTGAGTTATTAACGTACTGCAGTTAGTATCTTCAAGGCACCCAAGCAATCTGTCAGTCTATAGATACTGAGCCCAAGGAGGGGCCTGTGCTCAGATCTTGGAAGAATTACAGATTATAGAGCACTAAAGGGTAACACAAACTTGAAATAATAGTGCATAGGAATAGATAAAATGTAAGAACTGTTGCAAGGTGGGTAATGAACATAGCAAAGAATGTTGGAGTTCAGAGGTAGGAAGGACTCCAGTGGGCCAGTGCATCTTCCAAGGACTTAGTGAAAGTGGTGGAGTAGCTTCGGGGCCTCTTAGGGTGGGTAGAATGGAGGCGGGAACAGAGATGGGGAAGCCACTTCTGGCAGGTGGAAGGTCCCTGGGAGACCAACCCCGTGGAACAGATTCGAAAGCAGCTGGCAATATGGGAGCAGAGCTCCGTCAAGAGGTCGGGCCTGCGTTTACTGATCCCCGGGTCACGCAGAGGGGGCAGCTGAAGCAGCCACAATGGATGGGCTCTCGAGACTTCTGTGCCTTGTCAAGTGCATGGCTTCCATGTGGGCAATAACTAACTGATGTAAGCAGAAAGAGCTTCTTCCCCATTTTTTAGGTTAAAACTTCTACCCTTATGAGGGCAGAAAGACAGTATTTCTAAGGGTTTTGGACACAACTTCTCTACCTTAAGCTTTGCCTTTGCGTAAAGGTTATTTCTTTCTTTCTTCTTTTTTTTTTAAAGATTTTATTTATTTATTTGTCAGAGAGAGAGAGAGAGCACAAGCAGGCAGAGAGGCAGGCAGAGTCAGAGGGAAAAGCAGGCTCCCTGCGGAGCAAGGAGCCTGACGTGGGACTCAATCCCAGGACCCTGGGATCATGACCTGAGCCTGAGCCGAAGGCAGCAGCTTAACCAACTGAGCCACCCAGGTGTCCCGCATAAAGATTATTTCAAGGGGCAACAAGGGCTTTTCCCTTGGCTGTGTTTCCCATGGGCCAGAATTACTTACATCTACAGTAGGTAGCTTGTCCTTTTTATTAACACTGCTATGCCACCATCCATTTCCATTTTATACTACAGAACACGAAGAATGTCTATGAATTACCATTAGTTCACTTAAAATTGCAAGACTGCCTCATTAAACCTGGGGCTACTTATTCAAGTTTTATAAGTTCCATGAGTTTCTTCACATTAGATTCTACCTCTAAGTATTCAAGTTTTTTGTTCTAAATAGCTTACTGTCCGTGTACTTGTGCATCCTTTTTAATAAGGCATGAAAGAAAACAATGGCTTTTTTCCACGAGCCTTTTAACCGCTAAGTGCAGCAGAATGTTGTCTTTTCTACTTTTTTTTTTTTTTAAGTCAGCTCTATACCCAATGTGAGGCTTTAACTCACAACCCTAAGATCACCAGTTGCATGCTCCACCGACTGGGCAAGCAAGTTCCCCTTTTCTACATCTCTTAAATAGTACCGAATAGATAGGATATTCTCAGTGTGAGTTAACCACGTTTTTGTTTTTCCATGTTCTAATCCTAGTTAGGGATCAAGTTCATAGACATTGCTATATCCCAATTTACTGAATGGAAAATAGTTTCCTTTTCCCCAACCCTTTCCCTTCTCTAACATTTATAATCTAGGTCTGTACCTGTATGACCCCTCTACTTGTGCAGTCTTTTGGTGTCAGTGAATTCTTCCACACAGTCTCCCGAGAAAAGCAAACTGCTGTCTGCAAGTAAGTATGCTTTCTGGCAGTTAACTCGGGCACATGGTTGGCTGCAAGGTGATTATCTACTTCAGCCAGGCGCAGATCAAAATGGAGGAGAAAATGCAAAAGAACGCAGGAAAGTTAAGAGGAGCAAAGAATGCAGGCCTTTCTCCCTTGTTACCCAAGAAAAGCACAGGGCAAGTGCAATGTTAAACACCAAAGATAAAATCAAGTTACTTGGGTCTTCTGCTAACTAGGACACGACTAAAATTCATTAGAGTATTAGGTCCCTAGGAGTATAATTCAAGGACTTTGGAACACAATCCAAAAGTGTCACTGAAAGAATTTTATTTATTTCTTAAAAGAACTCATGATAAATATTTCCTGGTTTGACCACCATTCATACCAGCAAAAGACTGGAATTTAGTTTCAATGTGTTTAAGGTCTGCTGAAAAATAGTCATCTGCATATGTTATCTTTTGCATGGGCTTTTTGCAAATCTAAAATAAGTACAGAGATTCTAAAGGCAAATCTCAAAACCATATATGGTAAGAATAAATCATATATCCGATTTGGCATAATCAACTATTTTCAAACTCACAACCTAAGAATTTTTCTTAAAATCTCTTTAGCTCCTGTCCCGGTGTCTTCAGTTAAATCTCACAAGGACACGTAGACATTTATCCAAACTCTCCGGACTGACAACATTCAAGGGATTCAATAGTCTGGCCTTCTCTGATTTTCAGACCTAACCCTACATGGTCCTATGTATAAATAAATCCTAACCTAGACCTCATGATCTGGGCCTGGCTTTCTAGCTCCCATTCATTTGCTTTCGCTCTTCCTTCCTCCTAGAATGTACTTTCCATTGAATATGTAAAAATCTTACCTATCTTATTTTAAGGTATCACTCAGATATCTTCTATTTTGTACAACATTCCTTGATCTTGAGCCTTCCTTAATAAAATATGATATCCAATTTCTGAACATTCATAGCATTTCTGCCTTATTCATTTTGGTAAGGCCCATAGTACCTGGCATTATGTCTTACTTATGGTAGAAACAATAACATCCACTGCATAAATTATTAATCCTGATGATCCTTAAACAAGAGGAGTGTCAACAGTAAATTGAAGAGGGAAAAAAAAAAGAAAAGGGACTGGTTTCACCAATTGATCAATGGTATTTTGGCCATCACCTTCTTTTGTTTAAAATGAAAACCATATTAAGGACACCGTATTAGGGGCTTAGTCAGTTAGGCATTTGCTTTCAGTTCAGGTCATAATCCCAGGGTCCTGGGATCGAACCCTGGAGCAGGCTCCCTCTGCCTCCATCCCCCCGACCCCGGCTTGTGTTCTCTCTCTCTCAAATAGACAAATAAAATCTTAAAAAAAAAAAAAAATAAAGAAAGAAAAGAAAGAAAACCATTTGAGATATGTAGAAACTAACGCCCAGAGTGGGTATGAGATGAGAAAAGCAGGGAAGGGCCACTGATCTAATTTCAAGTATATTATTCTAACACATTCTATTACCTCTTGCCCATTAATGGTAGATGTTTTTTTTAGTCAACACAGACACAGTACAAATGTGAATCATCTGCCAAAGTCTACAAAAATAGAACTACCAACATTACTTCATTATTGCTGAAGAAGCACACTGCAATAATTATAAAAGATTTTCTTTACATGACTCAGTTATTTCTCACTTAAAAACAAATGGTGGTAGGGGGGTGAAGACACACTAACTATACAAATGCACTGGGATTAAGTTAGAAACAAAGCAGTCATTAGCTACTGATTAACAGTAAGAGGCCCACGAACAGAAACAATAAGTTTTATAGACTCTTTACTCAGAAAACATTTATGCAAAAAGTCATTTGGCCATATTCATCTTCAAATGTAAAGAGAGCATTATATAATACTCAAAGTGTCTATTATTCTAGTGCCATATGTGGCTTTTTCATTAGTGACACTCTTGACACTTTGTAAATTTATTTCTTCTTATCTCAATGAATATAATCATCTTTCCCAATAATGGAATCATAAACAATTCACACAGTCACTCCCAATAAAAGTGAGGTACTTCAACTTACTTCTTCTGAGACTAAAAAGGTAATGTAACCTATTTCCTCATATTAATCAGGGACTCTTGTTCCTCCAGCACTGTTTGCATTCACAACTAAAGAGAGGACAGGGACACCTAACATTTAGAGGGCTCTGAAAAGAAAGGCCTCACAATTTGCATCTTGGGCGTTTTAAAATTTCTATGCTTTATCATTTCAACTTTGAGGAGTGCTTTTCCTTACCCTCGGAGCATTTTAGATAGGCAATATTTCACCCTGAAAAAGAAAAAATGATTTGAATAAAAAGAGGTAGTCTGAGGGCTCCCTCGTGAATGTTAGGGTTTTCTGTTATTTCTCCATGTAAATCCAACGAAGTAAACACTGATAATTTTTATAGAAGCTCATTATTAAGCCAATCTTTTTTGCTTTCTCTGGAGAGGCTTCTGGTGCTACTGGAAATGGAGAAAATAAAGTCCAATCTGTTACACGGCACCAGAATTATTGGAAATTGGGAATACTGTAATACCATAAGGCATTACTCGTCAAAATATACTTTAAAAAAACCTAGTAATTTTCAACTTGAGCTGCATATTAGAATCACCTGTGGAGCTTAAAAAAAAAAACTACAATGCCCCCACCCCAGACCAATTATATCAGTATCCTTTGGAATGGAGCCCAGGTATTGTTATTTTTAGAACATTCCCCAGGTGATTCTCACCTGCAGCCAGGGATAAGAACCTGGGGGTACTGTCATGAAGGTCAGAGTGTTTTATTTTAAAATTTTACTTAAGAATTTAAAAACAACTAATAGACAATCTAACTTACTTAATTCTCACGACAACTACTTAATAAGGTAGGTAAGTACTGATTTCAGTACTCATCCCATTTGGTGAGAAAACTGAAGTAGACGGATAAACAATGTACCGAAGGTCCCAGGGACAATGAGCGGTACAACCAGGATTTGCATCCAGGCAATCCGGCTCTGAGTCCCAGGCTCTTAACTGCCTTGCTGGCCTCCTTCTCCCGGAGATAATTCATCGACAATAAAATGTACAGACCTTAGGCGCTCACAGTTCAATGACTTTTGACAACTGCAGGCATCACATAAATACCACCCAACAGAGGAGTTAAAACACTCTCACGGTTCCGAGATTCATCGTGTTGTTAAGTGTATGAGTAGTTCTCTCTCTCTCTCTCTCTCTCTCTGCAGACTATGGTAGAATGGACACATCAAAATTATTCAGTTATCTGCTAAAGAACACTTTATATTCATTGTTTCCATTGGGGGTTATTATGAATAAGGCTGCTGTGAATATTCTCATTCAAGTCTTTTTCAGGATATATGTTTTCTTCTGGTTAAAGCCGAGGAATGAAAATGCTGAAATCGTGTGGTAGGTATATGTTTCACTTCATAAGAAAAGGTCAAATTATTTTCCAACGTGGATGTACCATTTTACACTCCCATCAGCAATGCACATCCCAGAGTGCCTTTTAGGGAAGAGCATGTTGCTATCTTCGTAGTGCAAAGCATCCAGAAAGAGAGGCAATTTAGAATGAGACAAGGATTCACTATTGGACAAAAAAAATTAAAAAAGGAAAGAAAAAGGAAAATACAACCTAAGGACCTAAGTATCACCACCACAGGTATTTGTCCTATAGCAGCATATCAAGGGGGGGCACTTGACAACACTGGTGTTGCTAGGCAAACAAAACAAAGGAAAAAAATAAATATACCCCTCACTTGAAGATTCACAACGCATTTCAGCATATTAAATGCACACATTTCCTTATTATTGGGCTCTGAAAAGCCCAATAATAAGGAAACGGTAAGGAAATAAGCCAACTAGTTAGTCCTGTTTAAACCAGCGGATCTCATGAGTGCCCATCCCCCAGTTCTCTGAGAAAAGAAATACAAGGCAGTTACTGTGTTCCCAATGTCATAATGTTTGGGAGACTGAGATGAGAGCAATGACCTCTGTCTGAGGAGATGGAGCATGAGTTCATAAAGGAGATAATACTTTACATGGCTTTTGTTGGATAGCAAGGTCTTAGACTTGTAGAAATGAATAGTGACAGTGGGAAGGCTCTCATTCTAGACTTAGAGTAGAAAGTAAATAACAGAATGGGAAAGTGTGAAGGGCATAAATAAACACTGTGCCAAAAGGACTGGGTCGCCGTGAGGTAGGGAAGAGTAGAGTCCAATACGGGGAATCTGTAGTTGCCCATGTAAATATGAGGATGCAATCTCTAATACGCTGGCTGGCTCTCTAATATGTTGCCTGCTGGTCAGCAACAGTAGAAGGGTCGCCATCCAAGCAGGCAACAAGTCCATCATGTGGTACTGCCAGGGACCACACAGTGATCAGGGTACAAGGATGCCTGTTCCTATGGATCTTGCAGGGCCGCAGGGCTGCGCACAGGATGCTTACCGACAGCAAGTTCTAGAACTCCAGAACTGGAATGGATGACCACCCAGATACCCTTGAGCCAAAAGAGTAGAATACATTCAAGAAGAAGAAAATAATAACAGACATAAAAACGAAACACGTATGTATTTAGTCGTTGATCCCACCATCACTATACAATATATTTGGGGGCAGGAAAAGTGGAGGGTGTGGAGATAAGGACTGTGAGGTATTAGGTAAATATCCAGGTGGAGATGCTTGGCAAACACAATGAAACTTTGAAAGAGAGATTTGGGTTCATTAATAGGCAATATAACAAATGGAATAATTTCAATATTATTGGCAAGTCTTATATTTAAATTCTATGAAAATACCATGATGGCATTAGATTTGTAAACAAAAAGAGATGTAAGTCTTACCCAGAAAGAAGGTAGAGCTCAGATTCAGGAAGGAGACAAAGTTGGTCTGAATCCCAGCCGGACCACTTGCGACCTGGGTGACCCCGGCCAAAGAATTTACCCTCTCTGAGCCTCATTTTTCTCACATATAAAACTGGGGTGATAACTGCATTCACATCCTCCCCATGGCTATTGTGCAGACTGAAGGACATCAAATAGCTAAGTACCTAACACATAGTTCCAGCTTAGTAACTCATAGCTATTATTATTATTTATATTTAGAAAAATCCACACTTGCTTGATGTTAAGATATTAAAAGAGAAAGGTAATTTTGGAACACCCAGAAAGGCTATATAGTTGATGGTGTGAAGGAGAATCATGTACCCTTGATACAATATCAAAGTACTGTAAATATGACTTATCTAATACTTTTTAGCATGTAAAATAAAATTAAATTTGGAAGACAGAATTGTAAGGGAAATCCTTTGAAACTTCGGCCAAGTTGTGGTCCTACTTGTTCCAAACTGATTTTTCACTTGCCACACAGGGCCATCTTATTAATGCATCCAGTATTTCATACAAAAAACTACTCCTTTCTTCCTTCTCTTTACTTTCCTCCATTCTCTTTGCTTCCTTGCTGGATTTTCTACCTTTTTTTTTTTTTTTTTTAATTTTTTTTTATTTATTTATTTGAGAGAGAAAGAGGAGAGAGAGAGAGAGAGAGAGAGAGAAATAGAGCAGGGGGAGGAAAGGAGGCAGAATCTCTAAGCAGACTCTCTGCTAAGCACAGAGCCTGACATAGGGCTCAATCCCAGGACCCTGAGATCACAACCTGAGCCGAAATCATGGGAGTCGGCCATTTAAGGAAATGAGCCACCTAGGTTCCCCTGGATTTTCTATTTCAGACACTAACATGTTGGTGACTGTAAAAATTAGGCAACATAAATTCTCAGTAAATGGTAGCACTTCCCTCAATTTTTCTTAACACTTTCCCAGAAAATTTGAATTCTAGGTCACTGAACATGATATGATGAGGTCACTTATAAATTTTAATTTCCACACTGCAGGTTTATCTTAGTTGGAATAATTTTAACAACGAAGCTTTTTAATGTGTGCACGTATCGCAATTTTTTTCTTCTAATATAAGAATTGAGATGCTGTACCTCCATTTATTTTTCCAAATGACCATGCAATAAAAATGTGAAGGCCTAGCATTGGACTGCCTTGAGGAGAGACTAAGTTGTTGATACAGGAAGCAAGGAGTCCATAATGAAGAGAGAGAGTGAAGTCAGCAATAAATGCACCCCGAATCTATGAATGCTGGTCTGATCTGCGTCTAAAGCAGCCTCTCTTTGTCTGATTCTAGGCTGGAGAAGGCAGGCCACTGCTTCTGCTGCTAAGGCAAGATCCAGGCAACACATCACACCTACTTTAAATCATCTGTTCTTTCAAGCATTACGGACACACAGGATAACATCCAGCATGGTGACAGTCACCCCTCTGGTACCATGGCACAATGATACCACTTAAGAGCTATAAATAGCCCTCGACCAGATGGGACGGCTGGGCTCAAGCTGTGATCTCATTTTTTTAAACAAAAGTTTAAAAATAATTAATTCCTCATTTCAGTCATTCATTTGGCAGATACTTATTGCCTTAGTACTATGCGCCAGGCACTAGAAAGGCAGTGCCTGAAGGTTGGAAGTCTCTTAGAGGCATTCACACATTTTTACAAGTTTCACATCCTCAAAAAAGTGGTTCTCAAGAACCGAGCTGCAAAGCAACCAAATAACCCCAAGGGTTTGATCCCTCTGTGAGTTCCTCAAACTGCTCCCTACTCAGGGCTCAGCAAACATGTGGCCCAGGCCCAGAGAATACAGTCAAGGAAGCCACGACTCACCTAAGCAGCCAAGTTCATTAAGGTATGATTTTGCTCAATCCTATACTCTTTAGTTATGAGAATAACTACAAATATTTTGGGGGGGGCAATCCTAAAATAAATCAGCTATTGGCATTTTTAAAAAATCTTGATGCTTCTTCAGAACACTGTGTGGTACCTAAATTAGAAGATCTACTAAAATATTTAATCAGGGAACACATGAAAAATTAATAGAGAATTCGTCTGTGATCTACTTAACTCCTGATCACATGCAGGACTAGGCTGGGGCGGGAATTGCCTTATAGGACCCCAACTCAACTACAGAAACCCAGCTTAATAGATGATACCCACTTTCTCTGAGGCTTAATCAGAAGACTATAATAACTTGAGGCACCTCAAAGGAAAATTAGCATGCTAACAAAAATAGGAAGAAAACGGAGCTCAGTTTTTTGTCGCATATCAAATTGTGTTTTTTTTAATTTTTAAAAAGATTTTATTTATTTATTTGACAGAGAGAAAGAGATCACAAGGAGGCAGAGAGGCAGGCAGAGAGAGAGGGGGAAGGAAGCTCCCTGCCAAGCAGAGAGCCTGATGCGGGGCTCAATCCCAGGACCCTGAGATCATGACCTGAGCTGAAGGCAGAGGCTTAACCCACTGAGCCACCCACGTGCCCCAAGTTGTGTAAGTGTCTTACATGGTTAGAGTGTTCAAGTTACCAATTAGTTTAAGTTCCTTCAGAGCCAATGGTACAAACCATAGTCTTTTCTTGTGACTTTCCTTGAAATTAACTTCTTAACAGCCATCTTATATAGTTCTTATATAAAACTAAGAAACTCAAAGGAGACTGTTATCAAAATGTCTCACTCTAATAAGGGAGGAAATTATCTTGATTATATTATGCAATGAATTTAAATATGGGCACTTGGAGGTACATAATTTTGATTAGAGAGACAGAATGAGGCTAGCTATTAAATACCATAATTATGTACCCGAGAAGCTATAATCTCAAATTCTTCTCTCTTTTATGTGAAATCACGTGTTATTTCTTTGGTATGACTGGGAAAAAATATTGAGAACTATTTCCTTATCCTAATCATCCCTTGAATAAAGAAGTACAAAGTTAAAATACAAAAATATGAACAAAATATTTAGAAGGCCTTATAAAATGATATAAGTATGGAAGAATATATAGTAACACAGTAAGATATATATAAATATATGTAAATATATCTATATATCTATGAATATATAGCTACATATAAATACATACCTATATAAATATTACTTATATCTATATATCCATAGATATTACCTATATCTATATAAAATATATAAAATATATCTCTATAATATAAATATATGTAAAAATATATACAAATATATCTGTATACCTCTCTATATAAATATATATAAAGAAAAAAGAAGTATATTACCCAAAAAGTGGCAAAATTTGATCCCACTTTAGGAAAATTATATAGGCCCAGATAAAAGACGAGTGGGGTACTAGAATTAACATTTAGGCTATGGATTGGCCAATATAATGATTTCACATGTAAATAAGTGCATCTTCATGAATTAGAGTAGTAAACACAGTGCAGAGGCCCTGCAGCAGATACCATAAAATATTCTCCTATTATCTGGATACACTGAGTTACCCTGGTTGATTTTTAAAAAATTTTTTCCATTATGGTAAGTGTACTCTCTAATCCTCATGCCCTATTTCACCCATCCCCCCACCCACCTCCCAACTGGTAACAACAGTCAGTTTGTTCTCTATAGTTAAGAGTCCTTTTCTTGGTTTGTCTCTCTTTTTTCTTTTGCTCATTTGTTTTGTTTCTTAAATTCCACATATGGGTGAGTCCATATAGTATTTTATCTTTCTCTGACTTATTTCACTCAGCATTATACTCTCCAGCTCTATCCATGTCCTTGCAAATGGCAAGATTTCATTCTTTTATGGCTGAATAATTTCATTCTTTTTATGGCTGTATATATCCCATTCCATATATACGCCACATCTTCTTTATCCATTCACCTATACATGGAGACTTGGGCAGCTTCCATAGTTAGGCTATCATAAATAATACTGCTGTAAACACAGAGGTACCTGTATTCCTCTGAATTAGTGTTTTTGTATTTTGGGGGTAAATACTGCAATTACTGGATCACAGGGTAGTTCTATTTTTAATTTTTTGAGGAACCTCCATACTGCTTTCTAGAGTGGCTGCACCAACTGGCATTCCCCTCAACAGTGCAAGAGGGTTCCTTTTTTTCCACATCCTCACCAACACTTGTTTCTTGTATTTTTTATTTTAGCCAATCTGATGTGTACAAGGTGATATCTCATTGTGATTTTGATTTGCATTTCCCTGATGATGAGTGATGTTCAATATCTTTTCACGTATCTGTTGGCCACCTGTATGTGTTCTTTGGAGAAATGTCTATTCATGTCTTCTGTCCATTTTTTAATTGGATTTGTTTTTTAGTTGTTGAGCTATATTAATTCTTTACATATTTAGGATACTAACCTTTTATCCTATATGTCATTTGCAAATATCTCCTCCCATTCAGTAGGTTATCTTTTAGTTTTGTTGGTTGTTTGCTGTGCAGAAATTTTTTATTTTGATGTAGTCCCAATAGTTTATTTCTGCTTTTCTTTCTCTTGCCTCAGGAAACATATCTAGAAAAATGTTGCTATGGCCAATGTCAGAGAAATTACTGCTTCTGCTCTCTTCAAAGATTTATATGGTTTCAGGTGCCACATTTAGGCCTTTAACCCATTTTGAGTCTATTTTTGTGTATGGTGAAAGACAACAATCCAGTTTCATGGTTTTGCAGGTGATTGTCCAATTTTTCCAACATCATTTCTTAGAAGAGACTGTGTTTTTCCCATTGTATATTAATTTCTCCTTTGTTGAAGATTAACTGACCATCTCATAATAAATTGTGGGTTTATTCCTGGGTTTTCTATATGATCTGCTTCCTAAACAGGAACTCACTACAGTCCCACAACCCTGAGCAAAGGTTAACCCCAATGACATAAATGCTAGGAGATACAGACATACAGAGGAAGTTCTTGACTATCAAACAGTCAAGATCAAATTTTCACATCTTCTAAGATTTCAATTATCAAATCTTCAGTGAAGTACTGATCAAGTGGTAAGTATTAAGGTGTGTGCTCCCTTTTAGTAATCAAACAGACCTACTCCTATGATTGACTATAAGTTCGTTCATTTGCTCATGAAGCATTCACTGAGTTTTCTGACTCTATAGCAGGCTCTGTACTACCGGGGCTGAGTATAAAAAATAACATCGTGTCTTACCTCAAATAGCTCACAGTCCATTTGGAAACACAAGTAAACTGATGTGTACTATGAAACATATGCCCAGAGTATCACAGGAGTGCAGAGGAGGGGCACCTAGTCTAAATTGGGGCAACTACAAACAGGCTGGTGTTGCTGTAAAGAATAACTCAAGAAGTATTAAGAGCTGATGCCAGAAAAGTAGGTTGGGGTAAATCATGGAGGCCTAGTCTATTTTGATAAAGAACTAAGACTCTAATTGTGTAGATAATGGAGAATATATGAAAGATTTTACTGGTGAAGTTACATGCTGCATAAAGGAAAAACTTCATTCATTGTAGGGCATCACTAATGTAAAAATAGTTTGTAACCTGTAAATGCTATTGAAATGCTTATTATTTTCATCCTCCTTTACATCTGAGCATTTGCTCTGGAATGATAAACAGAATATTCTCAGGTGAGTTCAAATTTGTGCCCACAAATTTCTTAGACTAGATTAGGTTAGAGATAAAATTTCTTAGAAATAATTAATTCCGGATTTCATTTACAGTAAACACTGAATGCAAAATTGTGACTCATAAAGAAGTCTAAAACAGAACTAGGATATTTCAAGCAAGTTTGAAAGAATCTATCACAATCAATAAAATATTTCTCTTAGAAAGACCTATAAAGTTGACTTAAATATTGAAAAAGGCTTCCTCCTCCCCCTTCACTGATTTACTCAGTGAATGTTCATTAAATGTCCATTAAATGGTGCCCATGTACCAGATATTGTACTTGAGCCTGAAAATACACTGTACAAAATACAGTCTTATGAGCCTCACATAGTTTACATTTGAGAGAAAGAGAAATACTAATTGCTTTGCAAATATATGTATTATGTAAGCGCTCTGAAGGAAAAACCTGAAATTATATTTGCTATGGAAAACCTGGTGGCATCTGAGTGGTTCAGTTGTTAGGTATCTGCCTTCAGTTCAGGTCATGATCCTAGGGTCCTGGGATCGAGCCCCTGCATCGGGCTCCCTGCTTGGTGGGAAGCCTGCTTCTCCCTTTCACACTCCCCCTGCTTGTGTTCCCTCTCTCACTGTGTCTCTCCGTCAAATAAATAAAATCTTAGAAAAAAAGAAAACCTGAGCAAGTTCGAGAGAGAATAGTGCACATTGCTTTTTCAAGGAAGTAACAGTTGAACTAAAATCTAAAGGATGGTATTATGTAGGGTGACAGGAGGCAGTATTCTAGGAACAGTCTATGCAAAGGCCTAGGAAGGAAAATGGACAGGTGCCTTCGAAAACTAAGAGATGTCCAGAGGGGTGGGGGGAAACCTAGAGATGAGACTAGAGATATGAGCAAGGTCTGCTCATCCGTGACCTTTGGTCATATTAGAGATTTATGCTAAAAGCAATTTTTTAAAAGAGCCCTTTATGAGTTTTGAACTTGGGGTTTCAAGTGAGCTGCTTCAGAGTGGATGACGAGTTCAAGGACCAGAACAAATGCAGTTAGGAGGCTGGAGAAGCACTTGGGGGTGAGAACTGATGCTGGCTGAGACTAGAGACCAGAGATGGCTGAGACTAGAGACCAGAGATGGCTGACGCTAGAGACCAGAGATGGCTGACGCTAGGGACCAGAGATGGCTGACGCTAGAGACTAGAGATGGCTGATGCTAGGGACTAGAGATGGCTGAGACTAGAGACCAGAGATGGCTGAGACTAGAGACCAGAGATGGCTGAGACCAGAGACCAGAGATGGCTGACACTAGGGACCAGAGATGGCTGACACTAGAGACCAGAGATGGCTGACACTAGGGACCAGAGATGGCTGACACTAGGGACCAGAGATGGCTGAGACTAGAGATGGCTGACACTAGGGACTAGAGATGGCTGACACTAGGGACCAGAGATGGCTGACACTAGGGACCAGAGATGGCTGAGACTAGAGATGGCTGACGCTAGGGACTAGAGATGGCTGACGCTAGGGACTGGAGATGGCTGAGACTAGAGACTAGAGATGGCTGAGGCTAGAGACTAGAGATGGCTGAGACTAGAGACTAGAGATGCCTGAGACTAGGGACAAGAGATGGCTGAGACTAGGGACTAGAGATGGCTGAGACTAGGGACTAGAGATGGCTGAGACTAGAGACTAGAGATGGCTGAGACTAGAGATGGCTGACACTAGGGACTAGAGATGGCTGAGACTAGAGACTAGAGATGTCTGAGACTAGAGATGGCTGACACTAGGGACTAGAGATGGCTGAGACTAGGGACTAGAGGTGGCTGAGACTAAAGACTAGAGATGGCTGAGACTAAAGACTAGAGATAGCTGAGACTAGAGACTAGAGATGGCTAAGACTAGAGACTAGAGATGCCTGAGACTAGAGATTAGAGATGGCTGACACTAGAAACTAGAGATGGCTGAGACTAGAGACTAGAGATGGCTGACACTAGAGACTAGAGATGGCTGACACTAGGCTGGCTGCAGCAGAGATGGGGAGAACTGAACGGATTCCAGAAATATCTGAGAGGTAAAACTGGCATGCTGTGGAGTGGTGATGGTGGTAAGTCAGAGGGAGGTATCAGAAAGGACCAGATGGATGGGCTGCCACACATGGAGACAGCAATAGTCCAGGTGTGGGATGACAAAGCGCTTGTTCAGTTCTGCCCATATTTAATTGGAGGTACTTCTAAGACATCAATAAGTGACTTGTTGAGTAGGTATCTACGTATATAATATATATTCTTCATAGTAAAAAATATTTTTATTTTCTCCTTAATGCTGTTCTTCTCCCTACCGTCTTTCCCATTTCAGCTAATGACCCTACACTCCCTATTATTCACCCTCAAACCAAGAGATTATCCTTAATTCTTCTCTTCCTCACATCTGCATCCAAACCATCAACAGGTTTTACCAGCCTCACCTTCAGCTCGTGTCCTGAATCTACCTTCTCACCACCTTCTCCACCAACATTCTGGTTGAAGCCAGATTCATCTCTTACTTTACCTTTTGCATGCCTCCAACTCCTTTCTATGGTCCCATTCTCATCACCTCTTAAGAGTTTATTTACACAGAAATGAAAAGAATCTTTTTTTTTTTTTTAAAGATTTTATTTATTTCTTTGAGAGAGAGAGCAAGAGCATGAGTAGGGGAAGGGGCAGCAGAGGGAAAGGGAGAGAAATCTCAACAGACTCCTCACTGAGAATGGAGCCCCACACAGGGCTCAATCTCACAACTCTGAGATCACAAGGTGAGCTGAACTCAAGAGTTGGATGCTTAACTGACTGAGCCACCCAGGTACCCCAAGAGGATCTTTTAAAAGACATCTATCAAACCATGTTCCTCCCCGTCTAACAGCTCTCCCATTTCTTCCCAAAACTCTTACAATAAAGCCTAAAACAGTATTGACCATGGGCTCCCAGGCCCTGGGAAACCTAGTGCCTGCCTTCCTTCCCCAACTCATCTTCCCTGGCTCACTTCTCTCTCTTTACAACTATCTCTTGCTGCTCCTTGGATAGTCTCTCTGAAATGCTGCCTTGGAATGTTCTACTTCCACAGTCTTGCATGGCTTGCTCGTTCATTTCATTCAGGTTTTTCCTCAAAAATCATTTTCTCAGAGACTCAATCTTATTAGTTCTTGGGGAAATGCCAATGAAGACCACATGTAACATCTCATTCTCACTAGACTGGCAAAAATGAAGATGTCTCTTCATTCCCAGTGGGTCAACTGAACTCTTAATGACTTCTAGGTGGGAATATAAACTAGTACCACCCCTTTAGAAAATAATTTGTTATTATCATGTGAGGTTGAACAATGACCCAGCAATTCCACTCTCAGGAATGTCATGGAGAAACTCCTGTGTATGTGCATCAAGAGGAACACAAAAGACTGGGGCTCCTGGGTGCCTCCTCGGTGGGTTAAAGCCTCTGCCTTCGGCTCAGGTCATGATCTCAGGGTCCTGGGATCAAGCCCTGCATTGGGCTCTCTGCTCAGCAGGGAGCCTGCTTCCTTCTCACTCTCTCTGCCTACTTGGTGATCTCTCTCTCTGTCAAATAAACAAAATCTTTAAAAAAAAAAAAAGAGGAATACAAAAGAATGTTTTTAGCAGCTCTGTTCAAAGAGTAAAACACTGGAAACAATTCAGATATCCATCAACGAGGCAGTGGATCGATAGATTTTGCACATTCACCCAACAGACCCATAACTCGGCTGTTAAAATGAATGAACTACAGTCACATGCAGCAATGTGGGACTATGATACTGGTTTTTTTTAAAGATTTAATTTATTTGAGGGAGAGCATGTGCGAGAGAGAGAGAGAGAGAGAGAGAGAATGCAAGGGCAGAAGCGGGAGGAGGGGCAGAAGGAGAAGGAGAAGCAAACTCCCTGCTGAGCAGGAAGCCCCATGCGATCCCAGGACCCTGGGATCATGACCTGAGCAGAAGGTAGATGCTTAACCAACTGAGCCACTCAGGCACCGAGTATTATTTTTATAAAGCAAAATAAATAAGCAAATTGAAACAATATAGTTCTATGGATAGATCTATAAGTGATTAACACTGTTTTCATAAAAGGCAAGAGAAGAATTTAACAAAAAATTTAGGAAGTGGTCACTTCAAAGGATAGACAGGTAGATGGGGTAAGATCGAGTACAGGGGGATGAACCAGAATTGGTTAATGCTTAGTTCTTAGATTAGGTGGTAGGTCTGCAGGTATACTGTTATGCTTCCTAACTTACAAACATGGTAGAACGTATATATTAAATTTAGGTAATATAAATTAAAATACAAAGTAATGGCTAAAACAAGATGAAGGAGAAAGTTACTATTTTAGGTAGCTTTTTAGTTACTTTTTCCCTATTAAAGTAACTACCATCCTCCTTCTCTGGACGTTCTTTTTCTTCACAGACACATGACTGCCAAAGGTACATATATATGTACATAAATAACACACACATTTATTTATTTTCTGGTTTAAGTTTCTCCCACTAGAACATAAACTCCTTAACTCCCGTTCTTGTCCACCGCAGTATCTCCCAAGGCCCAAAAGAGTACCTGACATACACAATAATTATTTATGGATCAGATGAATAAATACATGAATGAATGGCCTACATGGCACAAGCAAAGCAGTAGGGCACTAAAGATTTTGTGCAGGGCCTTGGGCTCAGACGCTTCTGGGTTCAAATACAGGCTCTAGTCAGTCTTAGACCGGATGACCTGGAGAGAGTTACTTAATGTCGTTGTGTCTGAGTTTCCTCATCTATAAAACAGGGTAATGGGGTGGTTAAGATTACTAAGGAAAGGATTTACTTAACTACAGAGAACAAACTAAGGGTTACTGGACGGGAGGTGGTGGGGGATGGGCCAGATGACTGACTGCATCCTAAGGAGGGCACTTGTGATGATGAGCACTGAGTGTTACATGTAAGTGATAAATCACTAAATTATACCCTGAAACTAATATTACACTAATATGATAACTACCTAGAATTTGTAGAATTTAAATAAAAACTTGAAGAAGAAAGAGAGACAGAGAGAAAGAAAGAAAAGGAAAAGGAAGAAGGAGGGAGGGAGGGAAGGAAGGAGAGAAAGAAAGAAAAAAGAAAGGTGCGCCTGGGTGGCTCGGTGGGTTAAAGCCTCTGCCTTCGGCTCAGATCATGATCTCAGAGTTCTGGGATAGAGTTCTGGGATCGAGCCCCGCGAGCCCCCAATCGGGCTCTTTGCTCAGCAGGGAGCCTGCTTTCCCCTCTCCCTCTGCCTACCTCTCTGCCTACTTGTGATCTCTCTCTCTCTCTGTCAAATTAAAAAAAAAAAAAAATCTTAAAAAAAGAGAAAGAAAGAAAGAAAAAGAACTTAGTACTTTGGTACGAAATTATTAATACACAATAACAACATAATTTCCCCCCCTAAAAGATGTCCATCTCAGTGGGTGTAAGTAACTTAACTGAATTCTTTAGGCAGTTTTTCTATGACAATTTCCTCCACACCCAATTTTAAAACATGGACCAATTTGGAACCCTATAGTTATTTCTGTAGTTTAGTAAACTAAAGATGTGCTAGGAAAATTTGTAACCACCAAACTTCCAGTGAGGACAGAACAATTTAATCTTGCATGGGCCCGAGCCACCAGCTTAGGAGATCAGCCAGAGGAGAAGAGTAAAAACAGCACCTGCCATCTTTGGGCTTTCTCCTAAGCTAAACAACGTAGACACATCATCTTGCCAATTCTTCACAACTAGCTTGGGAAGTCAATGTGTACAAGAACTCCAGAGGCAGGCTTATTGTAAACTGTTTTAAACTTCGGGCCTGAGCAGGTTCTGCTACGGAGATGATATTCAAAAAGAAAGCAGCAATCCTTTTTTTTTTTTTTTTAAGATTTTATTTATTTATATGACAGAGAGAGAGAGATCACAAGTAGGCAGAGAAGCAGGCAGAGAGAGAAAGGGAAGCAGGTTCCCTGCTGAAAAGAAAGCCCAATGCGGGGCTCGATCCCAGGACCCTGAGATCATGACCTGAGCCGAAGGCAGAGGCTTAACTCACTGAGCCACTCAGATGCCCCGAAAGTAGCAATTCTTTTTTTTTCTCTTTTTTTTTTTTGAAAGTAGCAATTCTTGAGAGTAGATTTGTGCTACCAGCTGTAATACATCCTTTTAAAACAACCAAAAAACACAAAAAGCAAGGGGTTCCTGGGTGGCTTCATTCCGGCTCAGCTCATGATCTTATGATAATGAGATCGAGCCCCACAGCGGGCTCTGTGTTCATGTGGAGTCTTCTTGTCCCTCTCCCTCTACCCCACCTCCCCCCCGCTCTAAAAGAAAAAAAAAACCCACAAAAAGCAAAATCTATCTTTCGCACACTAAATGATGCCTTATTATATAGTAAAAAACCAGGGCCTTTACTGCTGTGAAACCCATGTGGTCCCTTCTAAAAATTGCTATAGCAACACCTCTACCTCAAAAGGCTCAAACTCCGCAGTGCTGCTGGCTCCTGGCGTTCCCAGAACACTCACAATAAAGAAGAAACTTTCACTGAATTAACCCATGTTTTCCACCTGAACTATAGCCAAGGACCCAGGACATCCCTCCCTGCAGAGGGACCACACCCTCTTAGTGAGCTCTCAGTCCCAAGAGACTTGCTCTGTTCAGGCTAGGGATAGAGACGACATTCCAGATGCTCCAATGACTTGAAAGAATCCCAGATTAAGAACAATACTGACTTGCAACAATGACCCTTTATATGGTTCTTACTATTTATTAGGCCATATTTATTCTGAGTGTTTTGCATATATTTGCTCCTTTAATCTGCGCAACTACTCCATGGGGTAGATATAAGGCTAGCAATTTGACTAAATGCTGTCAAGTGAGACTCATGAAAGTGAGCACACTATATCTATATCTATATATGCACAGTGACCCTGCAGAAAAAGGGTAAGACCAGAGCAGAAATCCCCAAAGGGCCCCACTAGTAAGAGAGTCAGCAGCTCCCAGTGGCCTGGCCTCTTGAGTTTGATTAAGTAGGACACCCCCTTCTTCTGATCCAAAATGCTATTTCTCCAGAATTAATCAATGAAGAGGAGGAGCGCAGAGGAGTACTTAATTTCTATCACATCCCACACCCTGACTACTTCTCATCGAGTTTACCTGACTGCATGCAAATTCCAGACCTACCTTATATCCCATCACTTAAATCACATCACCCAGGGCGTCTTACCCCCCTTCTGGCCTTTCAGCACAGCCAAAACTTCCTCTTGGAATTTTGTCCTGGTTCCAATGTCTCTATCATCTCTGTCTAGTCTCTCTACGTGTGTAACATTCTGTCCATGTTTCCTATCTCATGCAATTACTGGTTTCCATTTTTTTTTTTTAATTTGGTCCCTCTCCTCTTTAAACTTTTAGCACCTCGAGACCCCAGGCGACATTTGCTTTCCTGCTGTCTGATGAACAGGGGGCGGGGCTGCTGCAGACAAGCAGTAATGTTAACTCACTGAACGAACTGAGGAAACCATTGCTCCCCGTGAACAACACATCATTTCTCACCATCCACCTAACAATGCCCTTGCAGAACCAGTGTCATGGAAGGATTAGAAAGGGAGGGGTCCCTGAAGCAGTGGGAGCTGCCTGGTTAGTGATGGAGAACTGACAAGAGAACTCTTTCTGGGAGCTTTGCTTCCACCCCGGAATTTAAACTTGCATCCTATTCAGTGAAACAATAACCATCACTACCACCTATGACCAAGGCTTCCATTTAATCCCTGGGACTTCTCACTTCATTAATATCCGAGTCTCTGAATAGCTTTTGAAGTTCAGTGAAAGGCTGCTCGCAACGTTTTGAGCAGAGTTTCTGTTCTGAGAGTTACTTTTTCTCTTCTGGGTAAATCACATTTGGTTTTCCTTTATCCTTATAATAAATGCTGTTTAAAAGGCTGGAGGCATTGAAGGTGAAGCGAGAAAGATACATCCAGAAGTTGTTAATCAATACGGAATTTCTCTGGGCGCCTGTGTGACCTCAGCATTTTTCACATTTCCACAGGTCTCCTTGGAGACGGTTGCTATGATCACTCAGTGTCCCTGGCTAAAAATCTTCAAAATGTGGACTGCTGCTTTTATTCTCTCCTCTTTATTAGTGGTTTTGTCCTTACCCGGAATTTATTTCTCCATGAATGCAATCTGCTCATAATTTTTTTATCCCGTAATATTCCAAACAGAATTATCCCTGGTTCTTTTGGTTCCTTGGAAACGTTTTTATTTGGATTATAACATTTGGCAGTCCATTAGAAATATCATTTATACTTTTATGTTTCCTGATTCCCTGAAAGTAAATTATTCATAGAACAGTCCACCCTGCCTACCTCCTCTTTTTCAAAAATACTGATTTGCCCTGCAAGAAACTAAGCATCAACAATGAAAACACTCGACCTGTTGATTCTTATTATGTTGCTTGGCTTAGAATATTACAAGATTAATTTTAAGACATATGTATCTTTTCTATTTCCCCTTTTGACTAAAGTTAATGTAAGTATACTTTTATTTGGTTCTGCATGCATTACTCACATTTTGAATACCTAACTTATTTCTCAATGGCTATTTCTTACAAATATGTGAGAAGAAAAAGAACTCAAAACACTGAGTAAACTATAACAAAATCTAAGTACTCACTGTTCAATAAATGGGGAAGGCTAAAATGCTATATCCAAAAACAGTTTTTGCACTCCCTAAGGAAGGTAAGCTACTTCACTGAAATCTAGAATTCCAATGTACATTACAAGGTGGATCATTCAGAGGGTTTCCAAAATCCTAATTAGGTAAATCTGCAGGATAGGGAACACATCTATAAATAAAATACAGTAAATGGATCACAGAGAGATCCTTGCAGGGTTTTCCTGTACCTACCATATCTTTGAAAAGAGGAGCAGCTCAGGGACAATGATAAAAGTTCAAATATTGGAAGGAGGGACATGCTGGTGCAGCAGGGTTAGGATCACGAGAACCAGTGGCAACAGGATACAAAGGCATTTTGTTAGTACAGGTAATAAATAAAAGAATGCAAACACTTTGTTCATAGGAAAAAAATAGTGCTACCTAAATTTAGGCTAGTAATTTTTATAGTTAACAATATTAAACTGTAGATTTTTATAGATAGACATTAGAAATTAGTTCTTCTGGACCTGTTTTAAACATTTCTTTAACATATAGGGTTAAGTTAAATCATAAGGAATCTATGGAGCCTGTGAGTTAGTGAGGTCACCACCAACAAGAAATAAATAGCTGAAATTCATTCACCAACTGTTCACTCAATCAACAATTACTGAGCATTCATTTCGTACCAAGCACTATGGTTGGCATTTGGGATGCCAACCGAGTCTTAATCACCCTTAAGAATCCAGTGGAAAAGACAGAACCATTGAAGTAGAGTAACTGAGGCACAAAACAGAATATAATTCACTCTTTAAAAAGGGACAAGTATCTGATGTGAAAAACCATTTTAAGAGAGTTGCAGTTTCTCTGTTAGGGATGTGAAATTCATTACTGTTGACACAAAAATACTGTCCATACAAAGATCAAGCTTTGTTCTCAAGGGGCTTATAGTCCAACAGAGAGGACAGATAAGAAAAAATGACAACTCGTACTTCTCAAATCATCATGGTGAAGGGCCAGTTCCTTTGAATCCTTCACAGACTGATCCTTCTGAAAAAAAAAAAAAAAAAAAAAAAAAAAAAAAAAAAAAAAAAAAAAAACAAAAAAAACCTAGAAAATGAAACAAAAATTCTAAACATTTATCTTCAGTTTTTGTACTTATTTTATGAAAAGAGTAACATATCTCAGTCCACGGACAAGCACTGTAGTAAAATATTATGATGCTAAAATAAAAGTATATAAGCTGACGTCACACAGAAGGAAGTGATCAGTTTACGAGGAGAGGCAGAGAGTTAATCTAAGGAAAAGTTTTATGGAAGATGGGATCCTTGAACTGTGTATTAAAAAAAAGAAAAAAAATGGAGGCTTCCCCAGAAAAATACCATGAGGAGCATTCCAGGCAGCAGGAGTAACACAGAGAGGCGGGAAAAGCAAGAGTTTCTATAAAGTTGAGTAATGAGAGAAAGGGAAGGCCAGTAAAGGAGGGAGCTATAAACTGAATATGAGTATTATAATCTGAATGGCCCCCCATCTGGTGAAATTTCATAAAGACTGAAAAAAGAAAGCAGTTGATTCCTTTACTGGGTGTTTAAAATACTGTTACAAAAACAAGTCTGGGAACCCTCACAGGTGAATCTAAGCCATCTGGGTGGGGTTCATTAAACACGCACTACCTTCTAATAATGTGACTTCCTCTTTCTTTAGAGTTAACACTACAGATAATGAACCTTTGTCATAGCTTTAAAATGATGGAGAAAAATTCTCGTCATGCCAGACCTAGGGTTTTCAGATGTGGAGGGACAAGGTTTCCATTCCTCCTCCTGTTTTTTTTGATTTTTTTTTTTTTTTAGATTTTATTTATTTATTTGACAGAGAGAAACACAGCGAGAGAGGGAACACAAGCAGAGGGAATGGTAGTGGGAGAAGCAGGCCTCCCACAGAGCAGGGAGCCTGATGCGGGGCTCGATCCCAGGACTCTGGGATCATGACCTGAGCCGAAGGCAGCCGCTTAACGACTGAGCCACCCAGGTGCCCCTGTTTTTGATTTTTGATTTGACTTTTATTTTGCCATCTTTCCTTGCAGACGGTCAGAGCAGAAAAGAAGGTGGGCTCTGTGTAGTGCTAACTTTCACCTGCTCCATGACCATGGACAATTCACTTACCCTTCGGTTTCCTCAACTACGAAAGAGGGATGGTGACGGTCCCACCCCACATGTGATAACGGGTCCCACAGTTATCACACTGTGAGGATTAAATTAATACGAGTAAAAGCACTCCTAGGAGTGACTGGCAAATTGCAGGGGATCAGGGTCAACAGTTAATATCACTAAAAATAAAAGGAAATACATGGATGTGTCATATCCCTTTTCTCCCCCACCCCCGAACTCCACAATGTCATTCACGTAAGTATCCAAAAGTAGGACCAGGTGGGCTCCCTAAATTCTAACCCTGTACATCATCCACTATTTCTTCAACCTAAACATGTATTACAGGTGGAGAAAATAGAGCTAATTATAGGCTTCGGAGTAAAATGACTAAGGCAAATCAATAGAGAAGAGCTTATTTTCCATCCTGATCCTACCTTAGTGATCCCTAAAATTAGAAGCCAGTAGTTTTGGGTTATGGAAAGACATTTCCTCTGAGAGAGGAAACCGGAATGAGACAAGACTGTTTAGGCAGGCTTTATTTAAAACATTTAGCACCTCTTCGAAATGTAAAGTAATCAAGGTGATGCTTAAATATTTCGAAGTCTGAGATGGTCGGGGAGAGTTCACCATGGGTTTGACAACAACTGGGGACCCCAGGGTAGGTGATGCCGTGCCACTTCACACAGAGGTTTAGCAAGGGGACGGAGTAATTTTGGGTCAGGAATGTGAGAGTTTATCTTAATTTAGCAGCTGCAGAGCTGGCAGCAGTCAAATTGAGTGAAGCCTTTTCAGGGAGATCAGCACAGGGCACAGCCGTCTAGACAAAACACCACGGCCACACGGACGGGCACCGGGGCTCCCAGGATCGGCGCAAATTCCAGAGATCGAGCCAAGCCTATTTCAGATGTTGTTGGCACACTGCAGAAACCTGAAGATCTCTGAAGGCCAGGGAATTCTGTGGGCCACCTTACAGATGCTAAAGGCACTTTGCAAATGCTTTTAAGAGGCTTTCCGTATCCTGGGTAATGTGAAGCTTTTTTTCTTTTCCTTACACTTCAAATTTATTGTCAAGTGTATTGTTTCTGAGACCTACTCTGTTTCCCTCTGTTCTCCAGACACTTCCACATCTCCATTCACCCTGTAGTTGTTGGACAAATGGAAGAGCTCTTTAACCCCAGGTGTGGCCCTTTAAGACCAGGCGAGGCCGGGCTCTGTTCTCACCTGCCAAAGAGCTGACCTGTAGGAAATAAGTACAAGCACTGTCCCTTAAAAGCAAAAAAATTATATTGGTTTTACCATCACCGGCAGAGAGAATACCAAAGTACAGGAGAAAATGTTATTATGGCATCTAGAACCATGATCAACAACTTTCTCTTCCATCAGGATGGAAAATAAGCTCTTCTCTATTGAGAAGATCTTATTTCTCTTCTCTATTTGCTTTCATTATATTTTTAACCTCTTAATTCTGCTTTGCATGTCTCATAGATACTGATAAAACATTAATGTAAGGCTCCATGTATTTTTTTTCCCTTAACAATGTGCCATGATTTCCATGTGTTTCAAAATACCCAGTATTACCTGTATCTGGGAGGGGATGCAAACAGTGGCATCTCAATGCTTACAAGTTGAAAATGGGACCAAAGAGGGTAGGGAAGGAACCGGGCTACGCTGTGTTAGTCTGCAATGATAAATTTAATGATCAAGTAGAGTTAGAAGGATTGTCAATGGGGGTGCCTGTGTGACTCTGTTGGTGAAGTGTCTTGACTCTTGATTTCAGCTCAGGTCATAATCTCAGGGTTCTGAGACAGAGCTCCCAGTTTAGGGAGAGCCTGCTTGTCTCTCTCTCCCTCTTCTCCTGCCCTTGCACGCACGCATGTGCAATGCTCTCTCTCAAATAAGTCTTAAAAAAAAAAGATAGTCAACTAAAGAAAATAAAACAGTAGTTTACATACCAGTGACCTTCAGGGAGGAATAAACCCAGAAGTCATAGATATATTTAGTTAAAATAATTAGGCTGCCAGAGATTGAGGAAAACGATTTCCTGTTAATAATATCTGACAATATAAAACACCTGCTAAGTAGCGATAATCTTGCCAAAATTACAACTCTCAGGTCTCCAAGTTAGATTTTAAACTCAACCCTGTTCAGTTCATTCAGTCATCCAAAGAAGTATTTGTAAAACAACTATTAATTATAAAACACTGCATTTGACTTCCTGGAGTAAATAAAAGATAGATAGATAATAAAATTCAAGCCCCTTCCTACAGAAATTTATACTCTGATGATTAGTTTTGTGTCAACTTGGATAGTATATAGTACTCAGTAATCAAAACACTAACCTAGATGTTGCTGTGAAGGTATTCTGTAGGTGTTTAAAACTTTTACAAACAGCTGACATTAAGTAAAGGAGATTAGCCTCCAAGATGTGTGTGGGCCTCAATCATCTGGAAACCCATCAGGGCCAAAACTAACGTTTCTCAGAGAGAAGAAGGAATTCTGCCTCAAGGCTGCAGCATCAATTCCTGCCTGAGTTTCCAGCCGGCTGGCCTGCCCAACAGATCTTGAACTTGCCGAAATCCATACCACGGATTCTGTTTCTCTGGAGAACCTTGATTGACAGACACTCTTACGAGCAATTATAATCAAACAGGAAGAACACATTGCTACAAAGGTGCCTTATAAAGGTATGTTCTTTATAAGAGGACACTCTTATAAACTCTTTATTGAGAGTGCACACTCAAAGAATCCTGTATAATAGTATGATTTCTATAGTGGGTCCAAGTATAAAAGACAGGAGGAATATAAAAGGAGTGCCTCTCTTTGCCTGGGGCAGTCATGGATAGTCAAAAAAGACCTGTGATTTCAAAGGATACAAAGAGGATTTGCTCCAGAAAAGGAAAAAGCACACACAGTTGAAAAGAGATGCTAGAATGCAGAGTCTAGGTACTGAAGCATAAAGTAAAAAGTCAGAACGAAGGCCAAAGGATGGAGCAAATGATATGATAGGAGATAAAGTGGGTTGCATACAAAAGGCCAAGTCTGCATGTGAGAAAGGTAAGATCATGGAAGACGAGGCTTGAAGGCTACTAGGCCTAATAAATTTCATAGCTGTTCAATTTTCATTCTTTTAATAAATGAATGCTGTTGGATTACACGAAATTGTTACTGTAGATATGCAGTTAAAATGAGAAGCAGAATAAGCACAGCAATGTGGCAGGATACAAGCTCAGTATATAAGAATCAATTCCATTTCTATATGCTAACAATGAACAATCTGAAAACAAAATTAAGAAAATGCCATGTACACTATTATGCAGCAAAAGGAATCTCTAGGAAAAACTTTAACAAGTATAACACACGTCAAAAACTACAAAACATTGAAAGTTATTAAATACATAAATTTAAAATAAACATTTGATAAATATACAAATTATATACATAAATTTATATATAAATTGAAAATTAAAGATCCAAATAAATGGGAGACATTGCTGGTTCACTGATCTTAAGACTTATTGTTTATTGTTAACATGGAAATAGTCTCCAGATTGATCTAAAGATTCAACAAAATCCCTATCCAAATCTCAGCTAGTTTGATTTTTTGCAAAAACTGGTAAGTTGGTCCTAGAATTCATACAGAAGCAACCCAGAATAGCAGGGGGCAAACAAACAAAGAACAACCTAAAAAAAACAAAGTTGGAAGACTTTTACTTCAAAATGTACCACAAAGCTACAGTAATCAGGACAGTGTGGTTCCCACACAAGGTCATACACATAGATCAGTCAAACACAACTGACAGTCCAAATACTAATCCTGACATTTATGGCTGATTTTCAGCTGTGATCACAAAACAAGTTAATGGGGAAAGAACAGTCTTTTCCGCAAATGGTGTTAGACAACTGGAAATCCGTATGTGAAAGAATGAGTCTGGACTGCTGAGTTGCCAATGAGTTGCCTTACACAAAAATTAACACAACAGGAATCACAGGCCTAAATGTAAGAGCTAAAACTATAAAACTCCCAGCAGAAAATATATAAGTAAATATTTAGGACCTTGGTTTAGGCAACAGTTCCTTAGTTGCTTAGTTACGGCACTAAAACCACAAGTGACAAAAGAACAGGTAAGTTGGGCTTCTTAAATATTTAAGACTTTTTTGTTTCACAGGACACTGTCAAGAAAATGAAGACAATTCACAGAATGGGAAAAAATAAGTGCAAGTCAGATATCTTACAAGGGATCCATATCCAGAATATATAGAGAATTCTTACAATTCAACAAGAATTGTTGAATTCTTTTAAAATAGGCAAAGAATTTGAATAGACATTTCTCCAAAAAAGATATATAAATGTCCATTAAACACATAAGAAGATGCTTAATATCACTGGACATCAGAGAGATGCAAATCAAAACCATAATAAGATACTACTTCTCACTGTTTAGGTTGGCTAACATCACTAAGTCAGATAACAGCAAGTGTCGGTGAGGATGTGAAGTACATTAGCACCCTCATATATTACTGGTGGGAACATAAAATGATACAGCCAATGTGGAAAACAATTTGGTGATTCCTCAAAATGCTAAACACAGAGTTTCCATATGACTCAGCAATTCCACTCCTAAGTATATGCCCAAGAGAATGAAAAATTTATGACCGTAAAAAAATTTGTACACAAATGTTCATAGCAGTGTCATTCATAATAGTAAAAGAAAAGAACCCAAGTGTCCATCAACTGATGAATGGATAAACAAAAAGGGGTATTTCCATATGATGGAATGCTATTGAGTCATAAAGTACTGATGCGTGCTAGACACAGATGAATCCTGAAAACACATGCTCAGAGAATGAAGCCAGCCACAAAACATCAAATATTTGTATGATTCCACTGATAGGAAATGGCCAGAATAGACTAATACACAGGAACAGATAGATTAGTGATTGCTTGGGGCTGGGGTGGGAATAGGGCGGGGCATAAAGGAGAGCAAAACTGGGAATGACTGCTAAGGAGTAAGGAGTTTCTTTTTGGGGTGTGGAAAATGTTCTGAATTTATAGTGGAGCAACAGTTGCACAACTCTGAATATAGAAAAAACCATTAAACCACTTTAAATGTGTGAATTTCATGGAATGTGAAGTATATCTCAATAAAGCTGTAAAAACAGGGAGATGTGATGTAGTTGGATAATCAAACTGGATTAAGCAGAAAACCTTTTCAAAATAGAGCAGATGTGTTAAAGGGAAGATGCTACCAGAAAAGAAGACAAATATAGAGTAGGAGCTTGATATTTCCTCAAGGTGGGTCTCCAGTGACCACCCTCCATGCTCAACTCCTCAGGGATAAATAAGCATCCCAAACTCCCAGGAATTGGATGCTTAACAGTCGCACGAGGACTAAAGGCATTTGAAGTTGAGTTACTTGAATGTTAGCACCTTAGAGACACTGTCCTTGGATTCTTTTAACTTTGTTTCCCACAGCTACCTTAGTTCTGGTTGTTCAATTCTCCTTCGTTTCAGTCTCCCATAATTAAAATTTTATAATTTGAATAAATTCCTCCTTCCTTGGTTAGGTTACCCCAAGTCAGTTTCTGCTGGGGAAAAAAGTAGTTTGTTTTTGGATATTCAGGGAAGCTGTTAGGATGTGTACAAGTATCATGGGATTTACTGAAACAAAGTGCAAGACCAAAACTAATTTCCCCTGAAGAATTTCTGATACAGAACATTCCTTTAGGAATTCACCCAGTGATTACTGAGAGGTTACTGTAACAAATTGTTATTGTAACTTCACTAGGCAGAGACCAAAGATTCTTTTCTGTGAGGTAGTTATTTGCTATGCTGCTAAGCAAACCAGATAGAGATATAAATATTATTATGTCAAAAACTTTAAAAAAGGGGGTAAATCCAGGCACTAGGACATTGCTGAAAAATCTTATATACCTGAACAGTGTTTCTCAAATTTGAAAAATGGATGAACTTTTTTAGTACAAAAGAGTCCTGGAAAAATCGAAAAACCTCAAATTGAGAAACCCAGTATCATAATTTTAGCTTCATAATAGTTATCTTTTTTTAAAGATTTTATTTTTAAGTAATCTTCTACATCCAATGTTGGGCTTGAACTCAGAACCTCGAGATCAAGAGTCATGCTCTACTGACTGAGCCAGCCAGGTGCCCCCATAATGGTCATTAATACCAATTTGATTATAAAAGCAAAAGTGAGTGAGACTGCTAACAATTCAATGTCCATCAACAGGTGAATGAATAAAAAAATGTCAGATCCATACAATGGAATACTGATCAGCAGTGGAATGAAATAACTACCAACATAAACCTCAAAAACATCATGCTAAAAGAAGACAGATGCAAAATATCACAGGTTGTTTGATTCCACTTACGTGACATGCCTAGAAAAAGCAACTTTATATAGACAGCAGATCGGGGGTATTTAGGACAGCAAGCTAGATCAGGGATTAACATAAAAACAGGAGGGATTCATTTATGGAGTAGTGGGAATATTTCCAATCTAGACTGAAACCCCGCAAGTTGGGCTGAGAACAGCTGAACAACAACAAACCTAGACTGCAGTGATGGCTGCACAACTCTATAATAATTTACTGAAATCTACACTTAGAGCAGGTGAATTACATGGTATGTGAATTGCAGCTGAATAAAGCTTTTTTAGAGGGAAAAAAGAAAATGTGGGGCAACAATAGTTCAAGAGGTCATAATCCAAAATACACCCCGTAAGAGCACACAGAAAACTTCTAAAGCATTTAAATAAAAATTTACAGAGAATTTAGGGACCTCTGAGAAAGCCCCTGCATATCCCTATGTAGTTAAGAAAAATTGCCCCAAGGGTGTAAAATAGTCTTAACAAAGTTTTCTGGAGACCTAAATATTTTTACTCTCTTTTGCATGTACACAAAAAGACAAAACAACAACAAATCAGCAAAGTTTTATATAATCATTTTTCTAGAGTGCCTTATACAAAGTCTTATGCCTTTTCTGTTGTTTCATTTATCTTCATACACATTTGTTATTATTATTATTTAAGAGATTTTATTTATTTAATTGACAAAGAGAGACACAGTGAGAGAGGGAACACAAGCAGGGAGAGTGGGAGAGAGAGAAGCAGGCTTCCTGCTGAGCAGAGAGCCCGATGCGGGGCTTGATCCCAGGACCCTGAGATCATGACCTGAGCCGAAAGCAGAGACTTTAACCCACTGAGCCACCCAGGTGCCCCCACACGTTTGTTATTAAAAACAAGCCTGTAGAGGCACCTGAATGGCTCAGTCAATTAAGCATCATGACTCTTGGTCTCAACTCAGGTCTCGATCAATCTCAGGGTCATGGGTTCAAGCCCCGCACTGGGCTCCACACTGGGCATGGAGCCTACCTGAAAAAACAAAACCAAAAAAACCCAAGACTGTAAAAATACATGTTTTTAAAAATAACCTATAGTTCTATACCTTTGTAACTTTCTTCTTCCTTTTTTAACTGATCAACTGCAGGAACTCCTGTCTTCCAATAAAAACTCTCAGACTCTTCTCTAGGTCTTGCTTATTATTTTTAAAAAGATTTATTAATTTATTTTGGGGAGAGAGAGAGAGCACACAGGGGTCAGGGCAGAGCGGGAGGGAGCTCAAGCAGGCACCTCACTGAGCGGGAAGTCCAACCTGGGGCTCCAACCCAAAACCCTGAGATCATGACCTGAGCAGAAAAGACTCAGCCGCTTAACTGACTGAGCCACCCAGGTACCCCTAATCCTTTGCTTATTATAACTAGCAAAACTGATTTTCCCAGTTTGTTCTTTTCCTTGTTTTATTTCAGTTTCTTTTTTCTGTATGCAGAAGTTACTAATTGTAACACAGTTGAATCTCTTAGTCTTCTTTCTAGGTTGTTTATCTTACAGCTTCAAGGCTATAAGTTATCATTTGTCCACGGGTCTGATTATCATCTTTTAAAAACACAATGCACTGAGCACACTATCTTGATGACTCAGGCTCATCTCCAAAAACACGAAGTATTGCATTTTGCTGCGTTACAGTGCCAACACAGCAAAAGAGCTTACTGAGGTATGTGGGCGTGTCTGTCACCCATCAAACGCCGCGGGCTACCCAGGCTTAAATCCTTCCTCTGTTGTCATCCTGTCTGCTGTTATTTCTCACTGCTGTCTGTGGGCCTGTTGATAGTGAGCTGTTTTCCGATGTACTGACTCCATTGTTCTGTGATTAGGACTGGCTGGTGTAGAGCTGTATGTGAGTGAAAGCTGAGATTTGAGGTTTTGAGTAGGGTTTTTCAACTCCCCAGTATGTAAACTGCGTGAGCTCCGGTACATTCGCTTGGCTTGTTCAAAAACATGCTGGTGCTTTACCATGATAGTTGGACTGCCCCCTACAACTGTGCTGGGGCTCCTCTGTTCCGCTCTTACCAACTCAGCTGTTAAAGAACTCAAAAATAACGACAGCTGAGTTGTCAGTTAACTTGGACATAGGCAGCTACTATCTCCCCCTCTCCCAAGACTTTGATAAATGATTATAACATTTTCTTTTGTAACTGAACACAGAACGCTTCAGAATTCTTTCTGACAACCCGTTAGTAAGAAGCTAACAATACAGATTTGTGGCTCAGTAGGATAAGCATCCAAGCCTTCGTTTCTGCTCAGGTCATGATCTCGTGGGCCATGGGATAGAGCCCAGAATGGGGCTCCCCACTCAGTGGAGAGTCTGCTTGGAGGTTCTCTCCCTGTGCCCCTCCCTCCATGCACCAGGTGATTACAACATGGGGTTTAATTTTTTATTGTTATTCCTTTAAGAGAGTGTGTGTGTGTGTGTGTGTGTGTGTAATATTCATTATGTATATTTCACAATTTAAAAACATCAGAGTTGTTGAAACTAGGTATAGGTACATGGGGATATATTATACTCTTCTATTTTTGAGTACTTCTAGAACAAAAATTTTATATACACACAATATATATACATACACTTTCATCTTAACACCCTCTGTGACATATAATACTAATTAAAAACCTAGCAAAACCGGGGTGCCCGGGTGGCTCAGTCTGTTAAGTGTCTGCCTTTGGCTCAGATGGTCATGATCCCAGAGTCCTGGGATAGACCTCCACATTGGGCTCCTTGCTCAGCAGGGAAGCTGCTTCTCCCTCTCCCTCTGCCTCCTGCTGCCCCTGTTTGTGCACTCATTCCCTCTTTCTCTCTTAAATGAATAAATAAAATCTGTTTTAAACAAATTAAATAAATAAAATAAAAACCTAGTGAAACTTCGTGTCCTACATTCTGTTACTTACATACATATATACATACATGCATAGGCTCTATGGATATCAGAAACGAAGGACTATGCTATCCTTAAAATGCTTACAGTCTAACTAGAAGACCAAGATTAAAATAAGACAGTATATGATGCAGTGGCCACATGAAAAGTACAACCAGAATCCAGAGAAAGGAGGGGTCAGTTTGGTTTAGGAAAGATGAGGTTGCTATGGCCCTTGGAAATGAGCAAATGTGACAAAAATAGTAAGCAGTTAATACAAATAAGAAACATGCAAACTAATTTTAAGCAAATAGATTTGTGCAGGCCTCTACATGCAGCTGTCATTTTGCTTCAAAGTGAAGAACCAAGTTATATGCAATCTAGGCAAATGGAAAGAAAATAAACTACTGTTCTACTTCCACACATTAAAACCCACTTTGTTAGACTCAAGAAATGAACTAAGGGTGGTGGTGGGGGTGGGGGGTGGGGGGGTGGGGGATGGTGTAGGGATAGGGTGGCTGGGGTGTGGACATTGGGGAGGGTATGTGCTGTTAAGTGCTGTGAAATGTGTAAGTCTGACGATTCACAGACATGTACCCTGGGGCAAATAAGACATTATATGTTAATAAAAATTAAAAACAAAACAAAACAAAAAAACCCACTTTGTTAGTCTGTAACCAAATCTTGTCAATCATCTTAGGGAAGACTTGGGAACAGGCGCTGTTCCTCAGTACCTCTAAAGGAGGCAGTAAAGCACGATGAGCACGGGCGTCTGCAGTTAGCCTGCTCTTGTTTGGATCTCCTCCACCATCTGCAAGCTATGGGATCACACTACAAGATGCTTAACCATTTTGTGCCTCAGTTTCCTTAGCTGTAAAATTAGGATAATGATAGCATCTACCTACAAGAGATACTGTGAGGTTCATCCTGTTCTAGGAACAGTGCCGGGCACCTAGTAAACATTCAATACAAGTTTGCTGCTGCTGCTGCTGTTCTCTGCCTTTTCCATGGCTCTTTGAGAATGAGCTCATTAAGGTTCCCCTATGGTTCACTGAGGTGGGGGAGGTTATTTCAGACAAACTAGAGAGCTGAAGTTTTGTAAAATATCCTGATTGTTTAAACACCATTAAGGCCAAACAAGGCCCCTTCACAAGCTAACTCTAGTGAGCCACCAAAGCCCAATTTAAGCGTTTATGGAGAACCACGGTAATTGCATTAAGAGGACATTAAAACAAAATATTGGCAAGTTACAGGGTTTAAATAATCCTAATTTACAGTCTTAATTTAGAGTTAATTATTCCTTATATAGGTTATATTCCTTGAGGATAATCTGGTTAATTTTTAATCTCAGGCTCTCTGGGGCCACTCCTCCCAGGGCTCTAGTCTAGCTTTCTTCCCAAAACAGTTGGAAATCCAAGCTGTGGTTAGAAGGAGTTCCACACAAAGCTCAGACAATCAAGTTGGGGAGGTGGGATGAAGAACATACTCTACCCACCAGAATGTGATAAAGTGCTAAACAATTGATGCCAACCAGGGATGGTCCAGGACTAAGGAGTTCAGAACAACCAGAAAAAATGGCAAAGCAAAATCTCGTTCGTTCTGCCTTCAAGCATAAATACAGTTCAGATAGTCAGAGGAGGGAAGGAGCAAGCTACAGTGAAGACAGAAAGATGGGTGGGCTCAGCATGTGCCATGATGAGACTGGACAAGATGACAGAGTGAAAAGTCTTCACTTTGGAGAACTGGGGAAAATATACTCACAAAGATAAACATGGGACAGACTAGAATGGCTTCTTCTTTAATGATTAATACACTACTGGAACCCTATTTGTCCTGGGGTTCTTCATCTCTCAGTGTAGAAAGACAGAATCATAGGAATAGTGCTTTTTTAATTTTTATTTTTATATAAGCTCCACAGGCAGCATAGAGCTCAACTTGAGACTTGAGCTCCTGGCCGTACGATCAAGATCTGAGCAGAGATCAAGAGTCTGATGCTTAGGGGCACCAGGCTGGCTCAGTTGGTTAAGCAACTGCCTTCGGCCCAGGTCATGATCCTGGAGTCCCAGGATTGAGACCCACATCAGGCTCTCTGCTCAACAGGGAGTCTGCTTCTCCCTCTGACCATTCCCCCCTCATACTCTCTCTCATTCTCTCTCTCTCTCTCAAATTAAAAAAAAAAAAAAAAGAGTCCGACGCTTAACTGACTGAGCCACCCATGAACCTCAGGAATAGTGCTTCTGAAAAACAACCACAAGATTTCTCCAAGATAAGGTCCTTAATCGTATTCATTTATAAATTCTTAGCACCCAGGACAGTAAGTGGCATATAGTAAGAGTTCCAAAAATGCCTGACAAATGTTTGAACAATAGCCACATAGCAATAGACGAGACCAGCAGGCCACAACTGTCTCTAACAAAAAAAGTTGCATAAGTCTGATCAGGAGGTCACATTCTATAAACACCAAATAGATGTGTTTCATTACATCTACCACTTCCTTCTGTTATTTTTAATAACATGGATGCATGGTTTTCTTTAAAACATGATTTCTTTCTTAAGCTCAATAGTACAGAATTCTAAACAATAAATTCTTCCTTATAATTTATTTTTAATTAGAAATTTTAAAAAAGGAAAATGGAGATAAGAGACATTGCTTAGTTCACAACTAAGATATAGAACTGTTCCCATGCCCATCATTTATTTACCAAAGAGAGAGAATGGTCCACCAGAAGTAATGGGGAGTCCTTTGGTATATCTGGTGTCAGATTTTTTTTTGAAGATTTTATTTTTTAAAGATTTTATTTTTTGAAGATTTTATTTCTGTGGTTGTTTTTGAAGATTTTATTTATTTATTTGACAGAGAGAAAACAAGTCGGAGGCAAAGGCAGAGGGAGAAGCAGACTCCTCACTGAGCAGGGAGCCTGATGTGGGACTCAATCCCAGGACCCTGAGATCATGACCTGAGCCACAGACTGAGCCACCCAGGTGCCCCTGGTGTATCACCTTAAACCATCATTTATTACATATCTTTTTTCCCAAGCTGCTTCCCAACCCCTAAAATAAAAAAACAATAAACAAGCCCTGTTAAAAGAGCTTCTATAGAGATTCTAGAAAGTCCTTTAACACTAATACCCCCTTGGCTTTGAGTTAGTTCAGTGCTTCACGTTTATTTAGCAGTTATTGCTAAAGTCTACATATCAGAACAGAGATAGCTTAAAGGTAAGAAGACACTTCATAGCTACTTAGAGTCTTGTGTACATACAAAATATAGAGATTAATAAAAATCATGTGTACACACCAATAAATACATCTTGTAATATTCCTATTATGTAGCAAAGCTGGTCCTATTTTTGAGAAAGTAAACTTGATTCTTTTTTTTTTTCTTTTTAAGATTTTATTTATTTATTTGACAGAGAGAGAGAGACACAAGTAGGCAGAGAGGCAGGCAGAGAGAGAGGAGGAAGCAGGCTTCCTGCTGAGCAGAGAGCCCGATGCGGGGCTCGATCTGAGGACCCTGAGATCATGACCTGAGCCGAAGGCAGAGGCTTTAACCACTGAGCCATCCAGGTGCCCCGAAAGTAAACTTAATTCTTGAAGAAGTTTTAAGGTATGGCATACTATGCTATAGTAATTTTAAGGTAATCACAGTAATTCAGCTGGTTCTAAATAAGATAGCAAAAACTACTATAAAACTTAACTAATGACATGTGGTCAATAAGAAATAAAATACATATATTCAAGACTCTTTCAGGGGCACCTGGGTGGCTCAGTGGGTTAAAGCCTCCACCTTCAGCTCAGGTCATGATCTCAGGGTCCTCAGATCGAGCCCCGCATCGGGCTCTCTGCTCAGCGGGGAGCCTGCTTCACGCTCTCTCTGCCTGCCTCTCTGCCTACTTGTGATCTCTCTCTCTGTCAAATAAATAAAATCTTTATAAAAAAAAAAAAAAAAAAGACTCTTTCAACTAAACTGGTCCAATGTGAAGCAAAGAAGTCAAGCAGGTGTGGCTTCCTTAGCATAGCGTTGGCCAAAAGGTACACCTGAATTCAATCTTATATATTTTCCTCTAAAAAAAAGTTTTAAAGGAGTATCTAACAATGGTAAATAAGAAGATTCCAAAAAAGTAAACTAAAATACCAACATGCATTTATTAGCTTATAACTGTTGCCTTGAGTCTTATACTATTATCAAAAATGATTCTGACTGAATATATTTTGGTGTCTACTTCAGTTCTATTATTATCTATGTAATATAACATAAATCTTTTAAAAGTCTTTTAACACATCCAGTTTAAAACTCTGCATAATTTAAATTTTAACTTGAGGAAAATTTCCCAGATTGGAACAGAGACTAAGGTGCCCAATCAAGCGTCCCTTTATCTGGCAGATTATGTTTTAAAATTATCAGAAAGGAATACATAAGACGGTCAAGGAAAATGTTCCCATTCAAGTTAACACTGAGTGTCTGGAATGAATACAGAATGCCTAATTTTCTTATATTAGATATGGGACATACTGAGCTGACCGTATTAGATTAGATTCTGTAACTACAAAACCAAGCTCTTAGCTGCCATATTGGTCTCCACATTTCTGAATGAATTAAACGGCTTCCAACAAGCTTCCTTTCCAGCACAGGAAATCCTGCTGGAGTCCCCCCTGCCAGTATGCGTCATGCTCCTAGCTTTTCATTTTGCAACCCTTGAAAGGCCAACATTAGCTGTATCTCACAGGAAGTTCTCCTTTTCGTCTTCCAACAGCTCGCAGGATAAACTTTGGTTGGATACAAGGTCAGCATAAATTGAGCCCCACTTTCTTATCACAGCGGAGCAGCTGTGCCCGGAATGAGACACTACCACCTCATGTCCCTCAACCTTTCTTTTTCTCAGTCTTTGAAATATATTAAGCTGCAGGTGGGTGGGCCTTCTGTGCCTTCCTGTTCTCTGATTTCTGTATTAATCTCTAGAAATACCTTTGGAAATCATCAAGGGGGAGAAAAAAATCTACCCCCCTCCCCAAATCTAAATGCTAACCAAAATGAAATATCCAGAAAGATTTGTATTAGTGAACTGTGTTCCCAAATTGATTTTGAGGCTCAGAATAAAGACACATGAAAAGGCAGTTAAATGAAATCTAACGCAGAAACATTTTACTAAGTGGAGAACACCATAATTTCAATAGGACTGTAGGAAATCATGCTATTTTAAGACACATCTGAAATAGCAGGCTAGGTAAATTGAGGTTGTTACCAAAGGAATTCTTGAGAGCATGTTCAAGAGTTACTGCCTAAATAGAAGGCTCACTAATTCCTCTTAGAGGAATTTTTTTTCACCTCCTCTCTAGACCGTGCACAGCTTTCATTGAGGAGAGTGAAAATACCCCTTTGTTCCAAATGAGCAAGTTATTAAAACAATGTAGTGATAGTAAATTTGAGACCACGCTTGGCACGCCCAAACATTATTCTCCTAAGTACAGCTCTAACGGCCTTGGTTCTCACACTCTTATATCCCCTAAATTTAGCCACACATGTTGTTATGGGGCACATGAGCTTAATTCCCTAAACAAAAGTTATCTCAATATTTATTCCTATGAAAACTACATCAAAATAGCACATAGGTTCTAGTAAATAGGCTTTACTGTGACCAGATCTTCTATTTAGAAACAGAAAATCTGACCCTGTCAAAAAATGGACAATTCAAGGGTTCGTTTACATTACAAAAGGGTTAGTAATGTCTAATGATCTCTTCAGTGTTAATTACCATTCAACTTCCATCTGTTGTAGAAAAAGAGGTCCACCAGATCAGTCCACTCCTACCACCATTCTCCAGAATGCAGCTACCCACATTGTATGGTGACAAGGAGAGCTGCATACATGTTCTTTGGGAGCAGGGTTCTCTGACCAAGAAAGGTTGGCAAATCAAATCCAGTGTGAAATATTTTCTAAACATATCTGGGGTCACAGAATCAAGGTTCCCCAAAGTCGTTTGACTATAAGAAGTTTCTTTTCAAATAATTCCAAATTAACAACTCACAGAGTTAGCCTTCTTTGATAGATACTGGGAAGTGATGCTTTTTAGAAAAGATCCTCATTTCACAGCTTTAAACAAAATAAGCCAGTACTGGAATTCTGGCAATTGCACAAAACATCTATACTTACTAAAACTCTATTCCTGTAGGGTCAGAAGTAGCTGATGGTTAGAGGTAGAGTCAGACCACTTGGACAGAGGACATGCACGCTCGTCAGGTTGATGCAGTTCGTCAGATTCTCTAAGTCTCTCCCCCACAGTTCCCCACGGTATGCATGGACACTCCCTGTCTGCTTCTCCTAGGTATTTATTTGCCCGTGAGACTGGGCAGAGGAAAGAAAAACATGGTAAAAGAGCCAGAAGCCTGTTCCCCTGAGTTGATCACTTACAGGTATAGTGAGAAAGCCCATAGCCTATAAAACTCAAAACTTTTTGATGTCACGTCTTCTCTTCCTCAGTGCTCAAGATCAGCACTTAGACTTTGGACTCTTACTCTCACCTTACTTCAACTAGAATGTTCCCCACTGTGTTTTCTATACCAAATTCTCAATATGTCATCACCCTAGCATTAACAGCAACAATCAACTGAACATTCACTGAGTTCAATGCTCTAGGCTTAAGTACATGAGCACTTGACTCCCACAGGAATTCTACGGCACATGTCTGATTGTTATCTTCTCACTTATTGATGAGCAAACAAAGTTAGACCTGCGAGTCACACGGTTGAGGATGGGGCAGAGCTGGCAGAGCAGGCCAACTGTCCTAACCATTAGCCCACACCGAGCCTTATTTAAAAACTGCACTGAGTGAAGGACAGACCTGAGGAAGAAGGCTGGTGGAAGGAAACGTCTTACCTCACGATCCACCAAATAATAAAGGCATACAGCCACCTGCGGTTGCAGGGTCGGAACTCACCCACAGAATGGATGAATCTGAGGCGCCATAGGAACCTTGAAATCCAGACGGAGCCAGCAAAAAGGCAAAGATCTTCACATGCACATAGTTCTCAGCAGTAACCAACAACCCAACTTCTCCCCGTACTTAAGCACTTTAGGTGTGACATGAAGCATTTCACAGACATTAGAGGATAAGCAACCTCATTTTACATAGAAGGAAACAAAAGCTCTGTCGAGGTTAAAGGACCTGAGACCTTCCAGTTTATGTAACAGTGACAGTGGTAAATGCGGAATTCAAATTCAGGTCCCTGGAGTCCAGGTCTCAAGTCACAGTGACTCTGGCATGGAAAGAGATAGAACAGCGTGGTCCAAGAGACCTCTCTGTAAGGTGATGAGAGAATGTTCTAGATCTGTGTTGTGCAATACATATCCAAATGTGGCTATGTGACTGAGGAACTAAATTTTTAAGTATACTTATTTTTAAACAATTTTTATTTAAATTTAAACAGTCAAGTGTCTAGAAATGGCAACAGACCCCACAGGTTTAAGGGTTCAGTCCTACAAAACTGCCCCCACTTCAGATGCCAACTACAAATCCAAGTAGTCACTGTAAACAGGAGGATCGCATAACCCCTAATGCATTTAAATTTAAATAGTAACTAGCTGCTACTTGTGATATTGTGATATATAAAGAAAAATACATATTTTGGTCTTTGTCCATGGTTCCCAGCACAGAGTTCTTGAAACCCTTGGAACTTCCTAACTGATAAAAGCAATGAAAGTGAAAGGAGTGTCTTTTAATATTCATAAGCCCCTTTCAACCACACCTCAATTTATGTTAATGAGGTGACTTCTGGAATGCCCAAGTGGTTGGGGACTGGTTGCCAGGGGAACCAACCACAAGACTGGAGGGTTGGAACTTTCAACCCCACCCAACCCCCCCACCTCTCGGGAAGGGAGAGGAATAGAGATTGAATCGATGTTGGCCAGTGATTTAATAAGTCCTGCCATAAAAACCCCAAAGGAAGGCATCTTGAGAGCTTCCAAGTTGGGGAGCACGTGGAGGTACCTGCAGAGGGTATGGAAACTCCACACCCCTTCCCCTACACCTGGCCCTATGCATCTCTTACGACTGGCTGTTTCTGAGTTGTATACCTTGATAATAAAGCAGTAATCTAGTAACTAAATGGTCTTCCTGAGTTCTGTGAGTCATTCTAGCTAACCACTGAACCTGAAGGGGCGACAGGAGTCAACAGAATTTCTAATTTGTACCTGTTGGTCAGAAGCCGAGCTGAGAGCCTGGACAGGGAGGGAACTGACATCTGAAGTGGGGGGCAGCCTTATAGGCTGAGCCCTTACCCTGGGGGATCTGATGGTATCTCCAGGTAGACAGTGTCAGAATTGAGTTAAATCAGAGGTCACAACTGAGTTAAACTGTAGGACACCTAACTGCCAAAAACTGCTTGGTGTGGGAAAAATCATCACAGAGAGCTAAGTGCAGAGGAAAGAAGAAAAACAGAATTTTCTCTTGTATTAGTACTTTGGGCAAAACTGGGCTAGCAGTTACATAATCTTTTTCAACCACACGTTCAACCTACATTTTCTACAGAGGCTTGACAACCTCCACGTGGGCTAAAGCAGATGATCCGAGGAGCCAAAGAAAGACTCTGGTCTAGGTTTGAACACTAACTTTTATATTGGGCCAACCAGCCATGTCTTAAAAAGCAACAACAAAGTGTCCTGAACACAGTAAATGCTCAATGTTTCCTTCAGTGAACAGAGGAAGGCTTTTGTTTCCTAATGCAGGAAAAAACTAATAACATCAGATGTAACTACAGTAACAAAGTTCTAATGAACATTAAAATACATTTAAATGTTCTGAGCTAATAGAGGTAAAATGTAGCAGACTGACTTATGTGGGGATTTGTCCAAGGTCACTTGGGCAAGTTACCTGGGTTCTCAAGTTTGTTTTTTCTTCTGTAGAATAAAGGGATTGGCCCGATGATTCCTCGTCATTGTTAGCTGTCAAATTTTAGCTGTCAAGCATGTCATGGGTACTCAGGAAACCTTTCTATTTAATAACTGTAGCTAAGTACAGCTTAAAATGATAAAATCAGATCTTGAACCTTATTTTATTCTTCTCCGTGAAATCTTCTGCCACTCTGCAGAGTTATTAATATAGAAAAGTACAGTTTGATCTCTTGTTAGCCAGAGATGCCCCCCTGCTGCCTACCACACAAGTAAGGACTTCTCAGCCCCACATTTGCCGAGTCTGGCTTTCGTACAATCATGGAACCAGCACCGTTATTCTCACATCGTCAATTTCCATATTCTTTCACTTCAAGTCTAAAATAAAATCCTCCTCCATTTAAGCCCCTAAATGACACCCTGTTTTTAGTTGACACACACAACATGTATTTTCCAATAAACTAAATAACGTCTGGCTGGGGAGTGGGCAGGGACGGCAGCATAATCACAGTCAAAGTAACTACGACAGCAAAAGACTGGCTTCATTCTCCACAAGCTTGAGTAGGTTGCCCCGAGTTCCAAAGATCCTAATTTTGTACTTGGGTTTACTATGTTGCTCTTCTTCTAAATGCCCACATAACTGAACGGCCCAGCTCAATCAGATGGCATGCAATCAAAGAAAATAATGGGCCATAGCAAATAACTTCAAAGCCTTGGCACTTCTTAGGTTAATAATATATAATTGCTACAATTTCTTTTAGCAGAGTACTTTAATTAAATGCACTGAAGTCTCTACCTACCAACTTATTTTCAACCGCAGGCAGCCATTTTGCATTCTAAAATGAAGCATCTAGAGTGCTTTTTTTTTTTTTTCCAAAAAGCATACCTCTCCCCAGTAGCCTTTCCTGTAACACTGGCTCAGAGACACAGCCTCTTTCTAAGCCCACCTTCAGAGATAAGATTCAAAGACAGAATAAGCTGTAGCTTTAAGGAGGTATGCAAAGTGGTTTTGCAAATAAGGCGCTATAAACTTTCCATACTTACCCTCAAGCAATGAAAAAAACCAAAGGGGCTCAGAGGCAAAAGAACAGGAAAGAGAATAAGGGTTGGAGAAAACATCCATTTTATGCTATTAAGATATACAAAAAATATATATAAAATAGACTCCAAAATATATTTTTAAAATTCCATTCCTAACACTAAAAGAGAAAGTGGGAGGTGAAGGTTTTTCACTTCGAATCATCATGACTTAATGGCATTTGTCTAGAATATTTTTCAATAATTTTCATAATAAAACCAGTAATAATATTTCAGTGTTACATATCTTATGACTTCATTATTTTAAGGGTTATTTTTCATTAGCCCTATTTGAGATTAAACTATAATATTTAGAAACATGGCAGTAGCCACCAGGAAAAATGAAAAAACCAAACATTTAAAATGATTGGCCTTGTAGTTCAAGACTGCAGGTGGGGAGGGAATGGTTGCTTTTCATTATAAGCTTGTTTGTTCTACTGTGTTTTAATTATGTGCATCTATGACTTTGGTAATAATGTGTTGGTTTTGTTTTTTTTTAAGTTACAAGACTAAATTTTGGAAAAGAATCTCTACAACAGAATTTCAGTCATAGTTTTTTTCCCCTACAGACCTTCATCACTACACCATATATTTTTGAGGAAGAGGAAGGCACAGATTTACCTCCTTGGCCAAGTTCTTTTCTGAATATCATAATATGCTCCAAATGTCAGCCCAGGGGTTCAGAAGGAGTGACCAGCTTTGATAGGGGTCAAAAACCACCTCAAGAGAAGCAGGTGAGCTAAATACCATGTGGTGTGGGGATGATGAAAAGAACAGAGAGGGGTCAAGTGGGTAGGGCCGTGTCTTACAGAGCAGGTATGTGGGGAGCACCCAAGCGAGAAGAGTGGAAGGACAAGCAGGAACCGGGAAGAGAGGAGTCACCCAGAACCAAGTCCCTGAGTGTCACCAAGAACAAGAGAAGGTGGGGTCCAGCAGGTGGCCTGACCCCAAGGAAGAGGGAGGGCTTCTGGACAAAGGATGGAAAGATGACGTCTGGACTCCATGCAATGCGGAGCTAAGCAGGGTGCAGAGCTTCCTCTAGGAAAGGCCACAAAGGAGGTGTTCTCCTTGGAGATGAAAGGAGGAGGTAGAAACAAAGTTTTGGAGGAATAGCCAATGAAGAGGGGCAAAAGGCTGGGCCATTTACTTACAGTGGAACCAGTTTTCCCCCGGGGTCCAGTAGAAGAGGACTGGAAAAGGACAGAGCAGAGAGCCTGGCGGGGAGGTCGGCATCCTACCTTCTAGCTGAGGATGAAACTGACCAGCCATGTGGACCCGCTGCAGGCCAGGGGAAGAGCTTTTTTTTTTTTTTTAAGTTTTTATTTAAATTCTAGTTAGTTAACATTCAGTGTACTATTGGTTTCAGGTGCTCAGGATCATGAATTAGCCCCTCCCACCCCTAGGTGAAGAGCTTTATTGTGCAGCGATGGGTGCTGGGCGGGCCCGGCATGAGGGGCTCAAGTGGCATCACGTAGGCCTGGCGAGCCGTCCTTCCTCATCCTGGGTGCAGCGGGGCACTGCACAGATGGACAGTGCGTGGCGGGGGCGGGGGGTGTAGGGGCAAAGGCCAAGCTCCAGCTTAACCACACTCTTCCCACCACAGGCCAGTTGGAATGGAACAGTTCCAATTTACACTTCCCACAATCAGAAAACACAACCTTTTGTGTTCACTTGGATTATTATTTTTTTTTCTACCATGAAACCTAAACTCAAACTCCGGCTAGGAGCCACTGCAGCCAGCAGCACGGAGGTGGGGGAAATACACACCTGAGAAGCATCCCTTCCCACTGTCCACTCACCCGCATCCTACCAGCTTACTCTCCCCTGCCCCTTGGCCTCTCTGTCAACATTTGTTTCTCAAGTGTATGCATGGCTGTGAAAAACAAACCACTCTGCTCTTTTCTGGTAAAGACAGCATTGCCTTCTTGGGGTTGGGGAGAAGCAGGTGAACTACGATTACTGTTGGGATTCTTCCCTTCTTCCGGGCCGGTGTCAGAGCCCAGGGGTTTCCAGAAGTACCCGTGAGGTGGAGAAAGCTGCAGTCATTTGTAAAAGCGACAGAAAGGAGGGAAGCGACAGGTTTGCCAGGAAGAAAGGTCCCGTCACGGAAAAACCAGATAAAGCCAACAGAAGATTTTCTCATGGCCAACACACAATAATCATCAGACATGCCTGTACTTTAATTTCAACCACCTGTCACTAAGGAGTATTTCGTATTTACCATATCTGTTCATTCAACAAATACAAATGAGGTGCCTACCCCGCGCCCGGCACAAGTTAGATGCTTGAACTGAGAGGTAACTATTTGGGGGACAAAATGTAACAATGTGGTATGATACACACTAGGTCTCAGGACCTTGAAAGGGAAAAGGCCAGCCTGGCTGTTAGCTGTGTTCTTCCTGCACCACCCACTCACTCCCCAATAGCAGAGATATGGACAAGGAGAAAAAAAAAGGCAGCTATCTGAGGCCATTATTATTTTCTTTATAGGACAAGCTCTACCACACGGGATTCCACCACTGTTACAGAGCAAATCTCTCAGAAGTCATGAGGTGGCATCATAATTTTAACAGGAGCAGAAGTCGCTGTGAGTTTCGCTACTTGACTAGGCAATTCACATATGATAGGCTGCTTTAAAACCTACTTGAGTGGAGGGCAGGGAGGGGATCGGGAGCCCAGGCCCGAAGTGCCACCACCTCCCAGTTTAGAATTCTCAAAGGAGTCTAAAGCTCTCTTAAACGAGCTGTTGAGTCAGCAGAGCATTAGTGCGAAGTGTCAAGGGTGGCAAGCGGGGCTCTGCCCCTCACTTGCTCCCCCCCCAACTTCCTTCCGTGACCCTGCACAGAGCACTTAGCGTGTGCTCTGCCCCTACCTGCACCGTGGGCACTGTGGTCACAGGCAGGAGGAAGGAGGAGACAGGACAGGATGAGTGCCGTTCCCACGCACACAGGGAAAGGAGGTTCGGCTTTCCAGGCAGAAGAAACCACATGTGCGCAGGATGGAAGACGGCCTCTAGAGCCACGGAGAGTAAAGTATAAGAAAAGAAGGAGCTATGGGCAGAGCTGAAGGTGTGTCTTTCTTGGACCGGCTCTGCATCCCCACTGACCCTCACGGGCCAGGTACAAGCTCGGTGCAGAAGAGAACCATGCTCAGTGTTCAGCAGGGCGTGCTGGGAGCCAGCTGCCCAGGACAGCTCAGAAGGTCCTGTGGCAGCTTGGAACACCCTGGATGAGCTGCACTTTGGACCAAAAGGGGAGACACAGCACTGCTGTGTGGCAGAAGTACCTAACAACGTGAGGCTGCTCTCATCCCCCTCAGGGTACAAATGGAAGACAGGAACCTGCACCTGCACAGCTGGTAAGGTGCCAGTTCCCTTAGTTTTAACAGAATTTTCAGTCACTGAAAAAAACCTTTTCAATACAGAGAGACAAGAAATATAACATTAACAGCTCTATCCAGTTCTAGAAAAATGTAAAGCTCCCGTCAAGTTTTACCCTGTGGTGGAAGCAGATGAAAGCCCAGAGTACCCAATGCCTTGGACATAGTAATCCTGTGATTTGGTCCATCTTGTGCTTTCCAGCAAACCAACTTGGAAAAGAGAAATCTCTACGTTCTGAATAAGATGAGCCACTGTCTGATACTGCAAGAAAGAATCTCTACACAGAAACTAAATCTACAGACACTGTGGAAAAGCTACAATAAACTCAACACTACTCAGGGCAACAGATAAAACAACCTCTGGATTCCACACAGAACTCCAGAGTCTCTGTGGAAAGTGAGCTCAAGACTGGAGGGATGCTACAGACACCTGCGGAAAGATGAGACTGGACCACTTTCCTACACCACACACAAAAATAAACAAATAAGCTCAAATGGACTAAAGACCTACATGCGAGACCTGAAACCATAAAATCCTAGAAGAGAGCACAGGCAGTAATCTTTCTGACATCGGCTGTAGCAACATTTTTCTACATATGTCTCCTGAGGCAAGGGAAACAAAAGTAATAATAAACTACTAGGACTACATCAAAATAAAAAGCTTCTGCACAGCAAAGGGAACAATCAACAAAACTAAAAAGGCAACCTACTGAATGGGAGATATTATTTGCAAATGGCATATCCAATAAAGGGCTAGTATCCAAAATATATAAAGAACTGATACAACTCAATTCCTAAAAAATGAATAATCCAGTTAAAAAACGGGCAGAAGACATGAATAGACATTTCTCCAAAGAAGACATCCCAATGGCCAACAGACACAGGAAAAGATGCTCAGCATCACTGATCATCAGGGAAATACAAATCAAAACCACAATGAGGTATCACATCACGCCTGTCAGAATGGCTGAAATAAAAACACAAGAAATAACTAGTGTTGGTGAGGATGTGGAGAAAGGGGAACCCTCTTGCACTGTTGGTGGGAATGCCAAATGGTGCAGCTACTGAGAAAAACAGTATGGAGGTTCCTCAAGAAATTAAAAATACAATCCAATTAATTGTACTATTGGGTATTTACCCCCAAAATACAAAAACACTAATTCAAAGGGATACACACACTCCTTTGTTTATTGTAGCATTATTTACATTAGCCAAATCATGGAAGCAGCCCAAGTGTCCATCAATAGATGGATAAAGAAGAGGTGTTATATATATATATGATTTTATTTATTGACCGTAAGAGATCACAAGTAGGCAGAGAAGCAGGCAGAGGGAGAAGCAGGCTCCCTGCTGAGCAGAGAGCCTGATGCGGGGGTTGATCCCAGGACCCTGAGATCATGACCTAGAGCCGAAGGCAGAGGCTTTAACCCACTGAGCCACCCAGGTGCCCCGAAGAGGTGTGTGTGTGTGTGTGTGTGTGTGTGTGTGTGTGTGTGTATAAAATTCATAAAAAATAATGAAATCCTGCCATTCAGCAACATGGATGGGTCTAAAGTGAAATAAGTCAGGAAAAGACAAATATCATATGATCTCATTCATATGTGGAATTTAAGAAACAAAACAAATGAGCAAAGGAGAAAAAAAGAGACAAACCAAGAAACAGACTCTTAACTACAAAGAACAAATTGATAGTTACCAGCGGGGAGGAGGAAGAATAGGGGATGAGGATTAAAGAGTATACTTATCATGATGAAAAAATTAAATTAAAAAAAAAAAAAAAGACTGGAGGAATGTGTGTGAAAGGTCAAAGACCTGGCAGCTGCCCTTGGAGAAGGAAGACAGGGAGACTATAACTTGGACTCGGGAGACAGAGACTATGCTAACAACCAGGTAAGAGGAGCAAGGAGGAAACTGACTGATGTGGCCAAGTTAAGTGTGCATTTCAATACCCAGAGGAGAGAGAAAATCAATTCTACGCCAATGTTTCTGAAAGAGAGAACACAGGGTGGACCCTACAGATGAGAGCCTAAACTCAAAGTGCAGTCTGCAAGCTTCAGGAGAGGGGAAATAAAATGACCCCCCTTTGTCAAGAAGAGATGGAGCTTCTCAGGCATTACTTTCAGACAGACCACGACGTGGAGCAAGAGGAGGAAGGTTCTGGGGCAGATAGCTGGATGAGCCACGAGGCACTCAAAAACCTTGAAGAAAAAGCTGGAAGCTGGAAAGAACCATTTATTTTTCTTCTTTTTTTTTAAGATTTAATTTTTGGGGGGCGCCTGGGTGACTCAGTCATTAAGTGTCTGCCTTCAGCTCGGGTCACATTCCCAGGGTCCTGGGATCAAGCCCCACACTGGGCTCCCTGCTCAGCGGGAAGCCAGCTTCTCCCTCTCCCATTCCCCCTGCTTGTGTTCCTGCTCTCACTGTATCTCTCTCTGTCAAATAAATAAATAAAATCTTTTTTAAAAAATTATTTTTTAAGTAATCTCTACACCCAACGTGCGATTTGGCACTTACAACCCTGAGATCAAGAGTCACACACTCCATGACGGAGCCAGCCAGGTGCCCCTATCTCTTCTTCTCAAAGCAGACTCTGTTCAGGGTCCCTGGATGAGGGCCTGGGAGGCTGCAAGAAGCCTCCTCAAGACAGGAGGCGGCTGCAGACCTGACACAGCACAGTGGCACTACACTCAGCTTCTAAAGCAGATCCTGGTGCGGTTGAAAAGTCGAACCTTCCTCCTCTGTTGCCAAATCCAGTTTTCCAATGGATCCAAATGGGGTGTTTACGGCAAGAGGATTTCCTCTTCTCCCTTCCCCAGAAAGCGTGGTTAACCCCCATCTACCACCCCCAGCAAAGCCCCACCAGCTGGTTTTCCAACCAGGCCTTCTTTTTCTTATCCTCTCTGATATGTTGGGCTTTCCCTGTATATTCCTGTGCAGAAAATACAAGTGAGATGCCTCCTGGGGGTTGCTGAGCCTCCATACCACTCCACTGATCAAAATCCTGACACATACACAGACGGCCTTAAATCATTTTGCATCTCTCTCTTTTTTTTTAAGATTTTATTTATCTATCTGAGAGAGAGAGAGCACAAGTAGGAGGAAGAGCAGAGGGAGGGAGGAGGCAGACTCCCCACTGAGCAGGGAGCTGTATGAGGGGCTCGGTCCCAGGACCCTGGGATCACAACCTCAGCTGAAGGCAGACGCTTAGCCGACTGAGCCACCCATGCACGCCCCAGATTCTGATTTTTATCATGAAGTATTTTTGAGTTATTTATATTTAGTTTAAAAAAATTACATATGTTTTTACGTTTGCTCAAATTGCAATGCAGTATAAATTTTAGACAGATTTTTTTTTTTTTTTTTTTTTTTTTTTTAAAGATTTTATTTATTTGACAGAGAGAAACACAGCCAGAGAGGGAACACAAGCAGAGGGAATGGTAGCGGGAGAAGCAGGCTCCCTGCCGCGCAGAGAGCCCGATGCGGGGCTCGATCCCAGGACCCTGGGATCTGACCTGGGCCGAAGGCAGACGCTTAACGACTGAGCCACCCAGGC
>CM053611.1:64473074-64489793 GCA_028646535.1 Procyon lotor
TTTTTTTTTTTTTTTAAAGATTTTATTTATTTGACAGAGAGAAACACAGCCAGAGAGGGAACACAAGCAGAGGGAATGGTAGCGGGAGAAGCAGGCTCCCTGCCGCGCAGAGAGCCCGATGCGGGGCTCGATCCCAGGACCCTGGGATCTGACCTGGGCCGAAGGCAGACGCTTAACGACTGAGCCACCCAGGCGCCCCTAGACAGATTTTTAGTGAAAAAAGATAGTTCAAATTATTCCCATTATCATATATTCTAGAAAATATAAGCAGCAAATTTGAATCTGATGAGCCAGACCTCAACAGGTCTGTTGTTCCTGTTGTTCCTGAGACTGTTCCCTCAACAATATAAGCAGTTCAGCTACCAGGGATGTTTGAAGTAGCAAAATGCTTTTTTTCTTCCTGCCAATGGCTCTACTTAACACAGCAGTAGGAAAACGGGAGAAGTTCCCTATTGGGCTCCATAAACTTCAGTTGATCTTTTTTTTTTTTTTTTTTTTTTAAAGATTTTATTTATTTGACAGCGAGAAACACAGCGAGAGAGGGAACACAAGCAGAGGGAATGGTAGAGGGAGAAGCAGGCTTCCCGCAGAGCAGGGAGCCCGATGCGGGGCTCGATCCCAGGACCCTGGGATCATGACCCGAGCCGAAATCAGACGCTTAACGACTGAGCCACCCGGGCGCCCCAACTTCAGTTGATCTTAAAAATCGACTCCAATAATGTGGGAATCAAAACAAATGGTAACATTCAACTATTACAAGTAAAAATTTTAGTGACTAATGCTCTTACTGTATGCATTCAAAAGGATCTCCCTTTCCAGGAAATGTCAAAATAGAGGTATATCTTCAACAATGAACAAACCCTGAGTAGGGCTGTCAGCATAAAGACATTCTGGTACTAGAGGCATTTTTACAACTTCAACAATTTTGTGTATGCAAAATGTCATCTACATCAGAATATATGTGTGTGTTTCTGTGTTTGTGTGTATAATTTTTTTTTAAATTTTTAATTTAGGAGGATGTTTGGTCATAAGAACAAGAGCATTTGCAATGAGAGATGTGTCAGAATCTACTACCTGGAGCACTTCAAAAAAGGAAAAAATGGCTTCCTTCTAACTTCAGGTGAAGAGGCTTACCTTGGTCAAGTACCTCTGCTACTATAAAAATGTGTTCTGTTTTAAGAGAAGCTTTGGGAATAGCCTGAGACAGACAAAGAGCAGGACCATCTGTAACTAGGAAACAGTTCTACAGTTTCATAAACTGGGGTGTGTTCCATTATACCACCCTTTGCCCTGCTCAGTCTTTCATGAGCCTTTGAAAACCTTATGGAAATGAAGACATTCAGGGTTAAATGAGAAAGGTCCCTGCTGGCCCGACCCTAAACGGGAATAATGGCCTTGGCCAGTGGGCCTGCATGCCCGGGGAGGCAGACGATGGCTTGGTGGATGGTCCCCTGGACTGGGAAGGGTAACTCTGTGATGGTGAGATACAGCAGATCTGCACCTCCTCTCTGGGCTGTAGCTGGATATCCCCACACACACTTCAGGAGCCAGCGAGGATCTCTGGGCAGCCCCTTAACGGGTCACAGAAGTTTCTGCTGCTGAATGCCCATTGGCTTTGAAAAGTTACTTTATGAAATATCTACAAAATGTCATAACTAAGAGTTTTAGGAGAACGGTCTTGATCCTAGGTAGGTACCTAATTAATATCTGGGTACCAAAATATAAAACTGAGAGACTTTGTTTGTTCTTAGCCATCTAGGAAGATGATATACCAAACGGACTTGATTTTAACAAACATTTTGTAAATAAATTCAAAAATTTGCTAGCTATAATAAAAGACTTAGGTACAATATGATTTTTTAATATTTAGCATTTGAGTAATTAAATAGCAGACATTTTGTCTCTTAAACTTTTAAATTACAGACATACCTGGGTGGCTCAGTTGGTTGGGCATCTCACCTCAGCTCAGGTCAGGATCTCGGGGTCCTGGGATCAAGACCTGCATCGGACTCCCCACTCAGCAGGAAGTCAGTTTCTTTGCCTCCACTCCTCCCCCTGCTTGTATATATACTCTCTCTCTCTCAAATAAAAAAAAATAAGGCTTTACATCATAAAAAACTTGGGGTGCCTGGGTGGTGCAGTTGGTTAAGTGTCTGACTCTTGGTTTCAGCTCAGGTCATGATCTCAGGGTCCTGAGACGGAGCCCCACGCACCAGGCTCCAAGCTCAGTGTGGCGTCTCCTTGGGATTCTCTCTCCCTCTCCCTCTGTCCCTCTTGCTCATGCTCACTCTCTCTCTCTCTCCCTCTCTCTGTCAAAATAAATAAATAAATCTTAAAAAAAAAATAAGTTATAAGAACCTTACAGCAACATTATAAATATTGGAGGGTAGAGAGAAAAAAAGTTATCCTTAATCTCAAGACTATGGTAATGCTTGTACCTATTCATCTCAAAAGGCATATTTAACTTAATTATGCTCATGCCATATAAACAACTGTGTATGATTTTTCATTTATTTTCTACATAGTTTGCATAATATTTCCTAATACTGTATTTCACTGAATTAGAACTTTAATATGGTTTGCTGATTATTTTTGTTAGGGTTTTGATAACTTATTTTTATTTTTTTTAAGTTTATTATTTTAAGTAATCTCTACAGCCAACATGGGGCTCAAACTCACAACCCCGAGATCAAGAGTCTCAAGCTTTTAATACACTATCTATCATCTCTAAATATTGAGTTTTTAAAAAGTTTAAAATAGGAAACCAGAAGTAACTCCAACCAAATAGAAAAACTGAATGGATGAAAAAGTACTCATTCGAAAACTCACTCTAAAAATCATTCTAATATTTAATTAAGATTAAATTACAGAGAAACCATCTGAAAAAAGAACATAACATTTATTAGATCTATGGGGAAATGATCATTCAGTTTATAAGCAAAAGAAGATACGGCAAAAGGAAAGATATACAATCTCAAATAAAGAAAAATTTTAAGTTACATATAATTCAAATGATAACAATAAAATGTAAATTAACATGAAAAATACATTTTAAAAAGGTTTAAAGTAACTTTTATTTCAAGGATTCCAGAGGAATAAATTAATGTATATAAAACAGATACGAAAGGCAGAAATATGTTAAAATAGCACTCTGCATGTAAAATTAATCTTCAACTACAGCTGCTATGGGTACTCTGAAGTCTGTTGTTCTTGTGAAAAGTGCTACTATGCCGACAAATAATCTACACACAGTAAATGGGAATAATGAGCCCTAAAGAAATACTGGCACACTAAGTGATTTACATGAATTAATCACATTTAATCTTCACAATAATATATGCTTCTGTTCTATTATTACCTGCATTTTGCAGATGAGTAAAGCAAGGCTCAAAGAGGCTAACTAACTTGAACAAGGTCATGGAGCTGGGATGGGAATCCAAACATCCTGATCCAAAGCCAGCATATAGTCAATACGCTATAAACCTTACTGGTCCTCAAAATGTAACTGCCAAAAATCTAATCTTTCACCGTAAGGTATCAACTTATTTTTGGTAAACTGTTTCTCCTCACACATGATTATTACCATGCAAATGAAATTCTGATACTCTTTACTGTCCTCATCACATGGTGATGTTATTCCATACATGTATCATAAAATATCCATAAATGGTTCATTGTAACGCATCACTGATCCATAATACCCAGGCAAGCACTTTGATATATTCCAGCCCAGGCATATGTTCACACACTATTGTGTCTACTCCAGAAAATTACTATCTAATCTCAAGAGCTCAATGCCATTAGATTTCAACTACGGAAAAGTGTAACCCTGACAGTTTCCAGAAACTCAACCTGACAGTTTTGAGAGTGGCAGCACCGCTGTTGGCTGCTCTTTTACAATGCTGCTACACAATCAGCTCCCAAAAAATGAAGGATGAGGAAAACAGCTGACTTCCCAAAACACACAGTACAAGTTCTTTTGGGGTATGGGTATTGAAAAAGTGTTGACAGTAATGTGTTGTTCTGGAGTGACCTCCTCCTCCTCCCCCCACTTCCCCCTCCCAGTCTGGTTATATTTTTGAGAGGGACCCTAGCAAAGTGAAGAGCGCGCAGATAAAGGACATCAGGCTGGTGAGGGGCATGGACAGCATCACACGCTCATTCATTCACACATCAGTACATTTTCAAGGTGCACCCAGGGTGTGCCTCAGGAGCTGGGGAGTCACAAAAAGAATCAAAGAGTCCCTATCCTTGTAAAACCTGCAGTTCTGCGGCGAGAAGTCAGAGAAAAGAGTAGCAAAAAACATAATGTGTGGTTTAAGAGAAGTCATAGGTGAGGGGGGCAGCTTTCAGATGGCAGAAGATGGAGGAGAAACGGAGAACCTGAGATACCACCCTCTGTGAGGTCTGGGCTCTCAGGGTTCGTGCGGGAGCCTGAGGCTGGGGTGCTCCAGATGGTGGGCATCTTGGTCGGGAGCGTCACCAGGGCTTATTCCCCTAAGATAATATAGGGGTATATAATATCTATAATTAGATAATTCTCTAGTTAACCTCGCACCAAATCATCTTCCACTGGTGGTAGAGGGGGTGGGTCAAACATGGATTTGGGTAAGTAAATAGCTTTCCCTTGTAGTTGGGGAGTACTTTTTAAGAAGGGACAAATTCACTGTCTACGTAGTGACTGCTTCTATTCAGGAGTGACTGATAAATGGGTTGTTTTTTTTCCTATGGGTATTTTAAAAGAACTTCCATGAATTTGCTTTTCCCCAAAGCAGTCCTTCCGAAAGTGTGGCTATGGGTCAAAACTGCCAGGCTGCCAGTTCTTTACTACCAGTCCCCAAGGAAACAAGCAGGGAAATTAGAGTAAGCATTTAGAAACTGTATATGTTTATTGGATCTTGTTAAAAAAAAAGTTAGGACTTTGTATGTTATCTCTTTGCCTTTATTATATTTTTGTAATAATTGATCTTAGTATATTTTATAAAAACATTGATTCATGACAGAGTAGAACAAAATAGTCTTTCACTACTGATAGTTTGAGAGGCATAGCTCCAGAGTTTTGAGTGCATAATTATACATAAGTATATTTCCCTCCACCCCTGAAAAGAGAATGAAGAGGGGCGCCTGTGTGGTGCAGTTGGTTAAGCAACCGACTCTTGGTTGGCTCAGGTCGCCATCTCAGGGTGGTGAGAAGGGGCCCCGCATCAGGCTCCAGGCTCAGCCTGGAGTCTACTTGAGATTCTCTCTCCCTCTCTCTCTGTCCCTCCCACTCAGGCTTTCTCTAAAATAAACAAATAAATCTTAAAAAAAAAAAACCAAACCACACACACAGAGAATTAAAAAGTTTGTAAAAAAAGCACACAGCCTACGGTATGAGATTTCATCTAAGTCTTTAAGAACTATCATTTATTTGGTTTGCCTTTCCCAGGCATTGAGCCTTTCAGTCTAAGTGCATGGGCTCAATCCTCACGGCAACCCAACAATGTGAAAATTATCACTGTTTTACTTCTAAGAAAACTGAGCCCCAAGAAAGCCACATCATAAGCCAATGACTTGCAGCTAGGAAAGGGGCAGAGCCACAAGAGGAGGCTCCTGAACTACACAGCCACAACTGGATACCGTCTAACGGAACTCAAAATCGACTTAATTATCAATCAGGAGGCGCACTGTCAAATCTCTCAGGTCACCCAGGCATTCTGTTCCCCTCCCCCTGTTCCTAGTGGTGTGAGGGACTTACCTAGAAAAGTTAGTTGTCATGTGGACTACAACTCTGAGGACAAGAGTTTACCTCTAATTAGAAAACAAAAAACGTACTCTCAGTTCCTTACAAGAGTGGTTAACAAACTACAGTCTGTGGGCAAAATCCAGCTCACCTCCTGTTTTTACCAATACAGCTTTCCTGGAATACAGCCACACCCATTAATGTACTACACATTGTAAACTGCGGCTGGTCTTGGATATAGACCACAGAGTAGTTGTGACAGTGACTAGAAGGCCTATGGCACCTAAAATGTTTACTCCTTGGTTTTATTTATTTTTTTAAAAGATTTTATTTATTTATTTGACAGAGAGAGAGAGATCACAAGTAGGCAGAGAGAGGGGGAAGCAGGCTCCCCGCTGAGCATAGAGCTCCACGTGGGGCTCGATCCCAGGACCCTGAGATCATGACCTGAGCCGAAGGCAGAGGCTTTAACCCACTGAGCCACCCAGGTGCCCCTATTTCCTGGGTTTTAACAGAAAAAGTCTGTCAACTCCTTCTCCGTATCAGTAAGACAGGCAATGGTGCAGATTATGAATCGATAAAATAAGCCCCAATCTCATTTTAACCAGTAAGATTCAGTGTCTGACATATCCAAACTTCTCTAATGTTTGTTTTAGGCAGAGATGACTGGCATTCTGGATATTGTTTCCTTTGTCAAGTTTTCAGAGGAAAGTATATCAACTAGCTGCTTCTCCCAAATGAAAGTGGCAGAAAGATGAAAGGTTTTAAAATAACCCACAACCTAAAGAGGCTCTACCATCAACTGTAAGAACCATCATGGATTCCAGGCACACATTCTTAGCACTTTCCACATATCTGTGAGGATTTCAGGCAATCCTAATGACCCCCAGAAGGTAAGTCCCCCAGGCCCCTGGAGATTCGGTAACCTGATTAGAATCATGGTGATAAGCTAAGCCAATACTGGATCTAGAATCTGGTCCCAACACTCTCACTCTGAAGCTCACCCTATCACTTCTCCCTGGTGTTGAGAAAGGAGAATAACATGCACAAGAGTCTAAATTAGTCTAAATTAACCTCAAAATGTAAAGTAACCAGATATACCCCAGATTTTTAAAATGAGAATGTGTTAATATTTTAGACAATCAAAATGAAGAAACTAGGTATTTGTAATGTTACCATAACCCTTGGAAACAAATGTTTCACCTGATGATTTTATTTACTTAAATGCATCCATGTTTCTGCTTTAACAAAAGACAGAAAAAAAAAATGTGACTGAGACACATCTTAATTACAGACTTTTTTTGTTCTGATATGAACTGTATTTTCCTATTAGATTATACTTTCCAGAAGAACAATGCCATTTAAATCCTTCTGAAGGGAAAAATACCTTTTAGTGGGTTTATGTTTGCAAAGAAGTAAAAAAGCATTGGCAGAGAGTCAGGCTTTCGCAAAGTAAAAATACATACACCAAGTAAGTACAGATTAGAAAACCAAAGAAGCATTCCCAGTCATTATTTTCATTTTCAACATTACTGCTACTTTAGGAGGAGCTATTCAATTCCCAAGTCAGTTTCATAGGTTCATTAAGAATTTCTAAGCAGATGATGATGATGGAGTCAACAAAAATGTTACACACTACAGTAAGAAAATAAATTGTATTTGATCCTAAAAAGTTAAAATACTCTAGTTGGTTATCTATTTGCATAAACAATAAATTCACCGAATCATATTTGTCTTCAAAATTAATTCTGACATACATCATTCTGGTTATCACAGTATTTTAGGCAAGTCCTTGTCCCACAGTATCCAGACTACTGTAAATGGTAGAAACATCTTGAATTATGTACTTTTTAGACATAATTCTTCATCAAAGGGTTATATGCTTTTCGAAACCTGAGTTCCACAAAAACTGTAATTTCACTGTTAAACATATTTACATGGTCATAAATATTCAAATTATGTAATAAAGATAGTACAAGCAGCTGATAAAATGCGATTAACATTCATTTACAGTAGCTTAGCAGGCTTTGCCAAATGCTGTTTCCCATAACAGGCTATGAGGTTCTGATTGCATTAAGCTTCCTGATTATTCTTTTCTATGGTATTTTAACACTATTTTTGAGGTTCCAAAAAATCATCATCAAGTAGATTTCAAGGTCTTTTGGAATTCACAAGGTCTCAGGTTCATGATATTAAAATTCTTCCCAAGTGCCAATGTTTTCCAAGGTCATATTTCTGAATTTTTTATATTTTTATAAACAATGGTTACTTTCCAATTTTGTGATCTTTCCAGTTTAACTCTATAAAACTGAGACCACTGGTAAAAGGGTTTTCAAGCTTTTTATGTTGGTTTCACATAAATAAACTCACATTTTGGAAAAAGCACATTAGTCTCAATTTCCTCTGGTATATTTCAGATATATTCTGTCTCAGAGATATAATAAACATGATTATTATGTTTTAAACAATAAACACTGCTGTCAGCACATTATTTTTATTAAGTGAATTTTATCATTTGGTTTCATAAACAGCAGCTGGTTATTCTTGCTGAGTTTTATTACTTCCTCATAGTGATCAGCAAACCTTGGGAAATAATTATTTACTATTAAGAAACTTTGTATATTACAGAGATCTCTAAGCTTGTAATCAAGTACCGATTCAAATTATGTCCTTTTATAGAATAACAGATCTTTGTATAACCAAACACACTCCTACCGTCCCACCAAAAAAATTTCCAGGCTATTAAAAATGTGCCCATTTCCTGCTTAAGCATGTAACCTAGGACCAATCAAAAAGGATGTCTGAGGTAGTAGCTTTGTCATAATCTTTTTTGAGTCCTTCACATTCTAAAATTTGAAAACTCAAACTTTAGAAAAATACTTAAAGAAGAAAAAATATTTAAAGATATCTCAGTGCCAATTTGTACATAAAATATGCCAATAAATATATTTCTGGTTCAATAACATGCTATTTATTAGCACAGTGCAATTTCCTCATTTACATATATTTCAACTCATAAGAACATAAAAATTCTCAGTTGGGAACAGCTAACATTTTAATAGCTTTCTCACTGGAGACATCCCTGCTAGTAAACTGAAATAAAAGAAAATACTAGAATTCTTACATGTGAGAGTCCAAACAATTATTTATTGAGCACTTACTCCATACTAGGTAAGTGCTGAAGGCAGCATATATAGGATAGATAATGGACCACACAGTCTATGGAAAACTGATCTTAAACAAAGAACTATAAAATAACTACAATTAGAGCGGGCTTAAAAATATTTTTCTTATTCTAAAAGTAAATATCACAACAACAGTAAAAATGTATTTGAGACTGCACTATAAGTCAGGCATTATTTTAGTACTTTATATGTATTCATTCATTTCATTATCAAGGTAATATATATTTGTTATAGAAAATCTGGATAATATAGGAACACACAAAGAAAATTTTAAGAAGTTGCCCATCCATTTACTTAGAAATAATGACTGTGATATTCTGGTGTATATCATATTTTATTCATCATAGTTTTTCCCCCCATTTAATGGTATATCTTGAATGATTTCTCTTGGCTTTAAATACTCTTCAAAGTCCTACTTTTTTTTTTTTGGTGGTACCATAATGTTCCAATCCCTGTGCATACTATAACTGATTTGATTATTTCCTGACTCTTGGAGATTTATGTGGCTTCTAATTATCATTTATTTTTTAAAGAAAACAATGGTGAGCATTCTTAAGCATTTTCTTCACCCACATCTCTAATTATTTCCTTTGGACAAACTTCTAAAAGTAAGATTACAATTACACTCCAAGAAGAGTTTATCAGTTTATACTCCTTCATGAGGAATTATGTTTATCATACCACACCCTTAATTGAATCAAATATTATCCTAACAAAGTGCATTTTCCAACCTGAAAAGTACAATCACATGTCACTGTGTGTGGTCAACCTGTGCAGCAAACATTCCTTGACTATGGCTACATGCAACACTTTTTTTAAAGACAACTTAATTACATTGAATAATGTTAATATTTAGAAAACATCAAGTGGCAAACATTATATATATATATTTTTAGAACTTAAGGAAAAGTCAGTTCTCTAATGCAAACCCTTCCTGCCAGAAGTCAGGACATCAGGACTTTTTGTCAGACTAGATTCATGTTGGGGTAAAAACGTCAAAATAGTGGAAGAAAACATTCAGCATACAGAACATACTGATTTATAAATAATGACCAAAATGAGACGAAATGAAGAATGAAACATTTACCACAGAGAATGGATCATAACAAAAACTAGAAATACAAGCATCTCCACCATGGACAAAGAAAATACACAGAATGCATAATGCATCATTCCCAAATGAGTCATTACAATTTTTGGAAAAAAGTCAAAGTCATAACTGGAGATACCCTCACCCACAGTGTCTGGTCTTGAATTCTTCTCTGCTTAATACCCCTCAAGAGCCCCGGAAGCTGCTGGAAAATGGATACAACAGATAACAGACTCCTTGCATAGCTAGACCTACTGGGGAAAACCTAAAAATAAGAGATGGGGAAAGATTTCACCTTTGCAGAAATGTGCTACTGGATGAAATCCAAAGAGGACATACAAAAAGACCCTAAGAATAAAGAACCAGAACTGTGCATTGTTGATTAAAAGTCGTGATGGCAGGACTGGAATTCTGGGCAAGACATCTGCTATGTACCCCGGACTGAGTAAGTTCACTTAGGGCCTACAGCACCACCCCCATCACCAAAGTGCTAGAGGAAAGAAATATGCATTCCTCAAGAGGAAAAATTCCAAGGACGTCCAAAGAAAAATTACCACCAGTAACAAAGCATTTCCCACATTCCCACTGCCTATATGTAAAGACACTCAACATAATTCTCTATATTTGGGGGGGGGGAATCTTTTTTTCTAAACTTATATATTTTATCTGAAGTATATTTTCTGAACAGTAAATACAGTAGCACTCTCTGAAGATGTATTAACAAAGCTGTAGGCACTAAATTTCAACAGACTTAACAATAAGTAACATTTCAGTCAGTCTGCAAACAGCTGATTAGTTATTATATGTTCTAGACACTGTGCTATGTGCCATTAACAGAGTGAAAAATTCTCACTGATCTCAGGCCTCAGAAAACTCACAGTCTGGCAAGCTAAAAATACACTTAAACATGAGCTAGCAGTTGTCAAAGGGCTTTCGTATCTATCAAGAGTTTAAACCCCTGAAAGGGACAGATTTCTCAGAATGAAGATAAAAATCATATTTTTTCACCTCCAGACAGAACATGAAAATGGGATGAAACAAAGTCCAGTGGAACTAACTGATCCTTTCTTTCTCAATTTATTTCCAAAGATATACATATGGATTTACTGCATGACTCCATGAAGGAAAAATTTCAAATTAAAAGAACACCTTCTCTCATTCCTTCTTATTTAGTCCCATATGGCTACAATGTAGTACAGTGATCTATTTGATGTCATATATAATAAAATGTTTTTAAAAGAGTCAATGGAAGTTTAATTTTTTTTCTCAAAATGGAAAGAGCTGAAATTTCTTTCTGGTAGTACATCTTTCTATGACTTTTGAAATAATGGAATAAACTTTAAAAAAATCAAGATAATAATAATGAGGTAACTAAACAGAGAAGTGATACGATTAAGTTTCAAAGTAACTCCCATTAGTTCCTCAAAAAATTAGAAATAGAACTATTATCCAACATTTCCACTTCTGGGTATATAGCTGAAGGAAACAAAAACACTATCTCAAAGAGATATCTGCACCCCTATGTTCACTGCAACATTATTTATAATAGCACCATATAGAAACCACTTAAATGTCCACTGATGGATAAATGGATAAAGAAAATGTGATACACACACACACACACACACACACACACAGGAATATTATTTAGCAAAAGAAAAGAAAGAATTTTGCCATTTGCAACAAAGTGGATGGATTCTGAGGGCATTATGCCAAATGAAATAAATCAAAGAAAGACAAATACTGTATGATCTCATGTGGTGTATTAAAAAAAGAAAAAAAGCTAAACTCATAGAAATAGAGACTAGAATAGTGGTAGGAAGGGACTGGGGGTGGGGGAATGGAAAGATACTAGTCGAAGAGGAGAAACTTCTGTACATAAGATGAGTAAGTTCTGGGGATCTAATATATAGGACAATGATTATAATCATACTGATCATACTGTGTCATACACTGGATAGTTACTAAGAGAGTAAATCTTAAATGCTCTCACCATACAAACCATACAATAACAAAAAAATTATAACTATGTGAAGTGATAGATGTGTTAACTAACTTTATTGTAGTAATCATTTTGCAATACAGACCTGTATCAAATCATTATGTTTTAACACCTTAAGTGTACAGAATGTTATGTCAATTATATCTCAATAAAGCTGGGGCAAAAAAGAAACAGAGGAACTTCTATTAGCTGATATGATGGAACTGTATTGGGGTAATATAAAATTTAAAAAAGATAAATATCATGTTGTATATAGATTTTTTAAAAGATATTTTAAAGGGGGCAGGCAAAGCAAGTACATTCACTTGCAACATTTGTTGCACATCTAACTTTAAGCCACACTTTTACAATGGCTTTAAAAGAGTTAATCTAATTTAATGGTCCCAGCAGTATTCTGAGATGGAGAACTTTATCCCTATTTTATAAGCAAGGAAACTGAGGCTCAGAAAGGCAACATAACTTGCCCAAGGTCTTGTCACTAGAAAGTGGTAGAACCAGAACTGAAATTCAGGTCAGATGGCTCCTGGTACTTCAATGCCTCCTATTTAGAATATACAAATCAGGCATGACAAATATTTGTAGGGAAAAGAACGAGGATGCTTTTCCATGGAACTATAATCTCAACTGCCTCACGGCCTGCACAGAGGAGGGGTGAGCATCAAGTGTGACTGTGCACGTGTGCGTGCCTGGTAAACTGCAAGGCACTGCGTATGGTGTTATTGGCTCCGTGATGATTTTAAGGGAAAAAAAAGAACCAGTGTGTAGAAGCTGCAAACCATGCCTTATAAAAGGAAGAACTTTCTACCAATAAACCTTGTACAGGACTGCACGCCCAATGGCTGTCTTTTAAGATTTGGGATGGGCATGAAGGTGCTGGATGAAATGATCTTAATGCCCATTCCACTTCTAACACTGTCCAATGACCAGAGCAGCTGAGAACAGAATCAGTCCCATAGGAAAGGAATACCTTTAGTATCGTTAATCCAACTTGAAAGATGTTTTGGATTATTCCGAAATGCAGAAGACAAATGGCTCAAAAAGAAAGAACTTGGAATAATCATCTACGGAAATAAAAGTGCAGATAGTCATCTTTTCAGCTCATCTATTCAATCTTTCTTGTCCCAGTGGACGGGGACCCATCTCTTGGATACATCGGAATCAGTAGCCTCTAAACTTGCTTGAGGGTGAACTCCATAAAGAAAAAGCATAATCTCAACGTGTTTCCATTTCCGGGTTTAGGAATTATGTACATGTACAACTGTGCTAATATATTTTGATATTATACACAGAAAAAAACACAAGGTTTGAAAGGAGAGAAATAATACATGACATTATTTTCCAGCAGATCACCGCGCATCTTGTTCTCCCCTCTGTAAACCTGATCATTGGCTTATTTCTCCCACGGGTCACCAAGTCCTCTAGATTCCACTTCTCAGATCTCCTTATCTCTCAATATTTCCACCCTCAAGGTCAAGGACAGAACTGGAGCCCTCAATATGCCACGGAAGATTAGAAGACTTTTAAATTGGCCTCCCTTCTCAGGCTTTTCTAGTCTACCCAGCACCCTAGAATCTCATCCTGTCACCCTCCATGGCTTCTCACCGTCCATGAAGACCAAACTGCTTGAATGCCACGTAAGATCATGAAGCATAATGGTTGTCATCTCACTGCGTCATCTCTGGCAAAATAAACTTTCCTCAACTTTCTACTCTGGAAAACAGAACTAGCAGCGTCTACCGCATGTGTTTCTTAAGAGATGCAAACAAAATAAGGCATGCAAAATGCAGTCACACAGCCAGGCACATAATACATGCCCAATACACGCCCTTCTACTCTTACCTCTTTACTGCTCAAAGCACTGAAAACACTGACACATCCTAAAAAGGAAAAATACAGAATCACTCACTTGAAGAGACTCTCCTTTACCTGGAATGCCCTTCCTTTCCTAGAGAACTCCTATTCATCCATCAAGGCTAGCTCAAATGTCTCTCCCGTGAGAGTGTATTGTTCTCTCCCAGACGACCTAATTTCTTCCTGCACAATGCTCCCATAAATTCAGAACACCTCTAACCTATCATTTAACAAATCTTCCTTTACGTCTCCACCTCTAAATCTAGAACATAGTCCATAAAAAGAGACGGGCTGTGTTTTATTAGGTATTAATTCAATGAACACGGATGGGAGTCTGCATCTCCCTCTCCTCCTCATGCGCATGCTCCTGCTCTCGAATAAAATCTTTTTTTAAAAATAACTGTCTGTTGAATGAACGAATGATATTTAAGTCCAGCATGACTGTAAAAGAATTTAAACTAATGACCCAGAATCAAAAGTTTAAACTATCTTAATATAATGGAGTCACATCATATGCACATTTAATTTATTGGAATTTAACTATATGTTCTATTTAACTGTAAGGGACCTGGGGAGGAAGGAAAATCTTTTCCCCTCAATATTCTTTTACCTTGGCCACATGCAAGTGTGAAACTATGGTCTATAAGCAAAAACAAACATGGGTGCCTGGCTGGCTCAGTCAGGACTAAGCATGGGATTCTTGATCTTCGGGTCATGAGTTTGAGCCCCAAATTGGGTATAGATATTACCTAAAACACCCTCCCTACACACACACACACACACACACACACAGTTTTCTGACTTCTGGGTTTTCACAGATGCAATTCTTGGTAACGTGGTAACTTTGGGATTTTCAAGAGTAATTTTGTTTAGTTTTTCTCCTTAGTGTTTGACTTCGGAGCCTAACTCTCACATATGTTATAATTCTTATGCAACTATTGCTATAGCATATTTCATGAATTATCAGTGAATCCAAGGTTTTTTTAAAAAAATCAAATAAAAGCTCTCATGAAACATAGTAAAATTTCCTGTTTACAGAAAAACTCCATCCTTAAACTTGCCTGAATTAACCATAACCCACAGTAATAGGTCCATATGAGTAGCTCCAGAGTTAGGTGTCAGGTCTCCTGAATGTCCTAAGAGTTGGTGGCAAAGGGAGGAAATGGAAATGGGCCACAGGAGATCCCGAAAAGGTTACTTTGCCTTGGGTTCTTTTTCCTAGTTCAAAAGCACATGCAGATCTGTAAGGAAATTCAAGCTTTATTCCTTAAGGGCTCATCATGTTCCCACTTTAGTTTTCAATTTACCCAGATGTGATGTGAAAAGGTTTTTTATAATTTGAGAAACTAACGAATTATGATGATTGGGGGGAGGGTGGAAGCAAAGCAAGAAGCAGAGAGCTGCATGCATTTTCTGTATTCTTAGTTTAAATTGCCATGATTTGATGTCCATTTACAGGAATTGAGAGCAATTGTAAGAAAGGTAAAGATCTTAGGGAAATAGGGAGTAAAATTAGCATCTAAATTGGCTAGCTTAAGGAAGTTACAAAATTGCTTTGATTTTTACAGCAACGGTTCCCAATGTGTGGTCTCCAACCTAAAAGCATCAGCATTACCTGGGTACTTGTTAGAAATGCAAATTCTAGGGCTGCGTGTGGGGCCCAGCAAACTGCTTGTGCAAACCCTCTAGGTGATTCTGACCTGTGCTGCTGAGTGGGTCTACCAGAAGTCTCCACACCCTTCAAAGAGGAACAGTAGCAACAAAGAGTGAAATTTGGGGTAAGTCTAGAGAACTAACTAACGAGATAACTTCTTTCCCAGGAGAAATTAAGACAGGGCAGGGCCTCTTCACTTGGGAACCAGCAAGGCCTTTAGGTGGAAATAACAGGAGAGCTGAGAAGGAGATTCTTACCCCTCCCCTAGGAACAGGGCACAAAATTTAGCAAGAATATTCTGGTTTCGATTTTTAAATACTTCTCCCCCAAAATGCCTTCTCTGTTACATACAAAGAGGCAACCCCACAATGAGATTCCTCATCAAGAAATCCACTGAGATGTAAGACAACGATTTCAGGGCGCCTGGGTGGCTCAGTGGGTTAAAGGCTCTGCCCTCGTCACCAGCCCCCCTCCAGTCAGTATTATTACCTCTGTGTTACAGGCAAGGAAGCAGGGCAGGATGGAAGTAAGTAACTGGCCCACAGTTAAATACCTGGACAGTGGCTGGGCCAGGATTCAGACCCTGGCAGTCTGATTCGCAAGGCCATAAACTCTACAAGACACATTGATCTATGCGAGCATGCGTATTTCAGAGTATTATGTGGTATCTGAAAATGGGACATGACAATATGAGAAATGTCAGAAACCTCCACTGACCACAAAGGCAATAAAAGTAACTCTGATCACATTTCACAGTGCAGAGGGCTTTCTGTATATTATTTCACAATTTAATTCCAAGACCACTGAGCAACTGTGATGCCTGACAGAAGACACCACAGGGGCGCCTGGGCGGCTCCGTGGGTTGAGCATCCAACTCTTTTTTGGAACAGGTCACGATCTCACGGTTTTGAGATCTAGCCCGGTGTCACACTCCTTGCTCAGTGGGGAGTCTGCTTGAGATTCTCTCTCTCCCTCTGCCCCTCCACACCCCCAACCTCCCCTCCCCCTGCACTCTCTCTCAAAGAAATAAATCTTAAAAACAAAGAAAGAAAGAAAGAAAGAAAGAGAGAGAGAGAGAGAGAGAGAGAGAGAAAGAGAAGAGAAGAGAAGAGAAGAGAAGAGAAGAGAAGAGAAGAGAAGAGAAGAGACGAGACGACACGAGACGAGACGAGACTACAATGTAACTTAACTGCAGGAAGAAGCTGTCCCAGCTTC
>CM053611.1:64489893-64518533 GCA_028646535.1 Procyon lotor
CTCATCAGCTCTTTCTCTTTTTGTAGCAGTGTACCCAGAAAACTCTTTTCTAAGGGTCACCAACTCTAACAAATTCCCTTTACTAAGGTTCAAAACTTGCCAGCTTTCTGTGCCATGTTATCAGTAAGGCATGCATCGGTCGTCTGCAATGACGAAGAGAAAAAGATGTGGGCACAAAGAAGAAATAAGAGCAAATCACTCGAGCTCAAAGGTCCACCAGAGAACAGCCCTCCACTTTCTGGAGCATTGCTCAATCTCACCTTCTGAAACAAGGGCTCTTTTTGACCTTCCTCTCCTCACCATCCTCTCACCATCCTCTCCCCACCTTCCTCTCCCCCAAGGACTGGCAGCCGGCAGTCCTACAACAGTCACACCTTGGGCTTTGAATTCCAGACTTTCTCCAGATGCTTGGAGATTATAATTTAGACTGTGTTCAAACTGTAGACGGTCACTACAAGACATAAGGAAAAGCCACTGATCCTCACAGAACTTTTGAGAGCTACCCTGACCAGACATCAAAACAGACCACCTGGCCGAGACCCCTGTCAAACGAGATGAGCAGACTGACTTCTTCCTACCTGCTCAACTTGGTAAATGTTTGGAGGCATAGTTCCTCGTTTCAAACATGATAATTTCACAGCCAGACTAAAATCTGGACTTCCTCAGAAGTGACAATTGTCGGACTTAAGTAGGATAAGCGGACACCTATTTTTCTATCTTAATTGCTAGAGGTCTGAGGGAGGGAGCTGTTTTTGTAGTCCACACCTTCAAAATAATAAAGGCAAAGGGTAGAAGTCCAGAGGTCTTCCACAGACCAACTGAGAAAGGAGTGAATACGGGAACATCTAGCACTTCGAGAACTATTGCTGGAACCGTTCTAAATGCTCCTGTGATGCTGACTCAGCTATTCTGCTATGACACAGAGAAGGCTGGAGGGGGCTACCTCTTCCAGGGGGCGCTGAATTATTAAAGGTCTCTGCAGCCAGCTTTGGAGGAGAACTCCAATGGGTAAAATGGCAGAAGTCATTCCACAAGAAAAGAGAAACTGTCACCTGCAAACTGCAAGAATGAAAGAGCAGAGTCTGGATGATTAGCAATAACAAGCGAGACCCCAGAGATTTCCAACAGCAGCTCAGGTTATGGTTAAAATGTGAATGTTTTCATGCTCTGCCCATTACTGGAGTCTTCACTACACATTTCCATCCCTATAAGTCACATATACTGGAGTTTTCCAGGCTCAGATGCAAACCTGTAAGTGAAGAATTTAAAATACTTAGTGTAATATTATTTGTTCTCTTGTATGTATATCCTCAGTGTATTGATTCGGGATTATAAACATTATTCTAGGTGGTAAGGACCAGATCCTGTAACACTCCATAGGAAAAAACACAAGACTAGTTCTTTTCACAGTAACTTGAACTATGTATTCTACAGCATTGTTGTGCTAAAATAGAAATCGAGAGTGGAAAAATTTAAAATAATTGTCTGAAAGGGTCTCAAAAGATATTAAAAGTTCTCATCACAGGGTACCTGGCCAGCTCAGTTGGAAGAGAATGCAACTCTTAATTTCGGGGTTGTGAGTTTGAGCCCCATGTCCGGGACAGAGTTGACTTTAAAAAAGAAAGTTCTTATCACAAGAAAAAAAAATTCTAATTATGTGTGGTAAAGGATGTTAATTAGACTCATAATGGTGCTTATTTTGTAATATTTAGACTATTTAGACTGAAACTAATATATGTCAATTAAATCTCATTAATAAAAATTATAATATATTGATAGCTTCAAAAAATGAATGTTAGACTTCTATTTCCTACAGTATATTAAAGTTAGATAGATATCCCAGCATGATGCTTCTGGTTGAAACTAAAACGCAGGATAGAGTATTTTTAAAATATGATTTAATCAAATCACCAGCTTTCATATAAGAAAGGAATTTTAAAAGCCCTCCAATAAGATAACATCAGAATAAAATAGGTCAATGATAATAAGTGCTATGGAGAGATAAAAAGCAGAGGAAGGAGATGGAAAGGACCAGGAGAGGATGTGGCTTATAATCTTCAATAGTATACAAGATTTATACCAAAGAAAATCAATGCAATTAAGTTAGTAATCAGTAAGGAAATAACTGAAATCACTGCAAAAATGGTAATTATTTCTATTGTAGTTATATTCAACTGTATATCTGAAAAAATTTAAACACATTTTTAAAAAGATCATGAGTTACAGGCAAAAACCATAATGGAAATTAGAAAATGCACAGAACTGAAAGACGACCAAAACACTACATAAAAGACTTTGTAGAATGCAGGTACAGCTGTGCTTAGAGGAAATTTTATTCACTTACATCCTTACATTAGAAAGGAAGAAAAATAAGAACTTAGAAAATAAGAACTTTAAAAAACTGGCAAAATAATGCTCACATAAAAAGTAAAAGGAAGAGAATAAAACAGTGAAATAGAGAACAAATATACAATATAGTAAATCAAGGAAGCAAAAAACTTGTTTTTTTTAAAATCTAATAAAATAATCAGACTTCTGGCAAAGTCAATTAAGGAAAAAAAGGGGAAAAGGCAGACAGCTGTCATTAATAGAGAAGAGGGATAACTGCAGATGATACAGAGATTAAAAAGATATGAGAATATTATAAATGATGTTATGCTAGTAAATCAGAAAATGTGTAAATGCGGAAGCAATGACAAATGTATTTTCTTGATGAAAGCACTAAACCTAGATAACTTTACTGATGAGTCATACCAAACATTTCAGAGTCAGATAGTTCCAAACTTACATGAAATCCTCCAGAGAATAGTAAAAGAGGAAAAAAATCTCAGATCACACTGTGATTATATTTTTTAAAAAGATAAATTAAATATCTCCACTTTTTTTTGTTTTAATTTAAAAGCATACTCCTATATGCCTCATGGGTCAAAGAAACCATTTTGAGAAATTAAAAATACTTAGAACTTAATTCTAACAAAGTTTGCTATCAAATCTTGTGAGATGTAGCACAAGTGATACTTTAAGAAGAATTATCATAAATATTTATTAGGAACAAAGAACAGATGCCTTTGTTAGGAATAATACTTATGTTAAAAATAACATTTATATTAGAAAAGACATGTATTGTCTTAAATGCTTATTGCTTATAGTACCAAAAAAGGATAAAAATAAATGCACCATGCACCCAACTTAAGAAAAAAGAACAAAAATAAAGAAAGAAAGAAAGAAAGAAAGAAAGAAAGAAAGAAAGAAAGAAAGAAAGAAAGAAAGAAAAAAATAAACCCAAAGAAAAAACAGAAAGGTGGTAGTAAAGATAAAAGCAATAACCAATAAAGAGAAAAGCTAGCAAAAACAAACTCTTTTAAGATTCAGCAAGAAAGAGATAAAGCAAAAAAATTTTTTAATAGTACTTTGATTTCAATATAGATCAGCCACTTTTATAAAAATAAGAGAATACTATCATTAACATATCAATATATTTGAAAACATATAATGGACAAATTTCTGGAAAAACAGAACTTATCCAAACCGATGCCAGAAGAAATAGAAAGAATAAATAATCTTATAACTAATAAAGAAAGTGACTAACTGCGGACAAGTTAAAAAGTTCTTCTGATGCCAGAAAAAATAGAATAAATAATCCTATAACTAGTAAAGAAAATGACCAACTGCTAATGAATTAAAAAGTTCTTCACACAAAGTAAATATCTAGACCCAGACAAATAGTTCTACCAAACTTTCAAGAAAAGGAATATTGCAAAATGTCAAACTTACACAAAGTTGGAAAAGAAGCTATATTCCCTAAAGTGTTCTGTGAGGCTAATATAAGAGATATGAACCCAGACAAGGACACCAGAAAGGGAAACCATAGGCTTGTTTCATTCAAGAATTGAGAAGCAAAAACCCCTAAATATTGGCAAACTGTATCCAAATGTTTTCATCTTTTCTTTAATTTTTATTTTTTATATATTTTTTTAAGTGGGCTCCATATAGGGCTTGAACTCACAACCCTGAGATTAAGACCTGAGCTGAGAGCAAGAGTTGGATGCTCAACTGACTGAACCACCTATGTGCCCCCCAAATGTTTCTATATACATAAAATAAAAAGATGAGAACAGGTGCATTTTGTTTTCTTTTTAAATTGGGCTCCATGCCCAAGGTGGAGCCCAATATGGGGCCTGAACTCACAACTCTAAGATCAAGGCCTGAGCTGAAATCAAGAATCAGATGCTCAAGTGAATGAGCCACCCAGACACCCCAATACAGGTTTAACTCTGGAATGCAGAGATGGTTTAATATTAGGAAACCTATAAACATTACTCAACACATTAACGCATTAAAGAAAATAGTATTAATAGATACAAAAAGAAAAGAGGTAACATTTAACCACCTATTAATCATTAAAACCTAAAGTAGACAAGAAATACAAGACATTTTACTTAACTTGATGAAGAGTATACGCAATAAACTGAAAACAATCATCAGCCTTTAAGAGAGGAGGAGCTTAAAACAATTCCTTTAAAGCCAGAACAAGAAAGATTGCCAAAGTCACCACTTTTATTAACTTTGTATTCAATATTCCGCCTAGGGCAAAAATACAAGAAAAATAAAGCCTTAAATTCTGGCAAGGGAGAAATAAAACTGTCTTGATTTGCAAGTAATTTTTTTACAAAAAAAAAAAGAATAATTCGATATAATAATAGACCAGCAAAGTGGTTGGATACAAGACTAATATGCTAAAGTAAACTGCATTTCTATATAACAGAAAACAATTAGAACATAATTTTAGAAGAGATCTCATGAACATTAATAATAAGAATTATATCATGAAATAGGTATAACAAAAACATAGAAAATGTAAATGTTACGGTAAGATATCTTATTTCAAAGATTTTATGTATTTATTTTAGGGAGAGCATGCAAGTGGGGGAGGGGCAGAGCAAAAGGAAGAGAGAGAATTTGAAGCAGACTCCACAGTGAGCATGGAGTCCAATGTTGGGCTCCATCTCACAACCCCAAGATCATGACCTGAGCAGAAATCAAGAGTTGGACACTTAACCAACTGAGCCACCCAGGGACCCCTACAGTAAGACATTTTATTTATTTATTTTAAAGTTTTTATTTGAGAGAGTGTGTGAGCACAAGAAGCGGGGAGGGGCAGAGAGAGAGAGAGGGAGAATCGGGCTCTCCACTGAGCAGGGACACTGACATGGGGCTTGATCCCAGGATCCTGGAATCACGACCTGAGCTGAAGACAGACACTTAACCGACTGAGCCACCCAGGCTCCCCTTCAGTAAGATATTTTAAAAGAACTAAGTAAATGGAGAAATATTCATATTCAAGGGTAGGAAGAATTAATATTATATAGACATTAACTCTCTTCTAGATGATTTATAACGTCACATATTTTCAATCAAAATGCCAATGGGTTTCCCAGGAAAGGAAAAGCTGATTCTAAAATGTATTCGGAGGGACACGCGTGTGGCTCAGTCTAGTCTGTTCAGCATCTGACTCTTGGCTTCAGCTCAGATCATGATCTCTGGGTCCTGGGATTAAGCCCTGCATCGGGTGCATGCTCAGCAGGGAGTCTGCCTGAGGACTCTCTCCCTCTCCCTCTGCCCCTTCATCTGTATGTGCACTCGCTCTCTTGTGCCCTCTAAAATAAATAAATAAATCTTTAAAATGTATTTGGAAAAGAAAAGACCAAGATCACCAAGATAATTCTGGAAAAGTAAGGAAGGAGGATTTGGCCTACTAGATATAAAGACTCATTATAAAGCTATCATAATTAAAAGAATGTAATACTGGTGCAAGAACCTACAAATTAACCAATGAAACACAAGAGTATACAGAGATAAACTCATGCACATATGAAACCATGATCAAGACAGAAGGAACTGGTTGACCACTTTTTAAAAGAAGGGACTGAGAGGTACCTGGCTGGCTCAGTCAGTAGAGTGCACAACAGTTGATCTCAGAGACATGAGTTCAAGCCCCACATTAGGTCTAGAGATAACTTAAAAAATACAATAAAATAAGGAACTATTTAGCAAATGAAGCTAAAAAAAAAAATTTGGTCATCCGTATGAAAAGAACTAAAAATACATCCCTAGCTCACAGTGTGAAAAATAAACTTCAGATGAATTGAAACCCTGTATGTCAAGAGCAAATTTTTAAGACATTTACAAAAGCATACAGACAGATACTCTTCTGACTTCAGAGTAGGGAAAGAAACACCAAACATAAGTTAATAATTGAAATATCTGAAAAAATAAAACAATCTGTTTATCAAGAGATAGCTTTTATAATTGTGAAAGTATAAGTTACAAACAGGGAAAAGATATTTGCAAAAGATATAACTGATGAGATGATTAGATTAACAATGAAAACACACTAAAAAGAAAACTCACAAATCAATAAGACAAACTAGTGGATAAATAGGCAAAGAGATGAATAAATATTTTAGTGGCAGAAACACATGGCCAGTAAACCTATGAAAAGATGCTCTATCTTATTAGCTATCAAACACATATAAATTAAAACAAAAATACAATTTCACCCCAATAGATTGCCTCTCCAAAGAAACCTGTCTTCATGCTAACTGCCAGCTGTCCACTAAAATCTTCCTCTCCTTCTGCCCTGGTCATAGAGTTGTAGCAGGAAAACGGACTGTGTAGATAGAGTATGTTTGCCAGACTCTCTTGCAGCGGATGTGGCCGTGTGACTAAATTCCCACCAGTTAAATGAATGAAAATTGTCTGGTATAGGTCTGGCCTGGGTTTTGAAACACTGATGCAGGTGCTCCTCACGACTTATTTTCCTTCCCACCAACTAGCACATGGATGTACTTAAGACCCAGTTTCAACCAGGCAGTTCCCTAGGTGATGGCAGAGCATCAAGATGGAGAAGACTCAAATAACTTAATGAGGCAAAGCAATTCTGGTGGCCTGGACTGCATACCTTCAGAATGTTGCATGAGAGAAAAAGGAAAGAAAGGGGGGAAATGGGGAAAATAGGGAGGGGGAAAGGAAGGAAAGAAAAAAGGAGAAATCTCTATTTTTACACTATTGTGAGATTCCTGCATCAAACCAGGAAACTCGGACAACGTATACCAAGAAGGAAAACTAACCAGAAATTCCTCCCACCATGCATCATCGTGTGTAATGTACATGTAAAGCTCGGTCTACTATGTGACGCAGTCATAGCAGTGATTGGCACAGCACAGACCCTCATTAATTGTTAGCTGCTGTTGTGATTGTTTTTATTATTATTTCAACATCCTTTTATAGTCTTTTTTTTTCAATTATTATCAAATATTTCTCCATGCCAAAACATTCTTCAGAAACGACTGGTAATGACTGCTTTACATTCCATGTACACAAGTTAGTTAACCACCCTCAATGGAATTCAGTTAATCATTCCCCACTGTGGGACATTTAGACTGGTTTTAACTTTATTACATTCTAAAGAAGTTATACACTTTTTGAATTCAATTTAATTTTGTGATAATACTTTACTGGACACTCTACATAATTCTGAATGATCACCACGTTAACTCATACTGTAAACGAATGACAATCCAAATGACTGGATCCAATAAATGTTTAATGAAGCTCTGTACTGAAAGATACATAAACAATACATTTTATTATCAAAGTACTTTCAGGACACCTAGGTGGCTCAGTCAGTTGGGCGTCTAGCTCCTGGTTTCAGCTGGGGTGGTGATCTCAAGGTCGTGGGATCAAGCCCTATGTGGGGTCCACACTGTGGGTGTGGAGCCTGCTTGGAATTCTCTCTCTCTCTCTCTCCCCCCCCCCCATTACTCCCCCTGCCTGAGCACTCGAGTGCTCTCTAAAATAAATTAATTAATTAAAAATTTTTGTAAAAGCACTTTGTTTTATGTCAATTATACTTCAATAAAGCTGGGGGAAAAAATCAAAGTACTGTCTTATTATGCAGAAGGAAATTCATAGTTATAAATGAGTTCTTCATATCCATATTGATTTAAATATATATATACATACACATATACATATATTTCTCAAGACTATGAAATTAAATCAGTGACTTGATCTGATATCTTAAGAATCTTTTCTACCACGGGTAAATAAAATCCACAGACTGGACTACAGTTTTCATTTTATACAACATCACTGAACAAAGGTAAAGAAAATTTAAAGCAAAAGTTGTAAGTAAACACATGGCAGCCCAGGCCCAGGAAATATAACACTTTTAGGCTCTATTACCCGTACTTGGATAAAAAAATAATGACAATATAAAATCCACTAATAAGGAGCTGGGAATCTCTCTGGTTTGCCTACCACATTTCCCTTTGTATTTCTACCATGAAACTCACTCCACCCCATTCCAAAAGTATGTGGGACTTTATCAGGATGATTAAATAGTCACTCACTTTGGGATCTAGTCAGGTAGCAGACTGGTGATCATGTATTTGAATTTCAAAAAGTTTACCTAAGTCAGAATGTAGTAAGAAGAGGTCAAAATGTGAAGAAAACTAATAACAAGAACTGATTTTTACTATTGTTATGTGCCAAGCCTGTAATAAAGCTTTCCACAAATCCCTTCACTGAAACCTTAGAAAGACAAGAAAGTAAGTACTGTTATCATCCCCATTTTATAGAGAAGAAACGGACGCTCAGAGATGACACGTGATCAGTAGCAGGGCTGGGTGGCTAAACACAAAATCTCTGCTCTTAAAACACGATGTTCGGTTTTCTCCCATCTTGAAATATCCACAGGAACTCAGATATATGTCAATACACTAGAAAGTAACTTGGGACCAAGAGATAAAAATACTTTTAAAAATAACTAAAAATGTCTTCAAGTAAGTATCCCACCTTCTACCTTCAAAAAATTAAACCAAAAATAGGGTAATGAGACATACAGCTTATTCCCTTTTCTTTACCTTAATTCCTAATTGTCTGAACTGAAGGGAAACTGAGTAGCATGAATGCAGTAAGAAAAGGGTCTGCCCACGCTACAAAGCAGGCTCTCAAACCAGAACCAGAGCTGAAAATGTGGGTTCCTAAATTGGTCAACACTTCACAAGAGTAAGCAAAGCAACAGAGACTGTTAAAGCTGAGATTTATTGTCCTGTATACCTTCACTAACCTTCACTGTAGTTCAGAAGGATGCATTTGGCTCAAAAATTTCTCCCAAATTATTCCTTAATATATTCTGAGGTTCATGAAACCAACCAGGGTTTCTGGGCAACAGTAGCTCCAATTAGTCTGACCAAAATTTCAAGCAAGTTACACTTGCATATATTCACCATATTTTTTTTTTCTTGATCCTAAGGCAAGCACGTGAAGCCACTGCCTGCACATTGTGGTTTCTTGAAATGTTCTTGGTGAAAAACAAACTTAGTTAATCAATTTAATTAACTCCTCCTGTTAACACAGCAGAGGAGTTGCTATTCTCTTCCAGGTCCAACTACGATTCCTCCTCCATCAGTCAGTTAAAGATCTGCCTTTGGCCTGGGTCATGATCTCCCGGTCCTGGGATCGAGCCCCATGTTGGGCTCCCTGCTCGGCGTGGACTCTCCCTCTCCCTCTGCCTCTTCCCACTGCTCATGCACGCTCTCGCTCTCTCTTTCTCTCTCAAATAAATAAAATCTTTAAAAAAAAAAAAAAGAAGTCTAAACAGTGAAGTGTTCTGTCTCCTGCTCTACTTTGTGAGGGATCTAAAAGTAAATCATTGTTCCTGAAAACAACTGACCTGGGTTCTAGCCCCAGGTAGGTTTCAGTTAATTGTGTAACTCTATCATTATGCTTCCTTGCATCGTGTAAATGAATGGGTTGGACAGGAAATGTCTAAAGTCCCTCCCAGCTATAAAGTTTTAATTCATAATTTAAGTTGTTGCTGTTTTCTATTACAGGTTAGATGAAAGAACATCAGATGGAGATAAAGGTTCCAAGTTAGTGACAGCAGCGCTTCTTCCTGTTGAAACCGACTGCATGACATGGGGTCATATCAAATTGAATTGGTATTTCCTCACAATCCGTCTGCTACCAAAATGTACTCTTCCTAGTTCAGGCAGCAGAGTGGCCGAAGAACAACAGATTATCTTGGCACTTCCTGTACATATGGCATGTAGATGAGCATGAGATTATCCCTGGAAAAATACTGCAAATGATAGCTGTCAATTCCTAGCAACTAGCAACATGCATTATTTTTTTTTTTTTAAGATTTTATTTATTTGACAGAGAGAGATCACAAGTAGGCAGAGAGGCAGGCAGAGAGAGGGGGGGAAGCAGGCTCCCTGCTTAGCAGAGAGCCCGATGTGGGGCTCGATCCCAGGACCCTGAGATCATGACATGAGCTGAAGGCAGAGGCTTTAACCCACTGAGCCACCCAGGCACCTCAGCAACATGCATTATTAAAAACAAACACAACCTCTCGGTCCATGAACTCCACCTCACAAAATTTGTCTCTTGATTCTTTCGGTTTCCATATGGGAACCATTATTTTTTATACGTGTGCCACAATACTATTGCTGCATTATTTTATACGTGTGCCACAATATGCTGCACATACTACTAAATTCTATGCAATTTAAAACTGCACAGAATACCAAAATCCAGATAATCTCCAAACCTTCTGTTAGGCAATTGTTACAATCTATTCCCCTACTAAGCTTTTTGCCAGAGATGCTAACAAGCAACAGAGTCAACTGGTTCATGTTTCATACACTTCTCCAGACAAGCTGGCTTCCTAAGAGCCCCCACAAACAAAAGATTAACTTCTCTGGATTCTGAATCTTTGGGAAGTTGACTAACACTATGCAGGCAATAGTCTTTCTTCTCCTAGCTAACACTCCTTTTAAATCACCGCTTGAGGTCCTTTTGTCCCCTAATTTAAACACATCTATTCCTTGACAACTTGTATAATTCATAATTCTATCCCCTCTTATAATTGTGCCCTATACTTTTCTGAACATGGTTTTATTATTTTTCTGTATTCCCTATTGTATTACATTTTAATTTTCTCGGAACTCAAATAATAAATAGTGTTTGAGAATTCATTATAAAAAAAAAGTGAAAGCAAAGATGATTTCCCCCACAACCGGGTGGCCGAAAGAAAATGCAAAAAGCTTGAAAATCTGACTGAGTGATTAATATGAACTGACACAACATCTTCAATCAGACTCAAAGATCATTAGAACTGAGAATCCAAACTCTTTACCTTATAAGAAAACCAGAAGCCAGAGAGAAGCTATGTGACTTACTCAACATGATATATTTAACTAGATGCACTTATAGTTTTACACACAAAATTACACATTGTCACCTACGATGGCTCTTTTCACAGTTGAGAATAGCTCCATGAAGTCTGTTCCCAAAACATGTGCAGGCAGCCACAGAGCCAAAATCCCACCGTTGGAGTCATTCCTTTAGATGAAACCATTATTTCAGAAATTCTGAGATTCCTGCAACTGGTATTAGAGAAAGGGGAGAGAAAAAGAAAGAGCAATACTCCAGAGTATTAAGTCCTAAGTTAGAAGGTTTAAAAAAGAGCACACAGAATAAAAAATGACTCTTGAAATCACCCACAGCCTGAAGTCACCCAGAGACTCTAATACATGTGCCTTTATTCATTGGGAACAGATCTGTGTCTTCTCTTCTGAGTCCAGCACAGTCGGGTTTTCCTTTAGCAATCGAACAGACCACATTTCTTTGTTTATCAACAGAGGAAAGAGTTGGCTGCAATTAAAAGACGTGGTTGTTTCAAAACCACATACCCTTCAACAGTGGACTAGCAGTCTGCTAGGGTACAGTGCTCACCCTTACAGAGGAACTCAGCAAATAAAACAGAAAACCAGAGTCCTGCATCTCGCGTCCTTACAGAGGAACCCACTCTCACTGTATGGGATGACCTGGCCTCATGCACTAGGTCACTGTCGTTTTTCTCCTACTCGTTTCTTGATTTTGCTCAGAAGTACAGGTGAATTGGGGCCATTGAAGGTGTGCATAACCTGACTCCACTGTATTACCCTATTTCCATTATTGCATATGGATATGATGATCTAGGTTAGAAACAGAACGGGTGGAAATAGATAAAGTCTGGACACAGGTCCTGATGAGAAGAGCAGGTCAGGTTAGGAAAGAGTCAGAAAGCAGCCTGAAGACTGTAGGCATGCGTAAATGAGGAAGGTTGAAGAGAATGGAGATCACTTCCTATGGAACAGAATTTGTTCCAAAAATAATCCTCACCATGTTAATAATTTTTTTCTTGGATTGGATTTGATAGACATATTTTAAACACTGCAACACATCCCATTTTACTGATTTTTTTTTTAAAGATTTTATTTATTTATTTGACAGAGAGAGAGATCACAAGTAGGCAGAGAGACAGGCAGAGAGAGAGAGGGAAGCAGGCTCCCTGCTGAGCAGAGAGCCCAATGCAGGGCTCGATCCCAGGACCCCGAGATCATGACCTGAGCCCAAGGCAGAGGCTTTAACCCACTGAGCCACCCAGGCGCCCTTGATTTTTTTTTTTTTTTTTAACGTACAGGGCCTTTATCTCAAGCATTATCAGTAGTCGTAACAATAGAATTTATGCTCTGAAAGAAATTAATCGTGAGACTTTTTCATATAACAACCTGATCATGGACAAATGACTTTGGAGCAGAAATAGCGAAGCCAGTACTTGAAAGGGCATTCTGCCAGTCAGCGCTCCAGGCAGCAAGAAAGCCAGACTGCCAACCCTCAAAGATCTACCACAAAGAGCCATGTGGAAAACCTGCACAAGGAATGGTGACTAGGAGTTCCACCTTAGAATGAAAGGTTTTAGGCTCTGTTGCACTCATTAAAAAAGATGCTGCTTCTTAAACAGTTTACCTGTCACTAAGGAAATAATTACTTCTCGGCTAATATAACTTTCATATCAATGCAACCAGTTCCTCTAAGTATAAATTATATTAATTACAAGCAGTTAAAAATAATTTCCTGAACAACATTAGCTCAAACCCATTATCAGGGTTAGCCTAAAGAAACATGAGTCCCTGGGCTTGCACACTACATCCGTAGCCATGATGAGTGAGTCCAAATTCACCCTTGGGTGATGGAGGGTCACCCTCCAGGTCCTCTGACAGGACTCCAGGCATCTTCACAAGTTGACCACACAAAAGAATACCGAGGCTGCTCCTGCCTTTCCCAAGGCAAGTAAGGAATGCCTTCCTCAGCAGCCCTTTAATAAAACTATATCTGGAAAAACACAGGTGTCTACATAGCGATTGTTATGAACTTTGCATTGAATATTCCAAAGAACAACAGCAATCTCAACTCTCCATCCATTGTCTCAATAGGGAAAACCCAGAAGAGACCACAGAAGAAGAAAGACAAAAACAACCCCCCCCAAAAACACAACAGAGATACATTAAATACTTCGACAGCAGCACAAAATACTTGTACTAGAGAGAAAACCTATTTTTTAAACCACAAGGCACATTAGGTAAAAATGTTTAATCAACATTAATTAAGTTCCTTCATTAGTTGACAATGTAAATGGATTGAAACTACTACTTAAATATTCAAACCATTTTACATGCAAGTAGCTTCCTGCAAATGATAGAGCAATATTCCCGTGTGAGTGTGAAAGATGGCACTGAATTCTGGCCCATTATAAAGGAGGAGTCAGATTCCACTAGTCCCTTCCAGTCCCTGCTTGGTTTAACTGCCAGGCTTTTAGGGAGCTGTTTTATAAAAGGTGGACTCACCCTCATAAATAGCGAACAGTGTAAATGTCTAAAATCATCTGCATTCGATGAAGCTCTGGACCACTTGGGTGTCCAGACTTCAGAAAAAAGACTCCTTAAAAAAATAATAATAAATAAATAATAAATAAGTATGTATGTTGTGACAAAGATATCAGTTAAGACGAATCATAAGAAGGAGGAAGAGGATAACTGGGCAGGAACCACAGCTGCTGCCTGCCTCCCCGTAAGTTGCCCGGCTCAAGGTGGTTAAGTTAAAGCCCGTTCTCTCTCCGGTGGAGGTGCGCTCTGGCAGCCGGGGAAAGCCGCCGGGTTTCCAGCCCCCTGTGGGCTTGACGGGACTAGGTCTGGGACGGGGACTGGTGTGTAGGAACCCCGGGGTGGCTCAACCGAAGGCTCTGGCTGTCCCTCACCGCCTTCCTCCAACGCAGACACCAAGTTAGAAAGGCAACTCCTCGAGCACAATGACAAGAAGGCACACAAAAGGAGCAAGGCAGCCGCTCCCATCCTTACCTTTGACTTGACTTTCATACTCGGCTATGATCTCTTTGTCCTTTTTGAATCTGCTCGGAGTGGACATTATCCAGTTGTTCTGGGTTTGCTCTCAATGGGCAAGTTCTGTTAGGCTGTCACAAACCGGTGTCCTTGGAGAGGCAGAGAGTTGTACTCCCACACACCGGGGCAGCCCCGGTAGGAGGTAAAGGAGGAGGAAGACGAGGAGGCGGAAAAAAGGAAGCGAGCCGAGGACTAGATTAAGCCGGGCGCCGGCACCATACTCTCCGGTTCCAGCTGCCGTCGGTGATCCGGCGGGGAGCCGGGCTCGGGGCCGAGAGGCCCGGCGCGCAGCAAACTCCGGCGGGCGAGCGAGCGGCGGGGGGCGTCTCCCTGCCCACCCCACCCGGAGCCGGCCACTTCCTCTACGGCCGCTGGGCTGACGCGGGGTTCGCGCCGGCGCTCCGCACCATTGTTAGACTCCCGCACCCGACGCTCGGGGCAGGGCCGGCCGGCCGGGCGCCGCGACCCTTCCTTCCTGCTCCAGCCGCCGGCTCGGGCGCCCGGGGAGTCCCACCCGAGCCGGGATGCTGCTGCCGCGGCCGCCGCTCCCCCGTCGGCAAAGGCGGCTGCTGGCGCCCGGGCAGGCGAAAGGAAACGTAATCCTAGAGCGAGTCCCCGCCGCTGGCCTGGAGGGCGGCCGCTGCGCTGTTCGAACGCGTCCTGGGCGCAGCCCCGGCGGAGTTGAGGTCTCGACAGCCGGCGCCGCGAGGGGCCTCTGCCTCCTCGGCCACGGGGCGCCGAAGCTACCTCTTTCTCCTCGTCCCGCTTTCCGCTGCTGCCCCCAGGAGGCCGCCGCTGCCCTGCACACTCGCACGCGCACCGGGAGGAGCCGCGCCCCCGGCGGCCGCAAAGTTGCCGGCGCGCTCACGGCCCGCGGCTCCCCGCGCCCAGAGAGCGGGCGGCGGGCGGCGGCGGCCCCGCCGGCCGCGTGGGACTCGGAGAAGAGGAGCGCGGCTCGCAGGAGGGGCGGCGCCGCGGCCCGTGCCCTTCGCCCTCGCCCCGCTCGGTGAGGAGACGCCGGCCGGCCCGGGAAGATGGATGCCTCTCGCGGCCACCCGCGGCCCCGCCCTGCGCGCGGAGCCCAGGCGGCCGTGGGCGACGCCCCCCGCGCCTCCCCCGACTGTGTTTGTGGCTGGGCCGCGCAGCCCGGGCAGCTAGAAACCCCCTTCCCGACCCCGGCCGTGTTGGGCCGAGGGAGGGGCTCCTGGAGGGGCTTTTTCCAGAATCCATCGAAGAAATCCAGAGTTGGAGCTCTCCATGACGGGAAGGGGTGGGAGTCCAAGATGTTGGACCCCAGTAGGGAAACTGGAGGTTCACTGAATTGTGCACGACCTGGCCGCTAAAAAAAAAAAAAAATCAAAGGAGGGTGAAGCTCTTCAGTCGAGATGGAGAAAAATACCCATCTTGAAAACAATATAACCCCCGTCCTACAAGTAGCCCCGGGAGCTACGGTTGTGGGAAAGGCGTGGTCACCAGCTTTTTGAGAGGCTCAAGTACCCCTTGGGACCTTTCCTGTCTCCTTTCCAGTCACTTCTGACATAGCGTGGGCCTGGTTTATCAAAGCGATTGTTCAGAGGCGTGTCCAGTATACAAATGTTCTCCTTGCTAAACAGAGTAGGGACTTTGAGGTTTTGATCATTCGTTCATATATCCAGTGATAAACTTTCACGTTCCTACTGTGGGCCAAACACTATGAGCTAGAGCTCTAAGAGCTAGGGACTCAGAGTTCGGGTCCCTGGTCCTTACCTTAAAGGATCTGAAGGTTTTTTGCATAAATAAGTAAATAAAGTACAATAATGCTGTAAGAGAGAAATTCTCGCGGCTTTGGGGAGCCCTGAAAGGGAAAGATGGGCTGCCACAGCTTTTGGGAGAAGAGGTATTTAAACTGGATTTGAAGAATGATTAGTAAGCAGTTTGCCACATCAGAGAGAGAAGGAGTTGCGTTCCAGGAGGAAAAAGGAACATCGTACTTTGGGGCAATTGGAAATATAGTTACAAGATGTCCTCCACTAAAATACCAGATCTCTCATAAGGGGTGAAAAACATTCGGAAAGTTTAAAATTAGACTTAAGTTTCAACTGATAATGTGTGCAGGTTGTTTTTAATTGTACAGCTTTTAAATTTTAATTAAAAAAAAAATTTTTTTAAGGGGCTCCTGGCTGCCTCAGTCAGTGGAGCATGCAACTCCTGATCTCAGGGCTGTAGTTTCAAGCTCCAAGTTGGGTGTAGAGATTACTTTAAAAAAAAACTTTTAAAAAATTATTTTTTTTTCCCGTTTTGCCAAACAAGAGGTTAACTATGGAACTCCTGACTGCCCTAATTTCATGTGGAACTGTCTTATGTAAGAGTGTTGGGTGAAGAGCCAGGATATCTAAAGCAGAGAGGCTGGGAAGGAAGGTCAGGGCCAATGGGGAAAGGCCTCCTGTACTGAGCTCTTGGACACAGTTCTGCAGACAACAGGGAACCTTTTAAGTAGAGACGTGTCATGATCACATATATGTTTTATAAAGATAACTGTTGGCAGTGTGGAAGGATGGGTTGGGCATGGGGAGAGAGGGAGACGAGAGATAAGCAGTGTACTTTGGTGATGACTGCAGTCAAATACAAATGTGATTCATATCATCCATCCATGGTGCTGCTGGGATTTATTTTATATTTAATGAATACAAAAGGAATATTATGTTGTAATATAATATATTATAAATATATATCATATATATCATATATGATATATATATAAAAGGATGATATCCATATCATCCATCCATGGTGCTGCTGGGATCTATTTTATATTTAATAAATATAAAAGGAATTCCTTGTATGTATACTTGGGAAGTACAACTTGGCAGCAGAAAGTGCAGCCCCTAGAAATGAATTGTTGGCTACTGAGGTAGGCACAAACCCAAAGACAAAACATCTAGAAGTGAATCCTAGCGCTGCAGTTTCCTGAGTGAGCTGATAAAAATTATAGCTCCTCTCCAGGCCTCAGTTCCCTCATCTGTACAATGGGTTAATGCCTAGCTCCTGGGGATGTGATAAGCACTTACTGAGATAGTCCCTTAAAGTGCTTATAGCAACACCGGACCATTACATATACCCAGAGAATGTTAGTTATCTTTGTGATTATTATCTCAGTTTTAATCTTCTTTGAAAGAAAGTTATTTAAAAATCAGAGACGGGGGTGGGGCCCTTGGCTGGTGCTGTCAGAAGAGCCAGTAACTCTTGGTATGGGGTGGGGGTGAGTTTGAGCCCCATGTTAGGTGTAGAGATTACTTAAATAATTAAAACTTTTTTAAAAGATCAAAGAAATAAAAATCAGAGACTATCGTAAACATCGTTGATTTCATCATGTTCAATAAACCATCAATAAATGTTTTTGAATGTTAATGTTTTAATATTAGTAAATTGCCATCTTACTATTGTTGGAAATTGGATCCCATCCACTAAACAAAGCATTTTGCACACATTCTTACAAGAACCCATTGTCCTCATTTTACAGAGGAGAAACTAGAAAGCCCAGTAAATGTGTAAAGACCTGGCCGGGCCAGCATTCCAGCCCATATCAGCTTGCCTCCAAAGTGGGTTTTCCCAATTTTATACTCTGTTTCCTGTGAATCTGTGGTTCTTTAAACTTGTGAGGCAGGTTCACATACTGTAAAAGGTGTATGACCGGTTCATGGTTTTCCCTCCATGGATCTCTTCTGCTCCAGCCATGAAGTGTGATTAACAAGTCAAGTGATCTTTTCATAGTTTTCTCTTCTTCGGGTTCTTCTTATCTTTCCCATATTTAGGAGCCCGCTTTGCTTCACAAAGCTGGATATGGAGAATGCCTGTGACTTAAAATCCAGAAAGCCAGGGTGAGTCAAGTTTGGGAGACTGTCATTCTAATTCTGTGCCTTTGCTCCACCTTGTGGTCGCTGTTTTCTTAGCTGTACAACAGGGATGGCCCCCTAAGGCTCACTCAGCCCTCCCCTGCCACACTCCTACTCTATGAGGACCATGAGGAGAAATTTGTAGTGCCTGATAGTAGGATTCCTACTGCATACTCACCCACTCTGTTATCTAGTATTTGCCTTTCAGAACCACTGCAAATTGCTAGAAGTACTCAGTAACCTACCACGTGACCATATATCCTGGGAGTAGTTAGGAATATACACAGGTGTCCTTGCAGCCACAAAATAAACCATGCACCTTACTACAGTACCACTTTGGCATAATCCTAAATAACTTAAGTCATTTTTATTTTTTTTTAAAGATTTTTATTTATTTATTTGTCAGAGAGAGAGAGAGAGAACTCAAGCAGGCAGAGAGGCAGGCAGAGGCAGAGGGGGAAGCAGGCTCCCTGCTGAGCAAGGAGCCCGATGTGGGACTCAATCCCAGGACCCTGGGATCATGACCTGAGCTGAAGGCAGCTGCCTAACCAACTGAGCCACCCAGGCGTCCCAACTTAAGTCATTTTTAAAAGTTAAATACAAGCACATGAAGGTGTTAATGCCAAATTCACACAATTCTTTTAGATATAGTTTCAGTGTCTAAAAGTAGCTTCATGTCTGAAGTAGGACATCCGGCTACTCCCCTTCCTGTAAGGGATACCTTCTCCTCCATGTGTTGGGATGGAAAAGTGGGTGAAGGCCTGCCAGGAGTCTCGGTTTTATTCCTGGATCCAGCCAGAGCCTCAGAACAGCAACCGTTGTGCCTGTGCATCTTCTGTTTTCTCGACTCTGTGACCCCTTGGCTTCTCAAATTACTTGCAGTAGCACTTTCAGAGAATTGCGTTTTGGTATAGCATCCTGGGGGCAGAGTTTTATAAAGTATGATCTTACCATTGATCCCCTTCACCAGAATCACCTTGGGAGTCTCTTTAGAATTCAAACATGCTGCCCTTAAAGCCATATTTCTCAACTTTAATATGCATAGAAATCACCCGAGAATCTTGTTAAACTAAGGTCCTGATGCCTTTGGGAGTGAGGCTTGAGATCATGCATTTCTAATAAGCCCCTAGACCACTCCAATAATGCTGTCGTAAAAACCACACTTGGAGGAGCAAAGACTCATAGGGTCCAAATTTAGGGTGAGGGGGAAAGTCCCCAGGTGATTCTTATGCATGAGCATCTTTGCCCAAGGGTGAGGGATGCTAAAAGAATAACCTTTCAAAACACTAGCTACATTTACTCTAGTAATGTGGATGACATGGTCAAGATTTTTTTTTCAATTTAGTGTATCTCCAAGAAAGTAGACTGCTTTCTCCTCCCAGATAATAACACTTTTGTTTTAACTTTTTCATCCATAAAGTGTGGCTAATAATTACCTATATACGTTTGTGGTAGGGAATAAATGCAAAGTGTATACAAAGCAGTTAGCACCAAGTCAGGCACATAGGTGATAAATAAATGTTGGTTGTTCCGGTCATATCATCATTGTTATTTGGTACAAAAAGCTTACTTCCAAAGTCATATCAAAACCAATCCAGTTATGGAGGACCTTTTGGTGCATTTATGTGTGCCTATGTACCTCCTTGTTTAAACTTTCTGTGTTAATTGAAAATTTCTTTGGTTTTGGTGGGATTGTTTTGTAATTTATTAGTTTACTGTGTGTCTGCATTTCCTAAACACCATCTCAGATCTTTTATAGGATGATCTGTATAGTCTCTTCCATTCTAATCAACAAATATTTATTGAATATCTATTCAGTTGCACAATATGACATTGCTGATATTTGACCATTTTTGACATAAGAGATGGCAATGTTATATAATGCAGTGTGTTACTGCGAGCCCCACACTCGGCAATTGGCGTAAACAAAAGTTGACATTAAAAACTGACTTCCAAATATCCAAGTGAAAGCTCAGTTGAATCCTACCCAAATCTAGGGAAATCTCATTCATTCATAGGTTGGATGAATCCAGTACAGTTTGCCAGGTAGTCAATCAAGAAATAGTAATCATTGTTTTAAAGGAAACTTGGCCCACAATTTAATAGCAGCTTGTGGAAATGGACCGTATAAATAGCCATTTTCCCTTTTCTGGCAACCCAGTAGTAAAAGACAAGCTGTCAAAAGATCTTGCCAATTTCATTCTGATGCACTTTCTCTGATAGGAAAGCAGGTAGAATGTAACAATAAAGGTGAGTTTGGATGAGGCCCTGGAAGAGATACTAAAAAGAGACAGCAGGCGAGAAAGGATAGAAGAAAAAGAGATAAAGAAACTGAAGGTTGCAGAGAGAGAAAAAGCAAAAGAGAACAATAAAATGCATGATTCTTCTAAAATGTTCAGTTGCATAATTTGCTTCTCTCCACCAAAAACACTCATCTCTGATTTTCAAGAAAACTCCTTAAAGCTAAAATAAATGAGGGCTTTTAAATACCTTTAATTTTCTTTGAATAAAACTGCTTTGTAAAGATTTTAACCATCTGCTCAAAATCACCTGTTTCCATTTTGCACAAATCGTTATGAAAATAGAATCTGCTTTGTGTAATCTCATATTTATAACTTCCAAACACCCACACATAACAGTCTTCTCATTGGAGTGACTATCTTCTGCTTTGAAATTCTACTACAACTTCCCATGTGGCTGTGGCACAATATAAGCGGAATATGAATATTCAATGAGCCCATTCTGATGAAAGTATTAAATCCCATCACTTATACAAAAAAAAAAAAATGGTATTATTACTCAGAGGAAAACAGCCAAAGTTAGACAAGAAATGGCAGCTGCAATTCAGTTATCAGAATCAGAGATGGATTAGTATGTAGAGCAAACCCTAACAAAAAGATTTATTATACCAAGAAGTGTATGTGTCTCTAATGCTTGTATTTTAGGAAATGAATAACAGACTCCACCCTTTCTTGCCATTATACTTGGTAGCAGACATTTCAAGTCTGCCTAATTTTGTTATCTGTTTTACAGAGAAACCAGTCTATATAAATGCTCCTCAGGAATATACCAGAGAAGCCGAAGGTTGGTAAATAGAATCCTATTTAAATATAGTGGAGGGGACACCTGGGTGGCTCAGTGGGTTAAGTGTCTGCCTGTGGCTCAGGTCATGATCTCGGGGTCCTGAGATCGAGCCCTGCGTCAGTCTGCTTGTCCCTCTCCTTCTGCCCCTCTTCCTGCTCATGCTCTTTCTCACTCTCTCAAGTAAGTGAATAAAATCTTAAAATAAATAAATAAATACAGTGAAGACACTTGCTTTAAAAGAATCTCAAGGTATAGTCTTTTGTAAAACAAAAAGATGATTTTTGAAAAAGGACTATGAGGCCCACTGGTAGTGAGCAATGGAGGGTTATATGCCCTCTCAAGCTGAGGAGAAGAAGGTAGAGGGTCTGGGACCTCAAAGGGACAAAAAGACAATTCACAGGAAGATAAAAAAGAGTAAATATCTCGTAAACAAATGTTTGCTAGGCCCTTCACAAACAATGGGACATGGAGCAGACTTTTAACAGACAGGCTTTGCTAAATTCCTCCGTGGCCACCACACCTAGTTCATATTATACTGTAGTTATCTATGGTGATAACTCCCTTCCTGGAGCTGGTCCTCTATCTAAAAATCTTCTAGGCAGTAGGGAGAAGAACAAAGGTTCTTCCCGAGCCTCCTGTCTCTTAAGTATAATCAACCTAAAATAATCTGCAAGCCAAAGAGACATATTCTGGGGTGACAAATTTTATGCCTCTACACCCCCTACTTACGGCACCCTCGCATCTTGTGCTTCCTTGGGCCATAGCACTTGCTAGCCTGTGTTTTTGTGTATCTATTTGTCTGATCCCTCCTCTTATCTGTGAGTCCCCAGAGCGTACTTGGACACTGCTCCTGACATGAAGTAGACACTCAATAAATGTCTGTTGAAAAACATGGACTAATGATAACATCCTTTGACAAAATGCATGACTTGGAAATTGTATTGCCTTTCCGAGGGAATTCCTTGTATGTGAGAATCTTGCTTAGCTCATTTTGATGAGGCGGAATGATCAAAATAAGAACAATGAATGAAAGTAAAAGACAAAGGGCTCTGACACTGGGGTGCCTGGGTGGCTCAGTGGGTTAAAGCCTTTGCCTTCGACTCAGGTCATGATCTCAGAGTCCTGAGATCGAGCCCCACATCAGGCTCTCTGCTGAGCAGAGAGCCTGCTTCCCCCTCTCTCTCTGCCTGCCTCTCTGCCTACTTGTGCTCTTTCCCTTTCTGTCAAATAAATAAATAAAATCTTTAAAAAAAAAAAAAAAGGCCTCTGACACTTAGAAGAAAAGGAAGATTACCTTTTTGCTGAGCTGCCTCAGCTGAGGTCTCTGAGAGTAAGATCTGTGCCGTTGGAAGCAGCTGACATGTATCTGGATTTCGATGCAGAAACCGAGGCTTAGCTTCCAGCTCTGTCACTTTGCCTCTTTGACTGTTGTTTTTTTGCCCAGGAAATGGGGAAAGAATATGTGACTTCAGAGCTGTCGGGAGAGGGAAAATGTATTTGAAGTGGTGTCATAAACGTCAGAGCTCTGAACAAAGTGTGATGGGGGAGGGCAGCCGGGGAGGGCCTGACTGAATCAGACAGGGATTCCTGCCGGGCCAGGCAGTGGGGGCGTCTCCTGTGAGGTCAGGGGATGGGGCGTCAGACCCCTCACCATCCGCCTGAGCTCAGCATGCTCTCACCAAATGTCAGCTGGAATTGTGGGTTTCTTGAGAGTTCCAGTCCAGTTGTGCAAACCCAGGGCAGGCTATCTAAGGCTATCTAGGTGGAAATGGGGTTTCCAGGTCCATCTTTTTACCCACTACGGGCACAGCCACATGCTGTGGAGTAGTGCCAGAGAGCACAGTGGGATGCGAGGAGGCAGAGCAGGGAACTGCCCCAGTGGTACGACTGGAGGGCCCCCCGAGAAGCTCTTGGGCCAGAAAAGCCTCCCTTATTGATCTGACTTTGGTGCTTGGGATTCCTACATTACTCAAGCTCTTTGATGGGGCCTGACATCAGTTTGGAATAAGAAAACTGTGACTACTATCTGTCTGCTATTCTTTTTTTTTTATAAAGATTTTATTTATTTATTTGACAGAGAGGAGAGAGATCACAAGTAGGCAGAGAAGCAGGCAGAGAGAGAGGGGGAAGCAGGCTCCCCGCTGAGCAGAGAGCCTAATGTGGGGCTCGATCCCAGGACCCTGAGATCATGACCTGAGCCAAAGGCAGAGGCTTTAACCCACTGAGCCACCCAGGCGCCCCTCTGTCTGCTATTCTTAATTAAGTCTCCACAAGGATCTGGTTTTTCCCTCCAGAACAACAACAACAATAATAATAACAGGTGGGGGGAGTGGACCTGGCTGGCTCAGTGGGTGGAGCCCTCAGCTCTTGATCTCATTCTCAGGGTTGTACATTTGGTGTAGAGATTACTTAAAAATAAAATCTTTAAGTAATAATAATGATAATAACAAGGAACACTCATTTAGATGTGTGTGGGTGCAGCTCCAAGCACTTTATGGCGTTAACTAATTTAATCCTCATCACAGCCCTGAGAGTTTGGTGCTCTCATTGTCATCCCTGTTTAAGAGTGAGGCTTATAGCAAGACACAGAGGGTGACAATTCTTTCTCAAGGATGTGGAGCTAGAAGGTAGCAAAACTCACATCAGAACCAAGGCAGTCCAGCTCCAGAGTCTAACCCTTCACCACTATGCTGTCGACTATATATTTGTGGCAATGGAACAGAATATGCAATACTTTGCTAATTCCCTATTAACCACTGGTCCACATCTCTCCCTTTTTTATTTAAGAAATTGTGTTGGGGCACCCAGCTGGCTTAGTCAGGAGAACACACAATTCTGGATCTCAGGGTCGTGAGTTTGAGCCCAACATTGGGTGGAGAGATTTCTTATATAAATTGAAAAAAAAAAAAGATATTGTGTTTACTTGCTTCTGAATGTCACTATTACAGAATAGGGGGAAATAACCCTCTGGTCAGTTCTCCCTGTAAGTCAGAGAATCATTACAGATATCACTCTTTAGCCCACAGCCCCTGAAGAAAGCAAAAAAGAGGCCAGAACATCTCCCAGGCCCTTCCCACAAAAACAGTTTGCCTTCTTTTGAGTGATCCCCCACTTGTGCATACCGTGCCTCAGGGGCAGATGAAGGAGAGCCCCTCACTCCTCTGCCCCCCAAAGACCATGCGAGGGGAGCCAGTTCCGAACCCTGGACCATTTGGACCATTGCAGACAGAGATCAGGAGAAGAGCAGGTAATACCCAGGGTTCTTGGTGCTCTTTGTTCAAGAAATAAAGGGAAGGCAAAACCTTGTGGCTAGTATCTGCCTTTTTGTGTCCCTTAATTTCTATCTAATTATAATTGAAAAACAATCAAAATAAAGTCTGGATTTGTGTGGGAAGCCACCCCTAAATCTGGCAGATTCTGAAATATGTGGTCCCAGTATTATGGTTCGCCAGAGAAACAGAAGCAATAGGGCATAAATACAGAAAAAGATATATTATGAGGGAAAGGCCCAGGCAATTATGGAGGCCGAAAAGTCCCACAACTTGTTATGTGCAAGTTGGAGACCCAGGACAGCTGGGACTGAAGGTCTGGTCCAAACCCAAAGGCCTGAAAACCAGGAGCACTGATGTCCGAGGACGGGAGAAGATGGAGGTCCCAGGTCAAGCAGAGAGTGAACTTACGCTTCTGGGCCAGGACAGATCTGGGGTGCAGCTCTTTGCCTGTGAGAACAGCTCTGGGGAGACCCTCAGCTTGGTGGGTGCTGGTGGTGGCAGCAGGACTGTGGAGAAGACATGTCCGCAGTCCCAGGGAAGGTACTGCCAGTTTCTCATTCTGCAGGGATGTACGTGGGCGTGCCCAGAAGTCATCTGTCTAATATTAATCACACTTAATGAGCTGATGAACATGAAACTCTTTGTGAAGTTGTCCTGGTTATCATCAACATTAAACGAGGCTTAGAATATACAAAGTCACACCAACATAAAGGGGAGGTCCAAGGATATATATCAACACAATTGGAAATTAGATTTAGACAGACTTAAAATTTTGTTCTTTCACTCTCCTGAATAATTTTGTTTTTAAAATGTGGCCTTAGCAGAGCATCTGATTGGCTCAGTCACTAGAGTGCACGACTCTTGATCCCAACGTTGTGGGTTCAAGCCCCATGTTGGGTGTGGAGATTACTTAAAAAGAAAATCTTTTGTAAATAAATAAATTAAATTAGATGTGGGCTTAGAATGACAGTGCTCACTTAAGAAACTTGTGTGACAGACAGGGGAAGTGTCTGATTACAGAGGACTTGATGGCAATTTATCTTAGCTACTGAAGGGGAGGGGGAAAAATTCCTAGCCTTCTACCCCTTAGGTTCTTAGCTGGAGCTCTGTATCAAAAGATAGATTAGTAAGAGAAAAGACTACAAATCTACTTAAAGTAAGTTTTGTGTGACACAGAAGCCTTCATAAGGAAAATAAAACCAGGGCATTTTTAAAAAAAGATTTACTCATTTATTTTAGAGAAAGAGCAAGAGAGTGGGGGGGAGAGACAGAACAGACTCCCTATTGAATGTGGAGCCCAGCGAGGGCTTGATCTCATGATCCTGAGATCATAACCCAAGCCAAAATCAAGTCGGCTGCTTAACTGACTGAGCCACCCAGGCACCCCAAGACCTGGGCATTCTTATGCTCAATTTGAAAAAGAATGGAAAGTTGTGGGAAAATGTGATAGACAAGAGGGTATGAGCTAAGTGTAATAAATTGGGGGCCCCTCAGCAAGGCTTATGTGTAAATAGTTTAAATTCCTTCAGATTTCTCTCCATTTTGGGGGATAAGGATCCTGGTGAGGGGAGAGCATCTCTCATATGAAAGTCTAATTGTCTGCTTTACAGGATGATCCGAGAATCTTTCCAGCACCTACCATTTTTCAATTCCCTTCAGCTTAAAATATTTATGATGCAAAGATGTCCTATTTTGGGGTCGCACATCCCGAACTCTCACTATTGATTGCGTATGTAATCCTGACAGTCCAAGTTCACCTGTAAACTTGGAGCTGGAGATTTGGGGGAAATCAAAGAGAAATGTTCTTCTTTCATTGGCAAATTTACCAAATTTATCCATTTCTTAGAATTGAATATATTATGTGGGAGTAAAAAAAAAAAAAAAGGAAGGGATTTTAAAGAGGAGGGAGGGGGAAAGGAATTTAAAAAGAAGGAGGCGTGGTGTTTTAGTATTTTTTTAACAGGTCAGAATGAACATATGAGGGGTGTTTTAGTATTTTTTTAACAGGTCAAAATGAAAATGAAGCATTAAAGTGTGAATAACCTTTTTATTCATGGAAACATCTGTCACATCCTGCTCAAATCTACCAATGACTGGATTAAGGATGATGTCTGTTACAGTTTGAAAAATGGTATTTGTCCATTTGTTTATTTAGTAGATATTTATGGAGATTTCACTATGTATCAGGAGCTATATTAAGTGCTGGAGCATATAGATGCTCATATTTTATTCATAGGTGAAAAAAACAGGTATAGTTCTTGCCTTCAAGGAGCTTACAATCTAGTACTAGAGATAGACAATATATGAGCAAAGAAGCAAATATATCATTCCTAACTCATATAAACTCTACAGGGTTCTGCGGTGAAGAATTAGGAAACTTCAGGTAGCATGGTTGTAGAAAGACTTTTTGAAGAAATGACATTTAAGCTCAGCCCAGAAGCATGGGTGATAAACTGGTGGGACTTGGGTGGAGAGGGCATCCCAACCAGAGGGAGTGGTGTAAACCAAAGCCAGGGGCTTGAAAAACACTTGGTGAATACACGAAGGTCAAAATTGACTAAGATCTTGCCTTTGGCACTAACCAAGGAACAGGGCTTCATGAACATTAAAGAGTTGGCAAGAAGAAATGTTTTCCTACTCCTGGGAAATTCAGCTAACTCATTAGCAAATTGAAGTGACCTATTAGCAAAGAAAATGGATTTCTGGAGAGAGTGTAAATTGGTACAACCATCTTGAGAAATAACTTGACTTTATCCCATAAAGACCAATACTTTTAATACCTTAAGACCAAGCAATTCTACCATAAGGCAACAGTCTTCAGAATTTTTGCTTCTGTGCCCACTAAGGTAATCTTGTAAAACTCTCTACCCCTCTGAACATTTTTGGATTGATATCTAAAATGTTTTATTCTATGTGTAAATAGTTTAATTGATAAATGTTATCATATTTTAAGTATTGGTATATTAAAACTAACTGTTATTTCATATTTTAAAATATACCCAATGGGTCGAATCTCTGTGTTGTACACCTGAAACTAATAAAAGATTGTATGTCAACTATACTCCAAAAAAAAAATTAATTAAATAAACGCATCCAGTGGAATCTAACTACCAAAGTATATATACCTTTATTAAAAAAAAAGTCCTTGGATAAACTTTTTTTTTTTTAAGATTTTATTTATTTATTTGAGAAAGAGAGAGAGCAAGAGCACAAGCAGAAGTGAAGGGAGGGTGCCTGGGTGGCTCAGTGGGTTAAAGCTTCTGCCTTTGGCTTTAACTCAGTGGGTTAAAGCTTCTGCCTTTGACTCAGGACCTGAGCCAAAGGCAGAAGCTTTAGATATAAAGCTTTAGATATAAAGCTTCTGCCTTTGGCTCAGGTCCTGAGGATCGAGGACCTGGGTCCTGGGATCGAGCCCCACATCAGGCTCTCTGCTCAGTAGGGAGCCTGCTTCCCTCCCTCTCTGCCTGCCTCTCTGCTTACTTGTGATCTCTGTCAAATAAATAAATAAAATCTTAAAAAAAAAAAAAAAGGAGTGAGGGGAGAGGCCAAGGGAGAGGGAGAAACAGACTCCCTGCTGAGCAGGGAGCCTGCTGTGGGACTCCCCAGGACACAGAGATCATGATCAGAGCCAAAAGCAGATGCATAACCAACCGAGCCACCTAGACTCCTGGATGAGCTTTTTTTTATCAGAAATTTTACATTATCCTTTTATCTCTTTGGATCCACGTTTCCATTCTACTTTCTCCATAGAATTTTATCTTAACAAAATATATTTTATGTTTGAAAACATTTTCTTGTCCTAAGTCTTCTTTTGTCATAAATCCATGTGATAAAAATATACATAAAATAAGTTTTAACTTATTAAAGTTCATTTTCTTCCTTTTGACCACAGGACTCTTCAGTGTTAGAAAACATTGTCCTCGGGGCACCTGGGTGGCTCAGTTGTTAAGCGGCTGCCTTCGGCTCAGGTCATGATCCCGGAGTCCTGGGATCGAGCCCCGCATCGGGCTCCCTGCTCTGTGGGAAGCCTGCTTCTCCCACTACCATTCCCTCTGCTTGTGTTCCCTCTCTCACTGTGTTTCTCTCTGTCAAATAAATAAAATCTTTAAAAAAAAAAAAAA
>CM053611.1:64519033-64576412 GCA_028646535.1 Procyon lotor
AAAAAAAAAAAAAAAGAAAACATTGTCCTCAGTTATTATTAAAGCTATTAGTATTACACAATCAATCAAAAATATATTACAGATCTCACCAAGTAATTATTAAACATACAAGGTAAAATTTTATCAGAGAAACATCCTTTAGGAAAATGGATGGAGCTTTAATTTCCCAATTAGCTCTTATTTCTTTGGATGATCTTTACTTATTTCTAAAATAAGACAGGAGGTAGTATGGATTCTCTTTCTATTTTTCTTTTGTTTATGATAAATAGAAGGGCTGAGAAAATGCTTTCACATAAATAGCTGTATGGGAATGAAATGGATTTTTCTTTGAATTCTTGAAGAATTGTCTGGCAATTCTGTGATCAGCAGAATGTTTAATAAACTGTCAGCTGCTCCCCAGTCATCCGCTTGTCAAGTCACTCTGATGTCAGGAGTCATCTGCTTCCTCAGCCGTGGCACCTGGGCTTCCAGTGCCCCCACTTTGGCCAGAGGTTTTTACACACCTGACCTGGGGGTGTCCTGGGGGTTGCAGCAATGCGCCAGATTCTGGATGAGAGCAGTCAGTGCACCTGTGGCTGGAGGACAACTGTGAAAAGATAGGTGGTACTGGCGAAACGGAACCCCAAGAAACAGTCATGTTCTTCAGGCAAATGAATTCAGGGAAGAATATGTGGAAACTGGGAATCTGAAAATCGAGTTCCTCACAACTCTCTGTGATAAAACCACGGGGGTATCAGAGTGAAGGCCACTGTCCAGAGAAACCCCTGCATATGAGCATCACATCCAAGAACACTCACAGCATCCCTGTTTGCCCTAGCCTCAGACTAGAAACACGGCAAATTTCCGCTGGCTGGAGAGAGCACAGAGTTCGATCTAGTCGTGTGACAGAATGTAATACAGCAGTGAAAAACAAACTCTAGTTATATTAAATAGCAGAGATGAGGGGCGCCTGGGTGGCTCAGTCGTTGAGCGTCTGACTTTGGCTCAGGTCATGATCCCAGAGTCCCAGGATTGAGCTCCATATCGGGCTCCTTGCTCGGCAGGAAGCCTGCTTCTCCCACTCCCATTCCCTCTGCTTGTGTTCCCTCTCTCGCTGTGTTTCTCTCTGTCAAATAAATGAAATCTTTTAAAAAAAATAGCAGAGATGATTCTCAGGACAGGATATACAGTAAAAGCAACACCAGCAACAGAAACAAATCCTAGAAGACTACGCACAAAATGAAACCACTTTTAGAAAGCTCAGAAACATGTACAATTGATAATATGTTTTTAGGCATATATATAATTTTTTTTTAAAAGCTTACTTGGTTAAGCATCTGACTCTTGATCTCAGATCTCAGCTCAGGTCTTGATCTCAGGGTGGTGAGTTCAAGCCCTGTGTCGTGCTCCACGCTGGGCAAGGAGCCTACTTAAAAAAAAAAAAAAAAAAGATAAATAAAATTCAGTGTTGTGGTCACTTCTGCACTTGATCTTAGCCAAAAGGCCGAGAAGCGATTGTTGTGGTCACTTCTGAAAGGAGGAAACAGACATCAGATAGGGAAACATATTGGTAGATACAGGTTATTCAGAGTGATGAGTTTATGGATGATAATTTCAGTATTACCCATAAGTATATATGGTACACATATGGTATATATACCATGCTTATGTGTGTGGGACAGACATTTCTCTTTAAATATAAATTAAAATATGAAAGAAAGGCCGAAGAATGAAGGTTAACTTATTTAACATTATTGAGGTTTATTTATTCGATAAAGGTTTCCTGAGCAAATCCCACATGCAGGCATTGATGTAGGTGCCAAAGATCTCATGATGAGAGAAGATGGACACGTTTCCTGGAAGCTTGTGTTTTACCGGAAAGAGACAGGAAGAGCAACTTTTTCTTCTGCAGGATTCAGTGGTTCAAGAATGATTCAGGAGATCCATTCTGAAGATGAAGCTCAGACACACACACACCCACAGAGCTGAGAGCTGCTGCTGTGTCAGGGGCCATGGTTTAAACCCGTAAGCCAGTTTGTACCTGACTTCACCCAAGTCACTGGACTTTTGTTCCTGTGAGCCAGCAAGTTCCCCTGTGGTGGTGAAGCAGGCTCCAGTGGGGTTTTCTGGCATTTGTCGCACAATGAATGCTGACAATGCTAACGGACACACGCCTAGGGAGTTACTCCTTGAGCCCCCCCCATTGTCAGGGGGGTGGCATCGGCAACTCAGAAGGTATTTATCAGTTTGCTTTCTAATGTGGCAACTTAGTTTCAACAGGTTCATAGGGCTTTCATACGCATTCTCTCTTTTTAAAAAATTTTATCTATTTATTTGATAGAGACACAGTGAAAGAGGGAACACAAGCAGGGGGAGTGTGAGAGGGAGAAGCAAGCTTCCTGCCCAGCAGGGAGCCCAATGTGGGGCTGGGTCCCAGGACCCTGGGATCAGGGCTGGGGCAGAAGGCAGATGCTTAAACGACTGAACCAGGCACCTCTGCAGTTGTCTCTTTTGACTCTTAAATTTACCTTGCAGCAGAAAAGCAAGAGGTGAAGGGACTTGTGTATAGCTGGATAGATAGTAGGGTTCTCTAAGACCTGAACGCAGAGCTCTGGACTCCAAGTCCTGTGTGTTTTCTGTTAGACCATGGTGGGGTAAAGCAATCAAGTTTACTGACATAAAATTAGTACAAGATTGGTCAGTTTGCTTCGCTTCTCAGCCTTTTGGCTAAGATCAAGTGAAGATTGGTCAGTTTGCATGAGCATTCCACTGAGATAGTGTCATGGAGTTGCATGTCATCATTCTATTTTATTACATTTATTTTAAATTATTATTTGTTTTTTTTAAGTAATCTCTACACCTAACATGGGGCTTAAACTCACAACCCCAAGAGAGGAGTCAAATGCTCTACTGAATGAGCCAGACAGGTGCCCTTGTAATCACTTTATTTTAAATGATCTTCCAGGTATAGAGAGAACATAGAGAATAACCAAATAAATGCAGGAAACAGATCCTCCCATTCAGCTGTCAGAAACGAACTCAGCCCTGCTGATACCTTGATTTTAGACTAGTTAGTCCCATTTTAGATTTCTCACCTCAGAAATGTAAGATAATAAATCTGTATTATTTTAAGCCATTCAGTATTTGGTAATTTTTTATTTAAGTCTTTTCATAGCAGTTGTAGAAACTAATCTAAGATTTATATATAGGCTTAAGCCATTCATTTTCACTGCAATGTGCTCTTTGAGTATTGCTTCTCAAAATTGTATCTGAGAGATTCAGTTATGTTTCTCCATGCACCTGTAGTTTGTAGTTTCTTTTTTTTTTTTTTTTGAGAGAGAGAGTGTGAGCAGGGGTGGGGAGTTGAGGTGGATACAGAATGAGACAGAAAGAGAGAGAGAGAGAGGGAGAGGAGAATCTTAAGCAGGTTCTATATCCAGGGTGGAGCCCGACACGGGGCTCAATCTCAAGACTCGGGAGATCATGACCTGAGCTGAAATCTAGAGCCAGAGGCTTATCTGACTGAGCATTGCAATCAGGCACCTCCTGTAGTTTCTTTAGTTTTCTATTGAATGACTATCCTACGTGTTTTAGTTCACTATTCATCTGTTGAGGAACATTCATGTTGTTTCCATTTTTTATGCTGTAATGAACAATGTTGCTGGGAATATTTTCTCATTTGTGTCTGTAAGCAAATGTGCGAGAGTTTCACATAGGGTGGTGGGTTGACAACCTGCTGGGATAATGAGTCTAACGTGCAGCCAGGTTTTCAACTTAAGGGGAGTAGAATTGGGGGATTGCAGGGTGTATGCATCGTTAACTTTATTAAATGTGCTAAATTGCTCTCCAGTGTGGCTCTGCCAATTTCAACTCCTCTCGCGGTGCTTGAAGGTGCCCATTTTCCTACGCATGCAAATGTACCTATAAAATTTCTGCCAATACCATGAGTCTAAAATGGTATCTCCTTTTTATCTCAATTTGCATTTCCCTGATGACTAGCAAGAATGAGTATGTTTACATGTGTTTATTGGCTGTTTGATTCTCCCCTTCCTTGAATTGTCTGGATAATGTGAAACAAGTTAGGACATAGACTCCACCGGTATGGAACATGCCAGTGAAAATAAAACTGGACCCCTACAGGCCCTGATGGTTCTTTAAGGAGGATTTATCAATTCAAGGAACTTCAGATGAAATGTGTATGAGGAACTAAGGACAGTATCACATTTAATCAAACAGAAGGAATCATGTTTGTGTTTTTCCACTAAGAAGAATGAAAAACTATCAAAGTTTTGAGAAACTCAAACACTGCTCTTTTCACAAAAATGTCCTACTTTTATATTTCTGATTGTGCATACTTCAATAACACGACCCTATTTATCATGAAACACTGAACACATTCTGGATTCTAACTGGTGCATGTGAAAAGGACGAAAGCGAACAATAAGAGTATCACCTGGATTCCTAGGTTGTGAAGGAAAGGGACCCGACAGAGGATCACGCCTGCCTGGTGGTGGCCAGGCCTTGTGTTCGGTTCTCCCGGGGCGGCCCAGTGGGACACAGTCACTCACTCCCAAGGCTTATCTGTCCAAATGCCTGTAGCTCCTTTGCCCCAATCCGACTTTCCTCTGGCTGCTCAGTGGGAAAGATCAGAAGCAAAATGTTAGAAAAACCATATGCCATTTGTGGTTTCATATCTCCCTCTTCTGGACAAGGAAGAACTTGCATTGTGAAAGTCTGCTTTCCATTGCATATTACAATTAAAATAGTATTTTTCTGTTTCTACTTTGTTACCAAGGCTTACCAAAATATATATATTAAGATTCAAAATGCATATATTTTATCTATCTATCATCTATCTGTGTATCATTTATCACCTAATTTACATGTCACAGGTGGATATAGGCAAGTTAGCGGTAGCTTGACTTGCTTTCTTTCTTCCTTTTCTCCCAAGTCTTTGTGGTATGGAAATTCCCTCGATAAAATATTTCAAATCAATTGGTAATTTGCTCTTGACTTATGTTTTAAGGTCATCCTCATGGGCGGCTAGCATTAAGAACCTGGACTGGCCTAACTGAAATATATCTCTAATCCTAACCCAAGCTTTTCTCATTCTCTGCCTTTTCATGCTGGGTGCCCCGCCTTTATTCCCATTTTGCAGATAAGGAAGCTGAGATTCAAAGAGATTGAGCAAGGAGGCTGCTTCTCCCTCTCCTTCTGCCCCTCTCCTCGCTCATGCTCTCTCTCAAATAAATAAATAAAATCTTTTAAAAAATCAGTTATTCATATGTTCTGAATTCTAATATTTTGTGTTAGTTTCACTACATAGATCTTCTGTTTGTTGAGGATCTATTTTTAATTTCTCTATCTATTTATTGATTGTTATAGTTTTAAAACTCCAGTACAGTTAACATACAGTGTTATGTTGATGGTCTTTTCCCCCTCTCCTTATGGTACCTTTTGATACTGTCAAGTTTATCAAGTTTCCCTTGTGGCTTCTGCTTACTGTGCCTTTTATTATTTATTTTTTAAAAATAATTTATTTATTTATTTTTTAAAAAGATTTTATTTATTTATTTGACAGAGAGAGAGATCACAAGTAGGCAGAGAGGCAGGCAGAGAGAGGGGGGGAAGCAGGCTCCCTGCTGAGCAGAGAGCCTGATGCGGGGCTCGATCCCAGGACCCTGAGATCATGACCTGAGCTGAAGGCAGAGGCCTCAACTCACTGAGCCACCCAGGCACCCCTTACTGTACCTTTTAAAAGAAATCCTTTCCTATCTCAAAGTTATAAAGTTATTTTTCCTATATATATTTTTAAAGAGTTTGTAGTTCATAATTTTTCTTCTCAGACTTTCTTTAAGATTTTATTTTTAAGTAATCTCTACACCCAACAGGGGCTCAATCTTAACAACTCTGAGATCAAGAGTTGCACGCTCCAACGACCGAGCCAGCCAGGTGTCCCACCTTTTATACTTTTATATTTAATCCACCTGAAATTTATTTTGGGATATGCTGTGAGGCATGGTTTAATTTCATTTTTCCCATGTGGAGAGTCATCCCAGAACCACTTACTGAAAAGTACATTGTTTCTAATGATTTGCAATGTCTCTGTGTCATATAACTTTCTGTACCTTTTACTTCTGAACTCATTCACATCTTCTTGGCTACTCCTGACCCTTTGCTATTTTGTTTTATTTATTTATTTTTATTTTATAGGAAATAAAGGAAGAGAAATCCTCAAGCAGACTCCCTGGTGAGCACGAGTCCTACTGGGGCTGGGTCCCAGGACCTTGAGATCACCACCTGAGCCCACATCAGACACTTAACCGACTGATCCACTCAGGCGCCCCGATCCTTTGGTGTTTTAAAGAATGTCCTTCAATTTGGTCCTTTCTGTGTTTCTTCAGGATTACATTCAGGGTGTGCATTTTTACCAGTAATACCACAGAAGTGTCATGTCCTTCATAATGCATCCTTTCAGGAGGCATAGAATACTTACTGATCCCATTACCCGTAACATAAAATTCTATCATTTGGTTAAGTTGGTGTCTGTCAGGTTTCTCACTGTAAACTTACTATTCTTTCTTCTGTAATTAATAAATATTTTGGGAGGAGATATTTCGAGACTACATAAGTCTTTATGTTCTTTTCAAACTTTCACCGACTAGTTTTAGAACCTTTCAGAGAAGAATGTTTATTTTTGTTTGTTTGTTTCCTAGAAATGCATAAGCCAAACTGTAGGAAGGGGAACCATCCCGGAAGTGGAATGTGCTAGTCAGGTGGGCTAGGTTTTGCTGCCACAACAAAGAACCCTCAAATCCCAGTGGCTTACCATAATAGAAGTCTCGTTCTCCATGTTCACAGTGGGTTGTCAGGGGGTCCCTTCATTCTCGACACAGGCTGTCTGAGGCTCGTCCTGATGACATAGGCTTTCATAACTAATGAAGTACAAAAGGGAAGGAGGTTAATTATTCATCGTTGCTGAAAACCTCTGCTTGGAAGTGAAATATCACCTCCACTATACTTCATATGGCTATACCTGTCCTGTTTTTTTTTTTTTTTAATTTTTAAAAAAATTTTTAAGCAATTTCTACACCCAGTGTGGGGCTCAAACTTACAACCCCAAGGTCAAGAGTCACATGCTCTACCATCTGAGCCAGCCAGGTGTCCCCATATAGCTATATCTATCTTTAAATGGGGGTAGTGAGCACAATTCTAGAATGTGCTAAGGAGAGGGCGACTGAAATAATTGTAAACAGGCCCGAGGACTCCAACATCATATATTCCAGAGTTCATGTTTTTGCCAAAGAGAGTGTGGTAAATTGGACTCTTCTCAATATTTTCTGTCTTTCAGAAGACAGATTATACACTCCATACTTTTTGAATTCAGGTTGGCCCTGTGACTGCTTTGACCAATGGAACATGGGAAGAGTGATAGGATGCAGGTTCTGGGTGGAAGCCTTAAGACCCAGGGCATAATTCATCACAGAGCATATTAGTAACTGCCCCTTTGCTATGAACTGAATGTTTGTGTCCCTGCAAAATTCATGTGTTAAGTCCCTAAACCTCAGTGTGATGGTATTTGGACTTGAGGCCTTTGGGAGGTAATTAGGTTAGGCAAAGTCCTGAGGGTGGGGCCTCCATGATGGGATTAGTGTCCTTATACAGGGGAGAGCCTGGAGCTCATTCTCTCTCTGTGACGACACGGGGAGATGGCGGCCATCTGCCAGCCAGGAAGAGAGATCTCACCACAACCTGACTACACTGGCTACCTGATCTCAGACATTCGGCCTCCAGAGCTGTGAGAAATAAATTTGTGTTGTTTCAGCCACTCCGTCTGTGGCATTTTGTTATGGCAACCTGAGCTAAGATACCCCTCCGCTTCCCCTCTCCCATGAGAAGAGAACATCCCACAGAGAGGTCACTCCTTCATCAGGGTTCTAGGAAGAGAGGACATGTGCAGCCAAGTTGAGCAGAGCCCAGCTGAGGCCATCAGAGTTGTAGTTGACCTGTAATCCCAATGAAATGTGAACAGAAAATAAACATTCTTTTCTTATAAGCCACTAAGATATTGAGTTGTTTGTTATCAGGGCCAGGACAAGGCTGATGGCAGTAAGGCACTCTCCTCGGGTGCAAAATTCAGAAAGGTTTCAAACAACTCAATAATCAAGATGAACGAGGGGCACTTGGGTGGCTCAGTTGGTTAGGCGTCTGCCTTCAGTGGGGGTCAGATCTCGGGATCCTGGGACAGAGCCCCATGATGGGCGCCCTGCTCAGCAGGCAGTCTGCTTCTCCCTCTGTCTCTGCTCCTCCGCTGCTTGTGCTCTCTCTCTCTTTCACACACACTCTCTCTCAAATACATAAATAAAATCTTTTAAAAAAAGATGAATGATACTTTCATGCAATATTCGTGTTAAAATGTCAAAATGCAAAGGAATCCACAATGAACAAAATATCAAAAATTTGGACACAGACAAAATAAGCAGAGTAACCTAGCAGAAGCCCACTAAAGAACTAAAGAAGTTTTTGTTTGTTGGTTTGTTTTGTTTTGCTTTTCAGAAGGGTTTTGGTGCAACTAAAACAAATCCCAGCTGGAGTTTGGCAATAGGTAAGGAATAGATAACCAGTAGATATAATGAATGAATGTCAACATCAGTTAAGAAACAGATTCTGAGTTAATGATCCATTATCACATTTCTTGCTTTGGTTTTAGTGAGTTTTAAAAAGCTTTAAATAAAACAAATATCTCAAACAACAGACTAGAAAAGAAGAACTAACCAAAAAGAAAATACCAGCAAGAGGCACTTTAGAAATTGAGGTCCAGCCCTTTTACGAAGATGGCGCCCGAAAGCTTAGAAGGAAGCCCCTGCCCCTCCCAAAGCCGAAGCCAAAGCAAAGGCTTTGAAGGCCAAGAAAGCAGCGCTGAAAGGTGTCCACAGCCACAAAAAAAAAAAAAAAAAGAAGAAGATCCACATGTCACCTACGTTCCGAGGACCCAAGACTCTGTGTCTCTGAAGGCAGCCCAAATATCCTCAAAAGAGTGCCCCAAGGAGAAACAAGCTTGATCACTATGCCATCATCAAGTTCCCCCTGACTACTGAGTCAGCCGTGAAGAAAATAGAAGACAACAACACACTTGTATTCATTGTGGATGTCAAGACCAACAAGCACCAGATCAAACAGGCTGTGAAGAAGCTCTACGACATTGATGTGGCCAAGGTCAACACCTTGATCAGGCCTGATGGAGAGAAGAAGGCATATGTTCTACTGGCCCCCGACTATGATGCTTTGGATGTTGCCAACAAAATTGGGATCATCTAAACTGAGTCCAGCTGGCTAAATCTAAATATAATTTTTCTCACCATGTGAAAAAAAAAAAAATTGAGGTCCAAGTGGTGTGTACCTTCCTGGCAGGATTAGGGGCTAATCTGGGCAGGATGCTGGTTTGAGGAGGCCCCTTGCAGCCTTCCAGGAGATGCCTCTTAGGTTATGTGGTTTTCAAAAACAAGGCTTCCAGGAACCTGGGTGGCTCAGTCAGTTGAGTGTCTGACTCTTGGTTTTGGCTCAGGTCATGATCTCGAGGTCCTTGGATTGAGTTCCAAGTCGGGCTCTGTGCTTCTCATGGAGTCCGCTTGAGATTTTTTTCTTCCTCTCCTTCTGCCCTTCCTGTTCATGCTCTCTCTCTCTCTCTAAAATAAATAAATACACAGATAAAAGGACAGATAGATAACATTACATTCAAAAAAAAGAAAAGCAAAACCAAAACAAAGCTTCATGTAGGTATATCCAGGAAGGAAAGTTGCAACAACTGTTTTCCATTTTCATTTCAGAAAGATAAATAATATATTTAAAACAATTCAAATATATTTTAAGCAAGATAGATGGTAGACATCATGCTTGAACCTGAGATAAATTTAAACGGCGGGTTGATTTAGCTATCCAGATATTCTGCCTGATAGACAACTGTAGCTTGTTTGCCTATAGCTTCTTTCAGTAAACAGGCTGAGGATCTAGCATCTGCACTGGGATTGATAAACTAAAACTTAACAATCACTGTTATTATAATCAAAGAGAAGAGTGTGAACTCTAGGAAACACTAAAAGACAAAGGCATCAACATCTCAAAGTATTTCTAAGTGCTTAATTTGTAGCTTTATTTTTTAGCATGACAGACTTGGCAAAATTTAAAGCCTGGTGGAGATTAATTCACAGACTCTGTGGTCCACGGCTTAGCAACACAGTAGGTACTCAACAGTTATGGGTTTTAGCTTTGGCACACTCATTCACATGTCAGGCGGTCAGACATATTCACTGGCATAACTTACTCCTTTTTGAAACTCCTTACTTTAACTGTAAAAGAGGACACATAAGAACCACTGCAATAAGAGGATTTCGAAAGAAGTACCTCCTGATGGTTGAACAGCCTGGACTGTAATTCCCTTGTGGAGGCTGCTGGGGAAGCAGCCTGCCTTCTAGCGTAAGTGTAGGATTCCTAGCAACTGAGATTACAAATTAAAAAAAAGAACGTGCTTTCCTTTCTACTGATAACTTTAAAAAATATCTCTATTTCTGCTACAGAAAACAACCCAACTAGAGTATATAAAACTCAAAGATACATTTTTGTCGAATTGGCTTACTTAAGTAACTATGGTCGTTATTGCTGTGTTTCTTAGAAACAAATGCAACTAGGGGTGCCTGGGTGGCTCAGTCGTTAAGTGTCTGCCTTCAGCCCAGGTCAGATCCCAGGGGCCTGGGATTGAGCCCCGCATCGGGCTCTCTGCTCTGCAGGAAGCCTGCTTCTCCCGCTACCAGTCCCTCTGCTTGTGTTCCCTCTCTCGCTGTGTTTCTCTCTGTCAAATAAATAAAATCTTTAAAAAAAAAAAAAAAAACAAATGCAACTAATGACCAAATACCAATAATTGGTGATGTTTGTGAAAAGTAATTCTCACTAGACATTTAAATCATTCCATATTTATGGAGGACCTAGATAATTAATTATTATTTTTATTGAGGTATAATTGATATATTACATTTAAGTGTACAATATAATGATTCAATATTTGTATATATTAGGCAATGATTACCACAATAAGTCAACATCCATCTCTATACATAGTTGCAAAAATTTTTTCCTTATAATAAGGTCTATATTAAAAATTATCGATGCTATATTAAACTTTGTATTTCAGAAGTTCTACTTGCCAGATACAGCTTTCACTCAAATTATTTCATTGATCAAATAATGTATTTCATATATAAGGTTTTCTACATTATAATTTATAATTTCCTAAATTTGGAATTAATCGCAGTAAAATCATATTATTTCTGCAGCAGAAATTTGCTACCTGGAAAAAAGATTATTTTATTTAAAAATTTTCCCTAAGCCAAATACGAGTTTCAAAAGCAGCAAAAGTACAGAACTTGGTAATTTTCTGGAAGGATAGGGAGGAATAAATAGGAATTTACAGATTCTGGCTTGAGAAACAGCATGGTTAATGACACCATTTAACTGAGATTAAGGTTTGAGAGAAGAGAGTTGTGTGTATGTGTGTTTTGGAAGAGGAAGACAATGAATACAGTTTTAGTCGTGTAGTGTAAGATGCACGAAAGACATCTGAAGGGAACTAAAAGAGTCACTTTAGGACCAGTGACACATGGAAGACCCTATGTGAGAAGCCAGACAACTTGCAGCAAGTGGAACTCCAATTCATTCTGAGAACTACCGTCCCAGTGAGCCAGTTTTCAGTGGTTCCCCCTGTGATGAGCTCACTTAATGGATGGAGATGACTGAAACTCTTTGTCTGCACTGCTGGGTGGTTCCACAGACCCAGTGGCAGTAACCCTGAGTAGCTTATAACCGTCCCAGAAGCCTGTCTCCTCCTCAAGCAATGCACCAGCAATGTCTCAGTTCCAGCTGATCTTAGAGGAAAAATGCTGCTCCAATGTCCTTTCGCTGGCACTGAGAGATGCCACCAAATCTATTTATCCTGTATTTTATTTTTAAAAAATATTTTATTTATTTATTTATTTGAGAGAGAGAGAGTGTGAGAGAGCACAAGCAGGGGGAGCAGCAGAGAGAGAGAGACGCAGAGGGAGAAGCAGGCTTCCCACTGAGCAGGGAGCCCGATGCGGGGCTCTATCCTAGGACTCCAGGATCATGACCTGAGACAAAGGCAGACACTTAACTGACTGAGCCACCCAGGAACCCCTATATTTATCCTTTAAATTCCACTCAAGTTTGGATGCTTTACCCCTGGACAGACAGGTCTTTGTCTGAATTCCGATAGTTCTTTGTAAATATGTCTACTGGAATTCTTAGCATGAATATTCTGTAATATTTATGTAATTTTCTCTTTCATCAGGCTGTGAGCCCTTGAGGACACGATTTTTTTTAAAAAAAATTCCCAACATTTAAGTAAATTCCTATATGGTATGTCACAAAATACTTAATGTACGAATGTATTCTGCTGCCTGGTTACTCGTTGAGGTGGAAAATTCTCTGGTATTGACAGAAAAACAATCTAAAATAGTGCACTTCCATTCTAGCATTGGCCTCAGCCTATATTTCTGGTTTAGTGAAACTTTGCATTCAGATTTTGATAGGTTCTGGAGCATTAAACTTTAGGGACTCCAATTTTGTAATGCAAACCACCAGAACCTTATAAGCAGATTCCCAACTAATACTAGAGGCAACTGATAGCTTGGAGTTGCCTCTTAAAAAGTAAACCACACTTGGAACACTGAAAAGAATAAAATTAAATTAAGATGGTAAAAAAAAAAAGTAAACCACAAACTCCATAGAATAAGGAAGGATGTTGGAAGACATTGGAAAATTTCTTTCTTTTCTTTTAAGATTTTATTTATTTATTTATTTGAGAGAGGGAGAGAGAGGGCCAACAGGGGGAGAAGCGGAGGGGGAGGGAGAAGGAGAGGGGAAGAATCTCCAGCAGACTCCACACTGAACACAGAGCCTGACATAGGGCTTGATCCTATGATCCAAGACCATGACCTGAGCTGAGACGAAGTCTTGGAACTTAAACGATCCAGCCACCCAGGAGTTTCTGGAAAATCTCTTTTGATATAATTCACTTGTCTGTTGCCCCGTGGTCTTGCCATTCCAAAGGTCGTGGTGGCAACAAATATATCAATACAGAAAGCATTCTTTGAAAGGATTATGGGCAACACTAAGTACCACAGAAAGAAAGATGGTGCCATCTTGTTGTTAAAACATAATACAAAGACTTCTTTAAATGAGTCAAAGGGGAATCATGTTATAACGTTGAATCTGTCATCTACTCCTATTCAAGAGAGAGGCAAATTGGATTCTGAAGGATGAAATATATGGTCATTGTTTTGGGTAGGCTGTTTTGGTTTGGAAGTCAGCTCAAGCAACCAGGGCAAGGAGGGATGAAGGTTGAAGAAAGGAGGTAATTCTGAGACAGAGTGGTGAAATAAAAAAACAACCTCAAAATTCATGAGAGTAGGAGCTGGAAACCCATCAAGAACCACTACAGTGCTCTGGGGTCAGATTTCTCTCTCCTTGAGCTTGTCCTGAGTGTTCCTTTGCTGTCCCAATACCAGCTTATGGCTCCTACTCTGTTACAGCCTTTCAGTTTCCGCTCCTGCAGTTGACTGTCAGGTTCTCAGTGTTTCCTAGTTCAACAAGGCCTTGAACTAGCTATTTGCCTTGGTTGTTGTTATTATTGTTGTTGTTAATATTATATTTTAGTACTAATGTCCAGGATCATCAGAAAGCCAATCAACAGAGTGTCCTTGAATAATGTGCTGTTAGCTGTCATCTGAAGTGTGGGACAAGGGGAGACTGATGGTAGAATATGGCTCCCTGGGCAGGGCTATTAGCAGGGGTTGTAGGTGGGGTAGTTTCCTCAGAATTGGATAGGATTGTGCAGGCACCATGAAGCTCCAATGTGACGCAGAGGTGACATCCTTCATATCCAGGCTGACAGACCTGATGGTGCAGATACCTCTGTAGGAATTCTAGGTCTAAGAAAGTGTGGGAGAAATTTAGACTTGTTGAATACCTAGGGCCATTATGTATGAATTACGACCAAACTGTACATCCAGGCACCTACTCCAGGAAAACTTGAGTGATCTAAAGGTCTAACTCCGTAAGATTTATCCACATACATTCTTGACATGGTATATGATTACTCCCAAATTATGTAATTGAGCATGTATTAAAATATTTAAATTTAATCCTATTATTAATTAGTAAGGAGTGAAAGTGAATTAGAAATTAGTATTTATTTAGCATTTACTATATATATTGGATTTCATATTTATTATTTCATTTCATATTTAAAACTTAACCTAGGAAGTACGATTGTCTTCATTTTACATTGAAAGGAACCAAAGTTCAGGACACTTGGATGGCTTACTCAGAGTCCCCAGATAGTAGATGCGGAGGCAAGATTTCAACCCAGGCTCAATCCAACTCTGAAGCTGTCTTTCCACCACAGAATGCTGCTTCCCTAGAATGGATGTGAATGGATCAGAAGAATTGATAAATGCTAAATCATCGGACTTAGTAAAAGTGAGTTTGAGTAACATTTTAACTTCATTTTCAGGAGCGACCCAACAACGGAGCGCATACATAATCTAGGGTCTATGAGGGTACCTCAAAGAACATTTACACACACACACACACACACACACACACATTAAATATTAGAAATGACTTTAAAAATTAGATCTAACAGTTACCCTTTATTATTCATTAAAAATGAACTTTCTAAAATATTAGTAAATCTCATTTTTAGCTCTCTTTTGAAGTGCTGATACCAGTGAAGTAACATTTTTCTTCTTTGAACCTTTTCTTGTAAAATGAGAGTTTTCTCTTTTTCTAAAACAGCAGGAAGTTCGTTCCAGTTCTTAATAAAGATAAAGGGAGCGTCCATAGACTTGAGTAACTGCAGAGGAGCCTTATGGTAACCAGATGTATTTCCACAGCTGCCAGATGTCATTATATCTTCTACCACAGGAACAGAGCCATAGGAGCAAGCCTCGTATATTCTATAACATTCTGTGTTCACCCCTACCGGGCACAATGTGAGATCACTCTGAAGCAAAGCATCCTGATAATTCTTAAGGCTTTCATTTGTTTCCTGAGGCTGCCACCTAGAAAAATCAGAAAAACAACTGTCGTTTTTACCTTACTAAGCATGTCTTTTATGAGGGGAAAATGTCAGCTACAGGAAATGGTACACACATGGAGATGACAGGCAGAAGAGAGAAATAAAATCTTGCCCAAATAGATTTTTTGAAAATATTTAAGAGTTTGAGAAGTTTACATCGACATATGTTTAAATCTAGTAATCACCATAACATTTCTGAACGGACGTTAATCCAGTCAATATATATATATTTTTTTTAAAGATTTTATTTTTAAGTAATCCCTATGCCCAACGTGGGGTTGGAACTCACAATCCTGAGATCAAGAGTCTCACGCTCTACCAACTGAGCCAGCCAAATGTTTTCTGGGGGCCAGGTCTTCTTTCTCTACCCCACCCTCCAACATCTTGCCCTTACAGAGCTTACATTTTAGTTCCAGTGATGGAGATGGATAGTACACCAGTCAGTCAGTGTGTTATTTAGGTGTTAAATACTATGAGGAAAAACAAAGCAGAGAACTGAGGAGGGGGTTTCTGAACCAGTAGTGTTGTGGTTTTAAATAGGTAAGCAGGGAACGTCTCACTGCAGGAGCATCTGACTGCTGAGTGGACGTGAGGCAGCAAACCATGCAGACATTTCAGGGGAGAACCAAGTACAGTACAAGCACAAAAGCCATGAGACAATGTGTGCCTGGCAAGGTCAAGGAAGAGCAAGGAGGCCAGGGTGGCTGAAGCAGCGTAACTGAGGGAGAGTGGGGTGGAGGATAAAGTCAGAGCAACCCATTATGGGGGGCTGTGATCAGAGGGGTAACTGACCTGACCTATGCTTTATCAGAATTAATCTGGCCCTTGTGTTGACAATAGATTGTATAGGGGCAAGGGTAGAAGTTGAGAGACCTCTAGAAAGCTAGACATTCTCTCCTGATTGTTCCTATGTCTTACTGAAATAAACAATAGGTTCGGAAGGTAATGAAGAAAGAGGGTATGAAACAGTCTTGTAGGAGAGGGGAAAATACATGGATAAGGGAAACATCTGCTTGCTGGGCACTTGAGACTCAAGGTCATGTATTTAAAGCAAGGTCTACTGGCACAATTCTGTGTGTGTGTGTGTGTGTGTGTGTGTGTGTGTGTGTGTGTGTCTGCATGGTGTGGAAGCAAGGACACCTACTCCATCTCCAGGCTCAATGCTGTAAGAGGAATTACAAGAATAATTCTATTCTTATGATAAACTTTGATATTTTACACTGCCCTCATTCTTCCCTTTCCTGGTACACTGTCCCCCTGTGCCTCTTAACATTTGCTTTCCCACTGCCTGGACTACCCTTCCCCTAAATAGACACAGGGTTCACCTGTAATCTTCATGCTGGAGCTCTCCGTGGCCATTCTAAAACAGCAGATGCTCCACTCTTGATCCCTAGTCCTCTCTACATCTCTCCTCTGCTCAGCTGTTTTTACAGGGCATCTATCATCTTCTGACACACAATATATTTTACAGGCTTGTTTCCTCCAACAAACATTTAAGTTCTAAGAGGGAATGGACTTTTGACTGTTTTGTTCACTGCTGTATCCTTCATGGCTAAGATAGTTTCAGGCATATAGCAGTTGCTTGAAAAACAGTTGGTGACTGAATGGATAAAAGTATGGTTACATTAACTCTAACTCTGTTGTTTGAGTTGGGAGTTATGATTTCAAGAAGAGAGTATCTGCTACAATGAATATATTTCTAGATCTGGAGGGACACTTTTAAGGCATTTCTTCTCTGATGCCTCTAGGCACGACACTGCATTTGTTTATTTAAAAATAAAAGGAGTAATTCCAAGATTCCCCCCTTCCCTCCATGAATACCTGTTTCAAGATTACCATGCAAAAGATGGAAGAAAGGCAAATTCATCCATCCATCCAACCATCCACTCCCCATTTATCCTAGGCCTATTTTGTGTGAGGCCCTATGTTAGATCTGGGGATTCAAAGAATAGTATGTCCTGTTCTGTCCTTGGGGTGCTGTCAAGTTTCTGGAAGTTGTGAGGAGTACTTCATGCCACTCTTGGAACACTGAAACTGGTCTGCCAAACATCTCAGGGATGAGGCTAAGGCCTTACTGGCACTCATAATCCCTTGTGTGTCAGGTCTAACTAACAAATATTATCGAGGAATCTTGAACAGAGAGTTACTAGCATTCCTCTTCAGAATGGACTCTAGCGATAGGAGAATCTCCCAATTTTAAGGCATACAACCCAGTTTCTACACAGCCTTAATTACTGATATATCTTCTGCAGAAAGATGGGTATTAATGAAGCTAACAATGTCTCTTTGGTGACCTGTGCTGCTGCATAAAGCAACTCTTGGACCAGAGAACAAAATGGGTGAATCAAGTAAACATAGAACTTACTGTTCTCTTGCTGAAACCCAACAAAGCTTATCATTCCCATCTTGCTTCAGAATGTTCATTAGTGCTTGTCTGGATGAATTTTCATAAACGGTTCCTAAGAAGTTACATAAGTAGGGCCTTTCATTATGCAGCATTGACCAACTTGCCTCCACGACAGGAAAATTCCTGTATCTACAAAAATAAGTACATACGAGTTAACAGTATATGACAATAGGATTGGCAAATTATCATATAATCTAACACCTTAGGTAGCATGATGATGCAGAAAGGAGAGATTTCAAGTATGATTTTCTAATCCTCAAACTATAATTTTCCATGCTTATTTTGGAAAAGTCCCCAAATCTACTAACTTAAAAAAATAACCTCACATTGAAATCTTTTACAAAATTGCTATAGAGATTAAGTGTCTGAAATGCTTTTTTAATACTCTTCAACTTCCATACACTTGTAGTTATAAAGAGGGTTGAATTTAAGACCTTCAAAGTATAAATAATCCACATTCATAATGATCATGACTTAGTGAATGTTTTAGCCAGGTGATGGAAAGATTACAGAATATGCATTTCTATAGCAAAGAGCTCTAACTTCCCAAAGGCTTTTAAAGTAGATTTTTTAAAAAGGGCTCTTTTAGGTTGGTTTTTTAAAAAGATTTTATTCCTTTATTTATTTCCTTATTAGAGAGGGTTATGCAAGCGGGGGATGGGCAGAGGGAGAGGGAGCGAGAGAATCCCAAGCAGACTCTGCATAGAGCACACAGAGGTCTGATGCAGGGCTGAATCCCAGGACCCTGAGACCATGACCAGAGCTGAAATCATGAGCTGGATGCCCAATCAATGAGTCATCCAGGTACCCCTAAAGTAGATAAAAAAAACATTGGGGAGCCTGGGTGGCACAGTCAGTTAAGCCTCCGACTCTTGGTTTCAGCTCAGATCATGATCTCAGGGTCGTGAGACAGAGTGCCGAGTTGGGTTCTGCACTCAACGTGGAGTCAGGTTAAGACTCTCTCTCCTTCTCCCTCTGCCCCTTCCCCACTCTCTCTCTCAAACGAATAAAGAAATCTTTTAAAAAAAGCTCTATCTTTTAAAAAAATAACAAAAAATATTTAAAAACCTTGCATGCCATACAGTAGAGGCCTTTTGCAATTGACCTATTCTGATGGGCATTTGGAAATACTAGAGACCTAACTATGTGCCTGAGATACAGCCTTCCCATAAGGGTGAAGCTTTATATAATATTCTGTAACAGGCTTTTTCAACCTTTGCATTACTGCCATTTTGGGCTAGTTCATTTTTTGTTGTGGAGGCTGTTCTCTCCCATGTAGGACATTCAGCAGCATCCCTGGCCTCTCTCCACCAGATGCTATTGTCGCCTCCCCCTTCTAATTGTAACAACCAAAAATTATCTCCAGACATTGTCAAATGTCTCCTGGGAGGCAAAACTGCTTCTGGTTGAAAACTATTGATCTATAAAAAGGATATTGGTCTAGTCCAACAATAACAGAATTAGAAAGAGTTTTCATGCAATGTATGGAAATTGTATGAATAGGCTACATAGAGTTACTATGAAAGAATAATTTTGTTTCAGAGCATTTTACAAGTATGAGCTCTACTCAAGGGCTAGAATTTTCAAAAGGTCTTATATCTCGCTATTCCTAATATAAACCTTTTTGTCTGATATTACCACAAGCCTACTAGGCTGGAATACTGCAGGGAAGGCCCTCCAATATGTCTTGTTAATATGCTTCTCTGGTGATATTCGTGTAGCCAACTAAGCAGTAGTTTAAGGTCCCATCTGGTAACAAGTGATAAGAGTGAATAATGAATATCTGATTCAAAAGCATGCTAATGAAATTTCTCATAAGTCATCCATTTGACAAGTACTCACTGTCTACTCAGTGCAGGCTTGGTTTTAGACTCTGGCAATACAGTGAACAAGAGACAGAACCCCTGGGGTTTATATACTAGTGCTGGACACAAGTTTAACTTATCTTAAAGTCAACTGAAAACCCTCCATTAACAGAAAGATAAAAAATAAGCTTCCATTTTATAGAAAGATTTACAGACATATTTAGAAGTCTTTGTTATTACTTAATTAATCCTTCTTATTATAGAAGAGATTTGTGCAACTTCAACAAGTCTCAGTGGCAGATATGAGCATATTACAATCCTCTCAAATCCAGGGGTATGGAATTCTCCTGATTTAATATAGCTTTTCTAAAATTTTTTTTTTAAGATTTTATTTACTTATTTGTCAGAGAAAGACTGAGAGAGAGAGCACAAGCAGGGGGAGCAGCAGGTAGAGGGAGAAGCAGGCTCCCCGAAGAGCAGGAGCCTGATGCAGGACTCGATCCCAGGATCCTGGCATCATGACCTGAGCCAAAGGCAGACTCTTTACCAACTGAGCCATCCAGGCTCCCCTTAATATTGCTTTTCAGGTCAGATTTTTTGGTTTGTTTTTACTATAAATTATATAGATTCTATAGTTGTTTTAAGAAGGTTTGCCTTTTTGCCATTCTCTGTTAAACATCTCTTTAGGGCACATCTGATAAACTTGAAAATTCAGCCTATGCCTTGGAGTTTTAAAATACAAAAAGCTACCTTGTCCACTCTCTTTATAAAATGCTAAAATACTCTGGGGGTGCCTAGGTGGCTCAGTCAGTTAAGTGTCTGACTTGATTTTGCCTCAGGTCATGATCTCAGGGTTGTGAGATCAAGCCCTGGGTTGGGCTCTGTGCTGCGCATGGAGACTGCTTTAGATTCTCTCTCTCCATCTCCCTCTGCCTCTCTTCCCCACTCAATCTCTACCAAAAAAAAAAAAAAAAAAAGCTAAAGTACTCTAAAACCATTATTATTATTGAAGCATGAGACCAAACCAGATTTTTTCCATGTCCTCCCAGATGATTCCAGAACTACATTAATTACAAATTTAAAGTACAATCTTCCTGATTCAGAAATTCAGGTCTTAGAGTCTAGAAATACATACTAGTATTTTGTACTTACGTTGCCACTCCTAAAGGCCACTGAAAGATATCCACATCATTAACCCAGGGGCTGTCATATATTATGAAAAGCAGCTCCACAAAGCCTCCATTTCTTTTGAGGAACTGTTTTATCCATTCATTATTGCAGTGCTCACTTCCAAGCAACACAACGGCGAGATGCTGCAGTTTTTGAGTTTGCACTAAATTTTGTGCATAAAGTAACCATTGGGTGGCATAAAAGATCTTAGCTTTTTCTCTCCCATTTAGAATGAGTACCACATTATTTACGTCAATGGGAAAGTACCCTGGGGATACAGCTGGGCCAGTGATGAAGCTGTTAAAACAACACAACAAAACAAGAACATAAGACAAACAAAGGCAGAACAAAAGTATTTGATATCAGAAGTTTTTAATCATTTTATACAAAATCTACAGTGAGATTTAATCTGTATTCTTCCCAGAAACATAATTTCTATAATGCAAGTTTTCCTGAACAGGTTTCTACGATAGAACATGGATGTAAATTAATGGGAAGCTTTGGTTGTAGTAAGATCAATTGCATATGATAATGAGAAATGTGGTAGCTTTGTTGTTACTTTTAATCACATTCAAAATACATGCTGGCTAGAGTTTAAGCTGGTAAACTATTCATAGTTGAAGCATGTGAAACTCTGTATAGTTCCTCCTCTGTATAGTTAAGTCAGTAGTTCCCACCTCTTTTATGTGGGAGTTACTGTTATGCTCTTTATCTGAACGAAGGGTAAGCGATGAATTGAGAAATGGAGGGCGGCATCATAAACATCCATGGGGGTTAAGTCTCAAAAATACAACGTTAAGGAAAAAAGTCAGCTGCAGAATACTTATAAAATATGATAATTTTATGTAAATTTGAAATTACAATATAAAAATCATGCTGATAAAAATCAGTATAAGTATAAATAATAAATATGAATGGGAAGATACTCATCAAATTCATTATAGGGGTTGCCTTTGAGGAAGAAGAAGAGAAAAGGAACTAGTACAAGGAATAGTACAAAGAAAGCTTCACTTTTACTGGGAATATTTAATTCTTTTAAGAGGGAAGTTAAATATCTGAAGCAAATAGACAGAGAGCTAGAATATGTTGGTTCTACATGATGGGTAAATGAGACTATGTTATATTATTCTCTGTGAAACAGCAAGAAACAATATTGCATCTGTACTATAGTTTTAATTATATAATACTAAACACAGAAAAAAGACCAGAAGTAGACATGATGAAATGCTGCCTAACCTTGTTTTTGGAATTCTGGGCACAGTGGAATTATGAGTGATGAAAACATCTTCTGAATTTTCCAAGTTATTGTAATAATCATTTATTAGTCCTTTTAATTATAAATCTTTCTTAAAAAAAGAAAGATGTAATAAAAACTCTGTTTATTTATTGTGCTTTAAACAATGCTATTGCTTTATTAACTACCAGCAGGACTGGCCTGCAAGGGCAGTGGATCCTCTGGGTTCAGGGTCCATGTAGGATGTGAGGAGGAGGTGATGATCGGGAGGCTGCTTTGAAGGAAAGGGGGTGGTCTGAAGGGCAGGCCCAGCACCCCTTAAATTTACTTCCTTGTAAAGGAATCATGGAAAGCTATGGCCAGGCCATCAAAAAGATGAAGAAATTCTTGAAAATCTAGCTGCCCACGGTCCATTTTCTTCATTATGTGGTCAAGGACCCCAGAGTCCTTTCAGTTCTTTGTGAAGGCAGCCAGCTCTGTGTTCAAGAAAGTTAGGAACTCTGTCTTGGAGAGTGTGCAGTTGTTAGCCTCCTTTCCAGCAAACTTCTGGAAAACAGCAATCAGAGACTTGATGCCCTAGGTAGGGCTGGACATCTTTGCCATGTGCATGGAGTGCATGAGGAGGCTGTGACCCGGCAGCAGTGGCACTGCCAAAAATTTATTTATTTTTAAGTAATCTTTACATCTGATGTGAGGCTCCAACTCACAACCCCGAGATCAAGAGTCACATGTTCCACTGAATGAGCCAGCCAGGCGCCCCTCAGAATTATTTCGAAGACTAAATGCATTAACAGATGTACAGTGCTTACGACAGTACCTGGCACATAGGAATCACTACAGAAGTCTTGCTGCTGTTTGTTAGTTTTATTATTTTTATTATTACTTCAACAGGTACTGCAACATCTTCCTACCTTCCCTTCTCCTTTCTGTTTCCAGAACTGAATATTATCTCTCCTTCATGTACCTTCACAGAAACCTTATCGATACATTCTTTATATTAATATATTCAATTAGGTTACAAGCAAGCCTGGGACTCATTTTTTTTTTTTTTAAAGATTTTATTTATTTATTTGGCAGAGAGAGAGGTCACAAGTAGGCGGAGAGGCAGGCAGAGTGTGGGAGGGGAAGCAGGCTCCCTGCTGAGCAGAGAGCCCGATGTGGGGCTCGATCCCAGGACCCTGAGATCATGACCTGAGCCAAAGGCAGGGGCTTTAACCCACTGAACCACCTAGGTGCCCTCATTTAGTTTCTTGAAGGAACTTTGCCTATCTCTATTCATATTTGTCATATATTGATTTACAGTTTAATTTCATAGGGCAACTTCATTTTTAATTTCTTAGGAGGAATCTTACTTGGCTCATCATGGCCTTTGCTTATCCTTAAAAGACTGTCTTCAGAGTCCTGTAATGTCTGTATGCAGGAATTATTACAAGATATATAACTGTCCATCCATTTGATAAAACAAAAGCTAGATGCCACATTATTTAGTTTATTGTTATTAGAGTTCAATTATGGTATTTTCAATTAGCATCTGCTACTTAAGAAAAAGTTGAAAAAAAAAGTTAAACTTATTTCTAAAGATCATGATAGAGTTTTAATTTATATTTCGTAAAATTTACCCATTTTGGTGCACCTGGCTGGCTCAGTTGGAGGAGTGTGTCTCTTTTTTTTTTTTATTTTCCCGCCCCTAGGAGTGTGTCTCTTGATCTTGGGGTCATTAGTTTGAGCCCCATGATGGGATAGAGGTTACTTAAAATAAAACCTTAAAAAATATAAAAAACTGTTTACTTTTCAAGAATGATTACTTTGAAAAGATACATGAAATGAAATTGCTTTCCAAGTGTGTAAAAGTAAACAAGAATTAAAGAAGCAGAGAAAATTCAAATGAAATTGAGATTAACCATAGCTTTTCTTTTTGATTTCTGTGGGAAAGAAATGGAATCCTAATAGAAACCTGAATCTTTAGTTGACATTTTTTTCCCTAATAGTACAATTGTTACATGAAAATAAGCATTTAAAATAATTTTTATTTCAATAAGAAAGCAAAATTTAATAGAAAATAGCACTCTTTCATTGAGCAAGATTATATTTTTTCTAAAGAAAATCATAATTCTACTGATATAAAAATCTTTAGAAAATATGGAATTATAGGTACAAGTTCTATAAAAATAAAAACTCAAAAAGTCTTAATGATACATTGGTTTTACTAAATCTGGAAAAAAAAAAAAAAAAGATTTCTGGGGGAGCCTGGGTGGCTCAGGTGGTTATGTGTCTGCCTTTGTTTGACTCAGGTCATGATCAAGGTCCTGAGATTGAACCCTGCATTAGGCTCTTTGCTCAGTGGGGAGTTGGCTTCTTCCTCTGTGCTCTTTCTCTCAAATAAATAAAAAAAATCTTAAAAAAAAAAAAAAGATTTCTGAGTAATTGCATTAAAATGGCAATCTATACCATCAAACCATGAAAGAATTCATATATAAATGTTTTTACAAAATTTTCACAGCTCATGACAATAGCTTTGCTATGAGTTGAGTAATATAAAATATATGAACATGACTAATGTGTGAAAGAGAAAAACAAAAGTATTTTAAGATTATATATTGTTTCTTCAAGATATGGAACATTAAATGTTAATCAACAATCAAATGTTATAAAATTTGGAGCATGAACTTTCCCATATAATCAGAAATGTTTTGATAAAAATGAAACAGACAAAATTAAAAAAAGGAAGCATCTTGTAAAATGTTCAGGTAAGCTATAACTACAGTATAGATTCATGAGATTCACTTTTCTATTCTTCACAAGTTGAAGTGGAAATATTGTCTCTAAATATGTTTTCCTCTTATTTTTCTTTTCGTATTTACATAAAACATTGTATAGACACACAGCAAACGTTAATGTTGTACAATTAATACCTGTAACGTGTTCTTCCTACAACTGAATTTCCTTCTCTCCACTGAGCAGTCACATCAGTGGGATCAAGTAAGCCTTCAAAAATATGCTCCCAGAAATACAAACCTGGTAATTAAAAAAAAACAAGAACAAACCCATTTACTATCTGGTTTACTCTGGTGTGTGAGATGAGTTTACGTTCTGCTCATTTATATAACTTGACCAGGGAAACAGACCGTATTCCTTTTTGGTGCCCTGGCAGGCAGTTCTGCCAAGCAATAGCTCAAAAAATCATCAATGTGATGGTTAATGTATGAGAGACAGAATTCATAGGTCGTCAGTGTGAAATATGGCAAAATGCGGGTCATATTAAAGACAATAACCTCTCTTACTCTAAATTTGAGAAACCTCTAATTATCATTTTACTACCTACTTTATCCTGATATGTGTTATAATGTAAGTTACTATATGATTAGAATGTTTTCTATATTATAATAAATAAGGGAATTCACTATTTTGTGTGAAACACCCCCAGAGGAGCTCACGTATATATGTATACTGTTGAATACACCAGGGAGGTAGTAACTCCTCCTCAGTTGAACACACATCCCTCATGGCATCATGCCCTCTGTAGACAAATGCTCTCGCATCTTTCTCCTTAGGGCAGCCCCTGATATTTTACTGTCATTTCACCTGAATGAAAGCTCTGAGAGTAGAGACAAGCAGAATGAAATAATCTGGGAGCTCTGTTTTACTTACATTGACAGAGGTGCTTTGTACTAGTCTCATTATGCCCCAGTACTACAGGACGGCCACAAAATAACTGTGTTTAAACACCTAGCCAATCAGATAAAGCTTTCCACGTGTGGTGGCCCAATAATGCTTCCCTGTCCACCTGAGATGTCCAAAGATGTAATCTCCAGAATCTATGAATACATTATCTTACAAGGCAAAAGAAACTTTTTTTTTAAGGTTTTATCTATTCATTTGACAGAAAGAGTGTGAGTGAGCACAAGCAGGGGGAATGGCAGGAAGAGAGGGAAATGCAGGCTTCCCACTGAGCAGGAAGCCCCAATGTGGGGCTCCATCCCAGAACCTGGGATTATGACCCGAGCTGAAGGCAGATGCTTAACTGACTGAGCCACCCAGGCACCCCCAAAAGAAATTTTCTATGTGTGATTAAGGATGCTGAAGTGGGGAGGTTATCCTGGATTATCTGGATGGGCCCTAGGTAATCATAAGGGGGAGGCAGGAGTGTCAGAGTGAGGAAAGGAGGTTTGAGGATGGAAACAGAAGTTGGAGTGATGCGGGGCCATGAGTCAAGCAATGCTGCAAAAGTCAAGGAAACATCTCAAGAAGTTGCAAAAGTCAGGGAAACAGATTCTCCTCTAGAGCCTCCAAAAAGAATACAGCCCAATATAGAATACAGTGGACACATTTAAGACTTCAACCTTCAAAAATGTAAGATTTAAGTTTATGGTGAGTATAGTTAATAATACTGTTTTATATATTTGAAAGTTGCTAAGAGAGTAGATCTTTTTTTTTTTTTTTTTTAAGATTATTTATTCATTTATTTATTTGACAGAGGGGAGAGAGATCACAAGCAGGCAGAGAGGCAGGCAGAGAGAGAGGGGATGCAGACTCCCTGCTGAGCAGAGCCCAATGCAGGGCTCGATCCCAGGACCCTGAGACCATGACCTGAGCCAAAGGCAGAGGCTTTAACCCACTGAGCCACCCAGGCACCCCGCTAAGAGAGTAGATCTTAAAAGTTCTCATCACAAGAAAAAAAGTATAAGTATGTGTGGTGATAGATACTAACTAGACTTATGTTGATAACTTCACAAAATATAAATATCTCAAACCATTATGTTGTACACAATGTCATATGTCAATTACATCTTAATTTTAAAAAAGATAATAAATTTGTGTTGTTTTAATTCACTAAATTTTTGGTAACTGGTTGTGGCAGCTAAAGGAAATTAGAGATTACGGTACCCGGAAATGAGATGCTGCTATAACAAATACTTTAAAATCTGGAAGTTGTTTTGGAATTGGGTAACGTGGAGAGGCTAGAATAACTTTGAGGAGCATTTTAAAATGCCTAGATTAGATTGCCTTGGACAGGTTACAGGTAGAAGTATGGGTGTTAGTGACTCAGCTAGTGAGAACTCAGAAGAGAAAAAGCCCAGTAGAAATAAACCCTGTATTGGTTTTTATAAACATCTAAGCAGACTGTGAGAAGAAATACGCAGGTTAAAAGTGCTGCTGGTGAGGGCTCAGAAGGATGAGGAACATGTTATTTGAAACTAGAGGAAAGGGGATCCTGGTTATAATACTACCGGAATGCTTAGCTGAATTGTGTCCAGAAGTTACGTGAGAAGTGGAATGTGTAAGTGATAAACTTGGATGTTTAGCTGAAGAGATTTCCAAGTAGTGTTGAAGTTATGGTCTGGCTTCTTCTTGCTAATTATAGTAAATATAAGAGGAAAGAGTGATTGAGGGAGGAACTGTCAAGCAAGAAGGAGCCAGGACTTGATGATTTGGGAAATTCTCAACTTGTTCAATTGCAAAGAGTGGAAAATCAGGAGACTCATTGTCAGGAAGGCATGTTTCTTTTCTTTTTCTTTCTTTCTTTCTTTTTTTTTTTTTTTAAGATCTTATTTATTTATTTGACAGAGACAGTGAGAGAGAGAACATAAGCAGGGGAAGTGGGAGAGGGAGAAGCAGACTCCCCACTGAACAGGGAGGCCAATGCCTCCCAGGATCCTGGGATCCTGGGATCATGACCCAAGCCGAAGGCAGCTGCTTAACCAATGAGCCACCCAGGCGCCCCTGGAAAGCATGTTTCTGAAAGAAGGTGAAGGATATAGCTGAGTATCTTTTTGCTAGTGCCTCAAAAGGATAAAAAGGTTAAAATGTTCAGTCACATAGAGGGCTCATTGAGGATATTAGGTGTGTAACTTATGGGTCTTCTCAGCTATCTCAGCAGAAGCCAGAAACAGAGATGAGATTCTCCAGGGAAGACCTGGAAGAGTTCTTGTCTAGTGAAGTTAATCCCTGTGACATACATAGGAGACCCACAAGCTTCTTGAAATGTTCTATCACCAGAAACACTGCTGGCTTGGACTAAAGGGGACGGAGAGATGCTGAAGTGAAAGAAGGGTATTGATTCCTCAATTCCTACCAGCAGGACACTGGCTGATAAAACCACTGAGCTGCAAGCACATGCTACCATTCATAACAAAGGATGGATAACTGCAAAGGTAGAGCTACAAGACCAGAAGCAAAGTTTTGAGCCACAAGTTGTTCCCAGGCCTTGAAACCTAAGTTTGCCTGGCTGGAATTTAGAATTGTTTGGACCAGTGATTTCATTCCCACTTTCCCCTTTTTTTAAAAAAGATTTTATTTATTTATTTGAGGGTGAGAGGGAGAGCAAGAGAGAAAGAAAGAGACAGTGAGAGTACAAGCGGGGCAAGGGACAGAAGTGGAGAGAACTCTGCACTGAGTACAGAGCCCAACACGGGGCTTGATCCCATGATGCTGAGATCATGACCTGAGCCAAAATCAAGAGTCTGATGCTTTACTGACTGAGCCACTCAGGCACCCCTTTTTCCCTCCTTTTTGAATAGGAATGGAATTGGAATCTCATGTGTCTGGGAAATAGATTGATGAAAAGTAGTGTTTGACAAAACTCATCTGGTCACTTTGTGCTTCCTGAATTGCAAAAAGAAAAGTCTGGAAACATGAAAACCTATTAAGATGTAGAATTAATTAGAAACTAGAATGAGGAAGTAGGAATTTAAAGGATGAAATTAATACTAGAGATTTTATAAAGAAAAATGTTCCTAGAACCTGATGATTGGAGCCTGGGTCTAGGTACTTGAAATGGAGGTCAGTAGTAATCTTCAAGGATGTCTATTTGCATGCAAGCATGAATGAATTTATGAAACACTAAGGGCAAAGCATCATTCTCTGATTACTTTCTTCTTATCTGGTCCTTTCTACTGATATCCCTTACTGTAGATAAATCCAACTCATGTTTAAAGGCCCAACAAAGCACCTTTTAATTCACTAAATTCTTTCTGACTCTTTTTTTTTAAAGGTTTTTTATTTATTTGACAGAGAGAAACACAGCGAGAGAGGGAACACAAGCAGAGGGAATGGTAGCGGGAGAAGCAGGCTTCCCGCCGAGCAAGGAGCCCGATGTGGGGCTCGATCCCAGGACCCTGGGATCATGACCTGAGCCGAAGGCAGCCGCTTAACGACTGAGCCACCCAGGCACCCCCCCTCTTTCTGACTCTTGTAACCCTCATTTAGGGTCCCATTCTCTAAGCATAATATATAACTTGGAACTCTAGAATCTCATGATACTCAGAGCAAAATGCTTTTGTGGGTATTCAAGTTTAATTAACTATATCCTATATCCCCCTTACATATTTATAATTAACACTGGCATATTAAGGGCTCTGAGAATGGCCTGCAATAAAGAACCTCGTTTAACTTTGTTCAGTTCAATGTTTCCCAAATTTGTTTGGCCATCAAGGGCAGGGGCCACATCTTATACTTGTGTGTCAAGTGTCCAATAAATACATAAATTCATGAAAATTCAGTTGACATAGGCATTTCTATACAATGATGCTTTTTGTAGATACATTTTACTTTGTATCTACACATAAAGCTATACTCTGCTAAAGACCTGTAATAGATATTTGTGTACATATGTGTATTTACAAAGATATTGTCTAAGAGAAGTGAGAAATGAAATATTAAAGAAAAGTAAGAAAATGTATCATGATGCTTTAATTAACAAATGAATAAACTAAATGTATTAAAATGAATTGAATTGAATATTAATAAAGTACATTTAGGATTCTTTTTACATGTCTTAGCTCTATACATAAACTTACCAATGGCAGCTTTCCCCCAGATTTGTACATGGAAGTCTGTTTTCCCTTTTGTGGATTTATTTAATATTTGAAGGCTAGTTTTAAATCTGTGTTGTTGCTCATTTTTTTCCTCTCCTTCCCAAGGATTCCATTCTTCACTTCCCAGAGTAGATTGTTCTGTGTTTTAAAAAGAGTAACGGTGTTTATCAGTAAGGTAGAGCTGTAACTGTAGATAAATTCAAGCCATTTAAATTAGGTGTCAGGGAGTGCTAATTTCAACTTTTCAGAGGCAAAGCAAATGAATTTGAACTGGTTAAATGCATACAATTAAAAAAAAGGAAATCAAAATTTAATGTTTACTAAATCTTTATTCTGAAAGATCTTAGAAATAGAATGTTACTAGGAGACACAAAATTATCTCTCCCAAATGAAACCTTCTAAAACAACTGGATAATATGTATCGTTATAAGTTTAACTTTTGCCATTCTTTATAGATTGTGTACACGTAAGCTATACATAAAAATTTGACTTCGGAATGGAAGGTGTCCCATAGTTTTGGATACTACTGTGCAAAATTCTGTAAAAAGGGAGAGATAAGTCTGAGTCCGATTCTGACATAGGTCAAAATAAAGGACAGCGGACCACCCTCTGGAGGAGGTAAGGCACCTAGGCCTTCCCAAATCACTGCAAAATTAGAGAAGGCTCTTTGTTTCAATGAGTAAGCAGAGGTCTTAAACCCAGCGGCATTCCTAAGAATCTCCGGCATTCTGTGACTACGCCCTGCAGGTCCAAGACGTGTTTCACAGGAGTGCGCGCCAGCCAGCTTTGAAGGTGGGGAGTGGGGCTGGCTTGTGAGATTCGGGCGAGGACTGAGACAGCCGCACACGCCCCGAGCCCGAGCCCGAGCCCGAGCCCAGGACCGGCTACCGAGAGCTGGAGGAGGCGAGGTGTACCCTGGAGCTCGGGGGCACCCTCCGACCCGCGAGTCGGGTTTGCGGCCGCCCAGTGTCCTACCTCGGCCGCGCCTCTCCCGCGCGGGGGCCGCCCCCTTCCGTAGGCCCCGCAGAGACGCGGCCGGCGCCCGGCGGCGGCGCCCGAAGAAGACGTGGTAGGCGGCGTAGAGGGAGAAGAGGCAGTACAGGGCGATAAGAAACGAGCAGAGCCGCTTGCGCGTCAGCCGCATCCCACTTGGGCTTCCCGTCGGCAACCGCCACCCTGGTGCTCGGCGGGAGAAGAGGCCGGCGCTCGGGGCCGCGGCCCTGCCAGCTTCAGGTGCAGGCCCAGGCCGGCGGGGCGGGGGAAGAGAGTCACCAGAATTAACTCCGCCCCCTCAAGCCCCGCCCAGAGGCCGCCCTGGCGCCTCCGCCCCGCCCCTCGCGCCGGCCCAGCTCAGGCCCCGCCCTCAGCCCCTCCCAAACCTCTCCTATAGGGCTTTGCCTCGCCGCGCCCCGCCCCAGGCCTGGCTCCTTCCCAGGCTTTGGTAGCCTGCTGGCATAGGACCTTCGGAACTGGGCGTTGGGAGACCACATGTTAAACGCGCGCTACTCCTTGACCTCTGTAGTGTACAGATGGCCTCTTCCAACCCTGTCCTCCTCCCCATGTACATAAAAACTTAACTGTTATCTGACCGTAAAGGAAAAAAATAAAACAAACAGGACCCACCATGATCCATGAAGTCCGTGTGAAGGCATGGTCCATTCTAGTTTTTGTTCCCAGAGCTTAGCTGAGGGCCTGGAACATCACAGATGAATGATATACATGTCCATTAAAAAAAGCTAAGTGGTGGAGCGCCTGGCTGGCTCAGTTTGTGGAGGATGGGCTCTTGATCTCGGGGTTGTGAGTTTGAGCCCTGCGGTTGGGTGTAGAGGTTACTTAAAAATAAAATCTTTTTTTTTTAAACTCTTTTTTTTTTTTTAAATTTTATTTATTTATTTGACAGAGAGAGAGAGAGATCACAAGTAGGGAGAGAGGCAGGCAGAGAGAGGGGGAAGCAGGCTCCCTGCTGAGCAGAGAGCCCGATGTGGGGCTCCATCCCAGGACCCTGAGATCATGACCTGAGCCGAAGGCAGAGGCTTTAACCCACTGAGCCACCCAGGCGCCCAAAAAATAAAATCTTAAAAGAAAAAAAGTTAAGTGGTCATAGTAGCACAACATTGTGAATATAATTAATGCCACTCAATGGTACACTTAGAAATGGTTAGAAAAGTAAATTTCATTATGTATACCTTACTACAATATTTGAGAAAATTGTTTTATTACTTACATGATTTGAGTGCATACAGGCATGTAGTCTTTTGTCAAATAAAGGCTGTAAAATTGAACCCTGTCAATAAACTTTCTTTGTCAAGCCCTTGTGAAGTTGGGCCACAATTTTTTGTCAGTTAGATTTAGTATTTTTTTTAAAGTATTATCTCTGTCCAACATAAGGCTTCGATTCATGACCCTGAGATCAAGAGTCACATGTTCTATGGACTCAGGTGTCCCTGAGTCTAGCTTTGTGGCTCAACCTGTTGGGCAGTCTTGGAAGCCAGAGAGTTGTACAACACAAGTGTGGAGTAGGTCATCAGAGCCTTCCACTGGCTGTGTCCTGACTGATTCAACCCTCTAAACTGATCCAGTCTTCTTCTTAACATTTCTGGATAAAGGTTCCATCTCCTCCATTAGCAAAAAACTTACTTTTCCAGGATTTTATGTTCTTGGGATCAGGTCTCTGTCTTCCATATTGACATGTAGATAATTTGATAAGGAAAATTTTATGGCGAGGAGTAAATTTAGGTCCAGAGGGGTGAGGTGACTTGACCAACAGCTCATACTTCTTTGATATCTGACTAAAATCCCTACATCTGTTCTCAGTTCTGTGTTCCTGACATTGTGGCTACATCCTAGCCTCTCATCACATCCTTTTTTTTTTTTTTTTTTAATTGTTGGGTTTTATTCATTTGTTTTGTTTTGCTTAACAATATCAGATCCTAATGACAAGCTGCTTGAGTGTAATCATAGATCTTAACGATCCAATTTCCAATTTGACTCTGAATAATGTTCATTCGTTCCTCCAAATTAAACATATTATCAAAGAATGACTCTGTGCCACAGTTGAACATATAAAACAGGGTAGTACAAAAAGGGAGAACAAAGAAGTTCTCAAAGTACTTGGAGCACAACCGATGGAATAATTACGTACATCCAACCAAGCTATTTTCTTACCCAAAACTGCCACTAAGTGAAGAGGTGAAAATTCCTTTACTTACAGATTCTCATTTTTGGTCTTTTCTCCAGAAAAATATGATGTGCTTTTTGTTTTGTTTTGTTTTAGGTTTGGCTTTTGTTATTGTCATTAAGAATCTTTAGAAAGATATTTTAAAAAGAAAACAAAGCATTTTTAAATGGAAATAAACTCATAATGATTTGAATGTGAAAGTGTCATTGTTTAAAGGTTTTTTAAATTTAAATTTATTTATTTATTTGATAGAGTGAGAGATCACAAATAGGCAGAGAGGCAGGCAGAGAGAAAGGGAGAAGCAGGCTCCCAGCTGGGCAGAGAGCCTGATGTGGGGTCTTGATGCCAGGACCCTGAGATCATGACCTGAGCTGAAAGCAGAGGCTTTAACCCACTGAGCCACCCAGGCACCCCTGAAAGTGTCATTGTTTAGAAGCAGTTAAGGCACAGTACTGAGGAAGTATCAGCTCTGAGCCATAGTGAGGAATCTAAGAAAACTTTGTCATTTTCTAGCTGGAAGGATGATGTTACTGCTTTTTTTTTTCTTTTTTTAAAGTAGGCCCCACACCCAATGTGAGGTGAGATCAAGAGTCACATGCTCTACCAACTGAGCCAGCCAGGTGCCCCCGCTGTTATGACTGATGTAGAAGGAAAATATGAGATGGAGAGCCATTTTTTTAGAGGTGGATTATTTGCCTTACTGTATTTTTTTTTTTTATCCAGTAAAATTTAAAGGGAACTCAGCAATTTAGGTGAAAATGAAATAGCAGGATTAGATGAGACTAGAGCAGCAAGAGTACCTTGTCTTCAGTGAATAATCTTTAGTGTATCACCTGAAGGCTAATAGATTCTTAATATGTGTTTGTAGATGATAATGCATCACCAGCTTTAGATCACAATACAGATTTACTTTTCATAGTATTGCTGGTGCCTACTACAGGATCTGGCATATTTTAGGTGTTTAGTAAATATTGGCTGGTTGAATTTTTTTTTTTTTTTTAGGATTTTAATTATTTGAGAGAGAGAGAGAGAGCTCGTGAGAGCAGGGGGAAGGGACAGAAGCAGAGGGAGAAGCAGACTCCCTGCTGAGCAGGGAGCCCTATGTAGGGCTAGATCCCAGGACCTGAGATGAAGGCAGACGCTTAACCAACTTAGCCACCCAGGCACCCCTTCTGATTGAATTCTTATTAGTATTAAAAAATGAATTTATGTTACAGCTGATATATTTCTTAGCTAAGTAGATCTACTGGGAATGGAGACCACGAGACCACCTGTTGCCACATAGCTTGAGTATCAGAACTGAGAACTCAGGCCATCTGCACTAACATGACTTTTCTCTTGTAATAAATTCTTGCCCAAGAGGATAAGGCCATAAACAAATAACTAACTTCATTGTTTATTTCAGGAAATTCCTGCAAACTAGTTAATCTGCATGAACAGCTCGCTCTTCCTGGCAAATATTGGTTAGCCGAAATAGATGGTTTATCTGGGCAAATACTTCACTTATGGAACTTATGAAATACTTTACTTAAGGAAAAACATCTTGGTTATCAGGACTTGTTTCAAAATCATTGTAGTGGTGTGCCCACCAATTAGGGTGTCCACCTGTCTCAGTTTGCCTGAGACTGAAGGGGTCCCTGGGATGTGGGATTTTCAATGCTAAATCTGGGAAAGTGCCAGAAAACCAAGGACAGATTGGCCACCATACCACCAGCCCTAAGCTATTATGTCAAAACTGCTCAATTTCCCCCAAAGTTCCTTGTCTTAAAAGAGCTGTCCTAAAAAAAAATATAGTAAGGTCTTAAAAGAGCTGTCCTAAGCCATTTATACTCAGACTCCCATAACCTATAAAGTATCACTTGCTATCTTCCTCCTTCTGAGGCTTCTAAGCTCCTGTGAAAGCATTGGTCTCCCTGATTGTAGTAGATTTAATAAATTTAGCTTTCCTTAATCACCAGGTTATTCTGGTGGTCTCTTGGGGGAGATGGCAATTGTTGTATGTATATTTTTGTTTGGCTTATCTTTTCCGTGGGAGTGACAATTATTTAAGGATATTTATTTTAAAACTTACATAAAACATCCACTGTATCAAGGTACACTCAAGTGCTTCTAATGATTTTACTATAGAGAATGATATGCAAGTTACAACTAATATGGGGTTGAGGTTGTCTTGAATAGGGAAGAGGACCATACATATGGAGGTGTTGTTTTACTTCAAACCACAAATGACTGTACAATTTGAAAATAAATTATGGTGATGTATTTAGGTTACAAAGGAATGAAACTTCAAGTTGATCTCAATATAGCAGTATTCATTTTTCTTTCTCTTTGCTTTTTTTTTTTTTAAGATTTTATTTATTTGACAGAGAGAAACACAGCAAGAGAGGGAACACAAGCAGAGGGAATGGTAGCAGGAGAAGCAGGCTTCCTGCTGAGCAAGTAGCCCGATGCGGGGCTCGATCACGACCTGAGCCGAAGGCAGACGCCCAACGACTGAGCCACCCAGGTGCCCCTCTCTTTGCTTTTAAAAGCTACAGCTGAGAGCTACTTTCTGTATATTATTGGAATTTCTTCAGGCTGGGATGGGTGAGAGGAGAGAAGGAAAGACAAAGAGAATTGGTGGGGAGACGAAGCAGTATGGAAAAAGAGACCAAGTAAATACCCTCTGAGTTTAGAGCTCCTGAGATGGGGAACCAGACCTGGGAAGGTAAAAAGTGAGAGGGAAAATATAAATAAAGGAACATGAGATAATTTAAACTAAAGCAAGTCTAAGCATTCTATTTGGTGAAATTGTCTTCTCTGTCTGCAAAAGGAAAAACTATTGATCAACAAAACATTAAGAAAGAAGTCCTAATGCCTTTTGCCAGCTGCCTCAGAAATAGTACACATTTATTCTTAGAAATCCACAAAGTTTTTGTGATACCTGGCCAAAATTCTTCCCTAAGTTTATCAGTGTTTCAGTAATACTCAAGAAATGTATTAATTACTTTGGGAGATTTTTTTTTTTTATGGCTTGGCTGGCCAAAAGGCTTTGTTTCAAACAAAGTTTTTTTTTGTTTTGTTTTGTTTTTTGTTTTTTTTTGTTTTTACAGTCAGATACTTCTGGTAGGGGATGGCCATGCAAGAGCCTATAAGCCTTTAACTATAGCTATATTAAATTTATAAGAATCAATCCCAATAAGATAGATTTTTTTCCATGTAAGTACGATGATGATACTTCACACTGCACACAAACAAGTCCTGAAGTATGGTGATGATACTTCACATAAGTGAAGAAAGTGTACTGAAATGTATTGACATTGGGAAATAAGGAAATTGTAATTTTTTTTCCTTCTAAAGATTTATTTATTTGAGAGACAGAGAGAGAGAGAGCAAGCGAGCGGGTGGGGAGCAGCGGAGGGAGAGAGAGGGAGAAAATCACAAGCACGAGCCAGAGGGAGGGCTTACTCACACAAACCCCACCTCAAGATCACTACCCTGAGCTGAAATCAAGAGTCAGACACTTAACTGACTGAGCCACCCAAGCGCCCCAAACTGTAACTTCTTTTTTTTTTTTTTGTAACTTCTTTTTAAACAACCAACTAAACAATTAACAAAAGCCAAACAAACATAATTAGAATATAAAGGTTAGAGAGAGCAGAACCATGAGGTGACATGGAAGGTAGATGAGTAGAAACAGGTTCTGTGCAATCACTTCTTTTGCGCATCTTTCTCTCCCTCCCGCCCCCGCCCCCAGCAGCCCCTGAGCTCTATATACAATTTCATCACTACTGTAATATTTCATTACAATTTTTCTTTGTGTATTACATGTAATCCACTAGCTTTAACCAAAAGCTATTGAAGATGATTACTTTTATATGCACAAATGCTGTGGATATGTGTGGACCCTATGTTACTATGAGCTCTCTGGGTGGGTGTCATAGCCACTGTGAGTGATTCACGGCAGCTAGAACCTATATGGCTCCGTCTCTAATTTACCACTCTTTTCATTTGCATTTGCTAGTTTTCTAATAATAGCTTGGAGAAGTCTACTGAAGAGCCCTAAGTGAGATATAAGTGTTTCAACCTCTTTTAGAGCTTATTAGTTAAATCTTTCTGTGTTTTTGCTCATCTCATTTTTGTGCTTGGAAGAATGTGGACATTCGGTAAATTCCTCAATTTTGACCTCCCATCACAAGGTCTTGATGGCTTGTTCATACTCCTTTAAATCCATCAACTTCACACATCTGTATTTCTATTAACTCACCTTGATCTCTTCTTTCCCAACAGAATAAACACTACAGACTAACACTGCACATCCAGTAGTCTGAGGTTTACTTTTATTTTTTATAAATTCGGCTGTGTTTGTTTTGTACCAGGGTTACTGCTAGCTACCTCAAATGGATTGGATAGCAGTCTGTCTTTTCTTAGGCCCTAGAACAGTTTATAGGGCATAGAAAATGCCTAATCCTTGACAGTTTCATTGTGCTTTCTACTAATATTCACTGGCCTAGAACTATTTTTGGAGATAATTCTTTAATAACATTTCATTGTGCTTACTCATGTTTGTAATACATCATGAATCTGTTCTGGCAATTTTAATTTTCCAAGAGAACAATTTACATTATTGGGATTGAAAAATATTCAGACATATCCCTTTTCTAATTTACAATTTCTTTTTTGGGGGGTTTCTTTTATGTTAAAATTTTTGGATTTTATATTTGATTATTTTATTATTTGCTTTCCCCTCCCTTTCCAATGATCTTTAGATTTATTTATCAGTTCTGTTTTTTTCTATTTTGCAATTACTAGATTGTGCATTTTTTTCCTTCTGTTTTCTTGCTTGTTTGATCTTTTCCCTAATTTTTTCTTGGAAAGTTGGTTTAAGATTTTTATCATTCCTTCTTAATAATGAAATCATAGAAACCTATTGATTTACCTCTGCAGCGCTGGTCATATTCTGAAAGTGCAATATTTTTAATCTTCACTGTTTAGGTTTTTATTTAATCTGGTAGTGATTATAGAAGACAGTGGGGTATTTTACTTATTTATTTATTTACTAACATTTTATTTATTTATTTTAGAGAGAGAAAAAGAGGGAGAATGTTAAGGGGCTGGGGGAGGAACAGAGCAGGAAGGAGAGGGGATCTGAAGTCAACTACGCACTCAGCATGGAGATGACCCAGGGCTGGATCCCCCGATGATGAGATCATGATCTGAGAGGAAACCAAGAATGGGATGCTTAACCAACTGAGCCACCCAGGCACCCCAACACTGTGGGGTGTTTTAATTACCAAGTGGTAAACATTTAACTTGGCTTTTTAATTTTAGCAATGTGGTGGCTGAAACAATAATCTGTTTTTTTAATGAACAGTTCTCTGGTTAATAGTGAGTTTAAGTATCTTTTGATATGTTTACTTTTATTTTCCTCTTCTGTGAATTGTATGTTTTGAACAGTTTTCTATTCATTGTTTATCTTTTACTTTTGATTGTGGGGCTTCTTTATTTACTTTATATTGCAATCATTTGTTTTTTATACATATTACAAATGCATTATTCTGATTTTTGGTTGGTCAATTAATTTTATTTATATTGCCTTTTATTGTAAAGACAGTCTAAATTTGGACTTAGCTAAATGTATCCATTATTTCTTTCATAGTTTGGTGTGTGGGTGTCTGCAGGCATGCATCCCCCCCTTTTTTTACGATCTTATTTTTAAGTAATTTCTACACCCAGCATGGGGCTTGTACCCACAACCCTGAGATCAGGAGTTGCATGCTCCACTGACCCAGCAGCCAGGCACCCCTGCATGCTTGTATTCTTTAAGAAAAAATTTTCTGGATAATTCTGTTAATTAAAATTGTATTGGATTTCTAGAATAATTTGGGTAGAGTTGACATGTTACAGTCTCAAGTCTTCCCACCTGCACATATTACAAGTTATCCCAGTAACAACTATGGATAGATCATTCTTAACTGACTGATCTGTAATGCTTCTTCTGCAACATCAGGCTTTCTTGTATGTGTGGCTCGACTTCTGATTTCTCTGCTTTTCCTGTGTCATTTACTAGAACTGTAACCATCTCAGTTACTATATACTCCCTGTCTCAGGACTATGTCTTTATAAGTCTTCATATTTGTAGGGCAAGTCTCCCTAACCTGTTCTTCTCTTCTTAAAAACCATGTTGGCTGTTCTTGGCCCTTTGCTTTTCTCTGTACATTTTAGAATTAGTCTGCCAAGTTTCATTAAAAAATCCTCTTGAATTGTAATTGGAATTTTATGGCATTTACAAAATAATCTAGGGATAATTGGCTTTTTATGAAGTATTGACTTTTTAAGTCTATTTATGGGATTCAAATTGTGTCCAGTTTAATTCTATTACAAGCAATACGGCAGTGTTTGTCCCCTTGTGGCCATGTGATATGATCTGGGGCACAGCTCCTGATATATACATGTCAATGGAGGAATGTGAAAAACATAATACTGAGAGACAAAAATGAAGCACAAAAGGAAATGTATAGTAAGATGCCATTAAGTCCAACTTAATGTCTTCCAACAAAGCGTCATAATTTTATCCATAAAATTTGCATATCTTTCATAGGTTTTTTTTTTTAAAGATTTATTTATTTGAGAGAGAGAGAGAGAACACAAGCAAGGGGGCGGGGCAGAGGGAGAGAATATCCAGCAGATGCTCCGCTGAGCACAGAGCCTAACACGGGCTCCATCTCACAACCCCGAGATCTTGTCCTGTGCTGAAACCAAGAGTCGGAGGCCTAACTAACTGAGCCACCCAGGGGCCCCTGAATAATAAAATACCTGAAGGTCTTCAGGACCTTTGGACTGATTTACATCAATATGAGAACTTGTTTTTGATGGAGTAAAAGAAATGTGCTCATCTTCAATTACAGTTTTTTGTTTTTCTTTAAGATTTTATTTCTTTATTTGAGAGAAAGAGAGCACGATCAGGGGTAGGCACAGAGGATGAAAGAGTAGCAGGCTCCCCACTGAGCGGAGAGCTGGACTTGGGGCTCCATCCCAGGACCCTTGGGATCATGACCTGAGCCAAAGGCACTCACTTAACCAACTGAGCCACCCAGGTTCCCCTCCAGTTAGAGTTTCAAGCTCCTGGTGGCCAGCTCTGTCAGAGGGAGGCCACAAAGCATCATCTTCTGCAATTTCACTATCATCAATAATTCTCTTCAGTTCCTCCATTATATTCTTGTGCACGCAAGACTCCTTTCTGGTCATGGTACCATTTCTGTAAGTGCTGTTGTTGGCATACCTAAGCTTTCTGTCCAGAAACCCATGTCCAAACTTGCCTTCATACTCTACCTTTTAGCGCAGGTGGAAATCACTGGCCATAGCCATTTCTGTTCCTTCTGTTTGTGTTTACAATTTAACTCACTCACTTATTTTTACCTTTTTTGTTTTACTTTACTTCAGGTTTGCCTTTCAGATAGCACATAGTTGGTTTTTACATTTTAAATAGTATTTGCCTTTCATCATGGGACTCAAAGCCTTTTGTGCATGTGGTTATAATTGCTATGTGTAGTCTGCTGCTGTCTTGCTTTATATCTTTTGTTTAACCTTGCTCTTTCTTCTGTTTTTGATCTTCGTCATACAGATTTTCTTAAATTTGTTTTATCTTTTCCAGTGATTTGGAAGCAATTCTGTAACTGTTTTAATTTTATAATAGTTTTTTTTATAAGTGTTGTTTTTAGTGAAAATAATTTTTAGCCTATATTTCTATAGTTATCAAAGTAAAAAGTAAAATGCCATATTTTGCTCCTTTTCTTCCTAGTTTTTGTGAGAATAACCAGGGTTTAGACTCAGATGCCACTGAATGACTGATTCAACATTCTACATTCTATTTTTCAGTACATGGGGTGGTGGTAGGAGGTATTATTGTTTACCAATATTTGTATCCCTTTCCCAGAGGAGAATAAATATTCTTGGCCTGTTGATTGACTTCAGGTGTGAATATAGTTGGCTTTGGCTAAAAAAACTTTGAGCAGAAGCATCGTGCGGGGCTCCCAGGCAGAAGCTTAGGAGGCAGCATGTGCCCTGCCATTCTCTTCCCTCTGTCCCTCTGACTGGCATGTTCTGGAGCGTTTCTTTGCCCTCATCCTGAGGGCTTGCTGGACTGAGGGTGACTATTTTGCAGGGCCCCACTGTTGGCCAGCTGGGGATATATGCTGTAGTGAGACAAACTAATCTCAGGTGTTGTAGGCCACTAAGAGTTTAGGATTGTTTGTTACCTCAGCACTACCTACCTTCGCCCAACTGATACAGTGATGTTTGGAGAAGTGTCTCACAAGACTTTGGGAGTTTGTTTGCCTTCAGAAAATTAATCTAGTAAAATCTATCCATAATGTGGTGATTTTGTCTACTTTGGTAGTCAAGCAAGTGATTGTATACATGTCTCCTGGAATAGCCAAGAACTGACTTGGGGCAAAGCAGTTGTGCTTCACAGGAGAGGGATTAGTAGTCTCCTCAAGAGATCCAGGTAGAGAGGCTCTTGAGGACAAAGTATTCAATATCAAAGAGTTTTGGCCTTATCCTGAAAGCAGCAGGAATCTGGTGGAGGGTCTTAAGCACTCATTTATTCACTCAACAAATACACACTGGCCAATGACTCAGTGCTCCTCACTATTTTTAGTGATGGCACCAGCCGTGGGCAAAACGAGTTCCTGCGCAAACGGACCTTCCTTATGTCTAGATGACAATCCACGTCCCAGACACTGTGGTAACACAAGCATAGCCAACTCAATAGTTTCTGAAAGGACTATTATTTATTGCCTTAAAATTTACTATGAGAAAGTTTTGATCAACAGTTGGTGGTGTAATCCATCCCACAAGTATGTATGGGTATGGAACTATGTGAAAGATACATAACGGTCAGCCTAAAAAAACAACATCTGAATGATTTGGGCCAATTTTCCAGTTTGAACTAAAAATATTATAGGCTTGAAATGTATCTTGTGATTAAAATAAATGGTGATGAAAGGAATTTAAATAATATTTGTAATAGATTTTGTGCTCTTTGCTCTGACATTGTGGTTGCTTAATTTAGCAAAAAAAAAGGTAACAGAAATGGAGTTGTCCAAAGAAAATCTCCTGGAAATTTTGGAGTAAACCAATACTGCCAAGATGAATTATTCCAAAAGGCAGAAAGGAAACTGCATTTAAAGAAAGTGAACAGAGGAGGGAGCTGCAGATCGAATTTTAACTATATGAACGCAACTGTTTTGCATTTGAGATTTCTGATATGTACTAATATAAATGATCGCGTTCATTAAAAAATCGTATTACACATAAAAATGACATGTTTCTGTGTCTGTGAATTGGAAGTGTTTGCCTGGAGGAAAAGAGTGCCACAAGGTCAATTCTAGGTTTGTGATTAAAGATAATTACATTCAGAAACTTTTTTTTATGAGGAAACCACGTTTCTGAGTTTACTCCAATCTGGAGGGCAAAACTGAGTAATAATAACACTTGAAAAAGAACAACTATTTCTCTGGCTTTGCCACCATCCAGTCTGCATGACGCTTATCTCTGAAAAGTGGCTTACATGTGATACGCTATGATATTTATTTGCCTCTTTTTTTTTTTTTTAAGATTTTATTTATTTGATAGAGAGAAACACAGCCAGAGAGGGAACACAAGCAGAGGGAATGGTAGTGGGAGAAGGAGGGTTCCTGCTGAGCAAGGAGCCCGTTGTGGGGCTCGATCCCAGGACCCTGGGATCTTGACCTGAGCTGAAGGCAGACGCTTAGTGACTGAGCCACCCAGGCGCCTATTTGCCTCCACTTTCACTGGTTTGCTGATGATACCTTCTGTACGCAGCACCTGGGCAAGGCCCAGTGCTTTCACTACTGGTTCTGGGAGATGTCTACACTGATACTGCCCTGCCATGTTGCGATGGGTGGTACTAATATCTGTTCGAAGGGGCCTTTCGTCACTGCCAATACTGCCGGCGTGGTATCCATTGACTCTCCAAAATACTGGTACCAATGCCATTTTATCCATCGCTACTTTATCCTCTACTCATTTTTCATCCTAAGTAGATCTCTTTAGTCTTATTTCCATCAGGCCTCAATATACATTCAGTCTTGCTTAAAAGCCCAGAATAAAGGCAGCTTAGAATCAAGCTTGAATCTCAAAAACTTTTAGGAAAATTGTATAGTTATCCTTTGCAAAAGTCAGAGATAGGAGAGGGGGACCCGTATTGGTGAATATATCTGAGACAATGTCTAGTCTGAACTTGCTCCTGGAAATAAGATACAAATATTTACCGTAATTATTCCTCAAATAACCTATTATCTATAATTTTTCTCATGTACATTTCAAAATGTAAGCTTGCAGGATGATCTGGTTTATAAGGTTTTTGAGCTCTGATCCCTTTCAGGGGGAAAAAAAACCCCAAATCTGAGATTCTGTTACTGTGAATACTTTTCACTACATTCAATCAACATTATTCATATGATGTGGGCTTTAGGTCCATGAGTAATAGCTGACATTACTTCTTGTACCCAAAACACATATTACGTATGTTTTACTAAAAATATGTTTTGTGCAATCACTTATGCACTGGAAAACAGATGCTGTCACTGGAGCAAAGGGAACTTGCCATGGATGTCAGAGGAGGAGTGATTCTCATCAGAATTCCTCACAGGAAGAAAATGAAGGTTAAAATCCTCTGCAGGATTTCTTCTGCTGATGTTGCCTTCTTAGGAAGAAATGTTGATAACCATCTGTTTCGCATTAGGATATACATGAATCTTGAGATGTGGAAAGTTTTTACAATTAAATTTTATTTTGTTTCTTGAGCAGATTTGTAAACTTGTAAATTCTCCTTTTGTTGGCAGTGAGAAGATGTGAACAGGAACAAACTAGGTGATTTTTCTGAGGAAGAAATGAAAAATGAGGGGCACCTGAGTGACTCAGTCAGTTAAGCAGCTGCCTTCAGCTCGGATCATGATCTCAGGGTCCTGGGATCAAGCCCCGCATCAGGCTCCCTGCTCAGTGGGGAGCCTGCTTCTCCCTCTCCCTCTGCCTGCTGCTCTGACTACTTGCGCTCTCTCTCTCTCTCTGCCAAAATAAATAAATAAACTCTTAAAAAAATTAAAAGAAATGAAAAATGTTTCATAGAAGTTTTAACAAATTGAGATATAATTGACATATAACATTGTATTAGTTTCAGGTGTACAACATAATGGCTTGATATATGTATATATAGCAAAATGATTACCTGAATAAGTTTAGTTAACATCAATCACCTCACAAAGTCACATATTTTTTTCCTATGATGAGAATTTTTAGATCTACTCTCTTAGCAACTTTGAAATACACAACACAGTATTGTTAACTATAACCACCATGCTGTGAATTACATTGCTAGGCTTTACTTATCTGGAACTTTATATCTTTTGACCATCTTACTCATATCCCCATCTCCCACTCCCATCTCTGGTAACCACTAATCTGTTCTCTGTATCAGTGAGCTTCTTCTTCTTCTTCTTCTTTCTTCTTCTTCTTCTTCTCTTTCTCCTCCTCCTCCTCCTTCTCCTTTTCCTTCTTCTTCTTCTTCCTCTTCTTCTTTTCCTCCTCCTCCTCCTATTTGCCTCCACTTTCTTCTTCTTCTTCCTCTTCTTCTCCTTCCTCTTCCTCTCCCTCTCCTTCTTCTTCCTCTTCTTCCTCTTCTCCTTCCTCTTCCTCTCCTTCTTTTTCCTCTTCCTCTCCTTCTCCTCCTGTTCTTCCTCCTCCTCCTTTTTCATCCCACATATAAGTGAGATCCAAAAGTATTTGTCTTTCTCTGTCTGACTTATTTCACTTAGTGTAATGCTTTCAAGGTCCATCTGTGTTGTTGCAAATGGCAGGATGTCCTTCATTTTTATGGCAGCATAATATTCCACTATATTATTGCGCATTGTTGGTGGGACTGTAAGTTGGAATAGCCACTAGAGAAAACAGTACAGAGGTTCCTCAAAAAATTAAAAATTGAATTACCATATGATCTAGCAATTTCACTTCTGGTATTTATCCAAAGGAAACAAAAATCACTAACTCAAAGAGATATCTGTACCCCATGTTCACAGTAGCATTACTGACATTATCCAAGACATGGAAACAAACTAAGCATGCATCAACAGATGATTGGATAAAGAAAAAGTATATGGGGCACCTGGGTGGCTCAGTGGGTTAAAGCCTCTGCCTTCTGCTCAGGTCATGATCTCAGGGTCCTGGGATCAAGCCCCGCAGAGGGCTCTCTGCTCAGCAGGGAGCCTGCTTCCCCCGCTGTCTCTGCCTGCCTCTCTGCCTACTTGTGATCTCTCTCTCTCTGTCAAATAAATAAAATCTTTAAAAAAAGTTTACATATACACATACACATATATATATACACACAGAGACACAAAAATTCACTTTATTCTGATTGTCACACATAGTCACATACTATCAAATACACATCATGCCTTATCCAGAATAATGATAGTGTAATAGTAATTTGCATATGGCCAAACTACTTTCCACATTTTTTGATAAAGGCATCAGACAGGAGAGTATAAATACATTTTTTGTTTGGCAATGATTATAGGATTTAACAAATAAGTGTTATCTTCCAGGAATTTGAAGTAGACATCTGTGAATAAAGAGATTTTTTTTCCCCTTGGTCTCTGAATGCTGTAAGAAGTAGGTACTCTAGCTGGAAAGCCTCAATTTCAAACATGTGTGATGGTGGCTGACAGAATTATGGCCCGCCCCTAAGAAGATTCATAGTCTTTGATCCCTGGGACTATGAATATATTACTTTACATGGCAAAGGAGAAATTTGTAGATATAATTAAGATTACTAATCATTTGATGTTAAAAAAGGAAGATTCTTTATTTTCTAGGTAGATCTAACATAAGCACATGAACCCTTAATCCAGAAGAAGGCAGAAGAGCAAGTTAGAGATGCAAGAGAAGTGAGATTTGAATCTCTAGAAGGATTTGGAACACTGTTGCTGGCTTTGAAGGAGGGCGCACAAGCCAAAGAGAGTGGGCACCCTCTAGAAACTGAGAATGACACCTGCTTGGCAACCAGTAAGGAAATATGAACGGTTGTGTCAGCAACCTGAATGAACCTGGACATGAATTCTCCCTCATAGTCTCCAGAAAAGCGTCCATGCCAGCCAGCATCTTGATGAGACTTTAACCTAAGGATTCATCGGAGTCCCTCTGGAATTCTGACCTACTAACTGTGAGATAATAAAAGGGTTTTGTTTTAATTCACTAAATTTATGGTAATTTGTTAAAGCAGGAAACAAATGCACTGTCCATGTGTGGAGGTTGGAAAGAGAGACGCTGGAGATGTCACGACTAAGTTGTCTCCTAAGAATGAACTCGGTTTAAGAGAAGAGGGAGTTGGAGTACTTGAGGTTTTCCTTTGGCAGTGTGTCAGTGGCAGAAGATCAAGACAACACTGAGTGTATAGTGCTGTGTATCTACTCAAATCACTTGCCAATTCGGCTCTGCGGACTCATGCTTAAACCTTAGTTTTCAGGGGCACCTGGGTGGCTCAGTCAGTTAAGTGGCTGCTTTTGGCTCAGGTCGTGATCTCGGGATCCAGCTCAGTGTCGGGTCCCCTGCTCAGTGGTGTGCCCCTGCTTCTCCCTCTGCCCCTCCCTCTGCTCGTGCTTTCTGTCTCTCAAATAATAAACAAAATCTTATAAAAAATTTAAACCTTAGTTTTTAATAAAGAAGTAGTTAAAAAAAAAGAGGTATTTCACAAAAATTTGCACAAGACCCTGAAGCTGTCCATGCTACTTTTTATTATTATTATTTTTTTAAAAGATTTATTTATTTATCTTAGATGGTGAGAGCAAAGAGTCTTAAGTAGACACTGCTGAGTTCAGAGCCTGACCCCCTGTGCGGTTTGATCTCACGACCCTGAGATCAGGACCTGAGCCAAAATCAAGAGTTGGACACTTAACAGACTGAGCCTCCCAGGTGTCCCATGTTGCTGACTTTTACTTAAGTTATATAATTTTCTCAGATAAAATAAAATTACTGAACAAGATGGTATCAAAATCTGTATCTCTAAACCTTAAAATATATGACCTGAGTATAGATTGGGGTTCATGCCCTAATTCACATTAAAAGGTGTTGGAATCCAGCATTACTTAAGAATTTTATATATTGAAGCAATTACATATTTTGGTCTAAAGGGGCTTCTTTTGATTCAAAATCTTGTATTTTCCCAAGGGTAATATAACTTAGCTTAATACTCTTTATATGCCGCACTTGGGACTATAGAAATTTCTTTTTACCAGAGTAAGATGCATTAAATAGATGTCAAAAAGCCCCACAAAGTCCTGAGAAAAAGATCTCCAAGTTACATTACGACTTCTGTGAAAATCTGGAAATGATTAATGAAATCTTGGCTAGGCTATGACTTTATGTATGTAAACTTTCCTAATCCTTGTTTTACTGTTGTAGGTTGCTTCTGCCAAAAGTTGCAAAATAAAAATTGTTTATGCGGATTTTTAAGCTTTCTAAAAATGTAGTTTCACGTGGAAGATTTGGGACTGGGGTGATTCCAGGAACGAGCAGAACAGGGTAGAGATGTGTAAGAAAAGGGGGGACGTGAAAAAAGCATGGGGTACCTCCCCAAGTAGCAGGGAGTAAACATCCTGACTGCCTTGCAAAGCTTGTGTTGAAAGAAATGAAAGCTATTACTGGGGCCAGTTAGATTGTGAGTTAGGGTTCAGTGTAGGAAACAGACACCACCCTAGATAATCAAAGCTGTAAGGAATTTAATAAAGGGGATTAAATACTTCAAAATTTTTAGAAGAGTCAAAGAGAAGATAGCATGCAGGGTATCCAGGAATGTCTTTAGAATAACAGAGAACTGGCCTACAGGGGAGCTACCAGCATAAGGCCACATAAAAACTATCCCAAAGTCAAGATTATCATCTCTAATGCTGTGCTTTTGCCTCTGGATACGTAGGAAGCCAAAAAATGAATACACATAGCTATGCATAGCCTCTCCCTTTAGGGATCCAGCTCAAGATGCTGTTGTCTCTGCCAAATGGCCTTTAAATAGCCAGGAAGCAGGGCGCCTGGGTGGCTCAAATGGTTAGGCATCTGCTTTTGGCTCAGGTCTTGATCCCAGGGTCATGGAACCGAGCCATGCATAGGGTTCTCAGCTAAGTGGAGAGCCCACTTCTCCCTTTCCCTCTGCTGCTCCCCCTGTTTGTGCCCTCTCATTCTTTCTCTGTCAAATGAATAAATAAAATCTTTTTTTTTTTTAAAGATTTTATTTATTTGACAGAGAGAAATACAGCGAGAGAGGGAACACAAGCAGAGGGAATGGTAGTGGGAGAAGCAGGCTTCCTGCAGAGCAAGGAGCCCGATGTGGGGCTCGATCCCAGGACTCTGGGATCATGACCTGAGCTGAAGGCAGACACTTAATGACTGAGCCACCCAGGCGCCCTGAATAAATAAAATCTTAAAAAAAAATAAATAGCTAGGAATCTGAAACGGTCATTTCCAAGGTAATATTTGCTAGCAGACTGCCAAGAATTGACTGGATGATTTCCCCTGATTGGTTTCTGCCCTTCGAATCTCGCCCATTGGCATAGCTTGCACACAAAGCCTTAGGTCTAAGGGAGTCAGACTAATAACTTCAGCATTCTGGTTTCTCCAACTACAACACAAATGGATAAGACTTCCACACATTTCTCAACTTCATGGAAGGCTGCGACCACAATACTAAGGAATTTAACTCAATCTTAGAAAGAAAAATAGCTCACCTATGTTGAGTGCTTACCATATTTCATGAATACTTCAAAGCACTTTTATATATATATATAGTATCTTGTTAAATTTTCTCAAGAATTCTATGAGAAATTATCCCCTATTTACACAGGAGGAAACAGGCACAGAGAGGTTAAATTACTTGACAAGGGTCACAGATCCAGTAGCTGGAATTCATGAGCGATGTCTTCGATACCATGTTATGTTGCTTCTTGAAGACAGAATCGAGGAAGGATACCTGGAGGTGTTAATGTCTCAGTTAAGTATTGAGCAGGAGTAGTAGTTTTCCAGGTGAGAGAGATAGGAAAAAGCTTTTTAGGAAAAGCCATGGAGATATGATGGAGCAAGACTCATTCAGTAAATTGCTGGTAGTTTTGTTCAGCTGTTCTGTATGGCATGGGATAAAGTAGTAAAAGATGACATTACAAAGGCATATTAGATCCTAATAGGTCTCTGAATTCTGCCAAGACATTTGAATTTTAAACTTAAAACTTAAAAAAAATTTTAAAAATTTTCGTTTTTGAAAGATTAATACAATTACATTATAGAATATGACTTAGACGGGGGCAAGACAGTAGTTGTTTAGGAACTGATATTGTCTGGATGAGAAATGAAGAGAGGGGTGGAAGAACAAGAGGACACAAGGAAAGTGTAGGTAGTAGGATCACAGCCACATAGCAACCAATGGGAGGTAGAGGAAAGAGTGTGAGATTATCCCCAGATTTCTGGTCCCAGTACCATTCATTCAGTCATGGGTGGGTGGGGGAAGGTAGGTTCCATTTTGGACATACTGAAATTGAAGTACCTGTGGGATATGAATGGACATGGTTGGAAGACCCTTGACTCCAGCCAGTGAAAGTGAAGAGTAGAACCAGAAACATTCTGACTATAAAAGACTCTGCTCTGGATAGCCCCAGAAGGAAAACATATCTCCAAGGAATCTGTGGCTTAAGGAGAGGTTATTGGGCTAATGTTGTTAGGCCTCACTCAGACACCTTTTCTCATTGTGGACAAAAAGAGATATTCATCATTCCTCTGGAGAGCTATGAAGGCTAAATACAGCCATTATTTTTTAGTTAATGACGATGTGTGCCTTACATCCTTGGGGGAAACTATCTCTATACCCTTTTGCTTGACTGAGAACTAATCTACCAGACTTGGGGCAACCATCCTAAGACTGTCACTCTTTAGAGTGACAGGTTTTTTAAAAGAAGAAAATTTCTCCCCACCCATCTCCATTGCCATAAAATAGGATTAGGATGGTAAGTACTTAGTGTTTTGTTGACCACTGTAAGAATTAGAAAGAATTTGCATTTTAGCTGCTAGTAATAGAGAACTGATTAGAGAGATATAAACACATGAATATTTTTTCTTTCATACAAAAAAGTCCAGAAATTGATATTTTAGTGCTAGTGAGGCAGCTTCCCTGAAGTCTTCAAAGAGTCCACTCTCTTTGAACATTTTCAGGCCACATTAGCTCATAGCTTTCTTCTATAAAATAGATTTATGGTCCAGATAGTCCTGATCTCTAGCCAATATAACCACATTTCCAGGAAGCAGGAAAAAGGAACAGTTGAGGGGCCAAAAGAGCCTGTCCAATAACCTCTGTTTACATGTCACTGGCCAAATTGGGTCACACACACAAACCAACCAGCTACAAAGAAGGCTGGGAAATGTAGTCTTTTAGTCAGGCCCATTACTATTCTGAATAAAACAAACAAACAAACAAACAAAAAATGAGAGTGGATATTGGGTAGATAACCAGCAGTCTCTAACACAGAGTGATCCCAAGAATCAACGGTGTTTGCAGTTAGGCAGTGATGAATCAGAGATTGAGAAAGACTGAGAAAACAAGAAGTGTGGATTTTGAACAAAAAATAAACAATAATTTTCTTGCATTTGATAACTCCTTTGTAACTAAAAATTAGTTAGGTTATCAGACCCAAGGGTCTGTGGACCTATGTCCCCAAATGGGCTTTTTGAGTTTCAAAAAATTTTTTTGGAAATTTCTGTCTATAGCAAGCAATTTTCTAGGGTAAGAGTTCATAAGGTTTCTCAGATTCACAAATCCATCAATGCATACTGAAAGGGTAGAACAGCTGTCCTAGAGCATACAATCCAAGCAACTGGAAAATTCCTTCATACTTGGATTCAAAAATATTTTCTCCTGTTCCATCTTCTCATGTCAATGATTCAGCACACAGAAAATAGTGCATTTTGATTATGGAATATACATTCAGTTCTCTCTCAGTCTAAAATTCCCTCTGCCAATTTTTTAGTTAGTGAACGCCTACTTAAGCCCTAGAAAACAGTTAAAATATCATTTCTCCTGGAAAACCTTCCTTTTATTTTTTTCCTGGAAAACCTTCCTTAACGCCATACATAGAATTGTTTTCTCTTCTGGGATTTTATAGTACTGATAATGCCTAAGATAACAACATTAGAGATAAGGCTGTCACCACTTAGAAAGCTGGATGGAGAGGGTATGGGGTTAGACATGGAACAAATGGAAATTAAATGAGGTATGGATAAAAAATATAGTTTTATCATTGGGAATGAAGGGCTCTGGCTGCCAAGAGAAATGGGAATGAGTATGAATTACATGGCTGAAAACTACCAATCTGACAAATTTTTTATGCCATTTGGGCATTCTTCCCCACCCTTTTAAAAACGATTTCATTTATTTGATAGAGAAAGAGACAGAGAGCATGAACTGGAGGGAGAGGGAAAAAAAATCTGAAGCAGACTTCACTGAGCATGAAGCCGGATGCAGGGCTCAGTCCCATTACTAAGAGATCATGACCTGAGCCGAAACCAAAAGTCAGTCGCCCAACCAACTGAGTCACCCAGGTGTTCTCTTCTTTTTAAAGCATTTTGTTGAGGTATAATTGACATAAAAAAAAACTGTACAAATTTAGTGTATATTGGGCCCCCCTTCCTCCCTCCCTCCCTCCCTCCCTTCCTTCCTTCCTACCTTCCTTCCTTCCTTCCTTCCAGTATACAGGCCATTCTTGATCCATTCTACTAAGACCTTATATTTGAAGTAATGAAACATAATATTATCTTTTATGCATAAGCATGGTTCAATTCTATTTAATAAAACTGTAATTATGTCCAAGACTCTCTTCTAAACACCACAAGACTGACAAAGATCATGAAATATACAAAAATACCTTTTAAAGACTCTTAGAGTATGGAGAACTCTGAGCAAGATCGTAACTATAACACTGGAGAGAATATAATGAACATTAGGAGAAAGTCCAAATAAAGTGGGACTGTAATAGGAAAAAAATTAATATTTCAGAGTGGGAATCATGAAATTTTTATGAAGGAAGTAATAGGTGAGACAGACTTTCAAGAATGAGGCAGATTTCCAGGGTTATAATGTTGCAGATGATCCAGAGTAAGCATGAGTAGAGCGAGAAAGTCAGTTTTTGAAACCAACCATGATCATCCAGCTTGGCTCAACTACAGAGAATGGGTGGAGGAAGAGTGGAGTCAAGTCTTGAAAACTTCCTTGAGTTGTATTTTGGAGGAACCTGAATAATAAGACCAAAGAGTCTGTGCATAACCTTAAGAAGTTGTAATTAAAAAAAAAGTAGCTGGCATTTGTTATCATTTTGGCTGCCTAGTACTTGGAGCCTTTTTGGGGAATTCTCTTCCTTATGGGTCTCAGTGAAGGGCAAAGACTTAGAGCTCACATAAATGTTAAATATTTGCTTTTCTAGTTTCTCTTACAGTACACACAGTTATGTGACCCAGACTCTATTGCCCAACATCAGACCTTGTCTCAGAAACGAGCGCCATAGAAAAGAAGGGTCAGGAGCTCTCTTTCACCCCGCAGGCGCAGTAGCAGGGCTGCAAGAAATGGCGGTGGTAGTGGACGAAGTGCATGTGAGCTCCTGGTGCAGAAGCTGGAGTGTTGTGAAGGCAGCAGCTTGGGGTGGGGGAGGTAGCGCTGTTTCCTGCTCAGAGAGCTCTGGGGAGGCTGTGCATTGCTGCTGGCTTCAAGTCCTCTCGATATCAATTCACCAAAATTCTTTACAAACATTTCATTACAGAAAATTTCAGACATGCAAGAATAGAGATGAGATTCAGTTTTGATTTTTGGCAAGAATACTTTATAGGTGGTACTTCCAATCATAACAAATCAGAAGGCATAAAATGATCAGTTGTTCTTTTTTTGTTTGTTGTTAAGATCAGTTGAGGAGGTTTGGGTGTTCTCACTCTGGTCCATCTAGAGTAAGGTTCCAATAGGGCTTTTTCCTGGTAGGACTGCTGGCATTAAATGTTGGTGTGGTGTGAGTAGGAAATTAAGGTTATCCAAAGACAGGTTTATGGGAACAACTTATATCTGTTCATTATATTTTTTTGTGGCCCTTCCTTTGTTGGAAGGGCCACAGAAATTGTGGCCCTTCCTTTGTTGTAAAGGACTCCTCCTTTAAATGTCAGAGTGAGCAGGCTGCCCTCGAAATTTGTAGTTAATGGGCCACCTGGGTGGCTCAGTCGGTTAAGCATCAGACTCTTGGTTTTGGCTCAGGTCATGATCTCTGGGCTGTGAGATCAATCCCTTGGGATTGGCGCAGAGTCTCCTTGAGATTCTTTCCCCTTTCTTTTCCCTCCATCTCTATTCCTCCCCCTGCTCACAGGTGAGCTATTTCTTTCTCTCAAATAAATAAAATCCTAAAAAAAAAAAAAATTTGTAGTTAACATTACTGTATTATATACTTTAAGTTACTATGATTAAAAATCTGGTTTTTTGTTTGTCTCTATTTTTTTTCATTTTTATTGTTTCTCTTGTTGATGTGATATATCATGTTGATTGATTTGCAAATATTGAACCACCCTTGTGTCCCAAGAATAAATCCCACTGATTGTGGTGAATGACTTTTTTTTTTAAGTTTTTATTTAAATTCCAGTTAGTTAACATACAGTTCAATATTAGTTTTAGGTGTACAGTATAGTGATTCAACACTTCCATACAAGATTTGGTGCTAATCACAAAAAGTGCACTCTTTAATCCCCATCACCTATTTACCCACGCCCTACCTCCCCCCTGGTAACCATCTGTTTGTTCTCTATAGTTAAGATTCTATTTCATGGTTTGCTTCTCTCTCTCTTTTTTTCCCCTTTGCTCATTTGTTTTGTTTCTTAAATTCCACATATGAGTGAAATCATATGATATTTGTTTTTCTCTGACTTACTTCAGTTAGCATAATACTCTTTAGCCTCCATCCATATCATTGCAAATGGCAAGATTTCATTCTTTTTTATGGCTGAGTAATATTCTATTGTGTATGCATATGTGTGTGTGTGTGTGTGTGTGTGTGTGTGTATGTGTATGTGTGTGTGTGTGTGTGTGTGTGTGTGTGTGTATACTGCATCTTTATCCATTCATCAGTTGATGGACACTTGGGCTGTTTCCAAAATTTGGCTATCGTAGATAAGTGAATGACCTTTAAAATGTATTATTGGATTCAGTTTGCTAATATTTTGCTGAGGTTGTTGCATCTATGTTTATCCGAGATATTTCCCTCCAGTTCTCTTCTTTTTGTAGTGTCTTTATCTGTTTTTCACATCAGGGTAATGCTGGCCTCATAGAATGAATTGGGAAGGTTTGCTTCCTCTTCTATTTTTTCGAACAGTTTGAGAAGGATAAGTATTAACTCTTCTTTAAATGTTTGGTAGAATTCATCTGTGAAGCCACCTGGTCCTGGAGCTCAGTGTTAGGGTCTGTGATCAAAGAAACGAGTCTGATACAAAGTGAAGTTCAAGCAAAGCTTTATTCCAAGCACCAAGCATCGAGAATTATACTTACCGGTCAGGGCCATCTCTATGGAGAGAACGACCCCGCCTAGTCTTACAGGCTAACTTTTATAGGCAAAAACTGCAAACTGCAAGTTGACCATAATTACGTAGTTGCCTAGGAGTTGTGCATGTGTTTGTTTTGTTTCCACCTGTGACTGTTTCCACCCGTTCGGCTCACCTTTGTTTCCTGGCCCGTTACCAGGGACCAATACCAGGAACTGATACCAGGTGATTCCTGGAAGGGAGCCAATAGACAACAGTATGGCTGGCCAGGCGAAAATGGAGTTGCTTTAGCTAAGTAGGTCCTAACACTTAGTTTGTTGGAAGTTTTTTGATTATGGATTAAATTTCATTGCTGATAATTGGTCTGTTAAAATTTTCTATTTATTTCTGGGTCGGTTTTCGGAGGTTAAATGTTTTTAGGAGTTTGTTCATTTCTTCTAGATTGTTCAATCTGTTGGCGTATAATTTTAATAATATGAAATAGGTCTTTTGGATTACTACTACACCAGGTTGTTTTTTTTTTTTTTTTTTTAATGGCCACAATTGCCAAACTGTGAAAAGAACCAAGATGCCCTTCAACAGATGAATGGATAAAGAAGATATGGTACATATATACAATGGAATATTATGCCTCCATTAGAAAGGACGAATATCCAACTTTTGTATCAACATGGATGGGCCTGGAAGAGATTATGCGGAGTGAGATAAGTCAAGCCGAGAGAACCAATTACCTTATGGTCTCACTTACATGCTGAGCGTAAAGAAAAACATGGAGGGCATTGTGAGAAGGAAGGGAAGGGAAAAAGGGGGGAAATCAGAGGGGGAGATGAACCAGGAGAGACTGTGGACTCTGAGCAACAAACTGGGGGTTTTGGAGGGGAGTGGGTGGGGGTTGGGGGGAGCCTGGTGCTGGGTATTGAAGAGGGCACATATTGCATGGAGCACTGGGTGTGGTGCATGAACAATTAATCTTGTAACACTGAAAAAATAAAATAAACATATTTGGGGAAAAAAATAAAGATGAGAACACTGAAAAAAAAATACACCAGGTTTTTAGAGGAAATAATACAGTATAAGGACACACCTTTGTCTATTAGTTGCCCTGGGAGTACCAAAATACATGTAAGAAAATGCTTCATTTATGATGGCTCTTATCATCCCTTGCTCATCCAGGATCCTAGTCTGGAGCCCTGCAAAGTCTCTGTGGCCTATTATTTCTGATATCCTCAAGTGGTGAAGTAGGAAGACATCTCAGATACTCTCTTCAACAGGTCTGTTCTAGTTTTCCATGATCTCTTCTTGCCAAAGTGCTTTAACACTACTTCTTTTGCCAGTGCCCTTTTTGAGAAGGATGATTTCCAGACCATCCATTGGTAATATTAGAGTCCGTGGGGTATCCCAAATTGCACTAAGCCCTTGGTAGAGTGAGGATCAGTCATGGCCCTCTACAAGTGCTGTTCGACATTTTATTAACACAACACCAAATGTACTCTCCATACACTCAGAGACTCATGAAGCCTTTCATTAAATTAACTTCTTAAGAATCTACCCCTACATAGGATCAAATCCAGCTGTTCAGACCACTAGCAGTTGGCTATTATTCCATCCTTCTTCACCATCTGTCTCTCAGGTCTTCCTGGAACTTTCATTCTTCTTTCATACCCTCTCACATCCAAGACAAACACCAAACTCTTATCCAGCAACTCATGGACACACAGATGATTCAAAAAGAATTGATCATTGCAGACAGTCTCTGCTCAGTAATGAGGTTATATAGGTAGTCAACACTAATTTGTAAAGGAATAATAATTTCATTAGTTGTGTCTAGTTATCACTAGAATATGTAAGAAAACAAAAGACTGTTGTTATCCTTAAGTCCAATATGGGCCCCTCATGTCATATGTGTCATATCACACAGCACCCATCAATCCTATAATCTAAGTCATCCCAGACCTTTATACCATTCACCATCAATGATTAAAATAGTCACCCATGATGCCGCTTCATTTCCCCAAGACTGTCAGAAACGGTAGTACAAACAAGAGATTTTGACATAGTCCCATGTGAATATAGATGTAAATTTTTATCTAGTCACCGAGAAATACAAATTTTGAAATGTTCAATTCTTTTTAATTCATTCTGCAGAGCAGGCCTCTTTCCATTCACAACCACCGTCAGTTCAATTACTCTGCACTGATCCTGATTTTTAGTCTAGGATCTGCTGAACCCTGTTACTTAAGTATTGGGCCAAAGAATATTTAAGGTTCCATCTAGTTCTAAATCGCATGATAATATCCTCAAAGCATAAACACTGTGCTTTAGTTCTAAATTGCACGATAATATCCTCAAGGTATATACATTGTGGGGCTGATAAACACAAAATTAAAGAGAAAAAACAATGTTATCTAATAACTGAAGGAGCAAAGAGGAAGGAAGACATTAGGGAATAATTACTGGAATCATGGTTTTGGAGCTGGGACGTGAAAGAATAGGTTTGGCTGAAAAGATTTGGGGTAAGGGCAATCCTCAGAAGAGACAACCACACTAGTGCCTTTCAGGGAAGAACTTTTTCTGCTCTGATTCTACTGGGTCTTTCTTCTTCTTCTTTTTTTTTTGCTCCCTTTTTGGCAATTTGCTTTCACCAATTACTTTACACTTAATGCTATCTTGTCACAAATGAATTAGTGTTTTAAACAAAGCAATTTATTGCTTGACCACTGAGCCAAATACAGCTGGGCTTAATTGATTAACATGGATATTTGGGCTTTGCTTAATGTTGTTTCAAAAATTAAATTTTCAATCTGATTTACTATTCTCAGAAATTTTCATAAGAAATAATCTAGTGCTTTAAGCTCCTTGGAGTGTGAAGAAGCGCATTAAAATTGATTGAATGGTAATGCTTTCCCTAATGAGCCCTGTTTATATTCTTCTTCCAGCATGCTTGTTGCTTATTAAATTAACTCTATTTCACTTGTCACTTTCAGTCATGGAAAAATGGAGCTCACTTTGTGCTCTTTTGAAAGCAAACATCTAAATTTGCTTATTATAGCATA
>CM053611.1:64576912-64595043 GCA_028646535.1 Procyon lotor
ATTGTATATATGTACCATATCTTCTTTATCCATTCATCTGTTGAAGGGCATCTTGGTTCTTTCCACAGTTTGGCGATTGTGGCCATTGCTGCTATGAACATTGAGGTACATGTGGCCCTTCTTTGTAATGCATCTGCTTCTTTGGGGTAAATACCCAGTAGTGTGATGGCAGGGTCATAGGGTAGCTCTATTTTTAATTTCTTGAGGAATCTTCACACTGTTTTCCAAAGTGGCTGCAAGGATTCTACTTCTATAACTACCAGAACTATTCTGTTAAACATCATTTTCACCTATAGTAACAAGTTTGGGTTAGAATATGTAGAACACTGAATGGAAAATTACATCAAGCTAACAAAACCCAGTCCCATTTCAATTTTGCTTCAGACTTAGAGTATTACCTTGCACAGGTACACAAAACTTTGAGTTTAATAGTCTCTTCATTTTCACCACCATTGTTGTTTTGTTGGTGGGAGTGTTGGAGAGTTAATGCATTTTCAAAACTTAGTTTATTCTTTTATCTCTGTTGTGTTTTTGAAAATATAATTACTTAACTAGGTTAATTTTATGCCCTGGAATCAAGTGATACATAGTTTGATATTATAAATTATTGCTTGGTGACCAGAGCCAACTATTTTAGGTACATGAAGTGAGTTTAAATAGAATTTTGAATATGAACTTTATTTATTATAACCAAATTGGTGTCACTTCCTTTGTGGAGGCTTCCCTACTATCCTAGAAATATCATTTCTCCTTCCTAATCCTGTACCTTGTATAGCCAATGTGGCAGACATCATAGTATACAGTAGCTGTTTTCTCTGTTCCCTACTGAACTATAAGTTTCTTGATGACAAGGAGCCAGGCCTCATTCATCCTCAGAGGCAATAGGGTGAAGAATGAGTAAATAAGATACAGGCTCAGAAACCAACGAGCCGGGTTCAAATCCAGATCCAATCACTGCTGTCTCTGTGGACTTAATCTTTTTCTACCTCAGTTTTCTCAGCTATAAAGTGGAAATGATAGCTTGTATATCGGTGTAGTATTAAATGAATTAATACGTGTAATTTGGATCAATTCAAGTTTTATAGACCTAAAGTTTAAACAATTTTGTGGCACTCCTTAAGAGAGAGAAAAAACTTAACATGAAAATAAATATATTGAAAATGGGAAGGAAGTAACAAGTTACAAATTGTAAAAAACTGAAGAATATTAAAAATATCCAATAGAGTCCAGAGAAATAACAAAGTACTTTAAGAAAATAAATGGCCTAACACATTCTATATTTTTTTCCCTGCTTTTCTGGGCTATATGTTCCTTGATTGTTTTCTCATGTAAGTGATTTTATATTATTTATCAAGATAATAGAAAGATTGTTTTCTTTTCTCTAGCATAGTTGATGGAAACTTGTTTTTTATTTCTGATCATTCAGTAATGTTTATTTCTGCTTCATAACTCACTGGTAGTGTCATACACATTTTTAGGATTATTCTCAAATTTGGGAGAGTCTTTATCAAGACTTTGGATAAAGGAAAGACTTTATCAAGGTACAGTTTCTGGCCTACCACTTCGCATTGCAATGCCTGGTGAATTTGCACAGTGGCCATTAGCAATAGGCCTGCAATAGATGAGCATTACAATTTGAGGAGTGACCGCGAAACCAAAGAAAACCAAACTCTTCTGAATCCAACTAAATATATGCTTAATTTCCCCCTTTAAATTCCAAACGCTTCCTCTGACACATGAATACTTGCAAAACCGAAAAAAGTATTTGATCTGGTGAACACATCACTAGAAACTCTCCTAGGGCCTTGAGAAGGGCCAGTGGGAGTGAGGGACTCTAACTGAAGCTTTGTTAGCTTCATAGCAAACCCACCTGTGTCAATAATAAGACCTGGGATGAGAAGTGACTACGCCAGCACAGATGGCATAGGACATGAGCAGGGGTCCGTCAAAGACCCAAACCACTAGATGTTTTTCTTCTTTCTCCTGTTTAAAAGTTAATTCTTCAGGGAGCGCCTGGGTGGCTCAGTTGGTTGAGGGTCTGACTCCTGACTTTGGCTCAGGTTATGATCTCATTGTTGTGAGATCAAGCTCTGGGCAGAGCCTGCTTAAGATTCTCTCTCACGGGGCGCCCGGGTGGCTCAGTCAGTTGAGCATCTGCCTGGGGTCATGGTCTTGGAGTCCTGGGATCGAGCCCCACAACAGGCTCCCTTCTCAGTGGGGAACCTGCTTTTCCTTCTCCCTCTGCCCCTGCTTGTTCTCTCTTTCACTCTTTCTCTGTCTGAGATAAATAAATCTTTAAAAAAAAAAGATTATCTCTCTTCCTTTGCCCCTCCCACCGCCACTTATACACATACTCTCAGTCTCTCTCAAAAAGAAAATGAAATTCCTCAATGTGGAAAAAGTTAAGACTGATACCAGCCTCCCTTAAGCCTCTTCCAAGCCCCTGTGACTAAACTTCTGAATCATTTCACCCTCTCTGCTGCTGCATGGTAGGTACGCCACACCTTTCAGAAACACAAGGAAGAAGGGGGCTGAAAGATACAGCAAAATAACTTTTGAGTTAACTTTCCATAGGGATACTAAAGAGAATATGATAAGATTGCAAGAGCAAATAAATAATTTTGAAATATTGATTCTTGTTTTTATAAAAAAGGAAATCATTTGCTTTATCTACTTTATATGATTAAATTATAAGGATCAGATAAATTTTAGGTACAAAAAGTGAATATGCATATCAGAAGCCTTCAGAAGAATGACTAGCTATTAAATAGAAAGTGACAAGTGGTTCGTGTCTGTGTTTAGATTTTTAAGGATTTGTTATTAATCCTTTACTAGTAATAAAATCAGCAGAAAAGTTACCACTTTATGAAGAATATTCTAATAAACAACATGCTAAGATATGATCTGTCAAAAGAAAAGCTTTGTTGCTTTTTTTTTTTTTTTTTGGAGTAATTTTCCCTAAGACAGTTCTTAATCTGATTTTTTTTTTATTAATCTGATTTTTAAATGTCATGAATTTCTGATTTCCACTCTTTTAGAATGTGGTGAAAATAAGAGGATATTAATTTACCCTTTTCCAAGATGCAGAGTCAGGGGCACCTGGGTGGTTCAGTCAGTTAAGCAACCGCCTTTGGCTCAGGTTGTGATCCTGGGGTCCTGGGATCAAGCCCTGAGTCAGGCTCCCCAGTCAGGCTCCCTGCTCATGCTTCTCCCTCTCCCATTGCCCCTTCCACTGCTTGGGCTCTCTCATGCACTCTCTCACTCAAATAAATAAATAAAATCTTAAAAAAAAGCCCAAAATGCAAAGTCAGTCTATAAATTTAAATTTAAGTCCATGAGTAAACTATAATGAAAGGTACTTTACCATTTTGGTGAAGATTATAGGTTTTCCTCGTCGCTCATCCCTTCTACCAGGTAACACGTCACAACCAAATCACATACTGCCACACCAAAAGGTATTATCAGACTGGTACAAAACAGTTCTGCAACCTGTTCCCGAGGTTATATAAAAGTTTAAGCTATTTCTGCGGCTATTTCAGAAGAACCATGCAGGAAAGTTTTGCTCAAGACAACCAACAGTGACGATATTTAGTGTCAGGGTTAGGCTGTCCTAGTTTGAATGAGGCGACAGAAATCATCCAGTGTGAGGAATAAATAAGCTGTCATTGTGTTAGGCTACTAGATTTTGGGTTTATTTGTCACACATTGGTGAACCTTAATTCACAGATGAGGGTCAATATTTCTTATACTTTCTTCATTTATCAGAGTAGGAAGTGAATGATTAGAGCTTCATGAATTGCATGTGTGAAGAAATTGGCCAGGTATGAGGGGATGTGTGTATACAGGTATACCTAATTTTACTACGTGTTGCTCAGTCACATACACATTTTCTTTCCCTTAGGAATAGCATGGTTCATAGATGACATTATTAAAGTGTTTCAGAAGAGGGTGCCTGGGTGGCTTAGTTGGTTAAGTGACTGCCTTTGGCTCAGGTCATGATCCCGGAGTCCTGGGATTGAGTACCGCATCAGACCCCCAGCTCTGTGGGGAGTCCGCTTCTCCCTCTGACCTTCTCCCTTCTCATGCTCTCTCTCTCAAATAAATAAATGAAATCTTAAAAAAGTAAAGTATTTCAGAAGAGATATATGACATTTGTAGTCAGTTTTAGGCTTCTCTAGGAGAAAGGCTATATTAAAAATGCTGAGTCCTAAAATACTCTGAGTTCCTGATTTTGTTTTTGCCATGTAATCTTCCTCTCATCCTTGTGTAGCAGGAAAGTTTTTTTTTTTTTTTTCAGATTTATTTATTTTGGTGAGAGAGAACGCATGCATTAGCAGAGGGGCAGGGGGAGAGAATCTTCAAGCAGACTCCCCGTTGAGTGCTGACCATGGAGCCAAAGTGGGGCTCTATCTCACACCCCCTGAGATCACTACCTGAGCTGAGATCAAGGGTCCTATGCTTAACTGACTGAGCCTCCCAGGGGCTCCAGCAGGAAAGTATTCTTAATTAAATGTAAATAAACATTTTAGTCCTCAACGTATTTTGCTTTTCCTATACCATCCCATTAAACAACTTTATTTATTTTCATTAAAATCGAAGAATTAAAATTGACTTGAGGGAAGAATAAAGAGCAGCTAAAAAATGGTGAAAAAACCCAAGGCTTTGTAGGTGATACTTAAACTGACTTAGTGCTGTCATCATATCTATGAAAGCCTTTTATTACTATTTTATTTCAAGAAGATGTTTAAGCAATATACTCATTCTTTTAGTAATGCATTGAATTTGATGAAAATCCACTAATATGTTGTTGAAGTAGTTAAAAATCAGAGAGACAGATACACTTGAAATACTGAGGAATCCAAATTAAAAGAAAATTTCATTTTGTTCTTTAGGGTATTTAAACATTTTTTAAACCAAGTTTTTTATTTTAATATTTAAATATTTTATGTGTGACTCTGAGTGTAATTAGAGCATGAACTGCATTTCATGAGCCTTACTCATTTCTGTTGGATGTGGAGGCAGCTTTTTTTTTTTTTTTTTAAAGATTTTATTCATTTATTTGACAGAGGAGAGAGATCACAAGTAGGCAGAGAGGCAGGCAGAGAGAGAAGGGGAAGCAGTCTCCCTGCTGAGCACAAAGCCCGATGTGAGGCTCGATCCCAGGATCCTGAGATCATGACCTGAGCTGAAGGCAGAGGCTTTAACCCACTGAGCCACCCAGGCGCCCCATGGAGGCAGCTTCTAACAGGGCCTCTGATGATCCTGTCTCCTGGTACTCATGCCCTTGTGTAATCCTCTTTCCTTGAGTGTGGACTAAACGTAGTGACTTATTTCTAACAGAATACAGAAAGAGCTACAAGATGTCACCTCTTGAGATTAGATTGCCAAGAGACTGATTTCCATCTCTCTCTCATTTTCTTGCTCTCTTGCTCTCATGGAGGACAGATGCTACATTGTGAGGTGTCCTATGGAGAGGCCCTATTGGGAGAGAGAGATGTGGAACTAAGGGAGGCCTCCAGGCAATAGTCCAGGAGGGACTGAATCCTGCCATTAGCCATGTGAGCTGAGAAGTAGACCCTTCCCCAGTCAAGCCTTTAGATGACAGCCAGCACCTAAACGGCAGCCTTGTGAAAGACTGAGTTTTAGGACCTAACTAAGCTGCATCAAGATTCTCAACTTAATGGAAACTATTACCAAATATTTATTGATTTAAGCTGCTACATTTTGGGGGGGTAATTTGTTAAGTAGCAGTAGCTAATGAATACAGTGGATAAAAATATAGATCGAAAGGTGAAAGATTATAAGATGAATAAAACCACATGTAGGTAAATCAAGTCTGGGATAATAAATGTAAATGAAAAAGCTTTTTCTTTAAATTGTTTTCATGGATCAAAAAATTATTTTCATAGATCAGTGATGCCATAAAAAGTATATGGTGACTACTGGCAGAATGACTAAGGAGTGTATAACTTGATGGTCCCAAATTCATGAGGACGTCTAGGTCAGTACACAAGTAAGTATACAAATTGCATTTATATTGCCTATTTGTTTTGTAACTGTTTGGCTGTGATATTTTCTAGGCTGAGTCGTGCACTCTTAAATTGATTCATCTTTCATGTCTATGAAGATAAATTCTAAGAACAAATATTACTGACCATCTGATTCAAATAATTTAAAGGAATGGTATTAGGTTCATCATCTTTCCTTGAAAGTAATACATGGGAGGGTTGATATTTTACTTTAACATTAATCTACCGTTGCTTTTGACAATAACAACAAGAGATCTGAAGAGAATGTCTGAGAAGTATGAAGGTTGTCTCATTTCAACAAATAATAGACAACTGATTTAAGGAATCCTACTTCATTCCCCAGAGGTCTAATACTTCTGATGGTGTAAATCTGACAGTTACTTTATGCTTTGCACAGATCCTGAGTATTTTAATGAGTGAACAATTCATTCTATAGTAATACCACTCTGACTTACAGTATCTATTAAACTACCCAACGCTGTTCATTCAATTTAAGCAATGACTGATGATCACATTCAGCTATATGATCAATATAACACAGTGATTGAAAACTTTGTGCCATTGATAGATTTTATTTTATTTGTTTTCTTTTCTCAAATGTATTCCCCTCTTCAATCTGGGCCACCACAAAGACACAGAAAGCACAGGGATTTCTTTTCTTTCCTATCCTAGTGTAAATAATTGATTTTAGAAACCTGTAAGTAATAAGCAGGATAAGACAGTTAATATGATTGGTATCCCAATCTCTGTTTGTTGGCCATCTAATGTAAATCAATGTAAAACTGAAAAGATGCTATGAGATATTAATCACTGGAAGAGATTTTTACTATTTAGCCATGACAAGATATGGATATTATTCCATCAGGTTTTCTGGGAAAGGCCAGATCCCGGCTTCATAAGATAACCCATGGAAATACGGCAGCCAGGACCCAAAGACATCCGAACAGTTTTTCAGATCACTTTACTTCGGTGTAGCAGCCCCTTCCTGTGGTGTCTCTGGATCTGAGCTGAAAGATCTCAAGTTAGTGGTTTACTTTTAGTTAAACAGGTGACTTTTGCTAATAGGAATCTTTGATTTCCACAGTGTGCTTGATCCTAGAGCTTGTATTGTCCATTAGAGGGAAAGGAAAATAAAGTAGCATATTGTTGGCAGCACACAATTATCGCGGTGTTTGTGAGCCCACTTTTCATCTACAGGAGAGGGTATAAGATAGCCCTCTCCCAGGAGATGCGCCTACTTTGTGCCCTCACTGTTACTACTGATGGAGATATTGCTTCAGATGAACTTGTCACAAAGCCTGTGTCTAACGTGACTTCTCTGCCTGTCTCCGAGAGTGAAGAGTTTGAGGAGATTATCAGGAGGATGCTACTTACATGTGTAGAGAATGAGAGCAGGAGATCCAGATACATAACTTTGTTCACAGCATTGTTCCTGCTTGGAATCCCACTCTTCCTATAATACTGTAAGCGAAGCATCTTGTGGTAATGTCACAGAACTGGGAGTCAGAGAGATAGATGTAGTGCAAATCCAGGATTTGTCAATTACTAGCTACACGACCTTTGGCAAATTACCAAACATCCATAGGTCTTAGTTTTCAAAATTTTAAAAGGAGAATAATTACACTTAACAAATAGGACTATTATAAGATTCAAATTTTATATCTAGGACAGGGCGTGATGTATATTAGGCATGCAGTGAATGTTTGCTTTTATACAGAATGGCTCACCTCATGAAACTTCTGACCATGCCTAGCTCACTGCGACCATTCGTAACTAATATTTGTGTAGTGCCTTGCAGGTTATAAACTTTGAAAATCTGCTTTCTTATTTGCTGCAGCAGGAGAGAAGGGACAGAGCCTTTGAGAAACGTGCCCATCACAGATAAGAAGTGGCAGAATTAGGGTTCAGGGGTACAATGTCTGGATCCAAAGTCTATATTTTTACCACAATAAAGCACTGCCTCTCGGGGCACCTGGGTGGCTCAGTGGGTTAAAGCCTCTGCCTTCGGCTCGGGTCATGATCTCAGGGTCCTGGGATCGAGCCCCGCTTCAGACTCTCTGCTCCGTGGGGAGCCTGCTTCCCCCTCTCTCTCTGCTTGCTTGTGCTCTCTCTCTCTATCAAATAAATAAATAAAAAAAAAAAAGCACTGCCTCTCAAGTATTGCTTTTACTACTCATTTGGGGCTTATCGCCCATTGCCTTACACAGTACTTCCTTGTGGATCTTTCTGTTCTCCAGTGAGTTAGAAATAGGCAGTATGTTTGATGAATCTCTGTAGCCCTCGCAATGCCCTGCTTCATGCCTGCTCTAAAATTAGGCTGACCTATCCATGGGGACTCTTTGGTTGTAAACAACAGAAGTACATGATTGTGGCTAACCTAAACAGGAAGGAATCTACTGAAATTCTTGCATGCTCATATAATTTATGGGAAGCTGAGAAACTAAACTGGAGACAGGTTCACCCAGGGCTGCTCTGGAGACAGAAGCACAACATGCGGCTAATTATAGGGCAATTGTGTTCAGGACCCTGCTGCTTGGGGGAAAATCAAAGGGTAAACATTTCTAATTTCTGTTTCACCAGCTCAAGGAGAGAGTATTTAAATGGCCTGTTTTGGGACGTGGATATGTCCCTTGTCTAGGGGAAGCTAGGGCATCTGAATAGAGTTCCACCAGACCATACACAATGGGGTAGAGTTAGTTCCTCAAAATGCAATTTGAGTGCTATTGGAAAGGAGAAATGGGTGCTGGGAAGCTAGTCTTTCAGCCCTCAAAATCATACAAGGAGTCTCCTACAAGTGACTAATCGAATTGTTTTTAAAAGCCTTGTTCATTGTTTTCAATTTTGCATGGATCCCAGAAAGTAGAATGAGGAAACAGAGGCAAAACAAGATTAAAGGATTTGCTTTAGGCCACTCAAAAGTTAAGTAATTCAAATCTAGATGAGGAAGCTCAGATTTTTCTCACTAAATCATTCCATATCTTAACATCAGGGACCTCATATTATAACTTAATCATGAATTGAAAACTATAATATGGTGTGTTCAAAGCATATTTCACCATCTAGTTCCACTTACAAAATACATTTCATAGCCTAATAGCAAATGACTACAACAGAAAAAAATACTACTCAATAGTATATGGTTGATTTACATGGAAGAAATGAAAGGATAATTCTATCACAGATATAACCATAAGTAATACATCATATGAATAACATAAGTGCTATATATTTCTGAATCTACAGAAAGGAAAAAGTCTCTCAGAATATTTAAAGGGGCGCCTGGGTGGCTCAGTCTTTAAGTGTCTGCCTTCAGCTTGGGTCATGATCCCAGGGTCCTGGAATTGGAGCCCCGCATCAGGCTCCCTGCTCAGTGGGAAGTCTGCTTCTCCCTCTCCCACTCCCACTACTTGTGTTCCCTCTCTTGCTGTCTCTCTCTTTGTCAAACAAATAAAATCTTTTAAAAAAAACCACTTCAAAGAAACCATAAAGCTGGATTAATAGATTTACATATTTATAATTCATAATAATATGACAATTTTTTCATCCATGGCATCCAGGCAAAAAAATTGTGTTTGCATAAACAGATTTTATGTTATTAACAAACCTTTCAATAGAGATAATTAACAATTTAAAATCTACTAGAAGGAGTCTTTGTATCTGAGACTCTAGACTTCTATAACCCAGCTAAAGGAATTAATTTTCCTCGGGTTTTGAATGGGAAAAGGCAAATATTTTCTCCTATATCTAATGCAACAACAGAAGTGACTTGTGCTTGATGGGGGACTTAATTTCTTCAGGCGACGAGGAGGCCAGTTAATACCATGAGCATAGTAAAAAAAAAAAAATCACCAACAACTAACATCTGTTGGATGTTTAGCTACACATCCTGGTAAACACTTCAAAGAAATCACTGCATTCAATACTCATGACAACACCATTGGCTTTGAATTTTAAAACTAAACTTTAGTTAAGATCCTTTTTTGTTTCCACTTCCAAAGACAGTTCTGTACAAAGACCATTTAGAGTGCTCAGAACAAAGGCAGAGACTCTGAGCTTCCCTAAAAGGCGCTTTATTAGATTCTATACATTTAGAGGAGAACAAAAGGAGAGAGGAGGGAAAGGAAGAGGAAGTTTATGAAATTCTACTGGCTCTCGGATGATTTAGGGATAACAAAGGAAAAAGATGTAAGCCTTAGGACTTCAGAGTGTATTCATGGAGCTCCTCTACCTTGGGGCTGGTTTACATCAAGTTTTGACCATTCTCATTTATGTGTGTTTGAAAAGTAGTGATAATCAGGACAGTGGGCTCTGGGTGCTAGCTCTTGGACCCTCTACACTAGGTGGAGTTCTATCTTTTTCATCTGTCCATAGGATGACACCCCCCCTCCCATTCGCCCTATACCCTGGGCCTTCTGCCTTGACAGATGTTCTTATTTAGCACTGCATCTATTTCTTATTTTCCTAGGCACTCTCTTACACTCAACCTATAACTGATGGGTTTTTTAAATTCACGTATAATTAACATACAGTGTTACATTACTTTCAGGTGTACAATATAATGACCCAACCATTCTATATATTTCTCGGTGCTCAAGATAATTGTACTGGTAATCTCCTTTATCTATTTCATCCATCCTCTCCCAATGCCCACAACCACCAGCTCGTTCTCTGTATTTTGGAGTCTGTTTTTTTGTCTCTTTTTTTCTTTCTTTGTTTGTTTATATAACTAATTTTTTTTAAAATATTTTATTTATTTGACAGAGAGAAAGACAGCAAGAGAGGGAACACAAGCAGAGGGAGTGGTAGCGGGAGAAGCAGGCTTCCTGCCGAGCAAGGAGCCCGATGCGGGGCTCGATCTGAGGACCCTGGGATAATGACCTGAGCCGAAGGCAGCTGCTTAACGACTGAGCCACCCAGGCGCCCCTATAACTAATTTTTTTGACAAGTGCTTTTCTCTGTCATAGTTTCTTTTTTTTAAATTTTATTTATTTATTTGACAGAGAGAGATCACAAGTAGGCAGAGAGGCAGGCAGAGAGAGAGAGGAGGAAGCAGGCTCCTTGCTGAAAAGAAAGTCCAATGCAGGGCTTGATCCTAGGACCCTGAAACCATGACCTGAGCCGAAGGCAGAGGCTTTAACCCACTGAGCCACCCAGGTGCCCCTTAAGTTGAAATCTTTTAAAATTTATGTTTCAAATAAAAATAGGAGAAATCTAGAATGAATGAATGAATGAATTTATTTATTTGTTTGTTTGTTTGTTTGTTTGACAGAGAGAGATCACAAGTAGGCAGAGAGGCTGGCCGAGACAGAGGAGAAGCAGGCTCCCCGCCGAGTAGAGAGGTCCCCTGGCCCTTTCCAATAGTGTATTATCAGCACTCTTTGAAATGGATTTCTGATATTTGCTCACTTATGATTATTCTTTCTTCTCCTGAGTATCAGAGTATTTCTTTCTTAGTAAGATGAACCCCTCATCCACTGCATAAGTGTGATGAGACTCACCTCTCCAATGAGGACTGACCATAAGACAATTTTTCCTCAAGGGTCTTATGCTATACACAGATATAAAATAAAAACTGTAATTTTGAGATTTCAAGGCACTGGATATGCTAGCTACCTTGCTCAGGTTGGTGAGTACCTTCTATATTTTCTTCATTCAATATCATTCTTAATAAATGAGAAATGTTCAGGCCACCCGGGGGCTCAGTAAGTAAAGCTTCCCACTCTTGATCTTGGCTCAGGTCTTGATCTTAGGTGTTAAGTTCATACCCCACATTGGGCTCTATGCTGAGCATGAAGCCTACTTAAGAGTAAAAACAAATTAAAATAAAAAAATAAGTGAGAAAGGTTTGTTTTAGAGTCTGAGTCTGTGATATCTTTTCTACTGCAATAGAGGGTAACATGAAAATTTTATTTGTAGATCTCTTTTTGTTCAGAAGAATAAGGACTGATTATACAAATTTTTAAAAGCATGTATATTATCATTTCCATTGTAAATGTTTTCAGTTTTATTATTCCCTTCAATAAAAAGGTTTTGCTGATTTTGCTGCTATGCATTTCTCACCATTGAGCGTATCATGTGTTATGGTCTTTTATTCTCAAATTATTTGAATTAAGACTTATTGGTGACTTTATTTATTTTTTTGTTTGTTTATTTATTTATTTATTTGACAGAGAGAGAAAGAGAGAGAGAGAGGGAACACAAGCAGGGGAAGTGGAAGAGGGAGAAACAGGCTTCCCGCTGAGCAGGGAGCCTGATGCAGGGCTCAGAGCTTGATCCCAGAACCCTGGGATCCTGACCCGAGCCTAAGGCAGATGCTTAAGGACTGACCCATCCAGGCACCCCTGGTGACATTATTCCTAGGTCTTTTTTTTTCAAGTAGGCTCCCCATCCAGCATGGAGCCCGTATGAGGCTTGAATTCATGACCCTGAGATCAAGACCTTTATGTGAGATCAAGTGTCAGAGGCTTAACCAACTGAGCCACCTAGGTGGTCCTGCTGTGTTTTCTTAAATACAAACCAAGCATAAAATCTGATGTCATATACATTTCTCCCCCATTCTTCTTTGAATTACTAACATTTAAACAAAACTCAGTCTGTTAAAATGTGTAATTTCTGTGATCCCTGACTTAATATGTATTCAAGTATACTTAAAATTCTAATGTAATAATCACTGAATAATAGTTGTCTAAATTATTGTATAATTCAAACAGCTATTTGATAGCTGGTCAAAGCAGATGGAGAATAGTTCATTGCTGAATGGTAATTAAACAACAAGTGAAACCTGTGACTTAATAAATGTTTTGAAGTTTAATTCAAAGCCTCCATATGCCTTGCAATTATTAGCAAATTGTCCTGTCAGTTAGTGTGGTATCTTTATTTTTATATTGGTAAGCTGGGATTCAAGAATATAAAATTTTCACCCAGTCACTAGAAATGCTGAAAAGGAATCCCTGTATATTTGATTTCTAATTTTGTTTCATGAAATTTTCCTTTTTGCAGGTTTTTAATCAATAAGCTAAAAAAGGAGTATTTATGAGCATCTAGGTTGCAGCCTTATAAGAAGTAGTGACATATTATAATTGTTTTTCAAATAATAACCAGTGGCAATCTGGAGGGTGGGCAGTAAGTAATTGGGAACAACTGATGAGTGACACACCAGACCATAAGCCATTGCAATATCCCTACTAGACATTTTGAAGGTTAAAATAAAGTAGTAGCAATAAGGATGGAGAGAAAAGGTTAGATGTGTGAGTCAGTTCTGTGATAAAACTGACTTGATCTGGTGTCTTGTGAGATAAATATGGAGGCTGAAATAAAAGTTGAAGATAATATTCACATGTGTAGTGTGGGTCACTTGGTGAATGGTGATTCCTTTTACTAAAAGAAAAAAAATTATAAGGTGGAATAGGTGGGCTCATGAAGAAAGACAATGAAATAAATGAAAAAATATTTTTAATAAATAGCCCATAAATCTAGAAAAAATTTAAAAGCACAGAAGAATATACAGTGAAAAGTAAGTTTCAATTCTATACTTAAGCCTCCAGTGTCCAGAATCAACCACTATCACCACTTTCTGTGATACCAGTTACTTATCCTACACCAATTTTTCTTATCAATGGAATCTTAATTTTTTTGGAGGGCTCAGGAAACATTTTTTCTAGCCTTCTTTTCAAATAGAAGTGGCTGAGTCACTCATTTCTCATCAGTGACATTAAGTAGAAGCTATTGGGATGGATTTATGAGAAAGTTCTTTAAAACAGCTTTTGCTCTTCTTCCCCTTCTCCTTCATTTCTATTTGGCCTGGAATGTGGATGTAATGACTAGATGTCTAGTAGCCATCTTGGGCAAAAAAGCAACCATGAGGATGGGGACCATTCACTGATGATGGCGGGCTAGAAAGATGAAAAGAGGCGAGGGGTCTGATGGCTATGGAGTCACCATCCCAGTTGTAGACTACTTCCTGGTAACTTTGATGTGGAAGAACTATAAACCTGTATTTTACTTAGAAGTTCTCTCTATAGATGAACCATGAGAAACTGTGGACTCTGAGCAACAAACTGAGGGTTTTGGAGGAGAGGGGGTGGGGGGTTGGGCGAGCCTGGTGGTGAGTATTGAGGAGGGCACGTATTGCATGGAGCACTGTGTGTGGTGCATGAACAATTAATCTTGTAACACTGAAAAAATAAAATAAACATATTTGGGAAAAAAAAAGAAGTTCTCTCTATAGCCAGATAATCTTAATTGATTTAGGATTCTTTTTTTTTTTTTTTTTTTTAAAGATTTTATTTATTTGACAGAGCAAGAGATCACAAGTCGGCAGAGAGGCAGGCAGAGGGAGAAGGGGAAGCAGGCTCCCTGCTGAGCAGAGAGCCCGATGTAGGGCTCGATCCCAGGACTCTGGGATCATGACCTGAGCCGAAGGCAGAGGCTTAACCCACTGAGCCACTCAGGTGCCCCTGATTTAGGATTCTTTCATGAATTTCCTTTTGAACAAATTAAATATGAGGACACCAGATGTAGATATCAGGTGTGTAGTTAACATATGTTTTGTAAATTCTTCAAGTGCTGAGACAAAGTCGATGCTCAAAAAATATTTACTTAATAAGCTAAAGAGAGAGGTCTGGAGGCAAAAGATTTCTGAATTATTGGCCAATGTGTGGTGGTTGAAGAATAACTGAACTTAATGGAGGAGCACCTGGGTGGTTCAGTTTGTGAAGCATCTGACTCTTGATTTCAGCTCAGGTCACAATCTCAGGGTTGTGAGATTGAGCCCAGAGTGGGCTTAAAGTTAAGATTTTCTCTCTCCCTCTCTCTCTCTCTGCCCTTCCTCCCCCGCTTGTACTCTCAATCTCTCTCTCTCTAAAAACAACAACTCTCATTTAACGGAGATTATGTAGAGTAAAAGGACAATCAAAGATAGAACAACTGAAATACAGATGTTTAATAAGAGGTATTGTGTTTTCTTTTATCATTATCTATCTCCCCATTTATTTAGACCTTTAATGTCTCCCTAAGTTTATAAATTTATCTCTACTGGTTTTGCAAATTTATTGTTAGGTTTATGACTAAGTACATTGTACTTTTTATTACTATTATGAGTTAAATTTTTGAAAAAATTAAATTTTCTATTTAGATACTGATAGTGTTTTGAAAGCTATGGAAACTTCTGTGTTGATCTTGTGTCTAACCACCTTGGTGTACTAAAATTTCTTAGTTGATTTTCTAAATTGTTATATCATTGCAAATAGTAATAGTTTCATCTCTTCCATTTTCATTTATTTTCTCTTTCTTATTTCGTGGGCCAACATCTCTACAATACAATGCTGTATTGTAGTACAAAGAGCAGCCAAACTTGTCTTATTTACGTGTTTAATTGAAATGCTTCTAACCTCTCATCATTAAGCATGATTTTCATTAAAGTTTTTCTAAAAACATGCTTTAATAAGTTAGAAAATAGCTTTTTTTTTGCCAATAAGCAATACTCCCAGTCCACATCCTGGATCAGTTTCCTATTTTCATGACTTCCACTTATATAGCCCCCTTGGTATGGCTCATATCTCCTAAAAATGTACCTAATTTTATGTATCTGGGCTGCAATTTCTCTCTTCAGTGCTTCAAATATTTCATTAATCACATACATTTTCTGTTCAGCGGAGAGTTTTTCTCATTTTAGAGCATGGCTATATATTTATTATTTTATTACTTTATCTTTTGTAACATTTCTGGGAACATGATGCAGGAAGGAAGGCTGAACAGAAGGTTTGCATTAATTTGTAAATGTTGACAACTGAGTTTGCATGAACACAGTCAATGTAAGAATTTAATGGAGCTCTAAGGATTTATTTATTTAAACCTTTATAAAGTTTAAAAACTTGAAATGTTAATTGTTAAGTACTGGCCTTCTATGTGAACTTTATGTAATATATCAACTGTTTTAAAAACAATGTATTTTTAAGCAGTTGCTGACATAAAAACTCAATGTGTGTTTTCGTAATTTTTTCTTTTTTTTTTTAAGATTTTATTTATTTGACAGACAGAGAACACAAGTAGGCAGAGAGGCAGGCAGAAGGAGGGAGGAAGCAGGCTCCCTGCTGAGCCGAGATCCCGATGCGGGGCTCGATCCCAGGACCCTGAGATCATGACCCGAGCTGAAGGCAGAGGCTTTAACCCACTGAGCCACCCAGGCGCCCTGTAATTTTTTTTTAATCAAAATTTTGAAACTAAAAAGTATATAGATTTCTTAATTATGTTATTCCTTTCAAGAGAATGGTGTCTTTCAAATGGCTGATTTCTCATTTTTTTTTACATTATGGTGAATATAAGCTTAATAATAGTAATTTGTTGGACATCGTTGAGATTTCATTTGTGGTCTAGTATTTAGTGAATTGTAAATGTTCTTTTTATCAGTGTTTAATAAAAGGATGAGTGTTAAATCAAGTTTATTGGTTGTTAATAATTTTCTCTATAGTAATGATGTTTTTGTCTGTTTGATATTTTGAGAGGTTCAGCTCTGCTGTTCTAATAATAAATTTCTCAAATTCTTCTATAAGTTCTATTAATTTTGCCGTACTTATATTGAAGCCATGTTATCAGGTGAACAAATATTCATGATATATATTAATCTTAGGTTTGGAAATGTTATTACTAGAAATCTCTAGTATTGTTTTCTTTGATTCTGTCTTGTTTGATTCCAAAATACCAATCTTCTTTACATTAACCTTTCTATGTTCTATCTTTTCCTGTTACGTTATTTTTTAACTTTTCTGTACCAATTTGGTTCAGTGTTATTTATAAAGAGCATTTGCCTTGATTTTTAAAAATTCTAGCAGTTAGTGTTATAAGAAAGTTTATCCATTTATATTTATTTTGATTGCTGCTATGTTTGTAGCTATAAACCATCTTTCATGTTTTACATTTATATGCTTTCTTATTTTTTTATCTTGACTTTAATTGGAATAATTAAGTTTTCCTTGTTCTCCTTTTTCCTCTACTGGATATATATTATAGTAAACATAAATTTTTTCTCAAGATATTTAGAGCAAAACCCTCATCACAAGATAAAAATTTAAAGTGTTTTACATCCTTTTGTTTTTCACTTCCACTTCCTTTCTCTCTTCAAACTTACATTTTGATACAACTTGGACTTTTAGATACAGATTTAAAAAAATCAATTAATTTTGATAATGTTTACTCATTTTTTTCTCATCATAATTTGTTATATCCTGAAATTCTTTTTAGATTCGTTTTTCTTCTGGTTATGAAAATATTTTCTAGTAACATTCCTAAAAAGAAATGCTGAGTATTAAATAGTACTTCAATGTTTGAAAATGTCTGTGTTTTATTTTGAATAAAATAAAGTATAGAGATCTGCGTTTATAGATATGGTAGACTGTAAAAAGGCTCTAAGTCTTTTTTTTCCCCAAATATGTTTATTTTTTCAGTGTTACAAGATTAATTGCTTATGAACCACACCCAGTGCTCCATGCAATATGTGCACTCCTCAATACCCACCACCAGGTTCGCCCAACCCCCTACTCTCTCCCCTCCAAAACCCTCAATTTGTTTCTCAGAGTCCACGGTCTCTCAAGGTTCATTGCCCCCTCTGATTCCCCCCATTCACCCTTCCCTTCCTTCTCACAATACCCTCCATGTTTTTCCTTATGCCCCACATGTAAGTGAGATCATAAGATAATTGGATCTCTACACTTGACTTATTTCACTCTGCATAATCTCTTCCAGTCCTGTCCATGTTGATACAAAAGTTGGGTATTCATCCTTTCTGATGGAGGCATAATATTCCATTGTATATATGGATCTTCTTTGTCCATTCATCTGTTGAAGGGCATCTTGGTTCTTTCCACAGTTTGGCGATTGTGGCCATTGCTGCTATGAACATTGAGGTACATGTGGCCCTTCTTTGTACTGCATCTGCTTCTTTGGGGTAAATACCCAGGAGGACAATTACAGGGTCATAGGGTAGCTCTATTTTTAATTTCTTGAGGAATCTCCACACTATTTTCCAAAGTGGCTGCACCAACTTGCAATCCCACCAACAGTGTAAGAGGGTTCCCCTTTCTCCACATCCTCTCCAACATTTGTTGT
>CM053611.1:64595543-64617712 GCA_028646535.1 Procyon lotor
AGGCTAAAATTTTAGGAAATAAAGCCCATAGGAGGGTTTCTGCTTTCAAGAGATTAGGTTCTCAAATAACTTCCAGGCTCAAATCTGAGATAATTTGTGCTCCATTTCCTCTTTCTTTATGCCTTGCAGGCGGTCATAGCTAATTAAAAAAAAAAAAAAGGAAGAGAATCTTTGGTTTTATCATTATGTGTCAAGAAGAGGTCATCTGTAGAAAGAGACATTTAGTATTATGCAGAAAGCACAGCCTTAAGACTTTACGAGGACCTTTGTCTCATATGCAAATGGATGAATGGATGAACTGCCACCTTTTAGTAATGTAGGCAAGAACGAAGGAATGATCGGAGGAGTTTAGAATTTAGAGATACATACATAAGGAAAAATAGTCAAAAATAGTCCTCTTTGAGGAGCTCAAGATATGAATTTTAATGATGCTGACGGTGTCACTAAAAGAATCAAGTCCATGATCATTTAAAACACAAAGGAAGAGTCTAAATGAATGCTTCAATCTCCTACAGAATGAACTAGAAAGAAAATGTTGACAAAGATACATTTCCAATCTAGTTTTGGAGCTCATATAATGTTAATATATGAAAACAACATTTTTGTTGGGAAAAATGATTAAAAATTTGCTGGAGTTCATAGTTTAGCATTAGCAAAATTTGTTACTATAATTATTTCAGCAACTAGTCACTGAGTATCAACTATGTGCTAGTCACTGTAAAGAATAAGACAACCCAGTGCCTACCTTCGAGAAGCTTACTATATAGCAAGGGGAAGAAGTTAACCACAGAAATAATGATAACTAAGGTGGTTGATAATAAATGGCCAGGAGGTATGAAGTTTTGTGAGTAATCAGGAGAAAAGGCTTTTCTCTTATTAAAATAATCAGCAAAATTTTCATGATGGAAGTGGCATTTGAGATGAGAACCAGTAACATTTTCTCATAGTTTGGGATATGAGAGAAGGGCATTGTAGGTGGTGGTACAGCAACAACAAAGTACAGAAGTGGGAAAGCAGGAAGGGTTTTTGACAAACTGAACAGCTATTTTGCCAGAGTGTAAACTACTATCTATATATTTTTATTTTATTTTTTAGAGATTTTATTTATTTATTTGACACAGAGAGAGAGCACAAGCAGGGGGAAGGGCAGAGGCAGAGGGAGAAGCAGGCTCACCGCTGAGCAAGAAGCCCCATGTGGGACTGGATCCCAAGACCCAGGATAGTAACATGAGCCGAAGGCAGATGCTTTACTGACTGAGCCACCCAGGAGTCCCTATATATATCTGTGTTTAGAAGGAAGACAGTAGTAAATACAGCTGGAAGAGCAGGTAGGAATCAGACTATAGAGAGCTTTTCATTCATTTACTCATTCACTCACTCACTCATTCATTCACTCATTCAACAGACATTTACTGAGCACCTGTGTCTAGCATTACGTTAAACACACTGGCAAAAAAATTGATAGGAGACTCGAATGCTATCACCACACATCAACTGTGTATTTGTTGACTTTCACAACTAGAGACTTAACCATCCCTTTGATAAAATGAAGTCACATTATTTGTCTGCTCCCCAAATTTCAGATGGAATTGGTCCAGTTTATCGACAGTGGTGGTCTGAAGCTATGTATAGAGAAATGCCTTTTTCTCTCTCTCACAAGGGTTCAAAAGTAATTTTGAGGAAGAAAGAAACACATTTGCAACCACTTATATTTTCAATTTAAACTCTAGTTTCAAGGAACTAGGTCAAATTCCTTAGCAAGTTTGGAAGGATTTAACCTGCTCCTTTCTGGGAATAGTGACTGTTCCACACGAGGTTGGTTCTGCTCAGTTTGTCCCAGAGAGGGTGACAGCATTATGATGATCGTGCCTCTGCGGCTGACCCACCAAACCGGTCACATTGGCATTGGTCATTGGTCACAGTAGCAGGAAGTAGCAGTAGCAGGAAGCTACTGCTGAAGAATTCCAAAGACAGATTCTTGCAGCTGATTTCAGTCTTGAACATGATTAGAATATCAATCTGTAAACTGAAGGTAGGCCCAATTTGAAGATCCACTGAAACTGCAGGAACTCAGACTTTAATGAGCAAATATGGGCCTGCTGGCTATTAAAATAAAGAAGGTGAGGCTACATTTAAATACTTTTATTTTTTTTTTTTTTTAAAGATTTTATTTATTTGACAGCGAGAAACACAGCGAGAGAGGGAACACAAGCAGAGGGAATGGTAGCGGGAGAAGCAGGCTCCCTGCCGCGCAGAGAGCCCGACGCGGGGCTCGATCCCAGGACCCTGGGATCTGATTTGGGCCGAAGGCAGACGCTTAACGACTGAGCCACCCAGGCGCCCCTACATTTAAATACTTTTAAAAGAAAATGTGAAATAACGAGACATTAAAGATGAAACGGAAGTAACCAAAATGCAGAGCAATTATACAGATGACAATGAAAATGAAATATAAGAACGTATTAGAGAAAAGGCTACAGTAAACGATCATCGTTAATTCAAAGGACTCTAATAAGGAGACTTCCCAGGCTGAGTGTGATTTGGGTGTAGGGTGGGGTTAGGGGCTTAAAAAGCTTTCTCAGTTTGAAGCCAGAATGGTGGAACTCCTTGTCCTCAGGGTATCCACCCAGGCCTGATATTAAACACTGCAGGAAGGGCGTCCTACACAAAGCTCCCAGCCCTTGAACGGCCTCATGTTTTTACCTACACTTTCCTACTTGGCACTCCCGTGTTAGTCTTCCAGTAATTCAGTATCTGAGAATACCTGGTCACTGTCCTTTCACCCCCCGCAACCCGAAATCCATGTCGGGTCAGCGCAGTCAAGAAAACGGCCTAGTTTTGATTCCCCAGACAAATGCAAGAGCCATTTAAAAAATCAAATTTCTGGCCGGTTGACACTCCTGGAAAGGAAGACACAGCAGAAACACCTTTCCTTTAATTCAGCCAGTCAGTGTATCTGTTTGAGTGCCTAATAGAGTCCTAGCATTGTGCTCGATGCTATTAGGGAGAGACGTGTCAGAGGCTAATAGTCAGGAATACAGGATCAACACAATTAAATAAAGAACGCACAAGACAGTACATGATTAGCTGTTATCTTTCCTCTTTGTATGTCCTGTGCTAAGAAGGCGCCCTTGTCGAACTGCCTTGCTACCATGGTGACAATTACTAAGAAAAGCACAGACCCACATCTCAATTGGTTAGAGAGCTTTACTTGTTATTATTGTTTTTAAATAAGAGTTTCTCCAGTCGGATGAATGGTTCTTAAGGGTGGGCTCCAATTTTCTCTATGGTTGCTCTCTATTGGAGTCTTTCTTTCCTTTCTGGTCTATATTATTTCCTTGAAGAAAACTAAACCAAAAGCACGTGGATCCATCTGGGTGGACCCTGCCCAGTTTGGGAGTCGTCCCCTGCTCTGGATCAGGCTCTAATTTTTCCTGTACTGTTTGGAAGGACCTCAAGTGTTCTAGGTTTCTAAGTTTATCCAACCTGCTAAGAGCAGGAATATTCCCCAAGGTTAAGAAAAAATCCTTGATCATGGTTCCTGTCTTCTCCGTGTCCCACTTCATCCTGGCTGTGCCATTGTCTCCTCTTCTCATTTATTCCCCAAGCACCATTATATACATGTGATTGTTTATATAACAGACTTTTAATGAAAGCCAAGGAATAACAGAAGAAGTAGTATAATACAGCACAGGACGGGAAATACAAGTGCCTAAAAGTTCTTTGGCCAATTTCAACACAAGGAATTTCTGTTTTTTTTCTTCTCAGGTCAGGGCCTGCTTGCTGCCATTTTGCTCAGAATTCCTTCTTCATCGCTTTCCTGAGCTCTTCAGTTCCAGTCTCTGAAATTCTATTATTCTGATAATGTAATTCTCATTATCAAATCTCCTTCCATATGAACTGACCACAACAAAAGGCCAACCGTTTATTTTCCTTCTCAAGTGAAAGCTCCATTTACCCAAGAAGTGAATTTTGCCCTTCCCCTAGAATGTAAAAGAGCAGCTAAAAAGAACTCTTTTTAAGAGTTACTATTTTCCCCTGTTTACATGCTTTTTGGCTTAACTCTCCCATTTGATCTGTATTTAAGGTACTGTTTTTCTTGAGACTATCTGAAGGACAGATGTAAAGTCAAAGTTTCAGAATCATTTTTGCATTGTGCATAAGCCATTCATAGGTTTGGGAGAATTCTAGTTGTTGCTGTTGTTTGTTTGTTTTTTTTAACTTCATTTTCTAATAAGTAATTCCTCAAGGATTCAGAAAAGCTACGGAATGATTTGTGAGTTTCTGATAGTCCTATAAAAGATAGGATGAAGAATCAAAATGGGCTCCCTGTTGAAAACACCCTATCATATCTGGCATTACCCACGGGCCAGGAACTAGGCACCCAGAACAATTTTCATAAAAGAAACCTTTCTTTATTCAGTCACAGGAGGAGACACCAGGCAGTGACCACAACTTTGCTTTACAGATATGAATCTTATCTCTGACTACAGAAAAGTTTCCAAAGGTGCTGACTATGGATATCTCTAAGGTAGCCCTAAGTTACATTTGAATGTTATCTCCAAAGGAAGGTAACATATGACAGTAAGTACAGCTTCTTGTGAAGATGGCTATTTCCCTTTGGACAGATCTCAATTTATATATCTCCATATACACCTCCGTGAGGCTGTTATGGTCTGTGCTGAGCACTGGACTAGGTACCATGAAGATGTGAGAAAACAATAAAACAAAATCAAGATGCTATAGGAAATTGGAATTCAGAGGGTAAGAAAAGTCTTACTACATAGAAATAAAAATTATAGAATGAAAAACAAAGTAGCATTGATTCAGAGCTTTGGAATTTTAGAAGTATTTTAAATATCATACACTGATTTTTTTTTTCAAGATTTTATTTCTTTGACAGAGAGAAGGAGATCACAAGCAGGTAGAGAGGCAGGCAGAGGGAGAGGGGGAAGCAGGCTCCCTGCTGAGCAGGGAGCCCCATGTGGGGCTCGATCTCAGGACCCTGAGATTATGACCTGAGCCGAAGGCAGAGGCTTAACCTACTTTGCTTTACAGATATGAATCTTATCTCTGAGTACAGAAAAGTTTCCAAAGGTGCTGACTACAGATATCTCTGAGGTAGCCCTAAGTTACATTTGAACTTAGGGCTGAGCCGCTCAGGCACCCCTCATACACTGATTTGCAGAAAAGAAAACTGGAGTTCAGAAGGGCTTGTAGTTTGACTGAAGTCACACAGTGAATTAGTGGTAGAGCCCACAGATATCAAGAGGTTTTTCTACCTTACCACATGCAACAACTAGTAAGCATCAGTTCGGTGCAAGGAAATATTTCGCTTAAGATAACGTGTGTAAAATGCATAGCACAGAGGTGCCTGGGTGGCTCAATCAGGTGAGCCTCCGACTCCTGAATTCAGCTCAGGTCATGATCTCAGGCTTGTGGGACTGACCCTTGCATCAAGCTCCACGCTTGGTGGAGTCTGCTTGAGATTCTTTCCCTCTGCCTCTCCCCCTCATGCTTGCTCTCTCTAAAAATAAATAAAAATTTTAAAACACCTAGCACAATGTCCGGAACCATCAGCTGTCACTGTTACCACAATCACCCTCTCATCATCAGCAGCAGCATCACAGCTAAGAGCACAGATTTTGTTATCAGCCAGGCCCCGATGTGAGTCCCAGTTCTGCCACTTGGTGTAACTGTCAATAACCTTACCTAAGCTCCAGTTTCTTCATCTATAAAATGGGAATAAAAACAGTGTCTACCCAATAGGACATCCACTTGAGTGTATATACTTAAACACATGTTGAAACTGTTCAAACATTAGCTGTTCCATAGTATCTGTTAACCTATATGAGTACACCGAGTCTATTAAGAATACAGACACAGAGAGCATGGGTGGAATTTCTCTTTGCTCGGCCTCAATGAAAGCCAGAAAGTTAACATGTACCGAGCTTTCGCTGTAGACAGAGATCAGCACACAGGAAGATGGAATGACAAAAACAGGAGAAGAGATGCTATTGGCGATGTTATAACACAGAAACTATTATTCTCAACAAGGACACACCAATTACGGACACAATAATGAGTAAGACTGAGCTTGCGCTTTCAAGGAGCTTGCGATCTAGTGGAGGAAGAAAGCAGGCTGTTCCGATACAGACTGGTAGATGGGGCAGAGCCAGAGCCGAGAGCTGTGGAGGCTCGTGGAAGGGCATCCTATCCAGTGATGGTGGAGGTAGGGAAGGGAGGGTCAGGGAAGGTTTCCTGAATAAAAGAGTAAGTTAGCCAAAGATGAGAAGAGTCGGAAGGAGCCAGAAGCCACCGACCCGCTGTGGCGGATGCTCTGAACTGGCTCTCAGCATCCGCTCTAAACCTCTAGGTGTGTCTCTGGATCCTGCAGGGTTAAGTTAAAGAAGGAAAAAGCCCATTTCCCCCATCTCCCTGCAGCAAGGGTTCTGCTTTAGGCAATCAGAAGCACTTGAAAGGTGGCCCCAAGGCTGGAGCCCTGCGCTTTGTTTCTGCTGCAAACTCACCTGTGGACCCATCAGGCTTTCCTGTAGCATTATTGCAGTGTCCAGGTACTAACTCCCTAGGTGCTGAGAGGTCGTCCCAGGGCCAGCGGGGCTTCCTGACCTTGGATCACAGCTACAGGGGCATGTCTTTGAACTCTACAGTGGAGTCCACCGATCACCACCTTTCTGATTACTGCTGAGGTAGCAGCTCCCCCTGGCAGGCCAGGACAGCAGTCTTATCCTGGGAATCATCCCTGGAGACACCCTAAGAGACCCAACCACCCTATCCAACGATTTGCTAAGCTCCTGATTTCCTGTATTAAATCCCTTTTTGCTTAAAATGGTGTAAGTGGTTCCCATTTCTTGCACCTAACACATCAACAAAACACAAAAATGTACAACAGGCCATGAATAATATAGCTTGAGGGGCTTAGTAAACTTCCTCTGTAATGGGCCAACGCAGTAAACATTTTAAGCGCTGTGGGCCCCTCGTGATCTTTGCCTCCCCTCCCTCCCCCTCCTTGGTGCTAAGTATTTTCACATTGCTGTGCAGCTGTCTCCAGACATTTTGCAAAACCGAAACTCTACGGTTCTTAAACAGTCATTCCCCATTCTTCTCCCCTTCCCCTCTTTTCCTGGCCCCTGGCAACCACCATTCTATTCTCTGTCCCTATAAATTTGACTACTCTGGGTACCTGGGTAAGTGGAATCACACGGGATTTCATTTTTTGTGACTAGCTCGTGTCACCTAGCATACCGTCCTCAAAATCCACGCTGTAGCACGTGACAGGATTCCCTTCCTTCCTTTGTAAGGCTGAATAATATTCCAGTGTATGGATATGACACATTTTGTCTATCTATTCCTCTGTTTATGGACATTTGGGTTGCTCCCCCCTCTTGGCCATTGTGAACAGTGCTGTTATAAGCATGGGTACGTAAATATCTCTTCAAGATCTCACTTTCAATTCTTTTGGCTATATACCCAGAAGTGGGATTGCTGGGTCACATGGTAATTCTGATTTTTAACTTTCTGAAGAATCACCACACTGTTTTCTATAGGGGCTGCGCTACTTTATATTCCTACCAACAGGGCAAAAGGGTTCTAGCTTCTCCACATCCTTTTCAACACTTGTTATTTTCTCGTTTTTGATCATAGCTATCCTAGTGAGTACAAGGTGACATTTCACTGTGGTTTTTACTGGTGACATTGAGCATTGTTTGCTTTGCTTGTTGCCCATCTGTAGATCTTCTTTGCCCATTGTGAAATTGGGATATACGGGGCGCCTGGCTGGCTCAGTTGGTAGAGTATGTGATTCTTGATCTCAAGGACATGAGTGCAAGCCCCACGTTGGGTGTGGAGCCTACCTAAAACCAAATAAAGGAGAAAATAAAATCGGGATATACGTTTCTTGTTGCTGTGTCATAGGACTTCTTTATATAATGTAGATATTACACCCTTATTCGATTTATGATATCCTTAGGTTGCTTTTTCACTCTTGTTGCTTATGCCAGGTCAGTTTTACTCTACCTCACGAATGGCAGTGTAATCTGGAGCAACTCGCGAGCAGTCTGGTTAGACCTGGAGCTCTCTTCCATCCTAAACACACTAATAGGAATGAGCCAGGACATCTTTAACTTGGGACCCTTCAGGTCTTACATACTCTGATTCACTACGAGGCCAGAAAGCATCCCCTTGCCTTTACCTTGAACTAGAACCAGCCAACCTGAGGTTTCTGGGGCTGCAGAATTAGAAACAGCCTCAGGACTGTGTGAGTAAGTGGGAGTCATGGAAATAGATTTACCAGGTTCAGGTTTTGCATTGTCTAGTGCCTGCCACTAGAACGCTGAAATCAAACACAATTTCAGTATCTATTTTGCAATTAATATTGCTCTTTTGTACTTCAAATGGTAGTTCAGCTTTTTTATGTTTATTCTGAGAGGATAAAATATCCTAACTCTAGAGATACTCCTGATTTCCAGGCAAATATACGGAGAGTTAATTCATAACTTAGTCTAAAGTGCACCCCAGTTCACACAATACTTGCTCCAAAAAACCTTGCTGATTCTGCATTAGTGGATATGAACACCATGGCATAATGTATTTGCTAAAATATCCTATCTGAAGAGATAAGTTTCTGATGTATAGAAGGTCTGTTTCCTCTCCTAAATATTATTGTCGTTTGGAAAAATTTAAGAAGCCTATGTATGCTATTTTTCTGGTCTCCACAAAAAGAAAGTAGGAAGGTTAAGGACAGAGCCCCATATGGTCAAGGAGAAGAAACATTATACATGAAGGATCCTAAATCTCTTACTGACTTTTACATTAAGTTGTTGCTATTCAAGTATTTACCCACAATGTTCATCACTGCATTACTTCTAATCATGAACGTCAGAACAGTGACGTTTATAAATGATTTTAACTGTAAGTAACAGGAAATCCAAACACAAGTAGATTAAAAAAAAAAGTTACCTTTCTCATCATAACAAGAAATCCAAAGAGAGGTCATTGTTGGCATTGGTTTAAATGTTCAATTTTCTCAAGGTCAAAGGCCTTGAATTTTCTTGACTTTTCCCTCATGGATGAAAGATGGCTACTACAGCTCTAGACATCTCACTGCTCACAAAGCAGAAAGAACAGGCAAGAAATGGTACCAGTTCGGGCTATCCCATTTTATTTGGAAGGCAATACATGTATGCCTCCCTTTCCTGGAACTTTCCCCTCAACCTCAGTAATCTTCAGCTCACTTCCTGATGGTTAGAACTGACACCAGCCCTAGGTGTAAGTAAGATGAGGAAAACAAACTGTATGGGAATATTTGGCTTTCTTATCCTATGGGCAGGCAAGTAGGGGGAAAGTTGGGAATGGGTGTTGGTCTGCTAACAGAAAACTAGGGTCTGTCACAGTGAAAACCAGAAACACAGAAAACTCAGAAAAGATCTGAGAATACAAGATTAACTGACTTTGGTGTGCCATATGAATTCGAGGTGGCTGTTGAAAGTTGTGGGACAGAAAAAAAAATTTGTGGTACAGACGGATGGATGCCTGGCTGGCTCAGTCAGAAGAGCTTGTGACTCTTGATCTTGGGGTTGTGAGTTCGAGCCCTACTTTGTACAGAGATTAAACAAAAAAAACTTAAGAAAAACCGTAGTACAGAAAAATACTTAGGTGCATGCAAAATTATTCATACAATGTTCTCAACTAAAAAATTAACATATAAAACAATAGATAAGAAAGCATCAAATTTGTTGGGGCAAAATTTAGACAGATATTAAAAACTTAGACATCTACAAAAAGAAAAAAAAGCCTGGAACTCGTCTTCTGAAAATACTGGCTTGGGCTGGGTTTTCTAGGAAATAAGACTGGGAGACAGGGATGAGCACGCAGGTGGTTTGCTCAAGAGTGCTCTCAGGGGCAGCACGTAGGAGGGGAGTGGCGGGGGAAGGTGAACTGCAGGGCACTTGCCACAGAGGCTTTAACTGGTCCCACGGGAAATTCTAAGGCTGAATGTCCCAGATTGTTACAGTTGAGGGACTGTGCCTTGCACCTCCACAACTCACCAGTCATTGGATTTGAGCTGCCTCATGGGAGTGAACATGACCCAGGATGAGGCAGTTCCCTTCACAGAAGGCAGTTTTGGAGAGAAATGCAAGTGTGAGTCGTCAGCAGCCAACACCCCTCGAGGCTCACGACTGCAGCCACTAGAAACATCAACAACGATTATCTCTGGGTTTGGGATTAAGGTTGGTTTTCTCTCTCTCGCTCTTTTTTATGTTTTCCAAATTTTCCACAAACATAGTATTGTCCCAAGGATTAAATGATTTAATTTAAATTTAACCATTAAATTTAAATGAACTATAAATTAAATTTAAATCATTAAAGGATTTAATGAGTTAATTCAGATGAAGCACTTAGCACAAGTGGAATGCACTAAGTACTCAATAAATTTAGTTATAATTATTTTTATTTAGAAATATATACATATAAAACATTTTTATAAAGAGAAAGCATAAATGTGAATATTGTCAAGAAGAAAGTATGAAATGGGATTAATGTAATAATAGACCTCGCCGTTCGTTCTGGCTTATTTTGTTTCATCCACGAAATTCTTTCTCAGGCTATTGTTTCTTTTCAGCACCGTCCCACTGAACTTTTTATAGTGATGGAAATTCTGGTACCAGGGCCATCCAGGATGGCGGCCGCTAGCCATGGGTGGCTACTGAGCACCTGAAATGTGGTTAATGCAAATGAAGAACCGAATTCCAAATTTTATTTACTTTCAATTCATTTAAATGTAAATAGCCACGTATTGCTAGTGGCTACCAAATATTGGACGATGCAGCTCTGTACCAATATTAGTCAATGGTTATTTAAAGAACAGATCTGAAATATTCTTTCTCTCTTTAAGCTTGGATTAGTCTCTTAACTAATCACCCTGTATAATCTCCTAATCTTGATTTCAAAGTCATGTTATATTTAGATGTGTAGAAAACAAAATGGGAAGAGTTAATTAATTGTAACAAAAAGTGGCATGTGAAAAAAAAAAGTGGCATGTGAAAAAAAAGTGGTGTGTGTTTTTTTGTGTGGGCGTGGGTTTTTTTTTTTTTTAAAGTAATCTCTGATATGAAGAATTTGAGAGGCAAGGCGGGAGTTTGGGGGGGGTGTGGGGGAGAGAAATGAAACAGGAAAGGATGGGGAAGGAGACAAACCATAAAAGACTCCTAAACTCACGAAACGAACTAAGGGTGGCTGGGAGGTGGGGGGGTAGGGATAGGGTGGCTGGGTTTTGGACATTGGGGAGGGTATGTGCTATGGTAAGTGCACGAAATGTGTAAGCCTGATGATTCACAGACATGTACCCTGGGGCAAATAATACATTATATGTTAATAAAAATAAAATAAATAAAATAAAATAAAATAAAATAAAATAAAATAAAATAAAATAAAATAAAATAAAATAATCTCTCCACCCAACATGGGGCTCGAACTCACAACCCTGAGATCAAGAGTTGCATGCTCTTCCAAATGAGACAGCCAGGTATCCCTGGTCAGACTTTCTTTTTTTTTACATACAACAAGGAAGGTAATTTAGCTGAAAGTTAGGTGCTAAAGAGCTATATAATGAATCACTACTTGTCTAGTAATTTTTAGTAAATAATCTGAAAAGAAAATAAAGGAGGTTGTTCCCTATCAGATATCTGATTCTTCTTAGTAAGCCGAAAAAGACTTCTCAATGAAATCATATCTTGCAACCATACTGTCAATACAGTAAGGGAGATACCTACAGAACTAATCTGAAAATGCCTGAATAACAATGTGGACATCTCTTACCTCTCAGGTGGAAGGCATAAGTATGGGGATAAGTCACTAATAGCATCCATGCTCAAGGTGGGAAAGAGACCCATGTCTCGGTTTGCATCCCAGCCCTATCAGTTACTGTGTGTACTTTGGTCACATTACTTAATTACTCCACAATCAAAGGGTGATAACCACACCTTTGAAGGTTTGTTGGAAGATTAGTGAGATGTGAAGCACCTGGCACATAGTAAGTACTAAATCAATGAGCTTTATTATTATGTCAATATTATGTCAAGAAAATAGAAGAGCAAAAGGGAAGTGAGCCCAAATAATATAAAATCTGGGAAATAATTAACTGGCATAATCAATAAGTTGTAAAATTATTGCTAGTGTATGTTACTGTATGTGTCTATTGACCACACATAAAATTTAGTCCATTGTTTATCAGATAAATTACAAGAATGGATGCTTGAATAAAGAAATGAATCATCAGCTTGCCCTGTTGCTAATGTTCTTTTGTCCCCAAAATGGGTTGTTATCACTAAAATGGTTTTGTCACTGGTACTGTCACTAGGGAAATTATCAAAGAAGTTGTAAAGAGCAGTATCAAATCAACAGTCTTGAACAGAATTGTTTTTCTAGACTTAAGAGGAGAGATCACGGCTGAAACTAAGATTCAACTTTTTTTAAAGATTTTATTGTCTTTAAAAGATTTTACTTCTTCATTTGAGAAAGAGAGAGAAAGAACGGGCACGCACAAGCAAGAGAGAGAGCATGAGGGGCAGGGAAGAGCAGAGGGAGAGGGAGAAACAGATTCTCCACTGACTAGGGAGCCCGATGCGGGGCTCCATCCCAGGGCTATGGGATCATGACCTGAGCCGAGGGTAGACATTTAACCGACTGAGCCACCCAGCGATCCTTAAGATTTTATTTTTTAAGTAATCACTATACCCAGTGAGGGGCTCAAACTTACAACCTTGAGATCAAGAGTCACATGGTCTTCCAACTGAGCCACACAGGCGCCCCAAGAAAAACTTCTTGAGCAGTATTATAAAGGAACATACAAGGGCTTCTATCCTTAGACACTTTTAAAAAGACAGACAATGGTCCAGCTGAAAACGTCATCCTCATCTGTGGTAGCCAGCCTCCAGGACAGCCTCTATGACCCTTACTTCCTAGCACATGCCCTTCACTACTCTCCGGCCCAAATTCAATCAAGGCTGGCCCTGAATATGGCTGACATGATGTGTGAGTTCCAAGGTTGTGTCATAAAAGGCACTTCAGCTTTTGCTTCAGTCTTTCAGATAGATCACTTGCTCCAGAACAAGCCAGTTGGCAAGCTGTGGGAACATGCAGGCTGCCCGTGGAAAAGCCCATGTGGCCAACACACTAAGCCAACTTGCCAGATATGTGAGAGAACTACCTTGGAAGTGGATTCTCCAGCTCCAAGTACATCTTCAGACAACAGCAGCCTTAGCCTACATCTGGCTGCAACCTTATGAGACTGAAACGGAAATGCCCAATTGAACCCCACCTGAATTCCTGACTCAGAGTGAGAAATAACACATGACTTTTGTTGTTTTAAGCCATTTAGTTGGTTGCTGTTGTTGTTTAAGTAATCTCCAAGCCCAATGTGGGGCTCGAACTCATGACGCTGAAATGAAGAGCTGCAGGCTTCGCTGACTGAGCCAGTCAGGCTCTCCAAATACTTTTTTTAAAAAAAGATCTTTTTTATTTATTTGATAGAGAGAGAGAGAGCATGAGCAGAGTGAGAGGCAAAGGGAGAGGGAGAAGCAGACTCCCGTTTGAGCATGGAGCCAGATGTGGGGCTCCCTTCTAGGACCCCGAGATCATGACCTGAGCTGAAGGCAGATGCTTAGCCAGCTGAGTCACCTAAATACTTATTTTTTAAAGTAAACTCTACCCCAACATGGGGCTTGAACTCATCACCCCAAGATCAAGTCACAGGCTCTACTGACTGAACCCGCCTAGTGTCCTTGGTGTGAACTTTTGGGGTTATTTGATATGCAGCAAAAGATAGCTAACATATCATCAATAACAAACAGGTTTTTTTACTACTGTACAAAGTATCCTGCTTATAGGCTGAACCATATGATCATTCAAGATAACTTCTTACTTTATAAATTCAATGTTTTAATAGTCTGACATGTTATTAACTCTATGTCTTTTACCATAAAATTCTTAAAAAATTTTTTTTGTGGGGGGCACCTGGGTGGCTCAGTCAGTTAAGCATCTGCTTTTGGCTCAGGTTATGATCTCAGGGTCCTGGGATTGAGCCCCGCATCAGGCTCTCTGCTCAGCAGGGACTGTGCTTCTCCCTCTCACTCTCCCTCTGTGCTCCCTTTCCACCCTTTCAAATAAATAAAATCTTTAAAAAAATTTTTTTTAATTAAAAAAAGATTTTATTTATTTATTTAGAGAGAGAGTGTGGCAATAGGAGGGAGAGGGAGAGAAAGTCTCAAGCAGATTTTGCACTGAGCACCGAGTCCCTTGCAGGGCTCAGATCCCATGATCCTAAGATCACAATCCAGCCAAAAGCAAGAGCTGGATGCTTAACTGACTGTGCCACCCAGGTGTTTCAGGATTTTACTTATTTATATTGGAGAGAGACTGAGAGAGTGTGCATGTGAGCAGAGGGAGGGGCAGGTGGATGGGGAGGGCATTTCCTATAAAATTCTTATTTGACAAGGAGAATTAGCCAATCAAATATTTAATGAACATCCACTAGGTTAAGGTATTATTTTAGGTGCTCTGCTGATTAAAAGGTAGGATAATGTTATTGATAATAAAAACAATAGTAAAAATAATGATAAACATTAATACTAAACATGTACCTGTCTTAGTGAGTGTTCCAGATACTGTATATTTATACTCTCATTTAACCTTAATGTATATTGCCAAATGTTTTGCAATTTTTTTATGCAATGTTTTTATGACCAGAAAGGTCATACTAAGTTACACTCTGTCGGCAATGTTTAAGAACAAACTTACTGCAGATGTCTACTTATCAGCACTTAAAGGTTTTCCAAAAAACCAGATAGGTGAAAAATAGAAGTTTAATCTGCATTTCTATGATTACTAGATCTTAAAATGATAAGCACACTAAAGTTCTGTCTGACATCTGTTACAATGTTGGCACTGTGTTTTCTTGACATTTTTATAGTCAAGTCAATCTCTTCCTTTGTAATTTCTTCCAACTCTTTTATAATTAAAAGGCTTTTTCCTATCCCTGGATCAATTAAATTTTCACTTGCATTTGTTTTCTAGTTTGTTTATGGTTTTGTTTTTTACACATGCAGTTTTTTGTGGAAGACATAGGAATTCCCCCCCTGCCCCATAATCACATCTCTTTCACTATTAAGTTTTTCTTTGGCCACTGGTTTATGAGGCCACCTTTATTAGCTTAGTAATTCTTATATTACTTGGGTATGTTTATGAGCTTTATAACCCTTTTTCATTCTCTGTTGGTTATAATGTTAGTACTATGGTTTTAAAAAAAAAAAGATTTATTTATTTATGAGAGAGACAGCAGGGAGAGGGGCAGAGAGAGAGAGAGAATCCCCAGCAGACTCCCTGCTGAGCGCAGAGCCCGAGTGGGGCTTGATCTCACAACCCTAAGATCATCACCTGAGCTGAAATCAAGAATGGCTTAACAGATTGAGTCACCCAGGTGCCCTTAGACTACATTTTTTTTTTTATTACTAACTTCTATTTATTCATTAAAAACCATCACATTCTCCTCCTGGAAGCCTCCCTGATTCTTCCAAAAAGATATGACTGCTACCTCCTTTTTCACCTTCATAACATATAAAAATTTTCTCTTGTATCACAGTTAACAGGGTTGATTTTATCCAATTATATTACTGAGAGCAGAAAACAGGTGTGCTATATATTCATTAAAATTAGATTATTGGATTTGCATTAAAGGTAGTGATGACAAAACAGGTCTAGTTTGACAAAAAAAATGAAAACACACACACACAAAAATGAAAACACACTGTTCCTTCATTTCAACAAATATCGTTGAGCTATCCATTATGAAAAGATTATAAAGGTGAGTGAACCCTAGATTCTCCCTTAGGGAGTTCACCACTTAGGGCAAAGAGACATGTTAATATACATGATTAAGTAGTGTGACTAGAGTAAAATCACGCACAAGGAAGGAGAAAGGAAAAAACTGAGCAGGTAGTGGACAGAGTTTTAGAGTAGTGGACATACCTATGAGCTGGGTTTATGGTGCTTCTTAAATGTCAAAGGAATTTGCAATTAATGTGAACGACACGTGCATCAGTTCAGAACCTTTAACAAAAGTTACATTAATTTATCCCTCTTCAGAGAACTTTCTAAGGAACCCTAACGTAGTTTGGGTAGTATGGGCAAGCTGGCGAGCTCTGCTTGGAAACTGTTTCTTTAGCGCGAACCTGAGATGCCTTGCATAGGATACAGGTGCGAATAAATGCAAAGTGTGTGGGTGAAAATCAGACGTGGGGATAAGATATAAACCTTTACCAGTATCAGGTACTATCATCCACTCACCTGCGTTAGTTTAAAAGCTTTGAGAACTGACTCCTTGTGAGAGGGAACAGTTTCAGGCTCACCGCTCAGCGCCCCGGAGGCCCAAGGAGAGCCCAAGGCAAGCCCAGGCCAGATGTCAGAGCAAGAACTACTGACGTCATGTAAGCGTGACGTCAGCAGCACTGACGCAGTCTCACAGGGAGGGGCCTCTCAGCTCACCTCAGAACGCAGTCAGGTCCGCGGAGCAGCGAGTTGACTGTCTTGCGTTCTGCCCCCCAAAGGTTTGAAGAGTCAGCGCTGCGGAAACCGAAGAGCCGAAGCTGCTCCGGAGCTGAAGACGGGCCACTTCCCTCCTTCCTTGGCCCTTACGGGTGCCCTCTCTAAGGCCCAGGCGCGGTCCAGGGAGCAGCGCGCTCCCGAGCCCGTCGCTTGCGGCGGTCACGCGCACGCACGCTGGTGCGCACGTTCCCTGAGAACCCGGAAGTGCGAGGGAGAGGCGAGCCACGTGGGTGGAGCTGGATCGCAGCTCGCATGGGGGAGTCTATCCCGCTGGCCGCCCCGGTCCCGGTGGAACAGGCGGTGCTGGAGACGTTCTTCTCTCACCTGGGTATCTTCTCTTACGACAAGGCCAAGGACAATGTGGACAAGGAACGAGAGGCCAACAAGAGCGCAGGGGGCAGCTGGCTGTCGCTGCTGGCGGCCTTGGCCCACCTGGCCGCGGCCGAGAAGGTCTATCACAGCCTCACCTACCTGGGGCAAAAACTAGGTACCTCTGCCCCGCCCCCCGTGCCCTTTGAGGAGGAAGGAAAGGGGGTATTCTATTCCCCGATCGGCAGTGGCTTGGGTTGCCTGTCTGACTGCTAGCCTCTGGCTCAACTTGGCACTCCCAGATCTCCTCCCACCGTTCCCTTCCTTCCCTCGGCTTCCACAAACCCCGCCCACCGGCCTCTGCTGCTGATAGATTGGCCGCCGGGGTGGATGCTCTTTTCAGGGCTGTCTCAAATCGATGGGTGTATCCGTTTTGCTCAGTGCATGGATTGGTGCCATAAATGAAAAGTTAAGCAGACTGTGTGTCTTCGCTCTTCTGGCCAGTGACACTGCGGCCAGAGGAGCAAAACTTGGCAATACAACCTAGTTAGAATTAATGAACACTTTTGTCTGGCATCTTGAAGTTAAGGCCCCTGAGAGTTACAGATGGAGTCCTACCCCTTCTTAGGCCGTCAATAAATATTTAATGGATGAGGAAATAAATGAATACTGGAGAGGAAAGGCAAGAAATATGCCTAACACTAGCAAGAGGGGGCTTAAGGGGAACATGGTAAACACTCATCATTCCATCATAAATCTTGCCCCTGAAAATAAGATGCAAGAGCTGATTCAACCGATTTTCACTAGTAGAAACGATTAGTATGAGTAGATCAAAAGGAAATAAAATATGTGAAAGCCAAGGGCTATGCATATAAAGTATTACTACTTATAATTACCAACAATCCATATGAATCCCAGAGCTTTCAAAGTATTTTGACCTATTTTTAGACCTTTTAATTATCAGAAGACAGGGTCTGGTATGAATGAAGAACATATATGTGCAATAAAGAATAGAAAGGTAAAATTGAGTGCGGATTCCATTTTGATTTTTAGCGCCCAGTTTCTTTATATGGCCTGAAGGTTGCCATGGACATATTGCTTTCAGTAAATGCCCAAAGGGCAGGGCTTTCTGAGATCTTAACTTCTGCCTTAGCTGTTCAAATAATAACTTGTTTAGTACGTTGACTTACTGGCAAAAGTGCTCGGATAGAATCACTGTGTGTATTTTTTCCACCCCTTTTTGCAGTGGCAGTTCTCACAAATTTGCAATTGCTGTTGCAATGTTATTATTCCCCTTTCTTTAGATTAGCAAATTGTCTATGTGCACTTGTGTGGGTAGGTGACAGGTCTCAAACCAGAATACCTGCTTTTGAACTGTCAGATTGTGTTTTTATCCATATGATTTATAAAAAGAATCGGTGTATTATAATTTAAAAATACTTTGTATGTACAGTTGACCTTTGAAGGATAGGGGTTTGAATTGCACGGGGCCACTAATACACGAATTTTTTTCGATAAATACAGTACAGTACAGTAAATGTATTTTCTCATCCTTCATGATTATCTTAACATTTTCTTTAGCTTACCTTACTATAGGAATACAATATATAATACATATAATGTATGCCATATGTGTTAATCTAATGTTTATGTTATCAGTAAGGCCTCTGGTCGACAATAAGCTATTAGTAATTAAGTTTTGGGGGAGTCAAAAGTTATACTCAGATTTTTGACTGCTGGGGGAGGTCAGCTCCACCACTCCTGGCATTGTTCAGGGGCCAGCTGTATTTGGAAATGGGGAGGATTCTGGCTGTAAAATCGAAGGTGGGTAATTTTCTGGTAGTTTTAGTTGTTTTTAGATTCTGTCACCTCATGAAGAATGTTTGATCCCAGTGCCATGATTCTTAATTTGTTTAAGATCATCTATGAGGGGCGCCTGGGTGGCTCAGTGGGTTAAAGCCTCTGCCTTCGGCTCAGGTCATGATCTCAGGGTCCTGGGATCGAGCCCCACATCGGGCTCTCTGCTCCGCAGGGAGCCTGCTTCCCTCTCTCTCTCTGCCTGCCTCTCTGCCTACTTGTCATCTCTCTCTCTCTCTCTCTCTCTCTCTCTGTCAAATAAGTAAAATAACATCTTAAAAAAAAAAAAAAAAGATCATCTATGAGAATTTGATGAAACCCATGGATATATGGAATATATATGAGTAATAGAATTTTGCATTTAATCTGCGAGGCTTCAGTTGGAATTCCTAAAGCCTACTGATGGACCCCAGTTTAAAAATCTGCTATGCCAGTTTAAGTTGTATATGTCTGGTTTCAGGTAAATAGAACTGCCCTGTGTGACTGCCCTGTGTGTAAGAGCACGTGTGAGATCATCACTGTCTCTGCCTTGGGTTCTGTGAAATGGGCCTTATTATGTAAAATGATTCGTTCTGCATAGACCCCCAGCTTGCATGGATGAGCCTGAAGGCTGCACCTTGAAACTGATCCAGGAGCAATTTATACTATGAAACATGCCCAGGCGTGGTTTGGCTCCCAGGTGATCTGTGACTTCTGAGTGAAATGTTTTGGGAATAGCATGTTTAACTTTAATGCCTCATTAACTTATTTACATGTATAGTAAATGTAGGTTCCAGATTTTAAAATTTAACTTTGCATTTTACAGTTTTTTGATACTGGAATGTTTGTGATATCAACATGCTTATGACTTTGTGACTTTTTTCTTAAAACCTTGTGGAAAAATATTTTGTTGCCATTTAAGAATTCCCATGTTCTTCAAATAGTTTGCTAATTAGAATGTATTTTTTTTAAAGCAGAACAAAAAGTTTTACGTGTACTTTTAAACATTTAAAACATGGTCCAAAAAAGTGAGTCTTTTTGACCTCACTCTTGTGACTGGTGTTTATCAGAGACCTTGGCAGTGAATCCTGATTATAGATGCATGTATGGGCAAACACTTCAGGCAAAGACAGACCTGACAGGGAGCCTTCTGTTCCTGTATTGGCCCAGTCCCAAAAAACTTTGGGTGGGCCCCTTACCTTGGAGCTTTCTCTTTCTTTTGAGGGGAGAATATACCTGTTTGGGGAAGGATCGGTGATAAAAATATGCCATCTCAATGCCTTTGGAGGTTTTTAGGTCATACTTTCTCCCTTTTTGTTTCATTAGAGGAGAGTTTTCTCATTCTCTGGTTGCTAGAATTTAACATGGTAGAAAATGACTTCAGAGCAAGTGTTTATAAATTATTATTAACAACACGTTGTGGGATAAAATACTCAATTAGACATTTTACATACTCCTTTAGTATACTTATGACTTGAAATCTCATCATGTGAGATGGACTCCTGAAATCTTGAGAAATAATGAGGATTCAATACATAGAACTTTCTGGAAATAATTCAAAACAATCATATTTTATAAATCCAAAAAATTGTAAAGAAGGAAATGTCTGGTGTCTCTGCTTCCTTGTTTCCCAGTAAGAAGGAAAGCCATTCCCCATTGGATATTCCTAACCAGGATGGTCAACAAGTATGATTGTGCTCCTCAGAGCTTTGAGAAAAGAGACCTGTTTAGAAGAAATGCATTAATGGTCTCTCCTATCCTTGTAGTGTCACTTGGTTTCACAGACTAGTGATTGATGTTTACTGATAAGCTTTTCAGGGTATCCTCTGTGTTTCCACTCCCTCAGATAAGGGTTATCTGATGACAAAAGGTATTCCTTTTTCACCCAGAGTTAAAATTGTCACCAAGGCCACCCTATTAACAGCAGAGGTGAGTACACGGTTGAGGTCACCTAGCTAGCGATCTGTCAATAGGTAGCTATTCTTTTTTATAGTACATGAAGCTCCCAATTTACCATAGAGTTTTAGAAGCCCAATTAGTAGTAGTTAGAATTTTCTTACATCAGTTATAAATGGAAGGAAAAGGGATGTTATGGAATATGCACTTTGCTCCAGGCACATTACATACCAAATGGTATTTCATTTTGTCTTCTTGGCTCTATTACTAGTTTCATGTTAAAAACAACAACCAAGACTCAGAGTAGCTAAGTCGTTGGCACATCACACAGCTTCTAAGTTCAGAATTTGGAACTAATTTGGTCTGACTTCCAGAGCTTTTAGATTTTTTTTTTTAAGATCTTATTTTTAAGTAATCTCTATACCCAATGTGTGGCTCAAACTCACAACCCCAAGATCAAGAGTTGCACATCCACTGACTGAGCCAGCTAGGCTCCCCATGGATTTTGCATGGTACTCTTGTCTTGTTACCTACCTAACCTAAGATTTTTTTTCCTAAACTTGGGCACAGAGGTCTATTTATTCCATACTGTCACTTCACAAAATCTGCAAGGTCAGACTGAAGATAGGCAGGGAGGGAGGGCAAACTCTTCAGGGTACAGTCCTGGGTGGGATGTGAGTGCTGGGGTCAATCCAACTGTACCACATGGCTTTTGCCGCTATTAGTAGGAGAAATAATTTGAATTCTGGTTAATTTGTTTAGGCAATATATTGAAGGAAACATTTTTAAAGTAATGATAGTTTCTGGAATAAGCAACAAGTAGATGACCAACTTCTAGGTTTGCCCAGGGCCGGGGCGGGGGGGTCCCCAGGACATGGGACTAAGTCGGGTTTTCTGAGAAGGCAGGCTTTCAGGGCCAAAACCTAGAAAGTTCTGGGTAGACTGGGACAAGGTGGTCACAGCAGTAGGAAAGGCTATAAGAGTCATTTCTTGAAATATAAACTGAGCCATGAACTAAAAAAAACATTGTGAAATGTTTCATTTGCTAAGAGGATATTTTACAAATGCCTTGATGTGTTTAGAATAGTAATAAGTTTATTCGCGAAAGCTTTCTATGTATATCAATAGAAGATTTAAACTGTCATCCATCTCTGAGGTTTTAATATATTTCTAAGAATTACTGTTTTAAACCTGCCCTGTTTCTTTTCATTCTCCTAATGTCTTGCCTGTGACCCTTTCTTTAGTGGGATGCAGAATTGCTTAAGAAAACATCTATGAAGCTGACTCTATACTTATTAGAAATAGAGTTGATCATGTATTAATACAGAGCAAGGAAATGATGTCTATGCCACTTGATCCTTTTTTAATTTTTTTTTTTAAAGATTTTATTTATGTGACAGAGAGAAACACAGCGAGAGAGGGAACACAAGCAGAGGGAATGGTAGCGGGAGAAGCAGGCTTCCTGCCAAGCAGGGAGCCCGATGTGGGGCTCGATCCCAGGACCCTGG
>CM053611.1:64618212-64631662 GCA_028646535.1 Procyon lotor
GATCTGTTGCTACACTAATGAGTTGCATCAGACATTCATTTCTTACTCCTCAGTGAAATTATGAATCACAAAATATTTAAATTCCAACCACAGGAGTCAGAGAATATGGTAGATGATAATAACTCCCTGAGCTCAGCGGACTCCACTCCTTTCCTTTTGGATGCTGGGAGGTGTTTTGTCCTTCTGGTTTCTGTTCCTTACTTGTCGTGTGTGCTATTGTCATTTGCCTCCCAGGGGGCCAGTCCTTCTTCAGCCGGAAGGATTCCATCCGAACCATCTACACGTCCCTGCACAACGAGTTAAAGAAGGTGGTGACTGGCCGGGTCGCACTGGGTGGGACCGCCCCCCACGTGGAGGAACTGCTTTCCCACCTGTCAGAGCAGCTCTGCTTCTTCGTTCAGGCCCGGATGGAGATCGCAGACTTCTATGAGAAGATGTACACCCTCAGCCCGCAGAAGTTCATCAACGCTGAGGAGCTCGTTGGCCTCTTGGACACCATCCTCAAGAAGTACAGCTCCAGGTGAGTGCAGGGGAGGAGGGAGGGAGGGACACACGGAGCGGCCTCTCTCTCTCTCTCTCTCTCACACACACACACACACACACACACACACACACACACACACACGAGCTCCCTCCCCATACTCTTATGAAGAAAATCTATGATGAAACGCCTGGGAAGAGGAGAAATAGTTATTTTACATTTTATACATAGTAATTAAGCAACAAGTTTTGTTTTAAACTTTCTTAGTGGAGGCCAGCATCTGTGCTTTTGAGGAGGGCATATTTAAATTTTTTTAATAGTCAAAAGGCTACTTGTAGCCAATTTAATTTTTTTTTAAATGATGTTGATATCTTGTATGTGAAGGAAATTGCTACTTTTACTTGAAATGAGCCTGGCTCTAATATAGTGCTCACTGTCTGAGCCAAAAAACAAAAAACAATACAAAAGGAATTTGAGAAGTACTGCGTGTTATTATGCCCCTGTAGAAAAGAATGAAGTATTGATACGTGCTATAACATGCATGTGAAAGAAACCAGTCACAAAAGATCACATATTGTATCATTCTGGTTCTGGGAAATGTCCAGAATAGGAAATGTCATAAACACAGAACACAGATTACAAATTATAGACTCTGAAAATGGTGGTCAGGGAATGGGGGGGAAGGCGAGAATGGGGAATGACTACTTATGGATATAGGGTTCCTTTTTGGGGGTCATGAGACTATTCTAAAATTAGATAGTAGTGATGGTTGCACAACTCTGACTATACTAAAACCACTGAATTCTATACATTAAAAGAGTATACTTTTTGTATATGAATTCAATAGTAATGCTATTATTAAAAAAGAAATAAAGCTGTGCGAGGAACACACAAACATCCTTCCCCTGGACTCATATTATTAAAATGTTGCCATGTTTGCTTTTGCTCTCTCTCTCTCTCTAATTTTATCCACCCCCGCACCCCCGGCATTGTTTGGAAGTCAGATGCAAACATCATGACACTCTACCCCCCAAATACTCAGATTGTATCTTCTAAGAATTATACAAAACTATGTATTCTTTCATTCTTTATAAATTTTGAGCCATATTAATGTATTACTCAGTAAAAATAGATAAAACAAAAATTTAGAATATATCATAAAAACAGAAAATACATGACGATAAAAAATAATACAGAAAACATTCTGGAGACAATTGGGGAAATCTGAATATGGGCTACTTACTACTGATGATAAAAAAAAAATCAGTGCTAAATTTCCTGAGTGAGAGAAACTTTGGATTAATTTGAATAACATAAATTCCTTAGTTAAAAAAATTCTGAAAAGTTGAAATTCTGTATAATATGTTGATTTGGGGGGGAAGTAGAATTATTTTAGGTATAAATTAACATACTTTGCCTTTTGCTAGGATAATATCTTTTTTTCTGTAGACCTTTCTTCTTCTCCTTCTCCTCCTTCTCTTTCTCCTTTTTTCTTTTCTGTAGACGTTTTGATTTGGCATCTGTGCTATACCAAACATATTTCTTTCATGGTTCCAGTCTAGAGAAGTAATTCATATTTTGTATTCTCTTCTATTGAAAGAGTTAATCCTTTTCCCAAAGGACCCAGTTTATCTTTCAGGAAATGTTTTTTTGCCCCAGTATATCTGATCCATGTCAGAACGCTTCTGTATTGTGTGAGTCTTTCATCTTTCAAATGATGAAATGCTTTTGTAGTAAAGAATTAACAAGCATGATGTATATCTTGGAGCGGCCCTGATTTGAGACGCAGATTCTGTGTGAGTTACAAGGGCCAGTCTGCTTTCAGCGATGAAATGGGAAACGTGTTTTGTTTTTTTCCTTCGGAAGGCAGTTCTGTTCAGAGTAGAACAATATTAAAGGTTTCCTCTTTTGGCAAACTTACTACATTATTAAGCAAATGTAAATTATTACTTATGAACCACAGTCATTGTGATGCTGCATTTCAAATTGAATAATTAACATTAACCATATGAGTTTTTATTGTGTGCCCTTAGAAGGAAAAATATGAATTTAGCTCTACTATTCCTTGAATACTTTTGAGTAGAGGTGGAACTTGGTGGTTTTTTTTTTTTTTTCTTTCCAAGGAAACATCAATGGAACATTTTTTGATTCTGTAGAATTCATTTTGAATTTATTTATCTCTTTAGTACAATGGGCATAAAAGAAGATTCTGATTTTCTATTTCATAGTTAAAGCTGGAAGATGGGTTATAAACGCAAAATATTTACTGTCCTAAGTCAAAAGTATAATTTTAAGAAGTAATTGTTTTAAAGAAGTAAGTATTTATTCGTTCCAGACAGCTTTTAAAAAGTCCTTTGATGGGGGCGTCTGGGTGGCACAGTCGGTGAAGCATCAGATGCTTGGTTTCAGCTCAGGTCATGATCTCACAACTGGGTTCTAAGATGGCCCCTGCCCCTGCATCAGGCTCTGCACTCAGCAGGAGACTGCTTACAACTCTTCCCTTCCCTCTGCTCCTCCCCTGCCTGTGCCAGCACACGCGCGCTCTCTCTCTCTCAAATAAATACATAAATCTTAAAAAAAAAATCCCTCTCAGGTGGCAATAACATACCATTAAGTGACTTTTATCCTTTAACCATGATTTTACAGATAGATTTTCAAAGAATTTTTTTTTTTTTTTTTTTAAAGATTTTTACCTTTAAGTAATCTCTACACCCAGTGTGAGGCTCAAACTGACAACCCTGAGACCAAGAGTTGCACTCTCCACTGAGCCAGCCAGGCACCCCAGAGAACACTTTTAAAATTGAGTTACATAAAGTTTCTGTTTGCATTTTAGGGAGCACAGTTTTTTGATCTGAATGTTTCAGATGACAGGATTCTCACCAAGGGCAGAACTGTGATTAATTTAGGCCTTGTGCCCTTTTTTGTTCAAGAAAAGATTTGTGATGATAAGTGAAATTAACAGTTAGTTACATGTGTCTAGTTCAACAAGGTGACTTTCTGCCCACTGAAAATTTCCTAAGCAAAACCAACCAGAGTGCCACTTCTGTGGGACGCAGTATAGGCTAGGCATTTAGCACATCTGAATCTTAACAGCCTTGCCTCAGCCTATCTTTTCAAATTTATCTAAGGCCCATCAAATGCTTTAAATTGTACTCAAACTCTTAGTAAAAAGAAAGAAGCTTCAAAGAGAAATTTTTGAGGATTTTAAGAAGCCAGAAAGCCAAAAAACAATCCATAATCTAATGTGTTCCCCATAAGTATTTGCCATTTCCTACTTTGGTTCATTATTTGTTTTGCCTAGAATGTCCTTGAACTTGGGGGTGGGGATACCTTTTCTTCTACCCTTCTAAACTCAAGGGTGGGGGTGGAGGGGGGAGGCTTTAACAAAAGACAAATTACCAAGAGAAAAACATACCAGTGTATTTAATGTAAGTTTTACATGTCAGGGAAACCTCATAAAATAAAGTGTTTTTATGGTAGGTTTTATTAAAAAACAAAATTCAGCCAAGTCCATTGAAGATGTAAGAGTTGTGGGAAAATGTGCCAGGATGAAAAAGGGTCTGAGCTAAGTGTCTAAGCTGGGGGAAGGGGCGAGGCCTGTTCTTTCAGATTCCTCTCTGTGTCCCTTGTGTTTGGAGATAAGGATGCTTCCTTCCTTAGAGTAAGGGGAAAGGCACATCTCTCTTGAGGGTTTTATGACCTGATTTGGGGGATGGTCAGGAAATCTTTCTTGCACTTACTTCTCAGATTCATTCAGCTTAAAATAGTATACCGGGCGCCTGGGTGGCTCAGTGGGTTAAAGCCTCTGCCTTCGGCTTAGGCCATGATCTCAAGGTCCTGGGACCGAGCTCCTCCTCGGGCTCTCTGCTCCTCTGGGAGCCTGCTTCTCCCTCTCTCTCTGTCTGCCTCTCTACCTGCTTGTGATCTCCCCCTCTCTCTGTCAAATAAATCAAATCTTATAAAAAGAAACAGTCAGTATACCAAGATGCCATATTTTGGGGTAGTGTGTTCTGAAGCCCATCACATCGCCATATCACGTATCAGTTGCTGTTGCCACGATCATTCCATATAACAGACCACCCTAGGGTTCCCACGTACAGGCTTGCAAGTCTACTGGGAGTTGGCCTGACAGGCCTGGCTTAGCTGGGTAGCTCTGCTTAACACTCTTGGTCTCGCTGGGCTTGGCTTAGTACCACGCGCTCTGGGCTTGGTCTTTTCCTTCCGAGCCCAAGATTAGTGGGGAGCCAGTCACCCGGTGGCTCTGGCCCAAGTGCAAAAGAACAAGCCCAACCAAGCTCATTTTCAGCATCAGATCTGCTAACATTCCCTAGACCAGAACAAGTCACATGATCCAGTCCGTAGTCCAGGCGTGGGAAAGTATTCTACACCTCAGGGGAGGACCTGCAGAGTCACATGGCAGAGGTCTGGAATCGGGGGTGATTAAGAATGCGGCCAGAAATTTAAGCCCTCCCTTTTACACGTTAAGCCCTCCCTTTTACACGGCCGAATCCTAACTGCTTTTGAAGTTGTATGGCTCAATTCAAATTCTGTCTCCCTTAGGCCTGCATAATCTTTCAACCAAAAGAAATTGCTCCTTTTTCTAAAATCTTTTTTTGTACCTCTCCTAAGAGATGTGTTAATTTCCAACTTGTGTCCGTTATAAGTACCTCCTTCTACTTTGGAAAGTCTCTGTAAGGCAAACCTTTGGCTAAATGCATCTTTGTATCTTCCGTGTATTTGTATCTAAAATTTGTAAAAATTTTAAATGAGAAGAGACTAGTTTTTTTTATAGTGGTAAAATATACATAATATAAAATTTACCATTTTTAAGCATATAGTTCTGTGGCATTTAGTACATTCATGTTGTGCTACCTATTAGTTTTTAATTGTTTGAATCTGACTTCTCACATGCTTGGGACCTGGATACTTCTTTCGGAAGGAACTCCTTAATGTGGATTTGTGAAGGAGAGAGCTCTTTCTCTCTCTCTCTCTCCACCCCCTTTCTTTCTTTCGGCTTTTTTTTTTTTTTAGAGCAGATGTTCCCTGCAAGCAGTTGTCAATTTATTCTGAATGCAGACTCTTACAAGCTTGCTGCCATAGTTGAGGTGTGTATTTTTGGATTACAACAATTTAACAGATCCCCCTATAGTGTGAGTTGTAAATGGGTAGGAGGCACAGAGCAGAATGGAAATGGGGAAATGATACATCATAATGCTAATCTCAAAGTCTTGGCAGAATAAAATTAAAATGAATTTTTAGCTCTTCTTAAGGATGAAAAATAGCTTCGACATTCACATTCATCCTAATAAATGTTGAACATTTAAACACTTTCAGGATATGTTTATGGAAAAGCTTGTTCAGAATTCTTTCTGAAGATTTGTAGAGAAAAATCATGTCTTTCAAGGAGAGGGTTGGATATAAATGATGATTTCCAATGAAGCAGAAAAATAGCTTAGAGTATTGTTATTTGTGGTAGAATTTTCTTCAATCTCATACTGTTTTCCTGTTACTAAAAGTCTTAATGTGTTCCAAGTTCCTTGGCAGATTTTCTTGATACCCATTATTATAGAATCTTGGATGCTTTATGGTTGTTAAGTGTCAAAGGGCCTAAAGGTCAAGGTGATAGAAGCATTTCTTACAATTCAAAAATTTTGAAACGTGCTATAGTGAAGTTGTGTGTGTGCATGTGTATTAGACTTTCTCTTTATAAAGATTTTATTTATTTTTCAGAGAGAGAGAGAGAGAGAGCACAAGCAGAGGGAGTGGCAAAGGGAGAGGAAGAAGCAGGCTCTCTGTTGAGGAAGGAGCCCACTGTGGGACTCGATCCCAGGACTCTGAGATCACGACTTGAGTCGAAGGCAGACGCTTAACTGACTGAGCCACCCAGGTGTCCCTGTATTAGAGTTTATTAATGTTTATTTCAAAGCATGTACTGTTTGAAGAGTCCAAAATAGTTAATCAATTAAGCACATGAGCTAGATGGTTTGAAATCTAGTTTATCTTTCTGATTTTTAAAAAAGGTTTATTTATTTATTTTAGAGAGGCAGAGAGTTCAAGAGATAGTGAGTAGGGGGAGGTGTAGAGGGAGAGAATCTTCAAGCACACTCCTTGCTGAGTGCAAAGTCTGATGTGGGGCTTGATCTCATGACCCTGAGATCATGACCTGAGCTGAAATCAAGAGTTGGATGCTTAACTGACTGAGCCACCGAGGCGCCCCTATCTTCCTGATTCTTTGAATGTATTATTAGACTGAGACCCTCCACCCATGTTTTAGCTTCCCTCTCTTGAAGAATATTGAAAGTAAAATGCTGGTAATAGAAAAAAAAATAATGTGTGGTCATGTAACTATATCCTTATCACATGATAATGAGTTTCTTATAATATCTAACCTAGTGTGGGCTCTCTAATTAGTGCTTAATAATCCCTTTAATTAATGTTTAAATTAAGTTTTTAACTTCAGCTATATTTGTGATGATTTTTTTTCTTAACTTTTTCATTGATAACCAGCATTTCCCCTTCAGCTGGGGCCAAAGCAGCCATTTGAGAAGATTTTGTATTGTTGATAGCGAAGCAATTAACTTACATGTGTTCAGGCCTGTAAATCATCTCCCTTGGTGCCTGGGCCATAAGATATGCTCAGTAAATGCGAGATCCTGCCCATATATTTAAAAAAGCGTCACTTGCAGATGCTTTGGGTCTTTGGGAAGAGTATAAGGCTTGCTGTTGGCTCTTTGAGAAGGAGGGTGTCCTTCAGGCCACCCTGTCAGGCCAGGCAGACACTCAACCTCCCCAGGCATTTCTCAGAAGCAGCAGCAGCCTAGGCAAGAAGGCTCTAAGTGGTCCATATAAGGCGGACTCCCCTTAGCCATAGTTACAGAATTTCATTTAGATCACAAACAACAGAATCGGTGAGGCAGAAAGTAGGATTGAAATCCTAACATAGTTGGTTACCGTGTTTACTGAATCTCTCCTGAATCTCTAGTATGTGGCATATGTTTTTAGAGATCAAGGAGCGAAGGGAATAGGCAGCTTTTCCTTCTCCTCAGGGAGGAGCACAAAGCAAAAGTGATTATATGTCCCAATTTGATAAATCCTGTGATGAAGCTACTCAAGTGGAAAACAGGTATTAACAAACTAGAAGGGGACACCTGGGTGGCTCAGTCAGTTAAGCAACTGCCTTTGGCTCAAGGCATGATCCCAGGGTCCTGGGATCGAGTCCCAAGTCAGGCTCCCTGCTCAGCGGGGAGTCTGCTTCTCCCTCTGCCTCTGCAGCTCCCCCTACTTGTGTTCTCTCTCTCTCTCTGACAAATAAATAAAATACTGGAAAAAAAAAAAAAACCCTAGAGGATATGATTGGGGTCACCTGACTCAGCCTGCAGGTGAACAGAGAAGACATCTCTAAGGAAATGACTCTGAAGAGGAGACCTGAAACACCAGAAAGAATGTGCTCTCACTTGTCTAAGGGTCTCTGCACTTGACCTTTTCCCCCTCCTTCCTGGAAGGGAGATAGCCCCACATCCTCTCCTCTCCTGCTATCTGATATTACTGTTAACCAGCGATTTAGAAAAAAATGCTTATAGATAGCAGGTAACAATCCATGAGTCATAAAGTTAAGTTAGTGAGTAGTAATCCAATTCAAAACATAAGTGTTGAAATGTTAGATATTTGTTATTTAGCTCCCATTCTGTTTTTTAAGTGCAATTAAATATGAAGAAAATTTGAAAAACCAGGATTGATTAAGGGCTTACCTTATGGAGTTACTATGGAGTTACCATAATACCTTGTGAAGTTACTATGAACGTTAAATAGGTTTACAGGTGTTACATACACATTTAAGAGATATTTTAGTGACTTTTTTTTTTCCCTCTGCCTCCTTAGGACCACATCTTGAAAAAAGATTACCTTGTTTTGATGACTATGTTAGTTATACAATTTCCAGAATAAATAAAATAGGTTCAGAAAAAAGTACAGCTAATTTCTTTGTGTTTGAAAGGAAGGTAGCCACTACTCTCATTTTTTGTTTCAAGGTCAGGAGATTTCTGTAGGAGGATATGATGCTGACAGAATGCTGACTTGGTGAAGTTATGTCAGAACAACTTTTTATTTATTTTTAAATCTATTTATTTTTAAGAGAAATAAGTAAATAACTTAATTAATAATCCACACTGGACATGGGGCCTACTGTGGGACTTGAGCTCATGACCCTGAGATCAAGACCTCAGCTGAGATCAAGAGTCAGACGCTTAACTGACTGGCGCCCCAGACCAACACTTTAAATGCATCGACATGGAGCCCTTCAGTCGTCCCTTTCCCTGCCCCCAAACGTCATATTATTTGTCTGGCCACAATGTATTGCTTTGAGGGTTGAAAATGTCCACGTGGAGTAACATTTCCATTTACTTCCATTCATTTCCCTTCCCCTGTAGGTTTCACCACCCCATCCTCAGTCCTTTGGAAAGCAGTTTCCAGCTGGAAGTGGACGTCCTGAGTCACCTCCTGAAGGCCCAGGCTCAGGTCTCGGAGTGGAAGTTCCTCCCGTCCCTGGTGAACCTGCACAGTGCTCACACCAAACTGCAGACTTGGGGCCAGATCTTTGAAAAGCAGCGGGAGACCAAGAAACATCTGTTCGGAGGGCAGTCTCAGAAGGCTGTTCAGCCCCCACACCTTTTCCTCTGGCTGATGAAACTCAAAAACATGCTTCTTGCCAAGTTTAGCTTTTACTTTCACGAGGCACTGAGCCGGCAAACGACTGCTTCAGAAATGAAAACGTTGACTGCAAAAGCCAACCCGGACTTTTTTGGAAAGATTTCCAGCTTCATCAGGAAGTATGACGCTGCCAATGTGTCCTTAATCTTTGACAACCGAGGTTCTGAGAGCTTTCAGGGTCACGGCTATCACCACCCCCACTCCTACAGAGAGGCCCCGAAGGGTGTGGACCAGTATCCAGCCGTGGTGTCTCTGCCCAGCGACAGGCCCGTCATGCACTGGCCCAATGTCATCATGATCATGACAGACCGCATGTCCGAACTGAACAGCTTGGAGAAGGTGGTCCACTTCTATGATGACAAAGTTCAGAGCACCTATTTCCTGACCCGCCCGGAACCTCACTTTACCATTGTTGTCATCTTTGAATCAAAGAAGTCTGAAAGAGACTCCCACTTTATTTCCTTCCTCAATGAACTCTCACTGGCCCTTAAGAACCCCAAAGTTTTTGCAAGTCTGAAGCCTGGCTCCAAAGGCTAGCAGGTGGTTTGTGCGAAAGGTGCGAAAGCCTGGAAGGTGTGTTCCTAATTGCTCTAATGATCTGCTGTGGTTTGTGATTAGAGTTTCCATCCATTCATGCTTCTTTCAAAGCTAAATTAAAGACAAATCCTCCCTAATTGTGTTGCACACTTTATAAGCAATTAAGGCCAACTGAATTAAGTATCCAAAGAGTAATCTAGGAAGTGATCGTGGCTACTGTGTCTCTCCGTGGCACAGCAGAGGACCTGCAGCATTTTCTCCTATTTTCCTGTGTTCCATGCAGACCGACTACTTATTAGCCTTTGATTTTTCTTTCCACCTGTTTTATATTGTTCTGAACTTCGTTTTAATGAGATTCCAAATGCCTTCTCCTCTCCCCTCCTTGCGGGACCAGTAAATGGGATAAGATGTTACATGGCCTTTTCAGAATCAAGGACTGTATGTTTTCTGTCTCATAAATTAGCAAGTTAACATGAAATTAGTTTTATGATTCTCCTCAACAAATTAATATTTTGGATACCAAAATCAGTGTCTTGGTGAGGAATTTCTGTTACTGAAATTGAAGGTGAATCAGAATGGTCGCATAACATTGCTTCTCACAATGCAGAAGGCTCACATGACCTCTTTACCAGTCACGGGTCCTCTGGGGGTGATGTACACACCTCGCTGCATGTGTGTTTCCCCTTATAAATCAGAATGACTTTTTCACTCTGTTTGAAAGTTAGCATAAGCCATAAGGTGGGGTTTCTTTACCCCTTGCCATATTATCTACTTGGTTTTCTGTTTATCACCTTTCTGCTGAGATGTATGTTCATGTTTGGCTCCACTGCCTGCTTATTCTTAGGCTGAAAAAGCATGTAATCTTCATTTTTCAGCCACTCTTAGACATTCTTGCGGCTTAGCCTGCTTTTGTAAAATCAGAATATTGGTCCCAGTACTTTGTACTTGCTAAAAATCAACTGTGCATTCTAAAGACCTCTTCATAGTTGAGTAATCAAATCAGTACTTAATTTAAGCACCTCTGAACTAGGGTTTCATGACTGTTTCCTCCAGATTATTCTCAGAAGCAGTGATACATCTTAACATATGCTGCTTGAACACCTTCCTTCGGTCGGTGTTCATGGGGAAGTAGATGGGCCTGTGAAGGCCTAATGGGCTGTGGGGAACTTCACTTCTAGGTTCTTGATTCGGAATAAAAATAAGCCACAGAGAGTCACTGAGTTGTTACCATTTGTTGGTTCCTTCAGTGCCTGTATGCAATGTAATGATCGGATGGGGCCAGTTTCTCACGATCACACAGAGCCAGGGTTTTCCCGGGCTGCCCCAGCAGGCGAGCTGGCGCTGGCCACAGCTGCTCCCAGCCTGCGCCGGGAGGCCTGCCCGCCTGTTTTCTGGCCTATTTTCTATTTTTTCTCTTTCTTCTTCTTTTTCTTTTCTCTTTTCTTAAAATCAAAGTCATGGATGTAAAAAGCCGGTTTGCTTAAACAGAAAGTAGTGATTCTGCATTTTATTCACTCAGGTTCCATAAAAATCTGACCATCGAACTTATATAAAAAATTGAAAACAACTGGAACTAAAAAGTCAAATCATTTTTCTTCCCTTTTGTGTTTTGCCAAGAAGCTGAAAAGTATTCCTTGGTGTTCATGTATTATTTTTGTTCTAGATAAAACCACCATTAGCCTTACTGATGTGGTCTCTCATGTACCTAAAAGAAACATGCTTCAGTGGAACATGAAGCGTGTAAATAAAACTTATATATAATATTTAAAAAACCGGTCTTCTCTAGAACATATATGAAATGTATATTTATTTTTAAACATATTTTGGTTCAAGCCAAGAAACAAAGTGATTCTACCCTGAGATTTGTTCTCTGAAATCAGTAATGAAATGATCCGTAAAGTCTATATTTTGCTACTTAGAAGAGTAAGTCCGCATCTTATCTGCAGACTTTTTATTTTGAAAGTGTTTCTAAACCTCAACTTGAGTTTTTCTGTGTAACCGGGAGTGTGGTCAACACTTACTGAGTTTGCCGACAAGCCCATCAAGGAGAGTTCCCTTTAGGATGCCGTTTGGACAGGGGGTAAACGTTCACAACTCTGTCCTCTTGGGACCAACAGGGTATCTGACGACGTCATTTTAGGGCGTGTGTGAAAATAGAGTTGTCCCCCCTTATCTGCCATTTTGCTTACCTCGGTTTCAGTTATCTGCAGTCACCACAGTCTGGAAGCTGAAAGCCGGGGCCCCCCCTCTGGATAAATTATCGGGAGGTCAGTCATAGCCTCCTGCTCCATCACGATGCCTGCGTTATTCACGTCCCTTTATCTCGCTGTGTCAGCACGGTATCCTCTCACGTGCTGCCAAGGGGGGTGAGTACCCTGCAGTAAGAGAGTTTGAGAGAGACCACGTTCACATAACTAGGTTTACAGTATAGTGTTATAATTGTTGCATTTTATTATCAGCTGCTGTTCATTTCTCACCGTGCCTCATTGGCCAATAACATTTTATCATTAGCACGTGAGTCTAGGAAAAATCAGAGTATATACAGAGCGTGGTACTGTGCAGTGTCAGGCAGCCGTAGAGTGTGTTGAGCGTACTGCTCGCGGGTCAGGAGGGACTACTGTGTAGCCGGATTCTCAACTGAGGAGCCAATACCCTTTACATTATGTCTCTGTGCATTTGAACATCTTGTAGAAAACTTACTTACAAGAAAGAAAATAGTTGGTAACTCATTGCACTCCTGCAGAGCCACTCACGGGATCGTTGGAATCGGTCCACCCTTTGATCTAGCAGCAAACTTGCCTTGTGTTTTGGCTTGTCAGCCTCTGAGCTTGACGTTCTCATCTGCATAATGGGGATAAGGAAATGCGGGCTGCTTTTCTCAAAGGCTATGTAAGAACGGAATGACGTGATGCATGTAAAAAAGGCTTTGCAAGCTTACTTGGGTTTGGAAACCGTATAAATAAAAGATGGACCATTCTTTCCTTAAACTCGGCACCTCTCCTGTTCTCGTCTTTCTCTCCAGATCTGGGGCATACGTGTGCTTGCTTCGTCACTGTGTCTGAACAGTACTTAACTAACTTAGAAGAGGAGGTAGACAGATGCCTAACCCCTTCACCCTCCCTTCCATCTCTTCATTTTAGAATCCTTGTGGTTCTTTGTTCCTAAATTTTTATGGCTGGTTGATAGCATCACTTCAGTCCTATATTCTTACCGTTTTTTTTTTTTTTTTCTTTTTTCTTTTTGGGGGGTCTGGTTGCTCTTTTAATTGCCGAGTGAGGTGTGTTAAAATCTCTGTGATGATAGCTGTCTTCCTTTATTTCTGTCAGTTTCTTGCATCTTGTATGTTAAAGCTCTTTCCTTGGGCCCAGAGACATCTTTAAGTTTTCTTTCTCACGTATCAGCCATGTTAAGTTTCCTGCTTTATCTCCATTACAACTCCTTGCTTCGAAGTGCATTTTGGCCTTTTTTTTTTAAATGACCCAGCTTGCTTATGCTTACTGTTCATATGGTATGTCTTTTTCTATCCTCTTACTATTTATATCTTTATTTTTAAAGTGTCTGTGGTAAGAACTAGAGCAAGAAGACTGATTAAAAAGAGCAACAACCACCACTGTGAGCTGCAGTCTGACCAACTCTGCCTTCTGATTGAAGTGTTTAGTGCATTTCATTTCAGACCTGTGAAGTTTTCACAATCAGAACTTCGCTGATGGTATCCTTCAGCCATCA
>CM053611.1:64639641-64651996 GCA_028646535.1 Procyon lotor
GGGCTTGATCCCAGGACCCTGGGATCATGACCTGAGCCGAAGGCAGACACTTAACGACTGAGCCACCCAGGCACCCCAAAGCATGCGATTCTTAATCTTAAGGTCATGAGTTAGTTCAAGCCCCACATTGGGTGTGGAGCCTACTTTAAAAAAAATGCCCTTTAATAGAGAGGTGTTAGGAGGCAGCAGAGGTAAACGTCTGTCTTCAAATCGCCACCTTTAAACAGAAGCTTCTCCTTTAGTCTCTTAAAATCCTTTCTGTTTAAATTAGCCAGAGTTGGCTTCTGTTGCTTGCACCTAAAACCTCTAATACATGTATTCAGAAAGAATATTCATCCTAATAAAGGTAAAAGAATTGTTCTTGAGGATAAACAGTCACCTGAAAATTTTTTTAAGTTTATTTATTTATAATGTCTACACCCAGTGTGGGGCTCAAACTCACAACCAGATTAAGAGTCCAGCACTCTACTGACTCACCCAGCCAGGCGCCCCACACCCTGAGTGTGACAGTGGTGAGGAACAGTCCAGACCCAGTTACTTTTTAACCAGGGAGAATTTCCCAAGGTCTGCAGCCCACAACTGTGGCAAAATGGTGCCTATTTACACGAAAGGGACGTGAATATCACACTGGCCCCCTCAAGAGAAGATGGTGTGGAAAAGACACAGCCAGAACTTACCTGTGCTGGTTTAATCACTCCAGTCTTGAGGAGCAAAACACTGAGAGAAAGTGTTTCATTTTTTCTTGGACGTATTTTAGCTTTTCTTGTTTTAACAACAATAAAATGTTGAAAGGAAAAAAAATAAGATGCTCAGAAATGAGGAAAACTTGCTTACCATGGTGTGAAGCAAAACACACAACCACAAATTCTGAATGAAGAGGTAAACAACTGACCCAAAGAAGCAAAATTACCATTCATAATAGCTCATGTCTTTGCACTTAGAAAAAGAGGAGTTGTCATACAGCTTGCTTAGAATGGGAGCGTATTAATGAAGAAAAAATAGTAAGCTTAATGGCCAGAGAACCAAGTGTCTCAGTGATATAGGAGGGCAAGAGGAGGTTCAGATGTGTCTGATTATATAAAAAATATCACCATGGGCTCTGGGAATAATTTACCTTAAATAGAGAAAATTTCAAAATAGGAATTCATATGTAGGTCAAGTGCAGGTCACGAGTTTAAAAAGTGTACTGGAATTGAGAAATAAATTGAGAATGAAGATATTGTCATTGAGTCTTGACAAGGCTGGACCAGGAGGAAATCTTCTAGAAGACAATCACCAGGACATTCACCAGAACTTCTGGACACAGAAATATTAGTCACAGTAAAGAGAGAAGGCTACTGTTAAGTCACCCAGTTGGAAGGTGGAATTCATCCTTAAAAATCCTTTAAAAAGTTAACATTTTTAAAAAAAAATGTTTTTTAAAACATTTAAATCCTTTAAAAAGATTTTATCCATCTACTTGATAGAGAGTGAGAGAGCACAAGCAGGGGGAGGGGAGCGGCAGGCAGAAGGAGAGGAAGAAACAGACTCCCTGCTGAGCAGGGAGCCCAATGCGGGGCTCGATCCCAGGACCCTGGGATCATGACCCGAGCCCCAGAGGCAGCCGCTTAAGTGACTGAGCCACCCACACAGACGCCCCTCCTTACTACGTTCCTACAGTTCCATTGCCTGAGGCCCAACCCCCAACTGCCAGACCCAGTAGAATTTCCAAAAGTTTATCTATTCCTTTTCAGGCTCTCATCCCTCCCCCCCTTTGATGGAAATCCTTCTTGCTTCCAAGGACCTGAGGGGATGCAGAAGTTGTCCGGCTGCGTCCCAGGTTCACACGCAGAGTGTGGCCGGCGGGCCCCCACAGCTGAGCAGTTGCTGGCCTTCGAGAGCTGCGTGCTGACGAAGACCCTGTCGTCAGAGCAGGCGTGGGTGCTAAGGCACCAGAGTCCTCCCAAGGAGCAAATCTGAACCGGGCAACGCTGACACAAGCACACCAAGGTACACGCTGGCAGAGGCCTAAGGCGTCCAGTGTCACTGAAGGAGTAAAGGAGCGCTTCAGTAAAAACAGGTGCTGCTGGCAATATGTCGCAACGCATCCTCCTTAACCGGGCCTTGTGGGTGAAGGAAGCGCCTTTCCCCTCAGCCTTCCTTTGGTGGAGATTATTTGCCAACGTGTCCAGCTGTCAGGATGGATGAAATCATCGTCTCGTTTCCAGCTCTTCTAAGGAAAGTCCTAGAGAGTTGACTTGAAATTGAAGGTCATTTTAAACTGTGCATGATGCATGAACTTGTCCACGTGTAACTTTTCTGATTGTCTTTTTGTCATTATATCACGGAGATCTAAACCAAAAGGAAGAACAACGTGTGCTCACGTCAGGATCACGATTCCCATGGAGTAGAGAGTCTTTGTCTTCGTCCTGAGTTAAGAAATCTAGTATCAGGAAATGAATAATAAAAACATTAATGTTAAGTGCCTACGTGCAGCTGGTGGCAAGTTTGAGTTCATCCTGGTTCTAGGCCTTCATGACTTACATGGGCATCCTTTCCCTTCTGTTGTTTTTAAAGATGTTAGTTATTTATTTGACAGATTGAGATCACAAGTAGGCAGAGAGGCAGGCAGAGAGATAGGGGGAAGCAGGCTCCTCACTGAGCAGCCTGATGTGGGGCTCGATCTCAGGACCCTGAGATCATGACCTGAGCTGAAGGCAGAGGCTTTAACCCACTGAGCCACCCAGGTGCCACCATCCCCCCACCCCATTGTTTTTAAACTTACACAGTCTGGATCTGTAGTGTGACTTAGGTTTTCGTGCCTCACTGACGTTGGCTTATCTTTAATTCCTTGTGTATCTGCAGTTTTCTTAGATCTTTGTTGAGAAGAGGCTTTGAGGATGGATTTACATTGCACCTGAGAATGTGGTCTGCTCCGGTGAGCAAGACAGACAGTAAAGAAGCAGTCAGTCATCTTATAAAATGAAAACACATCACCTCACATCTCCACTTCAACCCTCTTTGAGGACTGCACATGCCACTCGGAATAAAATCCCAACTCCCAACCTGGGTGACCCAGCTCCTGCTATGACCTCAGCCTACCTTGTTCCTGGTCCCCCTCATTTGCTGACAGTTTTGCTGAACTTGGTTCTGCCTGGGACCTTGACCCTAGCTCCCTCTACCTGGAATGACCTTCCCTTAAGAGTTTCCCATGGATGGCTCTGTTTTCAGATTCAGATCGCTGCTCAAATGTGAACTCTGCACAGAAGGCACCCCAGCAACCTGCTAAGCAAACACCCTGGATACAGGCTGATGGGAACATAAATTTGTTCTGCCCCTTTGCGGGGCAGTCTGGCAATAGTGACCCAGATCAAAACCATGCATGCCCTTCGGCCCGGGATTCCACCTCCGGAAAGTTATCCTACAGACACACTTGCACGTGTGGGAAACGACAGAAGGATAAAGTTATCCATTGCAACATTACCTGAAATAACAAAAGATGGCAAACGCTCTCAATGTTCCTCAATAGGGGACAGGTTAAATAAATTATAGAACGTTCATACAATGGACTACTTTCTTAACTTTGCAGCTATAAAGGAGAATGAGGAAGATCTCCAGGTCCCGATATGGGAAACTCCCCAAGATACACAATCAGGGGGGCGCCTGAGTGGCTCAGTGGGTTAAAGCCTCTGCCTTCAGCTCAGGTCATGATCTCAGGGTCCTGGGATCGAGCCCCACATCGGGCTCTCTGCTCAGTAGGGAGCCTGCTTCCCCCTCTCTCTCTGCCTGCCTCTCTGCCTACTTGGGATCCCTCTCTCTCTGTCAAATAAATAAATAAAATCTTTAAAAAAAAAAGAAAAAGATACATAATCAGGTACAAAAGTGAGGTGCCAAATAGTATGGGTGGCCTGCTACCATCTGTGTCAGGAGGGGCTAAAATAAGAAGAGCACGTGCTTGTATTTGCTTGTTTATGTTAAAAACAAACAAACAAGCAGTAAGGACGCACACACAAAAGCCTTTAGACAGGTTACCTAGGCAGAATGAATGGGGAGATACAGATGAACGGGGGCTGGGGGTGGCAAGGAGACTTCCCCTGAATACCTTTTAATACGTTATTGTGTCTGATTCATGTCACTGTATTACCTTTTCTAAATTAAATACATTTTAAATGATTTTTTTATTCTGCAAGAAAATAAAGCAGCACTTCCTGATCCCCCTTTATTCTATTATCCTGCTTTATTTTCTTCATGTAGCATTCACTACTGTGTAACAGGATATAAAAAATGGAACCTCCACCGAGGGACCAAAACCTCATATTCTCATGTATGAGACCGAGTCAACATGCACGTTTTCAAAGGATTTCATTAAAAGCTTGGGAATGCCTCACTTTCCTCTAGTGGCATACAGAAGCTGGGTATTAGGAGAATGATTTATGAGGAAGCTTTTAGAGAGAAGTGTGGGTGCGCTGTGGGTACCCCTCAAAGGAGAAGATTGGGGTGCCTGGTGCTCACTTGCACTTTAGTGAGAAGGGCATCCATGGGCACCCCCCACCCCCCAAATTTTGACTTACATGCCCCGCAGTGGAGGGACACAGTGGAACGGAGTCCGACTTCCCAGTGAGCTCTTTAGGTAAGCCATTGAGGGAGGGGGTGATGGAGACGTGGGGGTGTGGGCTAGCTGCACTGCCGGGGTCTGCAGGGGTGCGTGGGGGGCATGAAGTGGGCCGAGCTCTCTGCAACAGAAGGCGGAGTTAGTGGCACCTTAGGTCTTGGTGGGGACAGAACCTCGCAAGCAGACCTGAGCGGGATTCCTGGCTGCAGAGACCGGTGGGGTCAGGGGTCTCTGAAAATTCACCGAAGCGCTTCTCTAAGGAAAGAGTCCTGGTTCCTTCTCTTCTAGGTCTTGGCTTCTCCTCTGTGGCTGACCCCAGCTGGAGGTGGGGGAGAATGTTCATTCCAGTGAAACGTGATTTACATGGGACCAAATGTTGCAAATGACCGAATTAAGACAGTGTTAATAACTTAAAGCAATCATAAGGGTTTGTATCGCCTGCTAATAGGCAGAGTCAGAGTCCTGACAGAGGGAAGGGCAGGAGGCCAGGGGCACTTCTTCTTCTTCTTCTTTTTTTTTCCAGATGCACTTCTTTAGGTCGGGGGATTGGGGAGAGCCTCATCAAAGTGACCTCAGCGAGAAGGTGAGAAGACAACCCACTGACATCACGGGAAATTCTAGGACTTTCCTAAGCAGAGAGAACAAGTGCTTCTGGCCCTGAGAACTTAAGATATCCCACTCTCCCAGCCTTTCTCTTCCTCCCTTGCTGCTCCTTCATCTCCCCCAGGTCCCCCCTCATTCCCCCAAAGCTCTGCACGTTCCTCTGCATGAGGTCCTGGTCCTGGGCTCTCATCCTTCCTCTCTCTCTGTGTCTAGGAGGTCTCCTCTAGATTTTATTTTATTTTAAATTTTAAATTCTATTAAATTTTATTTTAAATTAAAAAAATTTTTAATTTGGAAAATGAGTAATTTATTACTTCAGTGTCGTCACAGTGATAGGAAAGCTTATGCAGATAAATGGAATAATGATAGAACTTGCTATTTCTCATTGATAATAATAGAACTTGCTATTCTCTCTCCCTCTCTCTCTCTCTTCTCTTTCTACTTATCTATATTTCTTTCTCTCTTTTTCTCCCTCCATCAATTTCAGGCTTTATCCATTATTATAATCTAACATAGGCAAAATCTGTATACCTAACAATTTCCTGGTTCACATTTTAGATCATCAGCCAAAAAGAAAGAGAAAAGGGTTTACGTTAAATAAGCATACTAACCGGAAGGCAATTTTAATGTATTGAGGCAAAAACAAGTTTTGCACGAGTTACAGGAAGGTGAAACACGTGACCGAAATGTAATCATATATATGATATATGATATATATGTCACATGAATCACCATCGTGTAATCTAAGCTGTGGTATCCAGTACAATTTATTGCAATGATGGAAACGCTCTCTTTCTTCCCTGTCCGATTAGGTAGCTGCTACTCAAAGCCATATGGCTTTGAATACTTGCAATAGTCTCATACCTTTCAATACCAAACTAACATACCCGCCCTGAGTCGGATCCTATTAACTCCTAGATGTCTCCACTTGGAAGTCTAACAGCTGCCTTAAGTTTAAGTCCAAACCTGAATTCTCGGTTGGCCCCTCTTGCTGACCTCTTCCTCCCCCTCGTTTTTCCCAAGTAAATTGTCTACCCAGTTGCTTGAAAACACAAACCCGGGATTCAGTCTTGCCTCTTCCCTTTTCTCTCTCCCCATATCCAGTGTATCTGCCAATCCGGTTGATTGAACTCTGAAATTGACCCCCAGTCCGTCCCCTCTTCTCCGGCTACAGTGGTCCTCGCCACCCTCATCTCTCACTGTTGCTTCTTAACTGTGGTCTCTCACTTCACTCTTGCCATTCTCTCCCTACGTCCCCACAACCAGGTGATTCTTACAGCATCTGGAGTGATCGTCTTTCTTATTATTGTAAAAAACATAAAATTCACTGTCATCCTATTTTCGCATGTACATGAAAGTCGCATTAAACATACGCTCGCTGTTGTGCAATGGCTCACTGTGTTTCATCTTGCAAATCTGAGCCCTCTACCCACTGAACAACTCCCCCTGCCCCTCTCCCGGTCCCCCCCCAGCCCCTGGCCACCACCCCTCTACCTTCGAAGAGTCTGATACTCTAGATACTTCACTAGTATCTAGAGTATCACTTAACCACTTGTTAAGTGGATTTGTACAGTATCTGTCTTTCTGTAACTGGCTAATTTCACTTGGCCTGAGGGCCTCCAGATCCATGCTGGAGCATGTGACAGGCCGTCCTCCTTCCTCTGTAAGGCTGACTGTGTGCGCCACATCTTCTTTATCTGCCAGCTTGCTGATGGACCTTCAGAACGAGTACGTGGCTACCGGGAATAATGCTGTGATAACAGGAGTACACAAAGATCTCTTCACAAGTCTGTGGATAAATACCCCAAAGTGGAACTGCTGGATCATATAGTTCTGTTTTTAACTTTTTGAGGACACTCCACACTGTTTTCCACAGCAGCTGCGTCATTTTACAAACCCACCAACAGTGTATAAAGATTCCAGTTTCTCCACATCCTTGCCAACGTTCGATATTTTCTTCCCTCTCTTCTCTTTCCTCTGTCCCTTCTTTCCTTCCTCCTTCCCTTCTTCCCTTCCTCCCTTTCTTTCTTTCGTTGGCCATTCTAACAGGTGTGAGGTGACATATCCTTATGGTTTCCTAGAGTGATCTTTTAAAAGCACGGGTGATGTCCCATTCCTGCTCAGCTCCTTCCGGTAGCTTTCCTTGGACTTTGAGTGACATCTCACTACCTTACTTACTTTGGCCTCCAAGCTCCTCCAAAACCTGGTCTCCACTCACTCTCCATCTTCCTCTTCTCTCCAGCTCTCACTGGAGCGATCCAGCCATGGGGACCTTCTTTAACTCCCTAACTGCTCTTCGAGTGGCAGATGTGCAGGGCATTTGCACCAGCACGTCCCTCTGCCTGTCGAATCTTTCTCTTCCTTTTCATGGAAAAGGCTGGTTTCTTCCCATCATTCAGACCTTAGCTCAGATCTGACCGCCTCGTGGTCGTGAGACCGGAAGCCTGCACACCTCGTTTACAGTCACGCCCGGAGCAGGGGGCCTGAATGGAGGAACGTGAATCCCCCAGGAATCATATGCAGAAGAAAGCGAGGGACGTCTTTCGCCAGATCTGGGGAATGCTTCATGGCCGAAGTGGCCTTTTAGTTGGGTTTTCAGGGACAAACATGACTTTGATGGGCAGACATCCATGAGGTAGGGGACACCTGAGGCTGAGGGATGGCCCAAGGGGACTGAGGGGCCATGCGGCTGGGTGTGTTCAGGGAAAGGGAACGGGACGTGGGGGAATGTGAAGGTTCTTGAGAGGAAGTGGGGGGCAGTGAGTGGGGTTCAAATGGCAGGTCGCAGAGGATGGCAGAGAGTGAGTTCATTTCAGTTTCCCTCACGTGCTATTTAGTTATGTGTGTGTGAGGTGAGAAGACACAAAGATGGAGAGGGAGCTCGGGGCCTGCAGGGGGGAGTCCTGCATGACTTTGAGCAGCAGAAGGATGGGATGCATCTTAGTTAGCAGCAGCCCCCAGCGTGGAACGCAATCCCGGCCCTGCCGGTGGCTAGCTCTGTGGCCACAGCACGGGCTTTCCTCCCTCCCTCCCTCCCTCCCTCCCTCCTTTCCTTCCTTCCTCCCTCCCTCCCTCCCTCCCTCCCTCCCTCCCTCCCTCCTTTCCTTCCTTCCTTCCTCCCTCCCTCCCTCCCTCCCTTCCCTCTCTCTCTCTCTCTCTTTTTTTCTAAGAATTTTATCTATTTATCCATCTATCCATCTAGAGCACAAGCAGTGGGGACGGGCAGAGAAAGGGAGAGAGCATCTTAAGCAGATGTGAGCTGAGCACGGAGCCCAACTCGGGGCTCGATCTCACTACCCTTGAGCCGAAACCCAGAGTCAGATACTCAACCGCTGGAGTCACCCAGGCAGCCCCCACAGCAAGTTCTTAGCGGCTCTGTGGCTTAATTTTCTTTTCTGTAAGAAGGCTAATCATTGTAGCTCTTTCTCTTGGCTTTCCTGTGAGGATTAAATTAATTCTTATTTGTAGAATGGTGTCTGGCACTTAATACATGTTAGTTATTATTAACATGTTTGAAACAACACCTGGCGGGGGAGCCTGGCTGGCTCAGTCAGTGGAGTAAGTGACTCTTGATCTTGGGGTCATGAGTTCGAGCCCCACTTTTGGGGGTTAGATTGTACTTAAAATGAAAATATGTATAAAAAAAAACAATGCCTGGTACAAAGTATTGTTTGTCCAGTTAGTTTCTTTTCTTTTTTTTTTTTTTAAAGATTTTTTTATTAGAGGGGCGCCTGGGTGGCTCAGTGGGTTAAAGCCTCTGCCTTTGGCTCAGGTCATGATCTCAGGGTCCTGGGATCGAGCCCCACGTCGGGCTCTCTGCTCAGCAGGGAGCCTGCTTCCCCCTCTCTCTGCCTGCCTCTCTGCCTACTTGTAATAGCTCTCTCTCTTTCTTCAATAAATAAATAAATCTTAAAAAAAAAAAAAAAGATTTTTTTTTATTAGAGAGCATGAGCAGGGTAAATGGCCAGTGGGAGAGCAGACTCTCCACTGAGCAGGGAGCCTGACCTGGGGCTAGATCCTAGGACTTGAGCTTAATCGACTGATTGGAAGTCAGGGGTGCTGAATATATTTTGGAATTAAAGAAAGCGTTGGTTTTTAGGTCTGTCGGATGTAAGGTGTCTGAGGAAAGTCTCTGATGATGTTCGCTGAAACCATAGTGAGACATCTGACACTTAGGGCAAAGACGTGAGTAAGACGGGGAGATTTCCACTCTGAGGGTGTGGGTGTGCATGTAACAAAGACTGCCAAGAATTTAGATTGAACCTATCATTTACCTAGTACGTTGGCAAAGGAAAAAACTGACAGGATTTTAAACTTGCATTGCGTGTGCTTTCACATCACCGGCAGTAGTGTTAATGTGCCATCTCCCTGGAAGCACTTATCATGAGTCGTAGAGATGCTGATACCCCCTGAATCAGTGGTTTCACCTTTTGGAGTCAATGCCAAATTAACGTTCCAAAATGCAGACAGTGACTGTGTAGGCAGACGCTCACTACAACACACTATTCAACTGAAAAAGCGAAACCTGCAAACAGGCTCACTCAATGATAAGAAAATGATTAAATAAATTACAGTATGTTCATACGCTACAATAGTATGTAGCCATTAATAAAAATCACTTCATTGACGCTTCTAATGTGAACTGATGTGAGGGAGAAAAACCCACCAAGGACACACAGTTATATATACAGTATGAATTTGTGCTAAAAATAAGAAGAGTTTAAGATTAGAAGACAATACATTAAAATGTCACTGTGGATTATTTCTGTTTGGGCAACTGAGGTATGGCTGATGATTTGGTGAAGTCCAGTAACTGAGTTTGAATTAGGACCAGGTAATCAATTTTGTCTTATTTCAAATTTCTTTCCTTCTTCTGGGACACCTGGGTGGCTTAGTTGGTTAAGAGTCTGCCTTCGGCTCAGGTCATGATTGCAGAGTCCTGGGATTGAATCCTGGATCGGGCTCCTTGCTCTGTGGAGAACCTGCTTCTCCCTCTACCTGCCACTCCTGCTGCTTGTGCTGACAGATAAATAAATAAAATCTTGAAATAAAATTTCTTTCCTTCTTCAAATGCATCTGCTAATATTCAGTTACTAATGTGATAATAATCTTTGGCTCACAGACGGTAGCTTCTATTACACATCCTGATCATATTGCCCCCCCTTATTTAATGGATGTAGTCCATCAAAGGCCTAGAACCCCAAGTCTTATTGTCAAGTTAGTTAATATCACATCAGTGGACGATCATCCACTTTCATTTAGAGGGACATGAGTGTTACACAAGAGATTCCCTGGGTAGGTCAGGGATTAGCAAGCATCATCCCTGAGAAGGGAATTCAACACCAGTCCTCACTTTAGGTGCCCACCCAAGCAACAAAAGGAAAGCCATTTACCCCCAGAAGCACACCTGATAGAGACCTTATGAATATGAGGAGTGTACCCACCACTCACCAGAACTGGGTTGCAAATATCCTAGAGCTGGAGATGGCCTGGCTCACACTGTCACTTCCTTCAAGATACGAATGCTAAACCAAGCATGTTGTTTCATGACTCTAGGAGTGCTCACTTGTGCTCTCGCATGCTCTCTCCCTCACACACACACACACACACACACACACACACACACACACACACACACACACATTGTTATCTCTCCAGCTAGCCCAGTCCTAGCTCTCCAGCTTCTTCTGCTAAGGACTAACCTTGATAAAATGCCTGTTTCATTTTTAATTATAGAAGGCAAATTTTCTTTCTACTATGTAGCAACAGATAAAAGGCCACTGAAGAATAAGGAACGACCAGGATTATTTAAAAGGCATACTGACCATATTTTCCAAAATCGAAATGGAGACATATGGCCCATACAGTGGAACTTGCCATTGTTTTTCGCTTTCCAGCACCGTTTTTGCACTTTAGATCAAGCTTAAGGAGTTTTCCACACTGGGAATCCCAACTATCCAAGGTGGAAGTCAATTCCTTCTCTGCCTTGCTAATATTCTTAGAGGGTGCTGGCATACCAACAGAGGGAGTTGAAAACCAGACAGGCCCACATAGGACTCTCTTTCTCAAAGGAGGGATGTGAGAAAGTAGGTGTACTCAGTGAAAGTTGAGACAAGCTGGGGTCTTTAGATCTGAGGGTGATGCAGGGCAATGGGGTCTTTCCCAGAGTAATCCCATAGTCTGATTTGTTCATTCATTACTGTGGGGCAGCCTCTAAATCCAACTCTGGTCCTAAAATGGTTCTACCCACTTTCGAGTAGGCCTTCCAGTCAATGGCTTGGTTCAACATCATTCCATCATGTTTTAGGAAAATATTTCCTTTCACAGGTGGTTTTTTCCCATTCACATGTCCATGTTTGAAGATTTCTGTATACAATACCAAAAGTATAATCAGGGAATATAAAATAAACACCGAGCATTCATGTAATAGAATTCTAGACGCCAATCAAAACAGAAGAAATTAGTTATATGTAACAACATGGATGATTCTCGCAAATATAAATTTCAATGGAAGGAACCAAATGTAAGACCTACATACCAGGAGGCCATTTCTAGAAAGTTAAAACTATAGGCCATACCAAACCATGGTATTATTCATGAGGGTATTAATTTTGGAGAGGCCCCAGGCTAGCTTCTGGAACGCTGATAGTGTGCTGTTTATGATCTGGGCAGTGGATACAACAGAGGCTACTTTGTGAAAACTCTTACACTAATGATTTGTACACTTTCCTGTTTGTATTTTACACTCCAATAAAAAGTTTTCTTACCTGGATTTGTGTCATTTAAAAAAATTCCACAACTCTTATCAATATTCAATCCAGCACATTGCTGATAGTTTTTATAAAACTATTAGGTATTGATAGACCTCAAGAGTTAGGTTTTTTTTTAATGTTTGAAGGACAAAATATCAATACATGGGGAATTGTCTATATTGTATATAAAACATAATCTATACCTAAGGATTTCATTTCAGTGTATTCAAATGAAACCAAAGATCAACTTGACATGGTTTACTATGCCAAAGAATCCTTTTCAGGAAAGATTTCAATATGGAGAGTGTTAAGGAACCTTGCTCACCTTCTCCCAATCCCCTTTCCTTACCACACAAGGGTCTCCAAATTGTCCTCTGAAAAAGTCTGGCTTCATGATCAAGGCCCTGTG
>CM053611.1:64659543-64675011 GCA_028646535.1 Procyon lotor
GGCATCAGAGAAATACAGATCAAAACCACAGTGAGATACCACCTCACACCAGTCAGAAGGGCTCAAATTAACAAGACAGGAAATGACAGATGTTGGCGAGGATGCAGAGAAAGGGGAACCCTCCTACACTGTTGGTGGGAATGCAAGCTGGTACAGCCACTCTGGAAAACAGTATGGAGGTTCCTCAAAACGTTGAAAATAGAGCTACCCTACGACCCAGCAATCACACTATTGGGTATTTACCCTAAAGATACAAGCGCCGTGATCCGAAGGGGCACGTGCACCCAAATGTTTATAGCAGCAATGCCCACAATAGCCAAACTATGGAAAGACCCTAGATGCCCATCAACAGATGAATGGATAAAGAAGATGTGGTATATATATATACAATGGAATACTATGCAGCCATCAAGAGAAACGAATCTGGCCATTTGCAACGACGTGGATGGAACTGGAGGGTATTATGCTAAGTGAAATAAGTCAGTCAGAGAAAGACAAGTATCACATGATCTCTCTGATATGAAGAATTTGAGAGGCAAGGTGGGGGTTTGTGGGGGTGGGGGAGAGAAATGAAACAGGAAGGGATGGGGAGGGAGACAAACCATAAGAGACTTCTAGACTCACGAAACGAACTAAGGGTGGCTGGGAGGTGGGGGGATAGGGTTGGGGTGGCTGGGTTGTGGACATTGGGGAGGGTATGTGCTGTTAAGTGCTGTGAAATGTGTAAGTCTGATGATTCAGACATGTACCCTGGGGCAAATAATACATTATATGTTAATAAAAAAAAAAAGATCATGTAGACTGAACTTGGCTATAGATCAAAATTGCCATAGGCTTTTTTATTTTAGATGTACTTTCAAGGTATCAGATAACTGAATTGTGAATGAGAGGTGGTTGCCTCACTCTAAAAAGGATCTGCAAACTGTAGCTCCTGGCCCAGACTGAGGCTGCTGTCCATTTTCATAAATACAGTTTTACCGGAATATAGCTACACCCTTTTATTTAGGTATTGTCTGTGGCTAATTTCACACTCAACCAGACCTGGGTAGTTTTGATGAAGATCATATGTTACACAAAGTCAAAAATGTTTACTGCGTGTCCCTTTGTAGAAAAGGTTTGCAGACCCCTGCTTAAAACAATTCCATTTGGGGATATCACCAAAAACAAAATAAAACAACAAAAAAAAAAAAAAAGAGGAAGGAAATCTTGCCACGTGGTACAATATGGAGAAAGCTTGAGGACGTTAAGTGAAATAAGAGGCCAGTCATGAAAAGACGAACACTGTATGTTTCCATTTATACGAGGTAGTCACACTCGCAGCACCAGAAAGCAGCACCGTGGTGGCCAGGCCCGGGGTGGGAAGGGGAAAAAGGGAAGTTGTTTTCCAGTGAGTGCAGGGTTTCAGTTTCGCAAGAAGAAAAAGTTCCAGAGATCTGTTTCACAGAATGTGAATGTACTTTACTGAATTGTGCAGTGAAAAATGGTTAAGGTGGTACATTTTACATTATGTGTTATACCACACCACACACACACACACACACAAGGTGGAGTATTGTGTGGGACGGGAGGGGTGAAGAAGCATCACCCAGGGCTGAGTGGCATGCCTCTGCTCTACAGTCCGGGGCTCCTTTCCCTCCCCTGGAGCACAGCCCTCCGGGTGCCGCCCCATGGTGGGAATGGATTTCCATATCCGCTCCCTCACAGGGTTGTAAGCACCTTTGGAAAGCAGCTGGCTAATGATTTAACGTTGCTTCTCTAAAGCCTAGCACAGGACCTGGCGCACAGTAAGTGCTCAATAAAGGTTTGCTAGGTGAATAAACCAAACTACAATGATCTCATATGGTCACTGTTGTTTTTAGAAAAGCCCCATCAGGGATTCCACTGATTTGTTTAATAAGAGAATCTGCATGTTTTTTGTATGAACACTATGATGGCAGGCTTACTTGTCCTCATGGGAAAATCTGAAGATGAGAGATGGAAAGATAAATAAAGGACACAGCTGGAAGCCGTTTTGGGAGGATGACATCACTTTTCAAGTGATTATTTTTGTATGTGATTTCTATTTGATGCTAAACATATGGATTTTTTTTTTTTTTTATTAAGTATTTGCCCCAGAGAGATTGTGCAGAGCTTGGTTTATCTGTTGAGTTTTTGTTTTTATGATTTACAATTAAAGGATTTCCTGGGGTGGCTCAGTGGGTTAAGCATCAGACTCTTGATCTCAGTTTAGGTCTTGATCCCAGGTCATGAGTTCAAGCCCTGCAGTGGGCTCCATGCTAGGCATGGAGCCTACTTAAAAACAAAAGCAAAGAAACAAACAAAAAGGATTTCCTGGTTCTGGAAGCAAAAGGGTTAAACAGGCATTGTTATACCTTCCCACTCTTAAGCTCCTAATTCCCTATCTCTCTAACCTAAATCCTGTTTCACCTGCTTATTACAAGCAGGGATGTTATGGATTTCTGAAACCATTAAATTCAGCTGTAATCAAATCTCACTGGTTCTATCTAGGTCTCCAAGGGCCCTGTGTACTATTTCAAATAGAGAAAACCAAAAGGTCAAGTCTTTTTGATTTTTGCTGAGCAACTGTTAAGACATTTAAAATTGATTGAATTTTTAAAAACACATTAAACCCCTCACAATCTAATTTACACCCAAAATTTTCTTTAGTTAGGACACTGGAAATAGCTTGGAAGTTTGTCACGTCAGTGCATAGTCTCGGGCACTCTTCACTAAAAATAATCCATCTTTCATAGCTCCCCATGTTTGTTTCATTTATTTCTCATTCATTCTTTTTTTGATTGATTTAGTTCATTTTTAAGCTTCAGAGAGCTGGAAGATGCTCTAGATTAAACCTCTTTCATCATTGGTGATACCCATTATTTGCTGATGGCCTTTGCTGGGGGAAAGAAAAAACTAGAGGAAAAACGGCAGAATGATAGAAAATCTGTTAATCAGTCTTGTCTTACCTTTGTCAATTTTAATCATTAGAAAAGACTACAAAGTCCTCTGCACTAACTGTTGGGAAGAGTGTCAGAGGACCCAGACCTGCTGTTCTTCAGACAGCTAGCCATTATTTCCCCTGCTATTTATGGACTAATCCAGCATTTCTCCTAAGTTGAAAGAGTCATGTTTCTCCTGCACTAACATTTATCTGTTTCTGGGCTCTCCATTGTTTCTATCAATTTTTCTGTTTTATTATTGTTAGCATGCTTTCGGGATCTGGTAAGGCTAGTCCTTCCTCATTATTATTTTTTTTCAGCCTTTCCCTGGTTATTTAGCAATGATGTGTTTGAATGCCCGGGTCCTATATTTCTGCCATGTCTCTGTTTAAATCAATATAAACCTAATCACTTGGGCCCTTCCAGTAACAAATGGTTCTTCTAAAGAGACCCTTAGTCAGGCCTTAAAGAATGGACTAATTTCTTTTCTGTTTTCTCTAGCTGGTTCTCTACAAAAAGCATGACTACCAACCGGGAGTCCTGCGTCCCTCCTTCATCACACCCCAGGTACAGAGCAGGGGCCATTCCATTCCCTACCTGAGCGATTGTCTCTGGGTCCAATGGCTTATGGTCATTGAAGCCTGTGTATTGCCCTGATGACGTGGACCTTCTAATAGGAGGACTGTCGATCTTCTTGAGGGAGTCGTGCCGGCTGATATTGGTCAGGCTGCCGTGGCCTGGCCGGCGCCTCCTCTCAGGACTGTCGTTGTTGAGGCCACGGTTCTGCAGCAGGCCCCGGGGGTGACTGCCCAGGCTCGGGGACCCCAGGTCAACTGAGGAGTTGGAAAGAGCATGCGGGGGGTGCAAGGGGCAATGGCCATCACTGGTCCTGCCAGGACGCCTTACTGGAGGGGGCGGCTCTCCTCTTTTTCTTTGTCTAGAAATACACAAAAAGAGAGAGAAAATAGGAGAGCTTATCACACCGGGTAATACTGTGAGTCTGCGGGTTCTGTGGCTCCTCCAAGCGCTTGGAAAAGTGGAGGTTCAGGAGCCTGATGGTCAGACTCCACCCACCTGGCTAGATAGCCGTCAGGGTGACGGTCTGTTGGCGAGTTCATGTCCTTGGAGGAAGACTTGTCCTCAGTGACTGGCCCACTGCTGGCCTCGCTGTCAGCTTTTTGGCTCAGAGTGTCTGAAAACGTATCATCCCTGCAACGAGGAGAATCAAGGGTGACGGTCTTTCATAAGATGAATGGGAACAAAAAGTGATTACATATTTAGGTCTTTCTCTTATGACATGACTTTTCTCATAATAAAAATACACAATTTCACTGCAGGTAAAGTGCAAGATTCAGATACACAAAAAAGAGCAAAATCAGACATCACTGCTGCTGGAATTTGAGAAAATAGCCTTCTCTACTTTTTAATCTATGCCTGGGTAAACATGTATGATGTCTGCATATATAGGTATGGTATTTATACTTAGATACTTATATGTTTATGTAGTTTAGGTATCTCTGACCTACATATACATATATGTCTATATATATGTCACATATATATGGCTATATATACACACACACAATACTTCATGGATTCTGAGATACACATTTTAACATTTTTTTTCTAAAATTAGGCTGAATCATTTAATCACTGTGTATATTTTATGCGGTATATTTCTCTTTTCCTTGAAAAATCGCTCATAAATTAGTGCTACACTGTGAAATATTATATTCACAGAATAGGGATTATACTGTACATATGATTTTGCAACCTGTTTCTTTCATTCAATATATTATGCCCATCTTCTCATTTCTTTAAATATTTTTAAATTACAACAATATTATTAAAAAAAGAAGAAGAAGACTGATGACGATTCTCTTGAGACGTTAGGTCAGTGTCTTCCCTCTGGGGAATCTGGGATTGAAATGGTAGCCAGACGGCAAGAGACGAGTACGGCTGGTTTGGGAACCAGCAGTGTTATTACAGCTCTGGAAGCTATTCTGTAAATCACCTCTCTGAAAAATCATCCCTGTGATTTTCAGGATAGGGTCCTGAAAGCTTCACAGGGCATCTCTCACTAGCCCTTGCTCCGAATCTGCTGGGGGAATTTGGGAAATGAAAATGTGCTGGCCCCGAAGTACTGTAGCAAAGAACCAAGAACAGTGAGAAGAACAGTGAAGAACAGTGCCCAGCTCGGAGGTTGGGGCTCTGCAATCCCTTCTGCTCTTTTCTCAGAAGACTAAGGTCAGGTTAGGGGCAGTGGCTGGAGTCTTCGACCGGGAGCAGCTCCGGCACTACTCACATGTCCTGCACCACGATGTACTGGTGCGGCACGAGCCCGTCGATGCCATTGTGCCTGCCTTCCCACCAGTCCTCAGACGCCCGGTGATACAGCAGCAGGGAGGCCCCCTTCTTGAAGGACAGTTCTCTGGCAGATCGCCCCACGTAGTCAAACTTGGCTATCGCTTCTATTGGCTCACATTCTACAGAGAACACACCAGAAGACGATGAGGGACAGAGGTGTGAGGTAAGCATGAAACACTGTGTGAAAGTTCTCTGTGAGGCCTTAGAAATAAACAAAGCCATTTCAATATCCAGAGTGAACAAAGTAATAAACGAGTCCTCAGTGGGGGACAAAATCAGGCTATTAAGAGAGTTACAGAAAAACATTCTCTTGCTTGTCATCAGTTTTTCACACGAAGAAAAATGGAACATTGGATCTTAATTTCCACAGCCTCTTACCAGAGATAGAATGACAGTCTAATAAAAAATATTTTAAACTTTGCAGCATGATGTATGAGATCTTTCCTTGGGTTGTAATATCCTCCATAATAACTCCAATATTATTTTGACAATGATGGAGTTCCCTTGTAACATGTTAATAACCATGGATAACAGGGAAAAATCACTATTCCAGAACACTAGGAAGTTTATGCTTTGCTTATTTAAAGAAAAATCAAATTCACAAAAACCAGCGCATTAAATACTATTTGAGTACATATAAGTTTTTCAGGTGCTTTTCTGGCACTACCAAATCTTCCAACTACCACCCACAGTAAAGATAATTTTGTTTTCTCTAGGATCAATAATAAATTCTAGTTGCCTATGAAACAAGCATAACCTAGACTGTCCTGTACCCAAATTAAAAGACCAGATTCAAAAATTATATTATCTAGAGGTCAAAAGATATTCAAGGGGATTATGGTGAGTGAAAAAAAACCAATCTCAAAAGGTTACGAACTGTGTGATGCCCTTTATATGGCCTGCTTGAAATGACATAATAATCAAGATGGAGAACAGATTAGTGGTTGCCAGGGGCTGGGAAGAAATGGCCACGGTTATACAAGGCGGAGCGTGAGGGACCTGGTGATGAAACCGTATGTGACTAAACACTTGCACACGCAGCTGAGTGCACGTGAAACTGGTGAAACGTGAACATGGCGGATGGAGTGTGTCAGTGTCAGCTTCCTGGCTGTGATATTATGCTGCAGTTAAAAAAGGTTTTTACCATGGAGAGCTGGGATCTCCCTGTAGGATTTCTTATAACTTAATGTGAACCCACAATGATCTCAAAATTAAAAAAGAAAAAAAAAAAAAAAGATGTTGAACTCTGGGCCTAGAATTGGAATTTCAGCCCTGATCTAATTTTGATCAGAAAGGTTGAAGGCAAATAAGACGACAAACTATACAAAACAACTATAAGGGATGGTTTTTTGTGATTCAGCTTATTGCAAAAAGCCCTTCAGTTCTGGGCCTTAAGATCTTTCCTCTTGTCTCTCATCATCCCCCCATTTCATCCCTGCTATCTACAACAGATGAGTAAACTTCTAATCAATAATAAGCGGAAAGGGCTAATACAATAAATGTTCAGAGAAATCTATCTACACAACGAGCAATGTCTTATTCACTAAAAACTGAGCATGTATTAGTTTCTGAGCACCCTAGCATATATGCACACATAATAGACTAAAGTTTGTCTATCTGTCAAGTATTTTCTCAGGAAATTGTCTTCGATTTTGCTTGGTAATGAACCTTCCCATTTAAAAAAGTTTATTTTTCTGCAAAGACTCCTGAAATATAAAATTAAAAAAAAAAAAAAAAAAAAAAAGGGGCGCCTGGGTGGCTCAGTCGTTAAGAGACTGCCTTCGGCTCAGGTCATGATCCCAGGGTCCTGGGATCAAGCCCCGCATCGGGCTCCCTGCTCGGCGGGAAGCCTGCTTCTCCTGCTACCATTCCCTCTACTTGTGTTCCCTCTCTCGCTGTGTTTCTCTCTGTCAAATAAATAAAATTAAAATAAAAAAAAAAAAAGACTCCTGAAATATGTTTAATATCTTATATGGAATAAGTGCATGAGAAATCATTGGATAGCCAGCTAGGCCTCCTTCCAACTTAATAAATTCAAACATTCTCTGGGCCATATAAGGTACAAGCATAAAGATCAACAAACACATTGAAAAACCTTAGGGTTTACCTTATATGAAGGGCCTGTGTGAATTTCAGCTATATATTTAAATACTATAATCTACATGTGGTATACTTCTTAGCAAAGTAGGTGTAAAAATAATTTTAAAACAATAGTTTAAGTCCTTTAACAACTGACTATAACTAAACAACGACAACAAAAAAGACAACTGACCATAACTTTCAGATCATATGTTAGCACTCTAGTATTCCTTCCTAAAATTCCACACATATATATTTAAAATATTTTATTTATTTGAGAGAGAGTGAGTGAACAAGCGTGCACGAGGTGTGGGGAAGGGCAGAGGGAGAGGAAGAGAGAATCTCAAGCAAACTCCGCCCTGAGCATGGAGCCCACGTGGGGCTCGATCCCAAGACCCTGAAATCATGACCTGAGCTGAAACCAAGAGTCAGATGCTTAACCAACTGTGCCTCCTAGGTGCCCCTAAAATTATATATATTTTATACTAAGTATTTTATTGTATGCTGCTGCCAGTGTATATAAAATAATTACCCTTGTGAAATAGAAATTTATGAAAATTCAGAGAGGTTGATGTTAAGGACTGACAAAAGTAGAAGTTTGTATAGTACGTATAGTATACTATACGTACTATACATGTATACGTATATAACATGTATAGTATGACACATGTTATAGGGATAAGCTTTTGTACAAGCTTCAAATGTAGTTCTCCGTTGAATATTCACTGGTTCAGGAAAAGAGGTTTAGAAAACCATTCAAAGATTCATTTTACCAAAACAAAGGGATAAACTTTCTGGGGTCTGAAGGGATTCGTACTTGACGATACACCACTTAGCCGGCGGTCGTGTTGGGCATTCTACAGACAGAATTGTTTCAAATCTGCAGCTGCAGATTCACGTGGTTGAGCCGGGGTTCCAGCCGCCGGAGCTGTTGAACCCCTTTCCTCATAGTGGCGATGCTGGAAGAACCAGACGTGGCGCTCTCGAGAGCGGGGCAGATTCCTCTGTGTGTGGAGCTGTCAGTTTGTGGGTCCACGGGGCCAGACCTTTTTTTTTAAAGATCTCATTTATTTATTTGACAGAGAGAGACACAGCGAGAGAGGGAACAAAAGCAGGGGGAGCGGAAGATGGAGAAGCAGGCTTCCTGCCGCTGAGCGGGGACCTTGATGCGGGGCTCAATCCCAGGACCCCGAGATCGTGACCTGAGCTGAAGGCAGACGCTTAACGACTGAGCCACCTAGGTGTCCCTAAAATTATATTCTTTATTTAACAGTATGAATAGCAGCTTTATTAAATATCTACAAATCTGCTTTATAGAGGAGGGACTAGAACTTTATATTCAAAGAGACTGACTTTATGGTCTGTTTTAAAATTGCAGATACAGAATAAATCCTGGTTGATCAGAGATGACAGATGCCAATTTTTTTAAACCTTATTTCTCCTTGGGGAACAGAAATAAACATGTCCATGGTACTGGGGACATGAATAAACATATCCATGGGGAGGATTTGTTGAAAAAAACTTCATGGCATGTTAATTCGCAAATTCCTATGTGAACATGCCTGTGTACTTTGAATCTCATTTTACTGAAAAAAGTGGAAAGATACCAGCCCATAACATAGTGTAGGTACTTGTCAAAGGGAAATGAAGAAAGAACCATTAATGTTCTTTAGAGGTTAGACATTCAGTCACACATTGTCAGTGCTGGCCAAGGGCTATTTAAGACTACTTAACATATATATTATCATAATTTCATAATCATGTAGTCTATGCTTATTATCTCTGTTTATTTGTTGAAACTAGCAATGGGGTTATCAGACTCTGATTATTTAATTCAAATGTGGGGAGATTATGAAACAGTGACCTGATGAATCAGAAGTACATTTTTATTGGTAATTCTCTATCAACTAGTAATTCTGAGCAATTTCATTATTTTGACTCTTTCCGCTCCCATGGGAGTCATTTTGCAGTTAAATGTCAATCAATAAGCTGCTTATGCACATCTTAGTCTACTTATTGCAGAGCAAATCAATCTTAGGGCATGGCAATGCCTCATTCCCTTTCCTATGGAGTCACACGGTCCTTTAAGGTCGCTGCTGTAGGTTAACAGTAAGAGTGAACACGGTAACTTCATTTCCTTGCATGGCTATTACAGCTCTGTGCAAAGGGGAAAAAAATTCAGGACAGCTGATTTTCTGACTGCCTGGTGCTATCAAGTCTTGTATTTCCATTTCTTGTCAAATGCTAGTACACTGTGTTTTCTCTTTGGGACCTTGCTGTCCCTGACACTTCCCCTTCTTGATCTGTTACCCAGGGCCCTCGCAGGCGACGGTTCTGTACTAGGATAGCCTCTCTTTCAGAAACAAAAGCTACCCTTCTCTAGTGATACCACGACAGAGAAAAGAAAAGACAATACCTGGGTATCACAAAGAGAATCAATCCTCTGGTTAACTTATTTACTGAACTTTGGGGGTTATCTGTGGGCAAGGGTATATGTCCTTTGCACTCAATGCTTTCCTTCCCAGTAAAACCAGGTGAGCGTGGTTAAAACATTATGGAAAACACATAGCCGGGGCACCTGGGTGGCTCAGTCGTTAAGTGGCTGCCTTCGGCTCAGGTCATGATCCCAGGGTCCTGGGATCGAGCCCCGCATCAGGCTCCCTGCTCAGCAGGAAGCCTGCTTCTCCCGTTACCATTCCCTCTACTTGTGTTCCTTGTGTTTCCTCTCTCACTGTGTTTCTCTCTGTTAAATAAATAACATCTTTAAGAAAAAAAAAAAGAAAACACAGAGCCCTCAGTGACGCTTCTTTTTTATACTCAAGAGGTAGGAACAACTAACAGATGGCAGGGTGGGGAGACGGATGTTTGGCTGGGGCTTTGTCTTAGCCTTCTTGGCCACTAGGGAAAGCAAGGAGACAGAGAAGTCATCAGTGAGAAAGGAAGAAATCATACGGAGAAACAAAGAAACTCAAAATAAAAGAAGGGACGGGTGGCAGAGGTAGGGCCCAGACTTTCAAAAGCAACATCATGGAAGTACAAGCTCTCACTGTAAAGAATCTCTTCTAAATGAGGTTCTGAAAATGTCAATTCATATTACTTTTAAAATCATAAAGAAAAAAAATTTTTTGGCTCTGATGTAACTTTTTTTTTTTAAAGATTTTATTTATTTGACAGTGAGAGAGAGAGATCACAAGTAGGCAGAGAGGCAGGCGGGGGGGGGGGGAAGCAGGCTCCCCGCTGAGCAAGGAGCCCTGTGGGACTCGATCTCAGGACCTTGGAATCATGACCCAAGCCAAAGGCAGACGCTTAACTTACTGAACCACTCAGGCGTCCCTCCTGGATTTTTTTAAAAGAAGATTTTATTTATCCATTTATTTGACAGAGGGAGAGAGTATAAGCAGGAGGAGCAGCAGTGGGAGAGGGGGAAGCGATGTGGGGCTTGATCCCAGGACCCTAGGATCATGACCTGAGCCGAAGGCAGATGCCCAGCCGAGTCACCCAGGTGCCCCAAAAAACCCTGAACTTAAAAAAATCTTTGTAATTTCATTAATAAGTTACCATGACAGTAAGGAATATTAAAGACAAAAAACTCAACGAAAGTATGAACCCGGTGAGGTAAACAGAACATGAGAGAACATGAGTCAGAGTTTGCCTTGAGGGTACTTTCCCTGCCTGGTTAACCATTTTGGACAAAAAAACTAAGTCCAGGGTCTGCTCAGTGTGGAGAAGGTAAACCCCCAAAAAGGATCACACTCTCCGTGGCACAGTGAACTTCTAGTTCTAGAAATCTTCCTCCCTCCTAGCCCTCCATACTTCTCCAAAGATGTTATATATCATTTTCGCCCCCTCCCGGACTTAAAAAAATAGAATCTAGCTCAATCCTTGGAATGAATCATCTCCAAGAATCCTAACCACACTGCAGTCCTCAGGTAGGCTTGCAGTTTAAAATCACACTACCTGGGTGGCCTGGAAAACCTCAAGCTAAAAATTCAATATGGTCCCAAGTTGGCTGTGCCCCGGGCAAAAGTAAATGAAAAGCCTTTCTGGAGGAACTTACCTTCAACTGAGCCTAAAGGAATTCCACACAGGTCCAAGCAATACATAAAAAATTTACAAAACACTCTGGAAAATAAGACTCAGTGAACAAGAACCAACAAAAACAAATCCAGGAAGACCGCAGATATTAAAATGATCAGAATCACAATTTAAAACAATGGAAAGGATTACTATGAGTAAAGAGCAAAAGACTGTAAAAAATGATTAAGTCACCAATGTGGAGGTCAACCAAATAAACTGTAGGAAAAAAAATTATAAATACAAACTCAGTGAGTGGGTTTAAAGCAGATTAGTCATAGCTGAAGAGTGAATAAAAGGATCACGTATACTGCTAAGGAGAAATCTGACAGCTTTCTATGTTCATATGTAAAAAGTGTTGGGGTGCCTGGGTGGCACGGTTGGTTGGGTATCACAATCTTGGTTTTGGCTCAGGTTGTGATCTCAGGGTTGTGTGACTGAGCCCTGCGTGGGGCTCTGGGCTTAGTGCAGAGTCTGCTTAAGACCCCCTCTGCCCCTCTCCCAGCTCTGCCTTTCTCTAAAATAAATAAATAAATCTTAAAAAAGGTGTCGTACAGCCATCCCTGAAGTGCCAGTGGCCAAAACGAAGTTCAGTCCCTTCGTGACTTCTGACCGGAGCAAGAACTGCAAAAAGCCTTTCACTGCACCTTCCCACGTTTCCAGGAAGATTATGTCGTTCCCTCTTTCCAAAGAGCTGAGACAGAAGTACATTTGATCCATGCACATCCACAAGGATGATGAGTTACAAGTTGTGTGAGGATACCACCAAGGACAGCAAATGGGCACAGTGGTCCAGGTTACAAGAAGAAAAAGTCATCTTCACTGAACGCGTACAGCAAGAGCAGGCCAATAGCACAGCTGTCCATCTGGGCATTCAGCCTGGCAAGGGGGCTGTCAGTAGACTAAAACTGGACAGAGACTGCAAAAAGATCCTAGAATATGAAGTCAAATATTGCTAAGTGCTAAAGGAAAAGAGCAAATATAAGGAAGCAACAACTGAGAAGATGCGGGAATAAAGTAATCTGATATATGACTTTTTTTTTTTAAGATTTTATTTATTTCTTTGACAGTGAGAAACACAGCGAGAGAGGGAACACAAGCAGAGGGAATGGTAGCGGGAGAAGCAGACTCCCCGCAGAGCAGAGAGCCGATGTGGGGCTTGATCTCAGGACCCTGGGATCATGACCTGAGCTGGAAGGCAAATGCTTAATGACTGAGCTACTTAGGCGCCCCTGATATCTGACTTTAAATAAAAACTGTTAAAAAAAAAAGGTTGAAAAATAATGTTAAAGATTAAACTTGTTAGAAAAAGAAAAAAATGGTCTCTAAAGAGGAAAGTATAAAAGTTTATTGAGAGACATTAAATAACTAGAAATATGTTTCTGGACTGGAGGACCGATTATTATGTCACTTCTCTCCATGTTAATATATGTAGAACTAGTGCAACTGCAATCAAAACCCCAACAGGTTTTTAGTTTTTGTTTGTTCTAAGAACTTGAAAAACTGAGTCTAAAATTTAAATGAAGTTGCAAAAGATCAAGAATTGTTAAGGAGAGCAAAGTCAGAGATCTTGATTTGCCAAATAGGAAGATTTTTTAAAAGGTGCCGAAATTAAGATAGGAGGGATAGACAAGTAGATCGGTGGAAAAGCAGAGAGCCCAGAAACAGACTTGTGCAAAGAGGACATGGGATTTATGCAGAGCTGTGAAGAAAGGACAATTAGTGCTGGGACAACTGTGCATCCATACGAGGGAAATGGAACGGCCACCAAACTCAAGCTCTAACTCCAAAGAAATTCCTGGTAGAATAAAGACCTACGTGTGGAAAACAAAACCTGAAAGCATTCATTCACTCATTCATCCATTTATTTATTATTATTATTTTTAAATATCTATCTATTTATTTATTTAAAAGATTTTATTTATTTATTTGACAGAGAGAGATTACAAGTAGGCAGAGAGACAGGTGGGGGAGGGGGGAGCAGGCTCCCTGCTGAGCATAGAGCCCAATGTGGGGCTGATCCCAGGACTCTGAGATCATGACCTGAGCCGAAGGCAGAGGCTTTAACCCACGGAGCCACCCAGGTGCCCCTAAATATTTTATTTATTGAGAGAGAGACAGAGCACAAGCAGAGGGAGAGGGCTAGAAGCAGATGCCTTTCTGAGCTAGGAGTCCAACATGGGGCTTGATCCCAGGACCCTGAGATCATGACCTGAGCCAAGGGCAGATCCCCACCATCTGAGCCCCTCAGGTGCTCCTGAAAGCATTTAAAAGAGAATATGGTGGGGGGTGCACGCTGGGTGTCTCACGTCATGAGCCCTGCTCAGCAGGGAGTCTGCTGCTCACTCTCCCTCTGCCCCTACCCCAGCCCATGCTCACATGCGCTCTCTCTATGAAATAAATAAATAAATCTTAAAAAAAAAATAAAAGAGAACATGGAGGAATTATCTTCATTACCTTCACTCAGTACAGAAAGATTTCTTAAAGGAGACACAGAATGAAGCAACCAAGAAAGAAAACACTGAGTAACCTCAACTCCTTTAAAATTTCCTTGTTTAGCAAAAGATACAATAAGCACATAAAAGACAAATTATAGAGCATATATATGCAATATATATATATGCAATATACATATATATATAAATATATGCAATATACAGAGCATATATATGCAAAACATATACACATTAAGATATATGCAAAACATATACACATTAAGACTTGATCCAGACCCGCAAAGAACTCTTATAAATAAGAAAACAAACAAACAAAAAAGCCAAATCAAATTAAACCAAGCAAAAAAGCCCAGAGAAATGGAAATGTGGGCAAGTGGACCCTAAATGGGCAAAACACTTGAGAAATTTCACACAAAAAAAGAAACTGAAGCACACAAAGGTCAGTATATCTATATGAACCATATTTTTTATTTTCTATATTCTGACCATGCTGCTACCGGAGGGACTGGCCCTCCCAAGGTTCACCAATTCCTAGATAGTGTAAACAACTCTCCTGTGGTGCCTTTCAAATACAAACCAACCAATCCAGAGCCCACCCCAACCACCTCCCCTGGGTCACTATGCACCTGTCCTAATCACCTGAGCCAGGTACCAGACGACCAGAGACCGCCCCCATGCCCCAGAGCCCGCCAAAATTATTCTCACTAGCCCATCTGAAACCTGCTTACCCTGCCCCGCCTGTTCCTTCCGGAGGAAACCACAGCAAAGACTCTTGCCCAGTTGTTCCTTCTACCTCTGCCTCCTGACCAACCTTGGTGCTTTTCTGTGTGGCCACCCGTGGCAATGATGCACCCTTTCCTCTAGTGTACTGTGAATAACAAAGTATCTTTTCAATGGCGATCACCTCCTGATCTGTTGTTCTTACTATACACCAAGTTTTCTATTAATACTCTATATTGTAAAATAACATCTTTATCAGTGATCAGAGAAAAGCAAACTAAAATCACAGTGATATTGGCAAAGATGGTAATATTTGGTAAAATTAAGTGTTGATGAATATGTCCGACTGGAAGGCTGATTCGCTACTGGTGGGTGTGTATATCATCACAGCTATTTTCAAAAATAATTTGGCTCTATCTAGTAAAGATGCAAACATGCTTCCTCCTAGGTGCATATATCCTGAGAAAGTCCTGTACATTTGTGGTACTGTAGTAAGATACTTGTTCAAAATATCCCTAACAGCATTCTTTTTTCATGGCAAAAAATAGAAAACACCTCACATATTCATCAATAAAAAAATAAATACAATGGAATATCATACAGAGGTCAAATAAATTATAATTGTGTGCAAAAATGTGGGTGTGTCTCAGGAACATAATAGTGGGTAGAAAAAAAATCATGAGTACTACAGAATGTAGTACTTGAGAAGTACTACAAAGGTGGGGATCTGCCCTTGGCTCAGGTCTAGTACTTGTACAAGTACTACAAAAAAGTACTCAATAAGTACTAAAATATATATAGTATGATTCCATTTATAGAAAGTTCAAGAAAAT
>CM053611.1:64675511-64698031 GCA_028646535.1 Procyon lotor
AGAAAGTTCAAGAAAATAGAAAATGAAGCAATAAACCACTGAAAAACACAAACATATAGCGGTTACCCCTGAGGGAGTAAGGAAGGCAGTCATAACAGGGAGGGCAAAGGTAATGATGTCTTTTTTCCTTCAACTTGGTGGTGGTTCGTGATGCTCACTGAGATACTATCCTTCATACTTTACACATATTTTATAGATTTTCTTTTGTATCCTACTGAATTCTTAATATAAGCAATTCTAGAAAAACGGATATTAAGGTTAGTTTTATAACAGTATGGGCACACGGGCCTACCGTCTTCGCTGGTGTGGGGCTCTGTACCAGCGTCCTGATCCACTTCCTCCAATGTACCGTGCTCACTGTATGGGCTGTCACTGCGAAGTGGAAAGACACATTCTTATAAAGTCAAAGGAAGAATTTAACAAATGAACAACTGCTACTACATAAAAGTTGAATGGCAAAAAAGTGGCTGGATAGTCTTTCAGTGAAATTCTGGAGGCTCCAAGGATCATCTGGTCCTAGGGGAGCACGGGCCCCTTCATCTTCGACACAGATGATTTGTATCCACGGAAATTAAAATTGGTTGAATTCTAGTGGAATATGATTATTGTCCTATGGATACACCATTGCAAATTCACTGCAACACACCTTACTGAATATCAACCAATGGCTCTTTGATTTCTGCTTTGAATTGGCTGGAGTATCTTTCCCGTCTTTTCCTCACACATGTTCATTGCAGATTTGAGAGATTCATGATTTTTATTCTTTTAAAAAACGTACCCTTTAACACAACCACACTCCTCAAATGTATGCTGGTAAATGGAATGCATCTGTCACACATACAACCCTGACATTCTGTAAAAGCTCATTCATATGACTGGTGTTAGGGGGAAGGATAACTACTTTATCACCGACTTCCTGTTTAAAATGAGTGATGCCCACAGAGCACATTATGCTTGGGTGAAGGACATAATCAAACACATGTTACTGACGGCAGGACTCTGTATTAAGGGGCCTGCTTGTAAAAAAGTAGTGACCACAAAAATCCTAGGATCCAATGTATCAGATAACTTTGACCAGACTACCACATATCGCTCTTTGATAAAAGGAACAAGACAGAACTTACTGATGTTTGGAAGTACTGTGACACTGGCCTCACAATAAATACGACTATGAAGATCAAGTTATGCATCTCACCAGGGCTGAGTTTTATTCATTTATCTTCCCAGAGCCAAGCTCAGCAGCCAGTACCTTGCACATAGTACATGCTCAAGTAAGTATTTTTGAATTCAGCTGCATGTGTGAAATTGCTGGATGCAACACAGAACTGGAATCTATCATGCTTTGTTGTTTAAATTGAGAAAGGAGTGCTTCTGGAAATAGTCAACCTGCAGACTCCTTAAGGCATACATTCAATCATACTGTGGTACAAGACCTCCGGTAGAGTTCAAGTGTACTTTCAGGTACTTAAGATCCTTCAGCTACTCACTCTACTTCTACATAGTCCTTGGTGAGGCAACGGGAAATAAAGTGTCCTCAGGGGGGCTGGAGGGTATGCAAAATGGATTTAGATAGGTCTGTTCTAGCTGTTCCTGAATCCGAACTGCCCAGAGCAGTTTCAGAGGTGGGCTGGGAGGCAGCTGTTGAGTGGGAAGTCATGTGGGCTCTGGAATCAGACAGACCTGGGCTGCCTCCAGTTACAAGTAGTCCTTGGAGAGGCTCCTTGGCCTCTCTTCACTTGGTAGAGTGGTCAGTGCATAAAGTGATCACATATAGCTGGCACACAGTAGGGGTTCAAGGAGCCAAAGCTACTTTTATTGTATATGACTTCTTAGAAGCAGGAATTCATAGATCACATAGTAAGCACAGACATTTTGGGATTATTCAACTGACCACACCTCCCCTATCTTCATACTTCACTAGTGACTATGCTGCCATATTAAGAATATGTAATACTGAGAGTATAATAATAGTAATAGTAGTATTAGTAATAATACTAAATAGTAATGCTAAATACTACCAAATAATAATAATAGTGACTATTACTGCCATTTTTTATCCTAGTGATATATTAATAATAAATTAGTTAGGTAAATTAAAATAAATTTGCTTAAAAGGACCATTACTACTATAATTGGATACTATTTATTAGTAAGAATGGAAATAATTAAGAATGAAAACATATTTGGTTGACAAGTCCCCTTTAAAATGATACATTTGAAATACTTTATATAGACCCCAAACCATTTTAGAACGAAAATGAAATCTGTCAGTTCAATCATTTATCTTTGTTTGATATAATAGTAAAAGGAATACAGTTCTATACAGTATGTTTCAAAATAGTTATTCTCTACTGACATTGCAGTAGGGTGGATATATCTAAAAAGCTGTCATCTTTGGGAAAAGGGAGGGATGAATGGGAGTTTTCCTAGTAAGAGGCCTGTGCTGTCATGGGTCTTAGTATTCTAACCCATCTCAAGTGTTCCTGCTTCTTTTTGTAGAAGTAGGAGTCTTTGGCAACTTATCTGGTCAATTCTTAACCTTATTAAACTGATATCTTTACTTCCATAATTTTTCCAGTGGGAGAGAGACTAAAATTCTTGGACTTACCAGTAGTCATCTCCAGCCATGCATTTCTCATAAACAGGGCCATCCAGCTCTTTAGCATCCGGGAAAATAGTTTCATGGTGGATGATGATGGTTTTGACAATTTCATTCACATGAGCCTGACAAGATACTTGATCCTGTATTTCTGGGACAGGCATTAATGTGGGGCCAAAACAAATGGCCAGGTTATATGGGTCCATCATGTTCTCATCGCTGTACTGTGAAAGGCTATGAGAGAAGGACAAGAATTATAAAAGCACCAGAGAGAAAAAAGAAAATTAGTGTTTAATAAGATACGTTATATTCTAAAAATAGGGATCCAAAGCATTGTATTTGGTTTTTATTATTAGAATACGATAATGTTCCATTATCCAATTAAGTTGCCTCGGCAAATTTCAAAGAAAGTAAAGCAACTTAAAACCTTAGGAAGAAAGAACCTATATGAAGAAACTTAAAGGGGAATATAAATCTTCCTTATTTAATTAAGTGGCATTTTTCAAAGCCATAAGAGCGTTTAAGATAATTTCTATTTCAATGGAGACTAGGATCAAGTGAATGAGTTTCACTTGTAAACGCCACGGTGAGGCTCTAAATGTTACTCGAGTAAATCTGGGAAGGGCAGTAGTGAGCTCCATAAAGCTTTATGGATAGCTTTAAAATGTCTTCCCACTCAACAAACACATCTCAGATTTCAGTTTTCCCCTATAAATCTTAAGGAAAGCCTAAGAGGAAAACAAAGCACCTTTTCTTTGTAACCACTGAAAGAAAGCGAGTAACTCTGGGCTTTATAATTTGCTTTTGGGTAAGACTAACAAAACTACCCACCAATCAATGTCATGAAAGATGTTATAAGTGCAAGAGAAGGGGAAAAGAATCCCCAATTCTCTTATTTCTTTTAAAGTTGGCTAACTACAAACTTTGGGGCAATTTCTGGTTGTCTAGTATTAATTTCTAAATTCAATCCAATGGATAGTTGTGAGATATTTTCCAGAGGTGACTCAAAATAAGCCGGCCCTTTATTGTTCTGCCTGTGACACAGGCAGAGGGTACTGTTCTAGGGAGAAGCTGGAGACATTATCTTTCCATGAATAAAATGTCAATCTTGAAAGGAAATGTAAAATCCAGGTGAGCAGATTACAAAGAGAAGAAGAAAAAAAGAGACTCAGCCCCATTTGTGAGATGGTGACAGACACAAAGAAACTGAAATACCACATGACCTGATACTTTACCCTTTTTTGGAAATAAGATAGCCTAGAAAGCAGAAAACACAAAAGCATAATTTCCTCAGCGAACATATGTCTCTCCTGCCTGCCATTTCTCAAGAATACAGTCTTTTATAAAAAGTTCACAATAAAGGCAACGATCATGTTACAGATCGTCTGGAAAATGGATGCACGGAGAAGTGAGATTCGGAATAAGAATGGTCTAATTTTCTCAAGACACATGTAAGCTCGGTGGGGAGAGTCACAGTTAATCTTTCTGGGTCTTTAATTTAGTGCTAGCTTAAGGAGCAAAATCTTGTTATAAAAGTGTTATATCTATGTTTCGATTTTACAATTAAGGGAGAATAGGTTCTTTCTCTTTTCATAATTCCTGTCCCAAGCACCCCACCCTAGAGGCTGGGGCTTGTTTCTGCATGAAGGCAGGTGCAGCGAGCCAGGGGGCATCTTTGGGCAGAAATGCTGGAAGCAATGCCAGCCGGCTGACTCATGGCCCATTCGCTATTCTGCTGAGATACAGGGTGAGTTAGATTCAGGTTTTACGAACTTTCTTGATTCACGGCTTTGCTAGTCTTTTGTGGTTTACTGGTTCACAGTGGGTTTCGCTTAGGTGTGCCAGGAAAATTCAGTGGGGACAGCACACAGAGGGCCGGCAGGAAGGAAGGCACTCCGGACTGGGGAAGGGAAGGCACTTGCAGCTAAGGGTGAAGATGGCAAGCCTCTGGATTTTTTTTTTTTTTTTTTTCATTTGAGGCTTTCATACTAATGAGGAAATAAGATAAAAAGAAGATCCCCCCCCTACCAACCCAGGTCACTTCAATTGCTTCAATAACTCCATCTTTAGCTAGGCAGGCCAAATGCCAAACCCAGAAATTCAGATTCTTGTCCACTTTGCCCCATTTCCAGCCCCATTATGGCAAGAGGGGTGTATATTTGAGCTGAGTGCCTTGACTGGGATTCGCTAGCCACTCTCCAGCTCAGGCCCCGAAGCCCACTGTCCCACCGGCTCTGGTTCATGGGGCTGTCTTGAATCTTTGTCTTCTGGCTCTCCCAGAATTTGGAAGTGATGGCAGCTTGGTCAGCTGCAATCCCTCCCACCTTGTTTTTTGGTTTGAGCAGTCAAGAATGCCTCCAGTTGGTTGAAATCTATCTTTGCCAGAAAGGGGCAGAGCTCCTCACATGACACCCCCGGAAAGAGCTGGCCCCACAGCAGCTCCTCTGTGATGCTCTGGCGCCTGTGCCCAGGCCATTCAGCAGCCTGCTCAGAGGCTTGGAGCCCTCACGCTTGCCCGCCAAGGTCAGCAAGCCTTGAGATTTTTAAAATCACCTGGGTAACTAGGCTTATTTAGAAGTAAGATTTAGGGGTGCCTGGGTGGCTCAATGATTAAGCATCTGACTTTAGCTCAGGTCCTGATCCCAGGGTCCTGGGATTGAGCCCTGCGTCAGGCTCCTTGCTTTTCCCTTTCCTACTCCTCCTGCTTGTTTTCCTGCTCTCTGTCAAATAAATAAATAAAATCGTTTTAAAAAAAAGGTAAGATTTATATTTATGGCCATCAATTTAACCTAAACATACTTTATATCCATCTGTCTAGATCCTGCTTATTTCTAGTGGTGATTTCTGTACAAATGGGTTTCTACTGTCATTTGTGCATATTTTAGTTCCCTGCAAGCATTTCCCTATCGAATGCTACTTAGTTTCTGGGGTCAGCCTGAGTGGGTATGATTTCAGGAACAGTCAGCAGGACTGTCGTAAGTCCCCATGGCTTGTGAGAACTCCAAAACTCCAAAGAAATAGAGAAGAGAAAATATCCTAATTTTGGGAAGGATGAACCCATGCCAGAAGGAGAAGGCATTGCCCTGAGCTTACGCCTCTCAAATTCTCTTATTTCCAATTACTTAACTAGATCCTTGAACAACAAGGGGGCCCTCACATAGGGCTTAGGGAAGATATTCTTATAGGGGGGCCCATTTTTATTACCTAGGAAGTAAGACAAATGAAATTAGAATGCTTGAATTAACCCAGTAAAGTTCCTTTGAAAATAATGCTATGATTTTTTTAAGGTTTCTGTTACATTGCTGCAGAGACTTTTATAAATATCTTCTTGACAAGGTCTCATTATATTGAGTTTGCAGAAATTCTTTTTTGGATCTGTGTGTAATTCACATCTATGGTTCCCCACCTTCCTTGACTACAACATCAAAAATCACAGAAACTTTCTGCAGTGAGTAGGTGGTTTACATCATTTTGACAAAAACGTTCTTGACATTAGCTTTGGATGGAAGTTGGAAAAACACATATTTCACGGACAAGTATCCTTTTTGGTAACATTTGTATGTTTCTGCATGTGTCGCAACAGTTTCTGCATCTTTCAGCTATTATACAATGACCTTGATCTGTTAAAGAAAAACATACCTTCAGTCTATATTCAGTCATCTTCTCTTTGACTCTGCTGGTAAGTGGGACCCAGTGTACATGTTACAGAATTCAAGAACAAAGAATTCAGAGCAGTGCAAATGGAAATGGAAGATGGGCATTCTGGCGGAGTATTAGGGTACTTACTGATTGAGGAAGGCAAAGAGGTACCTCATCACTATAAGGACGGACCTAGGCAAGGTCAGGAGGAGTTTGCGGATGTGAAGCGCCCTCTCATAGAGATTATCTATTCCTATGGACAGAAGAGAACATGGTCAGGATCCTTTTGCTTCCCACATTTAAAGCAGAATGCTGGGTGTTGGTGAGATATGCGACTTTGGATCTCAGCTCAGGTATTGATCTCAGGGTCGTGAGTTCAGGCCCCGCACTGGGCTCCATGCTGAGCGTGGAGCCTACAAAACACTGAGTACCAAATTTCATATCTGACCATAAGTAATCCCTTGCCCCTGGGTGAGATGCGGTTATACTCAAAACAGTGAATCAGTGATCAACTTGGGGCTAACACCATTTCTGAGAGTATCTCCTCTGACCTATCACTGTTTTCACTGACTGCCACGGTCTTGAGCAACTTACCATCTTCTAGGTTTAAAAACCATCTTTCACTTGCTGCTATTTCTGGATTTTGCATCTGATATGGTTTCAATTCCTTTCAAAAGCTGCAATGGTAACTAAAGTAGTTTTTGGGGACGTCTACCCTATGATTCATTAATTCATCCTATATTTATTTATATATTACTACGATTCAAGGAATGTACCAGGTTTTGAATCTCTCCTTCATCAAATCTATCATAGTATTTTATTGATATGACTTTTTACTTTGTATTATATAATTTCATCAATTTTTTAAACATCTATTTTAGGAGAGCCTAATAGGTTTCAAGTACTGAGTTAGGCAATAGAAATACATTAGTGATTTGACTCCTGCTCTCAAAAAACTTACACACTTGTGCTTATAGTTATTTACTTACTTAGTTCCAATAATCTATATTTGGTTTATATTTTACAACACATTTTCACATCTGCTATTTAATCTTTTTTAGAAGATTTTATTTATTTGACAGAGACAGAGATCACAAGTAGGCAGAGAGAGAAGGGGAAGCAGACTCCACACTGAGCAGAGAGCCCGATGTGGGGCTTGATCCCAGGACCCTGAGATCATGACTTGAGCTGAAGGCAGAGGCTCTAACCCGCTGAGCCACCCAGGCGCCCCAGCACCTGCTATCCAATGTAACGCAGATAACAATACCATGGAGTAGGCAGGCCATGCAATGTCATCCCTATTTAATGGATTAGGAGAAACAGAACTGGGTGAGTGGCTGGAGGGGTGGAGCTGGGACTAAAACCCATTTTCTGTTTAAATTGGGTTGTCCTTCTTGGATTTCAAAGTACTTTATAAAGTCTGATATATTTTTTTTTTTTAAAGATTTTATTTTTAAGCAATCTCTGCACCCAGCGTGGGGCTTGAACTCACAACCCCAAGCTCAAAAGCTGCACGCTCCACCGACTGAGCCAGCCAGGTGCCCCCTTTACAAAGTACAACTTTGAAGACATTCAATAAAGATACATTTCAGAAAAATATTTTTTTAACTTATTTTTTTTTAAATTAAGTAGGCTCCATGCCCAACGTGGGGCTTAAACTCATGACTCTAAGATCAAGTGACACATGCCCTACCAACTGAGCCAGCCAGGTGCCCCTGGGAAAAATATTTCAAAGACTATTTCAGGAACATGTTTGAAGTTTACTCTAATTTCGTATTACTACATTACTACATTAGCGCTTAATTGCTCTTGAGATATTCATATATCCTACTTGAAAATCTCAGGCCTTTTTTTTTAAGGACTTCATTTCTGACAAAATAGCCAATTGATTCTCCTTCTCAGGTTTTCTGACCTCCTCCCACACATAATTGTAGTTGGCCCTCATGGATCTGTATTTGTTCTCTTCCATGGTAAACTCATCTGGTCTTGACGTTAGGACCATCTCTTCTAAGAAGGTTAGTATTTTTGCTTCATTTTTCAATTATCTGTGGGACATAAGTTCTGTTTATCTGGATATCTCAATATTAATTTCCTAACTGAAGTCTTTATTATTTCTAATTTGGACTATGATTATACTTTCCTAATTCAGTTTCTCATTCCAATTCCTCTTAAACTAGTGGTTCTCCAACTTGAAATGACTTATGGCCCATCCTTAAAAGTAAATATTGAGATTTACTAGCATTTATTCTCTGGTCCTTAAAAAATTGTGTGCATAAATGACTTTCCATTCATGCCCCAAACCAAACAAAGTTTAATATGCTTATGCAAATTATAAATTGTAATGATGAATGGTCCCATTAATGGTCTCCAGACTGGCAATACCTTCTAGTCTTTTTTAGCCACATACAGAGCCATAGAAGGCTTATGATTAAAGACAAAACAACAATAAAAATTCTGCCATTGTTTAAACTTTTGTTTAACATTTGTTCATTATAGAGGCACCTGGGTGGCTCAGTGGGTTAAAGCCTCTGCCTTCGGCTCAGGTCATGATCTCAGGGTCCTGGGATCGAGCCCCGCATCGGGCTCTCTGCTCAGCGGGGAGCCTGCTTCCCTCTCTCTCTTTGCCTGCCTCTCTGCCTACTTGTGATTTCTCTTTGTCAAATAAATAAATAAAATCTTAAAAAAACAAAACATTTGTTCATTTGAACATTTAACATTGTTCAAAAGTTCTGGATTGTTTCAAAAGTTAAGTCTACTGATTTTCCAGGCTGATCCGCAGTATAAGGTTAAGGTCAACTATCAGGGAAAGGGTTTTAGCAATTTCAGGCTCGTTTTAGGGTCTCAGAGAAAAAAAGAAAAGGAAAGAATGTGAAAGGAACTACTCTTAATGTACTGTTGATCTTTAATCTTTCTCAAATCCCAGAGAGAATAAGTCATTTTCAGGCTAGAAGAGGACACAGGCATTACTCCCAAGAGGCTTAATTTTAATTCAAGATCCTCCTGTTTCTATCTCTCAGTTCTAAAGTGAGTTCCCCTACCCCTTAAAGGTGGTTTCAAACTTTTAATTAGAAAGAACAGGAGGAGGGGCACCTGGGTGGCTCAGTGGGTTAAAGCCTCTGCCTCCCCCTCAGGTCATGATCTCAGGGTCCTGGGATTGAGCCCCACATTGGGCTCTCTGCTCAGTGGGGAGCCTGCTTCCCCCTCTCTCTCTGCCTGCCTCTCTGCCTACTTGTGATCTCTCTGTCAAATAAATAAATAAAATCTTAAAAAAAAAATAATAAAATAAAAAGAACTGGGGGAACAAGTAGTTATTTGTTTGTTTAGTGGTTAATTTTCTTTTAACTCACTGAGTTTTAAAAATTTTAAAAGTTTTTTTTAAAGTTTTAATTTAATTTTTTAAAAGTTTTTATTTAAATTCTAGTTAACATACAGGGTAGTATTAATTTCAGGTGTATAATGCAGTGATTCAACACTTCCACAGAAGAGGGATTGATACACCAATTTCACAGCAGCATTATTTGCGATGGCCGAGGTAGGTATCAGCCAAATGTTCACTGACGGATGCATGGATGAACCAACGTAATACAAAGATACAAGGAACCATTCTTCAGCCTTGAAGGAGAAGTGAAATTCTCCTACAACCTGGATGAATCTTTTTTTAAAAAAATTTTTAAAGATTTATTTATTTATTTGACACAAAGAAAGAGATCACAAGTAGGCAGAGAGGCAGGCAGAGAGAGAGGGGGGAAGCAGGATCCCTGCTGAGCAGAGAGCCCGATGTGAGACTTGATCCCAGGACCCTGAGATCATGACCTAAGCTGAAGGCAGAGGCTTTAACCGGCTGAGCCACCCAGGTGCCCAATCTGGATGAATCTTGAAAAGCTAAGTCAAATAAGCCAGACACAAGAAGACAAATAGTGTAGGATTCCACTTACATGAGGAATCTAGAGTAGTCAAGTTCACAGAGACAGAAAGCATGGGGGCTGTCAGGGGCTCAGGGGAGTTACTGCTTTCTGGCTACAGACCTCTGGATTGGGAGGGTGAAGAAGTTCTGGAGAAGGATGGTAGTGACCGTTGCACACTGGGAATGTATTTAATGCCGCTGAACTGTACACTTAACAGTGGATAAGATGGTAAGTTTTATGTTCTGTATATTTCACCAAATTTTGGAAAAAAAAAAAAAATCGGGGGAGGGCACCATGAGATGCAAATGAAAGATTTCAGGAGAGAAAGGCAATAGGAATGTAAAAAAGTGACTCTGAAAAGACCAGAGACCGGATGAATTATGGGAGGCGGGTATACATTCTCTGCAACTACAGTAAACATAAATCAAAAGCCAAACAGAATTGCTTGCATTCCTGAAGTCGTAGCAAATCTATCTGCCCCAGAGGCCTCAAAGCACGATGGCAGTGAGTGGAACTCAGATATTACCTGGCGGCTCGCTTAACAGGCCTGCCTCGCACATCCTACAGAAGCCTTGCTCTGGTACAAATGACTCATTTACTCTCCTGAGTCCAGTTAGCTGGTCAAAATTTATGGTTGCTTCGGATGCTCTGATGAATGTGCATTCCCAGCTGGCTGTCGGTGTGGCAATGCACAGTCCCCCACAATTCTCCACTGCGTGAAAAGATGGATCTTTTCTTCCCCCTCAGAAAAGTTGTAAGGAAAATCAGTACCTCATTTGAATTTCTTTTAAGCTGGCCTTTGTTTCCACAATTCAGGATCTCATGTAATTAGGTAAAAGTGGCATTCATCCGGTCTTGGTCACGTGCTCAAAGCTCCCCACACTTATTTCTGTTCTTTTCCTAGCGCTACAAAGTTCCCATGTCAGCATCCCAACCACACAGCATGGGGCTTTGACAGCTTCGTGTAAATGTGTGTGAAAAATTCACCACAAAAACACAAGTTACTTCAGAAAATGGCAAAAAAACTCCAATGGCCATTACTCTGAAAGTATCAGTTCTTCCAAGGCACTAATTGCAAAAGTATTTGTCAGAAAACAAATAATAAATCACAAGACACAAATTTATCCTCAAGTATGACAACAGGGAAGGAAATGAATGGCCACATTTAGAAATGGTTTACTTAAGAGCAGGCACACAAATATTTCCGAGCTCCAGAGATCAACAGGCAGTATTCAAGGTGAATTCACCAGTTCCAGGCCATTTTTAGGTTCACTGTTAGGTTCTATCAATGTAAAGGTATTAATCAACTGTGTGCATGTGATAGTGTATGTCTGTGAATGAAAGGGAAAGAGAAAAATAGAGATGTTCTAGTACATTTAGATGAATCTCAGCCTAGCCTTGATTGGAGAGTTAGCAGCTGGTCTTCTAGAAATGAAATGCTTGCCTATCTTTCAAATAATCATTAACAGATTGAGTTCTGTGAATTAAACCATTATGTTCTTTCCTAGCTAAATAGCAACACTGTAGAAATAAATACATAGTGTTTCTCCTCCTGCTGAATTACTGAGGTTAGTAAAGAAACAGTCTTAGCTTAAGAAGCTTTACTTATTCAGTTCAGATACTAAGCCTGCTCCTTATTTTTAAGGGTAAAAGGAATCCCTAGTATAAGGCATCAAAGAGAAATTTAGACTTCAGACAGAAACCATCATGCATGCAACAAAGCTTAAAGAATTTTTAGCAACAAAAACACACGGGAGAACCAGGAAGAGAATTTGAAAGCTTTTTTTTTTTTCATGAAACAGTTAGAAATGGGCAAATAGAGTTATGTACTAAAAGGCTCATTATAATATTTTGTTTAACTGCAAAATCATTGGAAACAACCTAAATTTCTAAAACTAGGGGATTTGTTAAGTGAAATAAAAGCCACTTAAGTCTGCATTTTGAAAAATATTGATACAGGAAAATGTTAATAACATCACCAAATTTAAAAAATGGTTTATAGGGGTGCCTGGGTAGCTCAGTGGGTGAAATGTCCGATTCTTGACCTCAGCTCAGGTCTCAATCTCAAGATTGTGAATTCAAACCCCATGCTGGGCTCCACACTGGACATGAAACTTACTTAGAAACAAAAGGGTTATAAAGAACCAATAGGATATGATACAATTTCTAATGAGATGTATTGAGATATAATTCATATATCATATAATTCACACATATAAAGTATATAGTTTTATGGCTTTAAAGTATATTCACAGTTGATCAATCATTACCTCAATCCATTTTAGTACATTTTTATTACCTCAAAAAGAAATCTCACATCCATTAGCAGTCACTTGGTATGATATCCCTTTTATTAAAAGTATGTGGTTGTGGTATATCCATTCAGTGGACAATTATTTGGCAATAAAATAAAGTGGTGACACATGCTACAACATGTGAACCTTGGAAGGGTGGTTTTCAAGGGTGAACCTTGAAAACATGCTAAGTAAATGAAGCCAGTCATCAAAGACCACATTTTGTATACTTCCATTTACATATGAAATGGCCAGAATAGGTAAGTTTATAGAACGTAGATTAGTGGTTGCTTAGTGAGATGGGATGAGTAAATAGTGTGTATTTTTGCTAATTGGGTCTTTTTTTTTTTTTTGGAGTCATAAATATGTTCTAATATTGATTGCAGTGATGGCTGCATACTCTTGTGAATATGTTAAAAACTACTGAGTTGTATACCTTAATGAATGAATTACATGGTACAAGAATTGTATCTCAATAAACTCCTTTATTTTTAAGATTTATTTACTTATTTTTTTTTTTTTTTAAGATTTTATTTATTTGACAGAGAGAAACGCAGCGAGAGAGGGAACACAAGCAGAGGGAATGGTAGTGGGAGAAGCAGGCTTCCCGCCAAGCAGAGAGCCCGATGCGGGGCTCGATCCCAGGACCCTGGGATCATGACCTGAGCCGAAGGCAGACACTTAACGACTGAGCCACCCAGGCGCCCCTATTTACTTATTTTAAAGAGAGAAAGTTAGCATGATTGGGGGAGGAGCAGAGGAAGAGAATCTTCAGGCAGATTCCCCACCGAGTGAGGAACCCAACCAGAGATCATTCTCACGACTCATGAGATCATGACCTGAGCCAAAAACAAGAGTCAGATGCTTAACCAACTGAGCCACCCAGGTGCCCCACAATAAACTGTTTTAAAAAGTTTGGGGCACCTGGGTAGCTCAGTTGATAAGCGTCTGCCTTCTGCTCAGGTCATGATCCTGGGGTTGTGGGATCGAGCCCTGCATCAGGCTCCCCGCTCGGTGGGAAGCCTGCTTCTTCCTGTCCCACTCCCCCTGCTTGTGTTCCCTCTCCCACTGTGTTTCTCTCTGTCAAATAAACAAATCTTTAAAAAAATAAAAAATAAAATAAAAAGTACATAGGTATAGGGGTGCCCGGATGGCTGAGTGGTTAGGCAACTGACTATTTTGGCTCAGGTCATGATCTCAGGGTTGTGAGACTGAGCTTCCCAATGTTCTCTGCACTGGGCATGGAGCCTCCTTAAGATTTTCTCTCTCCCTTTCCCTTTGCCCCTCCTCCCACATCTCTTCCTCTAAAAAAAATGTACACAAGTATAAAAAACTTAAAAGTACATAGGTATATGTATAGAAAAGACCTAGGAACATACCAGAAAGGTTTATATTATCTTTGTATAAGGAATTATAGATGGTTTGTTTTTCTATATTACTTTCTAATTTTCTACAGTGATCACCTATTAATTGCATAATAAACAATTATTTAAAAATTTACTGATTGGTGGGGCACCTGGGCGGCTCAGTGGGTTAAAACCTCTGCCTTCGGCTTGGGTCATGATCTCAGGGTCTTGGGATCGAGCCCCACATCGGGGTCTCTGCTCAGCGGGGAGCCTGCCTCCGCTTGTCTCTCTGCCTGCCTCTCTGCCTACTTGTGATCTCTCTCTTCTCCGTCAAATAAATAAATAAAATCTTTAAAAAAGAATGTACTGATTGGTTATTGGTTATTTGATTTTAAGAAATTTTAAGAAATTACTGTTATTTTTTAAGGTATGTTAATGGTATTATGGCTACATTGTACAAAAAAAGAAAAGAATCCTCATCTCCCAGAGATGCATACATACAGAGGAAGTGATATGTCAGAGAGATGATGGAAGGGATAGAGGTGGGATAATTTTGTCCAAGAAATGAAAATTGTTAAAGTTATATGATTGTTTATACTGGGATTTATTATTGTTAAAGTTATGTGATTGTTCATACTGGGATTTATTATAATTTTCTGTATATTTTTATAGATGTTTGAAATTATATATAATAAAAGGTCAAAAAGAAGGTCGATGATGCATAGAATGGACAGTACAGTTCCACTTTGGTTTTAAAAAGTTGTGTGTGCACAAGAATACAAAAAGAGCAGAAGGAAATGCAATAAAAATGGTGGTGTACACACACCATTGATTATCTTTGAGTAGTGGCATTAGGTGGGACAGTTATTTTGTTCTACATGCTTTTGTGTATTTTTCAAGTATCCTACAAAGACTACATAGATAAAAGACCCTCCAAATAAAGCTTCCTGGTGCTCAAGTCACCAGGTCACCAAGGTAGTAACACATAAGGTAACGTGAAGTGCAAATGTGCCATCTGGGCTCAAAGCCCCGCGGCAGCCAGGAAAGACCACACATCACTTGAATGGCTCACTAGGGCAAGTCCTTTGGACTTCGGTCTAGGGCATCTCAAAGCCATGGTCTATGTACATTCTGGAAGCTGCCCAGAATGTGTGGGCCTAACCTGGAGCATTTATAAAATCATTACAAAGCAGATGGCTTTAAAAAAATCAAAAACAATCCTTGGGTGAGAAACTGAGACACTACCAAGTTTGTCATTTCAAATTTAGATTGCACTGGAGTCCACCGGGTCTTTACCCATATTTCCAAGTTTCCAAAGAATGTAATATTTTGGGACATAAAAACGGCACGATAACAACTCATCACTTAAGAAAAAAAAATCTTTCTCCAAATGCTCCCAAAATAAGTAAGCAAAAAGTAGTAGGTAACCAGAGACCTATGTAAACTTTTTTTTTAAAGATTTATTTATTAATTTTAGAGAGAGGGAAAAGCAGACTCCTCGTAGGGCCCACAGCAGGTCTCGATCCCATGACCTGAGATCATGACCTGAGCTGAAACCAAGAGTTGGACACGCTTAACTTTAACCGACTGACCCGCCCAGGTGCCCCAGAGACCTATGCAAACTCTTAAAAAAGATGAAAAGGGAAGATTTTTCTATACAAAGTAAGTGTCACATGAAATTATCTTAATAGGAAAAATCAATGCAATTATGACAATGCTGAGAAGATGACACATATAAAAACAATCAATGTGCATGAGATCTCTCCACTAGAGTTTCTAAATCTTTGTTTCTATTACATACTAACTTAGATCGCATTTACTCGTAAATATCTTTACTCTCTTACTATTTTTTATTTTTTTAAATATTTTATTTATTTGACACAGAGAGAGACAAGCAGAGAGGGAACACAAGCAGGGGGAATGGTAGTGGGAGAAGCAGGCTTCCCGCAGAGCAGGAAGCCTGATGTGGGGCTCGATCCCAGGACTCTGGGATCATGACCTGAGCCGCAGGCAGATGCTAAATGACTGAGCCACCCAGGTGCCCCTCTCTTAATATTTTTTAAATTTTTTGAATGCAAAAATCAAGTCTTTGCATCCCTAGAAAGTTTTGCATATGGTAGGCAATTAATGGTTCAAATGATCAAATAATATAATATCGATGAGAGGACATAATGATGAATGACGTATTATACCATTCTCAAAGAATTTAATGAGAATCCAGGAAAAAATTATGGTACATCAGCGTCACACTGGCATGAGAAAAATGCTTGCCTAGAGATAAATCAATAATAGCTAGAAATCCCCTCCTTTTTAAGAGATTAGATCTTGGAAGAAAAGGGGTCATTATATACAGTGTCATTATGTGTTCTTGAAAAACATCCTATGCTGCAAAATGCACTAAAAATAACAGGACTTCTGTGGGGAAAGTAGGGTTGGGACAGACAGCTCAACACCAAAGTAACTTTATAACTACAGCACCAACAAAAACACCAACAATACTATTTAAATTACTAGCAGGATTAAATCTCTACTGACTAGTAGCCTTTAAGCAGCCTTAAACCCCGGGACTCTTGGTTCTTTGAGATGTAGGTCTTGGAGGGCAGTCATTGCTGAGAGAGACTATTTTCATAAAAATTAACCTGAAAAGGTTATTAATCCACTATTTTAATACAGTGGGGATGTTTTTGCAACTTCTTCATTTGCACTGTTGGCAGTTCACTTAAGGCACTGTTTGCATGAAAAGAAAGATATTTCTGTAGATCTTCCATTTTTTCCCCTACGGTCTTCCCATTTCACTACGCCTGCCTCTTCCATTGTGAGACAGCTTGACTTTACCTGTTAAGAAACATTTCATGTGCTGGGAAAAACCATGCTGGAAGCACTACAACTTCGGGGTTATACTAGCATCACTTCTAAATGCACGTGAGGTAATTAGGTCAAAGAACAGACTGGTAAGTGGCTAACCCAGGTGCTGGGATATATGATCTCAGATTATAGCGGGAGTAGTTGTTGTAATGATGATAGCTAGCAATATTTATTGGGGTTTACTGTGTACCAGTCATGATGTTAAGCACTTTATTTGAATTATTTCATTTATTCTTCACATAGACTTTATGAAATAGATAAAGCAACAGATATTCAGTAAGACTAAATATTAATCTCTGCCCAAGATGACAAAGCTGTTAAGTGGTGAAGCTACGATTTGAATCTTGACCTTTGTGACTCTATGGTTCAGATTTTAATTACCACAATAGTATTTCTCATCCAATGAAAGTATGAAGTGATCCTACAATACCGGCAAGGTAGTCCAACGCACTTTATCCTACTGGTACATGTGAACATAAATGTTGATATATGTACCTAGAAAACCACGAGGCATTGTAGAGTGCTTATTATTTTTCCAGATTTAAGCTTCCTGGCTAGTATGTAAGGAAAATCTCTGGACAAGCCCAAAGGAGAATTCCAGAAGCATGACACCTCCTTTTCATTTCTTTCCAGCTGGGTCACAGGCCTGCTGTGATGACTCAGGCTATGTAAGGGCCTTGGAATGGACACACAGGCACACTTCTGAATCCCACACAAGACATCAGGCTGTATAGGGTGGGGGTAGAAGGAATTATGACTGGTGAACTCATACCCAATGAGAGCCAGGATTTTCGGCATGAATGCTAACAAAAGAATTCTGGTGAAATTTTGGTGACCTTTAACAACTATGAATTCTGTACTTCCTAATGTACCTGGAATTAACTATGCCAAGTATTAGGGCTATAAAATGGAATAATTTATTAACACCTCACAGGCCTATGGAGTTACCTGTGGGCATTTCATTGAACATACTCTTTGCCAAGCACTCTTCCTGGCACTTTACAGGTATTAACTCATTTAATTCTCACAGCCCTATAATACATACACAGTCTGTTATTCTCCCTTTTTTAGAGCTGATGAAACTCACATGCAGAGAGGTTAAGACACTTGCCTAAGGTCACATAGCTGGTGAGTAATTTGGACTTAGGCTATCTGAGTCCAAAGCCTGAATTCTTTTTTTTTTTTTTAAAGATTTTATTTATTTGACAGTGAGAAACACAGCGAGAGAGGGGACACAGGCAGAGGGAATGGTAGCGGGAGAAGCAGGCTTCCCGCGGAGCAGGGAGCCCAATGCGGGGCTCGATCCCAAGACTCTGGGATCATGACCTGAGCCGAAGGCAGACGCTTAACGACTGAGCCACCCAGGCGCCCCCAAAGCCTGAATTCTTAACCTCTTCCCTGAATTCTCTCTTCAGCAGAGGCAGAAGAAGGGGTTAAAAATTGTAACGTGGGGCGTTAAGAAAAAATTACAGACCTCCATACACAGTGGAATGCTAGTGGAGGAGAGAGTGACTAATTTTGCTAGGGTGGTGGGGGGAGGGCATCTGGGAGGAGTGCCAGGTCAGCAAAGCCTTCACAGCAGATGTCAAACAGCTCTCAGGGACAGCAGAGCAAACAGCGTGGGCAAAGGCACGGGGGTGGGTGATGGCCTGGCATGCTTGCTGCTTGCTACTGTTGATACATCAAGTAAACAGGGGAAGGGTGGCAGGAGATGAGTGTGCACAGAAGCAGGAAGAGATCCGATAGAGGACGAACTCGATTCTGTGAATTGGTCATACCCAGGATTCTGTGTTCAGGTGGGACATACTGCAGTAGCTCTTACAAGGGGTGGTGGTGGGAGTGGTGCAACCGAATCTGCCCTGTCAGATCTCGCTGCGGTGTGAAGGATGGAATGACGCGGAGGATGGGGGCGGTGGGACGAGATGGCAGAACCTCGAAGGAGGGGCTGACTCCACCTAGGAGACTGAACAACAGCCCCGGTGAGAAGCTGAGGTGCTGCTCATGGCAATGGGTGAGGAGGCATGAGCTGGGAGAGTTTTTGAGGATTGAGGGGTGAACTGGCTGGGGAAGCGGGGTGAGAGGGTTTCTTCATTAGGGGCAAGCTTGATCCGTATTCTTCTTCTCCTGGCTGTGTGAGTCTGTTCCAGACTCTTGCCTGGGAACTGGGGCTTAAAAAGACGCTGCGTTTTCAGGTGTGTGGAACTCGATGCGGTTAATACCCAATTCCTGGTATTGTGACTTTCACCTTCTTTCCTGTAGTGTGAAAAGCCTCCCTGAAAAGAACAGCAATGCTTTCCCTGCCGAGGATGATCGGTTTCATGATGTGTCCTACATAGTCCCACAGCAACTCTGCCTATTCGCCCAGTGACAGATAATTACTACCTGGCTTCCCGGCACTGTGCTAATGATCATGGGTCTCATTTTACCTTCGTTCTGGGAGTGACAGTCAAAGATGGGAAAATTACCCCGCTCCGAAGATTGGTGGAGAAAACCAAGAACCAAAAGCCAAAAAGAAGTTACGTTCCATGCTTGCAACTTCCTCTTTCCCCTTAGCTGGGCAGCACCTGCCTTTCTGCTTTATTCCAGCCACTAAGTGGGAAACTCTTGGGCTCTAAGGAGCTGCTGATGTTCAGGAGCAAAACCCAGTCAGCAGAGGGTGAGGCCACAGCTGGGAGGATGACTCATGTTGGATCCAGAAAGAAAACAAATGGTCTCAAAGATCTGGTGGTAATGGGGTAATAGTTAGGGGGAGGATATGTGGTGAGGGCTCACTGCCTTTTCCAGGAAATTGGTTAGTGAGACAATTCTGGTGCAAAAAGATGTAAAAAAAAAATCCACTTACTGATACAAGAAATCAGATCATTAAATCTTTCCTTAGGAAAGAGGGGGTTTTCCAGCCCACGGAAATAGAGCTTCAGAACACCAGCCACTGAGTTAATATCATGGTTACTCTGGTCATCAGCCAAAGGGTTTTCACCTACCAAAAAAAAAAAAAAATTAGTTACATGCGTAGTACTTTTCTTTTTTTTTCTGAAAATATGTTTCTATACTCACACAGGTTTCTATATACACATGTATCTTTTTTTTTTTTTATTTAAAGATTTTATTTATTTGACAGAGAGGAGAGAGATTACAAGTAGGCAGAGAGAGAAGGGGAAGCAGGCACCTCGCTGAGCAGAGTCCGATGCAGGGCTCGATCCCAGGACCCTGAGATCATGACCTGAGCCGAAGGCAGTGGCTTTAACCCACTGAGCCACCCAGGCGCCCCATACATGTATCTTTTAATTACACTTTTTGAAAGATTATATAGTACTAAAGTTAAAAATAATTGGTTTAGATATCCGAACCCATTATTAACCTAAAAATAGTTGGCTAAAAAAAGCTTTTCAAAAATCTTATCTTAATGCTACCAAATAATCCCTTATGAGTTACCCAAATCTTAAAATAAAATATTGTGGGACTTCAAGTAAAATATCTAATCTTAGTTTGACATGAATTAAAATACGACATTCTGTGTTTTTTACCCTACTGGGAAGAAGAGACAGTATAGACACAGTATCAGAAATATCATAGGATGCACCCAATTGTGAATGCCTACAATTAAATAAATGCTTTCTCAAGTGGCATAGTGGTGTCCGTGGCACATTTGAAAGTTGCATTCAGCAGTGGGAGATCTGGAAATCAGACGGAGGGATTAGAAAATGTACCCTTAATAGTATCAACGGATTTGTATACAAAATAAAAACTTAAAAAATGTATCATAAATATGAAATTACACTATTCTTTATGGTACGCATTTTTAAAATGTACATAATTGAAATGGCCATTCCATGCCCCTGAGAATAAAATTGGGATAAAATCCTTACGAAATTCAACATAATATGCAGCCTTAAAACAAGCTCCATTTTTTGTTCACAGGTCTGTTCTAAAGTTCAACAAAAATTGTACATTTTAACTTTTTTTTGCCTCTTGGGCAGGAAACTGATACTTTATACAGTTCAACTTATGCTGAATATGGTTCCTGTAAGAGACTCGGACCACTTCGCTGCTGAGAGGGGAGGCTGCTCTGATCTACACATCATACCAGTCAGAGAACTTGGAACAGGAAAAACAATCTGGATCCAAGTTTACCTCTTCCACCAAACTTTGAAACTTTCAAGGGCTCCCTGCCAAGGGAAAAGGGACAGAGAGAGAGAAAAGGTTGCCCTGTCTCCATGCCATGATGGCCCTCCTTCTGTGTGTTTGGCTTGATTTCCAAGCAGAGGAAGGAAGGTACAGATGTATCCAAGAGTAGACATGATAGAAATTATTATAATTAAGGCATATTAATAAATAAGAGCCATCCCTACAGAGTTACCCATTTTCACTTATGATACCCAGTCCTCACCCTGATCCTGGAATTCTGCAGATGATGAAACTGAGGCCAAAATAGGAGATGATTAACTTGACCGATATGAAATGATTAGTCCCTGGAAGAGTGATTTGACTCTGGGGTCTGCCTAACACTACAGTGTACGGTTTTGCTAATTATAATGTGCAGAGTAACAGCTCAGGAGGCTTTATTTGACAGCCAATGACCAATAAGAGTTAAGCTGCCCACGAAGGTCACAGGGAAGGAGTCTGGGGATGGTAGTAAGAGGAAGGAAAGTGGTCCCGACCTGCAGTTGGGATTAGTCGCCTCCAACACCTGCTAGGTAGGCTCAGGGCTACCTTGCCACTCCAGAACCTTCCAGAACCTTCTCATGCCACCTTTGACACACATGCTGAGAATGATCAATGCCAGGCCTAAATCAGGATACAAAGCTCCTGTGCCTTTCTATACTTGATAACAAGGTCTTATGATTTTGGCTTCATTTCTCAGCTACTCTAAATAGATTCTTACCTCAACATCTAAAATGAAGTGAGTGCAAAGAGAAAGATTTTGAAGGTCTACAGAATGAGTATGCCACTTCACTCGAGAGCAGCTGATGGCTTTTTAACATGGTTTGCTTATGGGTGCAGACATGCAGTTACCTCTCTCAAATGAATTTTTAATATCATTGACCTCCACCTGGGAACCAGACACTCTGAAAATCCCCTGATGCTGAAGACCTAAAAAGAACAGAAGATGAAGCGGATGAAAAACCCATCACAACCGTTAGGCCCCTCTTTCCCCAATAATCAAATGTTAAATGAAAAGACACATTTACTGTAATACTTCTAGCGATTATGATGATGATGATGATTTTTAAAAAAGATTTTACTCATGTATTTGTCAGAGAGAGAGAGAGTGAGCACAAGCAGAGAGGCAAGGAGAGGCAGAGGGAGAAGCAGGATCCCTGCTGAGCAAGGAGTGATGCAGGGCTCGATCCCCAGACCCTGAGATCAGGATCCGAGCCGAAGGCTGCCGCTTAACCAACTGAGCCACTCAGGTTCCCTAATTATTATTTTTTAAGTAAGAATTTCAAGGGCACCTGGCTGGCTCAGTTGGTGGAACATGTGACTCTTTTTTTTTTTTTAAATTAATTTTTATTAACATATAATGTATTATTTGCCCCGGGGTACATGTCTGTGAATCGTCAGGCTTACACATTTCACAGCACTTAACAGCACATACCCTCCCCAATGTCCACAGCCCAGCCACCCTATCCCTACCCTCTCCCCCACCCCCCGGCCACCCTTAGTTCATTTCGTGAGTCTAGGAGTCTCTTATGGTTTGTCCTCCTCCCCATCCCTTCCTGTTTCATTTCTCTCCCCCACCCCCCCAAACTCCCTCCTTGCCTCTCAAATTCTTCATATCAGAGAGATCATGTGATAATGGTCTTTCTCTGACTGACTTATTTCGCTTAGCATAATACCCTCCAGTTCCATCTACATCGTTGCAAATGGTCAG
>CM053611.1:64698531-64746057 GCA_028646535.1 Procyon lotor
CACTCCAGCTTTCTCTTGATGTCCATTAGCATGGTAAATTGTTTTCCACCCCCTCACTTTAAATCTGGAGGTGTCTTTGGGTCTAAGATGAGTTTCTTGTAGACAGCATATAGTTGGGTCTTGTTTTTTAATCCATTCTGATCCTCTGTGTCTTTTGATTGGGGCATTTAGCCCATTTACATTCAGGGTGACTATTGACAGATATGAATTTAGTGCCATTTTATTGCCTGTTAGGTGACTGTTACCTGTACACTGTCTCTGTTCCTTCCTGGTCTGTTAGGCTCTCTCTTTGCTTAGAGGACTCCTTTCAATATTTCCTGTAGGGCTGGTTTGGTGTTTGCAAATTCTTTCAGAATATATCCTACCAGTCCTTTCTGGCCTGCCAGGTCTCTGTGGATAGGTCTGCTGTTAATCTAATATTTTTGCCTTTGTAGGAACATGTGACTCTTGATCTCAGTGTTGTGAGTTCAAGTCCCATGTTGGGTGTAGAGATTTCTTAAATAAATCTTAAAAAACAAAACAAAACAAAACAAAAAAAAACCGCAAAAAACAAAATAAGAATTCCATAGTTTATGGCTTACCATAGAGATTGATGAACCGAATACAGCTTTCCACAATGAGAGGGATAATCTGTCCTGAGTCCTGGGTAAAGAGATGGAAACCAGTGAACCACAAAAGAAAGGCATCAATCACACATTAAAATAAAGTTCACAGTTTAATCTTAATTAAAAAGGGCTTTTTTACTCTTTTAGATGATCATTTCCAAATATTCCCCCCTCAAAAGTATTCCACTAAGGCCAAAAATAAAATTATATTTAACCAAAGGTATATTTCAGTTCTGGGGCAAACCACATTAAATACATTTAACACAATCCTGTTTCTGTCTCCTCTGTTGTGCCTAGAGATGTCAAAGCTAGTTCATCTCTTTAACTTATATGGAGGCTCGTGTATCAAAGTGAATACACGAATCACTCATTTTTTTTTAAGGGTTCTTTATACAAGTAATTAATCTAAAGGACTGAAAAAGAACTCTGTGTATTCTAACCACAGCATCTTAGGACTGCCTGGCCATACCAGTCACTACACACAGCCTTTCAGACATCCCAGGACCCTCTCTGTGACATCCCGAGAGGACACCATCGGGATGACAACATGCTTCCAGATGCATGATAGGAGGACTGCTTTCTAGATGATTATAATGTGTTATATATTTGTTTGGTTTGCATCAGAACTTACTCATCCTTATAGGTTTTTCATAGTTATTTTTACATGTTTTAAGGATTATGAAAAAATGGCCCAAATGCACATCCCTTTAGATCTTGTTTTCTGAGGAAGGGACAGTTTTTTGGCCTCTTTCCCCACATTTTGTAATAGAGCCAGTGCATTCTACTGAACAAATGTGAATTCTGGAAATGTTTTAAAACATGTATAGGATGACAGATGAGATGAAGGAGCTGCCGGGGTCACAGTTAAATATGCACCAATGCCATGCACTCCATGTAGGTAAAGAGGGTTACTGACTATGGAGTTATTTTTCATGTACTTTCAAAGACTCTGCTCTTTCAGGAATTAGATCTTTACAGGAAACATGGAGGTTCAAAATGATTAGCAGACATCAGGTACTAACTCATGAGGAATTTTATTCTGGACCACAAGAAGAATTGGACTGTCTTAATATATGAGAACAATTCAGAATCCACTAACCTTTCCAATTAAGCAACAGGGGAAGGACTGGGAATAATGCAGCTGAGCCATTTAAACTCTTAACTATTCCTACGGCGGTTAATACAGTTCTTGAGGAATAGTTTTAGTTTAGGCTTTAAGACCATCTAATCAGTGTGTAAACCAGTTAATGCTGCAATTGCTTCTGGAGACTGTATTAAGTTTCTCTAATTAATTTGTTTTAGGGATGTATACTTTATTAATTTCTTACAGAAGGTACTTAAGAATAGAAATTCTTTAGTGTGGACTTGTTGGCTCAAGAATAGCGATGTAATTACATCAACACTTACTGAATATGTGAGGGGATTTTTCTTTAAGATACAAGTGTGTTTTAGGGGAAGTAATCCTTATAAGACCATGTCACTTAACACTGTAATATAAAAGAGCAACAAATATTTAAATGTAAGTGATAAAAGGGGAATATTAGTTTGCATCTCTGCTGAACTTAGTATTAAAACAAAAAGAATAAAATGTTATTAAAAGAAAAATGTTTGCACTAAGAAAGTTGTAAATAAAAATGTCTTAAGTTCTCATATTATTTAAAAAACATTTTCGTCTGTACATTTACTAAAGCTAATTGCTAATCCTTTGCTTACCATCAGTATTTTATTCAGATACAGTGAATTTTGTGGTCAAAAAGTAATAAGTATGTGTGTGTTTTAATTTAACTTCATGGATGTCAGATGCCTTGGTAGAAAATAGTTTAAAAGAAGTAAAACAATGGGCTGTGCTCCACCTATCATTCAAACAAACAAACAAACAAACAAATCCCCTTGTGCCTCAGTTTCCTCATGGAAAAAAAGGAAAAATGGTTTGCTCTTGCTTTCTCGCAGTGATACTGTGGGAACCTCGAGGGACGGAGCACTTTCCAGAAGGGCAGAGATCTCGGTGTCCACTGTTTTACTGCTATGACCGAAGATTCCTTAATATGCCATCTGGGACCTGGAAGAGCTCACGTAAGTGAATTTCCCAGGATAACTGCTTTACTCCTTCTTTAGTCCCTAAATTTGGCTTCCATGAACTGTTTTTAATGAAAAATCTTTTAAAAATGTAATATGAGCTGTCCTGTCATCTTCGGCAGTCATTCATATACTGTGTTGTCGAATGTAATGGAATCGTACCCTTGTTTCTTTGAGCTTTTCTCCATTCTTTCTCTGCCAGACTGTCAGCGGCGTATCTCAGGGCTTTCATCTTATCTTTATCTTTCCTTCTCTCCAGCTAATTTGCCCCTGTGTATAAGCCTTGGGCTGGGAAGCCAGCTAATCAAATTTGACAATAATTTTATATTAAATTAGAGCCAAGAAGGCTCTTTGGAGGCTGACGGCAGTGGGTTTGTGATTGCAATTTAGGTTGTCCAGTGGTTTTTCACTTAACGCCAAGGTTAGGACTTGTTTTCGAGGCTGCCAGAGGTCCTCAGTCTGTGTGTGTGTGTGTGTGTGTGTGCACGTACATGTGTATGTGTCTGTCCCTGTGTACATGCCACATACACACACACACACACATTTTTTAACCATTAGTGCCCATACTCGATAGAAGATCTATCTTTAAAGAAACTAAGACATCTATAACATATTATTAGGGGAGTCACTAATGATGTGGTTTCCTACATAAATTTAGTCTTCAGGAACACTGGAGTCCATGACATAAAATGTTAGCCACAAAAGAGAAAGAAAGCTCTTCTCTTTTTTGTGTGATTTATCTGAGGGTCCGTAATCCAGTATTAATGTGCATTTAGTATTTAACACTGACTTGCCTTAACAAAAGCCTTTGACTCAAATTTGGTACAACTGTCAAACATGTAATGTAAAAACTAAGTGTTTATCCGCTTTAACTAGAAGAAGCAATTCCTTTTAAATCAGGATTTGAATTTCTGTACCTCCTTTCTATAGTGGGTAGGAATCCATAAATAGTAAAGCTCATTTTTCAACCTAATTTCCAACTGCAAACATTTTTCTTTCAAAGACCTTAAGAATCCAATTAAAGCCAAGCATGATTATGATTTGAAAACAATGCCAAGAGCAAAAGAGGCTGGGGCTTCACCTCCCTGCAGCACTCTACCTGATGTCTCGCGTGTGAGTTCCTTCGTCCTCGGCTAGAAGCATTATCAGAGGTACAGGATGAAAAAGAAGACAGAGTGAACACAGCAGAGATCCAAGATACAGACCGCAGGCTCTTACAATTTCTCCAATATAATGAATTCCTCAAGTCATGGGAAATCCAAACTCTAGCCGTGCTTCAGAGATCCCCTAACGATGTACTTTAAAAATAGTTCTGTGCCATCTAATTTGCACAAGTGAAAACAAAATATTTTATCAGGTAGCTCTTTTCCTTTTCGCCCAAATTACAGCTTTTTCTTTTTCTTTTTTTTTTTTTTTAAAGAAAAAAAGAGGGCTTACTCTTTTGCCAGCATAATACCCACATTTATTTCCTCTTCTGAAGGCACTCAAACCAAATATTCTTTCCTCTCTGACTTCAGGAAATATTATATTGATTTTCTGGGAAAGCAAAGAGCCCCAGGACAGACTTGGACATAATGACCTGCCTCCTTTTATGAGAGGCTGAGACCATTATAGGAAGAAGCGTGGAGATCAGCCACCCAGATGGCTGGTGCCAGTACCTTGACGAATGTTTCCAAATCCCCATTAAACAACTTAGCATTATACTGTGAGCGGGGTCTGCACTTCCTGTGTTTCTGGGGCTTAGGGGGAACATTTGGAGGCCTAAGGGAAGGGAATATAATTACTGAGCATGGCAGAAATCAAACAATAAATGAAATACCCATAGGTCACATCAAAATCACAAAACAAGATTTCTTCCCCTTTCCCATTTACTTACTTTGACTTATGTGATCAAAAATGATACAAACTATTCACTCAGACGACCCTTTTCTTGTACACTGCATATGACATTTGTTTGCTAGTTTGTATAAAAATGGAATTGTGAGCTATCTGGCCAAATGTTACAAACTCGATTGGCTTATGAGTCACACGGAAGACACAATGAGTCATAAAAATCCCTGCTCTCGATAAATCCCAATATGAGAAATTAAATTTTTAGTTACAACATAATTCATCAATGCAAGTAACGTCACATCTGTTCAATATCCCTCAGATATTAATGGGGTTTTAGGTTATGCAAAAGTAAGTATTAATGGGGTCACAAGTGAAAAATGAGTTTGGTTTCAGTGTTTTCCTGGGCAGGAGTTAGATAGAGGCTCGTATGAATGATTGTTCCTTTATAACAAACTATCTCCTCACTTCAGTATTTGTAGAGCATTAGCACGCGTCCTTTCTTCTGCTTGGCTCCCATCTCCAGTCTGTTCGCTCTGGGGGCCGCACCAGGCTCTCTAACCCACACACACCCAGTGCCCCCCGCACTCCATTCAGACCCTGCATCTTCTCGCTCCATCAGAGGGAGCAGGGGCCTCTTCTGTCCTCTTCCTTTAGAGCAAAGAGGGCCACGAGTACCGACTCAGCTTCTCCAACTGTGCTGAATGGGACACAGGGAGGAAGAGTCCCAGGACTGCTCCCTAGACATTCCAGTCTTAACTCCTTCCTTATGAGAAGGCTTAGAGGAGGGCGCACATCAAACTTGGAAATTAGGTAAGCCCTTCGTTACGCTGCAGACTGTCTAAAAAGAATTGCCTTTTCAGTTCACTGACGTTCAGAAAGGCCAGGTTGGAAACAAAATTCCAAGAATATGAGGAAGCCTGACTTTGTAAGATATCACCATATTCTGAAGCTATCAAGGGAGGTAGGCGAGCAAACCTGACAGGCGTCAGATTCTAAGACTCAGCTAGTAGGTGGGCTCCTAAGATTAACGGAGCAGCACCTGAAGCCTCACATGCCTCAGAGGTTAAGAGGAGTTTTTGCAAGAGTCTAGAAGTGAAGATGGAAACTTCCACCGGGCAGTATGTCATGGCCTGCTGAAACTTTTGAAGTCTCTTTTATGTACTGAATTCTGGGATATTCACAGAGGAAAGGAACTGGTGGGCATAAAAACCAAAACAACTACCCACCAAGGAATTTAACCTTATGTGCTTGATCTCATCTAATCTTTTCATTATTTTATAAGTATTTTTAAAAGATTAAAAAAAATAATTTATTATAGGGGGTAGGGGGAGGGGCAGAGGGAGAGGGAAGAAAGGGATTCTCAAGTAGACTCTACACTCTACACAGCACAGAACCCAACGCTGGGCTCACCACCCTGTGATCACGACCTGAGCCAAAACCAAGCATCAATGTCCAACCGAATGCATGCCCCAGGTGCCCCTCATTATTTTACTAGTGTTTTAAAATGTAGACTTTATTTCTAATTCAGGTATGGTGAGGCCAACAGATCAGAAGCAAAGGCCACTGAAAAAGACAGTTTGTTACCCATGCTGCCCAAGAGGAGGGGGCAGGCTACTCCATGGGGGAGGGATACATGGGGGGAGGGGTACATGGGGAAGGGGTACATGGGGAAGCACCAGCGTCGATCAGGAGGCACAGGGGGTGCAGCCAACCCTGTGGTTTCTATGGGAAGGAATGGGTGAGGGTAAGCATGTTTAGGACTGGCTAGATTGACCAAGTTTGGTGGGCTCTGGGGAATAGGGGCTATTCCTAGTTGTCTGGTACTTGGCTTTGTGGTGATCAGGGAAGCGGGAGAGTGACCTTGAATGTGAAAGCCTGACAAAGGTTGACAGTATGGGTCTGGACTGGTTGGTCTGTGCACAGAAGGCACACTTGTGAGCATGACCTTTACTATTTCTTGGAGAGACTCGCAGTGCCTCCAAGGTCAGAAAGGCCTCAAGATAGCAAAGCATCCGACAGAGAAACCAGAAAACACGGTTATTACAAGGTCCAGCAGAGCGGCACACTTGATGACATCTGGAGCCACTGACGAAGCTAAGGAGATAAGAACAAAGGCTCATTTCGTTTGGTCACCCATTTATGGGACAAGCAAATCTTGTCGTTGGAGCCAAAGTCCCCTCGTAGGGCTAGACCATAGTTCCTGCATGACCGAGAGAAGCAGCGTGGCTCCTGGTTGGGCAAATGAAAACATGTCTTTTGAGTGGTCTACCAGAGGCCTGCAAGTTGCCTCTCCTGACGATTCTAAAGTATGAGGTGAATGTGATGACACTACCATGGTGAGAGAAACCTGACAGGAAAGCAAAGTGCTCGGGCGCTTATCAAAGTCCTTTTGGAGGCAGAGGCCGCTTACCAGGCCCCTGACGGCTCCCGCTTTACTGGGCACACATCGGGTGACCAGAATCAACACCTGAACAGTATGACACGCCCTGCTTTGCTGGCTACCACGCGACTGGCCCGTGTGGATGAGAGGAAGTCCAAGTTGGGTCGATGTGTGTATCTAGTCTGTTTGGCAGTGACAGTTCTCACCACAAATTCATGTTTGCACTCCTTCCTTTTATTTATTTATTTAAAAGATTTTAGTTATTTATTTGATAGAGAGAGAGATGACAAGTAGGCAGAGAGGCAGGCAGAGAGATGGGAGGAAGCAGGCTCCCCGCTGAGCAGAGAGCCCGATGTGGGGCTCGATCCCAGGACCCTGAGATCCTGACCTGAGCCGAAGGCAGAGGCTTTAACCCACTGAGCCACCCAGGTGCCCCCATGCACTCCTTCCTTTTAAAAGGAAATTGTTTTTGAAGTGCTTTATGTTAATTATAATATTTTTTATACTATTTATATATTTATATATATATTATATATAATATATAATATTATATATATAATTTATAATATATATAAATATATAATATATATATTTATATATATTATAATTTATATTATATATAAAAAAAGTAAAACAGTTGATAGCACGAAGAGAGGATATATATATGAAAAAAGCTCCATAAACTACATCTTACTATGTGGAAGTAATACTCCTGTTTGTCACTGACACAGGGAAGAAAGAAACCTTGGTATTTTCTGTGAGGTTTAGGAAAGTCACGAGCTGTATCTTTCTAGTTGGTTCGCCAAGAAGAGGGGCTTCCTTTTGAATAAACTGCCCAGGAGAGACAATATAGAGCCTTGAAAATCAACTGCCAATTACTGCAACACACACACACACACACACACACACACACACACACGCACTCATGCACGCACGCATGCGCGCACACACCCCAGTGTTGTAAATGCCTCTCACCTCAAAGAGAACTCAACTTCAAGAGTGCAAAGTCTAGCTGTGTCAATTAGAATAATTTCTGGCTCTTACACAAATGCTGGCACAGAAAAATAAAAGTTGCAAACTTTCCCCAACCCAAATCAGAATCTGCTCCCAAAAAGGCTTTTCTTTCTCAGCGGTGGCTTCAAAATCCCTTTATGAATGAAAAAAAGGAAAAAAAAAAGTATAATACAGCTGTAATATTAAAAGTTAAATCTTTAAAGTGAACCGAAAAGGGGTAAGAAGCTAAAATCGTAAGCATTTGGTATAGTTCTAAGTTTTATATAACATAAGGAAAAGTAGGGGCAAAAATAACTGATCATGCTTTCTATTTGCTAACACAGTAGATATGCATATAACAATGCTTGTTAATTAAATGATCAAGTCAGACTATTTCCAGAAACTGAAAGTATTTTGGATTAGATAAACCAAGCCCATTCGATTTAGGTCTTTCTCAAGCAGTCTACTGATTAAAGAGCTTCACAATCACACAGGGAAACCCTCAGATTTGCCGGAGCAAATCTGGTTTTGTGAGAACCCCAAACATTTCATGTTATGATGGTTTGTCGAGTCAAAATGATCTTCCCTGTTCATTAACAAAATCTGTTCATTCTTGCAGCGCTGAATGGTTGCTTGTTGTTAAGGGGGGGCAAAAGGGTGAGAAACAGAGTTATGATAAAATATTTTCCTACCTTGTAGTCATATACTCAGCTCTGTGACCTGCAAAAAAAAAAAAAAATTAAAATAAGTAAATGGAATGTAATCAGTGGAATGCAATTGGTAACCTCTTGTATCACCAGTCCCCTACTTTAAAATGCTGAGTTTATAATAACTTATACATTTTATGATGGAAAGCATGAGGATAGCATATCATAAGAGACAAATAATTTGAAGTAAACATTTTGTAAAACCTATACCTAAAATTTAATAGATCCTATAGATTGGAGAAACATGTTTCACTTGGCAGTCTGAGGCAGGGATATTTTGTAACTCAGAAAACATGAAACAGCTGTTTGATCTTAACTCTAAGGTTAACAAAGAAATACAGATAAAACACATCCAAAGTTCGAATGTTAGTTGTTTCCTCTGTCTTGATTGATACTTGGGTTAGAAGGTGGTCAGATTAGGGTGGGAAAACTCAATTTCCTTTATATTAAGCTGGTTTTCTTTCTATAATATACAGCCGGGTGAGAAGTTGCATTTTATAATCAGAAATGCCACTGGCCGATATTGAGTACAAGGACATTAAATTATGCTACGTTCTACAAACTATAAGCTAATAGCCTTTCAGAGTTCCCTGTCACTTAAAACATGAGTTTCTTATACACTTGGGCTTCTGGACTTGTTTTAAACATCGGCTCTGGATTTCCGTAGCGCTCCCACAGTTTGTGCTAATTCCAAGTGTGAATGTGTCTCTGGTTGGTGCCTGGGCTTTCTCACATTTTGGGTGGCACTGTGGGAGGGGTGTGCAAGAGGGAACCATGCCCCCGGTTTGTTTGCAAAACGACAGTGTTCCTGCAACAGACTGAAGATACAGCTCCCAGAGAAGGATCACGAGGCGGCACGAACAGGTAGGCCCAGCCCATCCTATCATAATGCAGTGATTTCGATTTGTGGGCCGAGGCCAGGATGACATTTGTAGAGAACGCGGGCTTGCTAGAAATGGTGAATGAACCCTCCCAGGCAACAGAGTCTTTTACTCTGTTATCTGCTTTTGAAGAACAAGTAACAAAGGATTTTATTAATGTTCTATTTGTTAAAGGGGTGGGGGTGACAGTTAATATCAGAGAATACCTTCCTCGGCCCAGACTCAGACCACTGTAGGTCTACTAGAAGCAGTGCCGGGCCCTGACTCGGAGTCGGGGTGGGAGAAAAGGGGAAAAAAATCTGTGTTCCCCCACTACCCAGTTCTATCTATTCTATAGCTTGAACTCCCTTCCTTCTTCTGGCCTTTTGCTATTTTCTGGGACAAGAAAAAGGAGAAGTGGAATAACTTCTAGCTGTTTTTAAGTGGGAGAGATGGTCTGCTAGAAAGTGGTGTCTTGGGGCGCCTGGGTGGCTCAGTCAGGAAGTGTCTGCCTTCGGCTCAGGTCATGATCCCAGGGTCCTGGGATCGAGCCCCACGTTGGGCTCCCTGCTCAGTGGGGAGCCTGCTTCTTTCTCTGCCTGCTGCTCCTCTCCGGCTTGTTCTCTCTCTCTCTCTCTGACAAATAAATAAATAAAACCTTAAAAAAAAGAAAGTGGTGTCTTCCGGGATATCCTTTAGCAGGAAGCTGGCTGGCTGGCTGCTCAGGGTTAAAGCACAGAGACAAGACAGGGCTGGAGATCAAGATCTGATGCTCACCACCATGTAGGTTATTCTGGGGCCACGGGACCTAGCTGAGATCATGTAGGGGGAGTCAGGAATATGAGCAAAAGTTGAGGGTTTTGCTCAGAGAAACTAGCAGGGTTATGCTGTACCATATTCTGTCATGTTGCCTACTTTATTTATTTTTAATTTTTTTTTTTTTTAGATTTTATTTATTTATTTGACAGAGAGAGAGAGAGAGAGATCACAAGTAGGCAGAGAGGCAGGCAGACAGAGGAGGAAGCAGGCTCCCTGCTGAGCAGAGAGCCTGATGCGGGGCTCAATCCCAGGACCTTGAGATCACGACCTGAGCCTAAGGCAGAGGCTTTAATCCACTGAGCCACCCAGGTGCCCCAAGCTGCATACTTATATTATCACCAAGTATGACATCAAATATACTACTAACAACAAAAATAGCAATGATGTCCAATACTTATTAGACACTGTTCTAAGCACCTTCTATATACTAACCTACAATTTTCACAAAACCTTAGGAAGCAGGTACTTTTATTTTTATTTTATAGAAGAGACCGAACATGTAGGATGCGAGTGACTGTGACTTGCTCAAGGTCACACTGTCAGTATGTGATGCATCTGGTCCTAGGGTCCAGGTTCATTTTTTTTTCCCCATACATATAAAAATCTTTTTAATTTTTAATTTTATTTTTAAAATTCAAATTGAGTTCATTAACATATGGTGGAATTTTGGTTTCAGGAGTAGAATTTAGTGATTCATCACTTACAATTAACACCCACGGCTCTCCCCAACAAGCGCTCTCCTTAATGCCCATCACCCTACCCACCATCCCTCCAGCAAACCTGAGTTTGTTCTCTATAGTTAAGAGTCTCCTATGGTTTGTCTTCCTCCCTCTTTTTATCTTATTTTATTTTTCCTTTCCTTCCCCTATGTTCATCTGCTTTGTTTCTTAAATTCCACATATGAGTGAAATCAGATGTTATTTGTCTCTCTGACTGACTTATTTTGCTTAGCATAATACCCTCTAGTTCCAACCATGTTGTTGCAAATGGCAGGTTTTCATTCTTTTTGATGGCTGAGTCATATTCTATTGCATATATATACCACATCTTCTTTACCCATTCATTGGTTGATGGACATCTGGGTTCTTTCCCAATAAAATAATTGGGCTATTTCCCAATAAGTAATTGGGCTCTTCCGCAATAAAATAATTTGGCTATTGTTGAAAATGCTGCAATAAACACTGGGGTGCATGTGCCACTTCGAATCAACATATTTATATCCTTTGGATAAATAAATAATAGTGCAATTTCTGAGTCACTGGATAGCTCTCTTCTTAACTTTTTGAGGAACCTCCTGTACTGTTTTCCAGAGTGGATGCACCAGTTTGTATTTCGACTAACAGTGCAAAAGCATTCCCCCTTCTCTGCATCCTTACTAACATCTGCTGTTTCCTACATTGTTAATTTTATCCATTCTGACAGGTGTGAGGTAGTATCTCATCATGGTTTTGATTTGTATTTCCCTGATGAGTGATGTTGAACATTTTTTCATGTGTCTGTTAGCCATTTGGATGTGTTCTTCAGAGAAATGTCTGGTCATGTCTTCTGCCCATTTCTTAACTGGATTATTTATTATTGGGTGTTGATTTTGATGAGTTCCTCAAAGATACTAGCCCTTTATCTGATCTGTCATTTGCAAATATCTTTACCTATTCTGTAGGTTGCCTTTTAGTTTTGTTGATTGTTTCCTTTGCTGTGCACAACCTTTATATCCTGAGGAAGTCCCAACAGTTCATTTTTGCTTTTGTTTCCCTTGCCTCCGGAGATGTGTCTAGCAATAAGTTGCTGCGGTCAAGGTCAAAGAGGTTGCTGCTTGTGTTGTTTTTTAGGATTTTGATGGTCTTCTGTCTCACATTTAGGTCTTTCATCCACTTTGAATTTATTTTTGTGTATGGTGTTAGAAGGTGGTCCAGTTTCATTGTTCTGCACGTTGCTGTCCAGTTTTTCCAACACCATTTGTTCCACTGAACATTCTTTCCTGCTTTGTCGAAGATTAGTTGACCATATGGTTGTGGGTCCATTTCTGGGTTCTCTATTCGGTTTCACTGATCTATGTGTCTATTTTTGTGCCAGCCCAAAAACATACTGTCTTGATGATTACAGCTTTGTAATAGAGCTTGAAGTCTGGGATTGTAACGCTCCCAGCTTTGCTTTTCTTTTTCAACATTACTTTGGCTATTTGGGGTCTTTTGTGGTTCCACACAAATTTTAGGATTCTTTGTTCTAGTTCTGTGAAAAACGTTGGTGCTATTTTCATCAGGCTTGTTTTAATTCTAGACCTGAGCTCCCAAGTAATATATCATAAAAATATGTCTTATTCCCCAGCAAATACTTTGAAACATCCTAAAAGAAAGGTAGGGATTATAGCTTGTGCTTCTGTCTCCCCCATTTGGCTGAAGTCAAATACAAAATGCTAAGATGTACTCAATTATATAACATATACTAAGTTAAAATTTTAAAGTCCTGGGGTGCCTGGATGGCTTGGTCAGTAGTGAGTGCCACTCTTGATCTTGAGGTTATAAGTTTGAGCCTCATGTTGGGTAAAAATTAAAAATTGTAAAGATTTAAAAATAGAATCTTTAAAAAATAAAATAAAAATGTAAAGTATCTACAAAATTAAACTGGATAATGGCGGTTAAGCACTTTCAAGCGATTCAATGACAAAGACACTAAATAACTCCTTAGAAATGAAATGTTTTCAATAACTTTGTAGTTTTGCTCCTCTTGTTAAAATGTCCCAAGCAAAGATTCTCTAGATTTAGAAAAAGATAAAAAAAAAAAAAGAAAAAGATCATATATTAAATGGCTTAAAGTCATTTTGCTCCATCCATCCATGGTTCATAGTATGAGATAAAAAATTAAAAACCTATCAAAGATACATTTTGATTAACGAGCCAAGAGCAAGCTTCTCGAGAACCATGATTCATAATGTAACCCCCACCACTACGTCCGTTGTTTTGTTCAGCTAATAGTACTGAGTGCGCCTCAACTGATGAATGAGGTTTTATTTTTTAATCAGTGTCATCATTAATAGATCAATAACACACAAGCTTAGAAGAATCTGCTTCCCAGAGAAATGTGAAAGCTTCCAGTGGTTTGAGGATTAGATTTCTCTGAAAGATTAGCCTTTCTCTGGATGGCTATTTAATTATTAAAAACAATAGACAATTTCTTCCCTCACTCCCCTCCCGTCCCACAATATAAGACATTTGGAGGCAAAAAGTGACCCATGACCCAGGACTATCTTGTTCTTGCTACAAACACCTACTTTGACTTCTCCGATCATTTCACTTAAGAATTAAGAAGTGAACTATTTTTATACTCCAATGTATTTTATCACCATAGACTAAAAGGGAAAACCAAAATATAGTGTGGTGGCAATCTGAGATTTAAAAAAACAAAAACAAAAACACAAAAAACCCAACTAGATGAAATATTTAAAATGTGCCCAGCTCGAACTGGATGCAGGCCCCAGAACTGGGTCGCTAATAAATGACTGATAAGGACTCCAGCATTACTTTACTTTTCAATCCTTTTTATTCCTTAGGAATATACTGCTTTTCTTAAAAAAAAAAAAAAAAGTGATTATTCACAAATAGCTTCTCTTTCAAAAGTATATGTGTATGTTCCTACCTGAAGACAGACAATAGATTCAATGAGGATAAGCCATTTAACTCCTTTGTCAGAAACCTCATGCCCAGGTCTAGAAACAATCTAACATGGAACTCACCTGCCAGTATCAGACTGGCGAAAACTGCACTGATATGTACACCCCCCCTTAACTCCAAATGTTGCACACAAAGACACCAGTGTGAACACAGAGGCCCCCTTACCAATAGGAAAGAACACTTCCCGTGCCTCAGTTTTACGGATGTAGATCTCATTGACTGTGCTGGTGTAACTTCTCCAGATTAAAGACAAATGACATCGCAAAAGGCTATAATGGTGTTGCTGAAGGACGACGAAGGTGTTGACTTTGGTCTGAACAACTCATTATGCGTTTCTTTTCATTTCAACAGTTTTCAAAGTTGTGGAATTCTGCATCTTGACAGTGCGCCTTTAAGAGCCCAATCTAGTTGCTTCACAATGTTGTAAATCAAAGGACTTACTGGGCCTCTGGTCGGCTGCCAAAAGCAAGCAGTAAGACGGGCCAAACACATGTCTGTAGTTATAGTTTCAGCTGTGTACGATCAACTGCTAAATCCCTGGGTGAGGCCCTATTTGTTTTACTACGAAGGCAGCCTTTGCCGCAGTGAGTCTAGTATAATTCAGAGCTGTGATTTCTGTATAAAGTCACGACTGTCCCCAAATGCACCATCGAATCCTGTGCTACTAACCTTATTTCACCAAGCCCAGACGTGGGTTCCTTCATAAGGACTCCCCTTTGGATCGTCTCATTGTGGAGCAGGGGCCATTAGCTCTCCTCATCTCCTTTGGTATAAGCCTATTAATTTGAACAGGGCTTGCATGGAAAGCCAGCAAGCTCACAATGGTCAAGCTAAAAGGTGGGGGCAGGCTCTGCCTTTCTCTGGGCAAAGCCACCAGCATGAAGCCTAGGTAGTAACCATTGTGTGGTGTGCTGCCAAGCCTGAACGTGGGGCAGGGCTGGTGAGCAGAAGATCTGTGGTATGTGGGCAGAGGCTAGTGTGTCTGATGAGAACCATCCAATTTCTGAATAAATCCAACCTGGTGAAGGCCTGGTAGCCCAGAACCCAGCTTGTGTCACTCTGATATAAGAGAAACCCACTGAGAGGAATCCCAAGATAAAGAAATCCTGGCTCAGAGTTCACAAGGTACAATATAGCAGCAAACGATGGAGTCCGGCATTTGGATTCAGTAAGTTGGCTAAAATATAGCCCTGTCCAATAATGCCATGTAAAATAATATGAACCACTGGGGCTTTCTCTCCAGGAGACATCAGGGAATCGATGTAGAATGAGTATCATAAAAGTTTCAGAATGTGACCCCAAGCGAATTAACACGTGTGTCTGCACACAGGCCAAGAATGAATTCACCCACCACTTAATTGCCTCCAACTCACGATTTCTAAAGTGGTGTCCAGTTCTATAGGGAAGGACTTTGTGCCTGTAAGCATTCGTTAAAATACTTAACGATAATTTATGCTTTGGGACTGGCAGCTGACCTTGGGGGTATCACTGAAATATCAGGCACTTTGTGGTAGGTGGAAAAAACGATCTTACATGATACTATGAAAGGAAAAAGAAAAAAATTGGGACATGATTGCTGAGGTAAGACAACTATTTAAAGGAAAAAAAAAGGCTTTTTAAAAAGAATTCCAACTTCTTTTATAGAAGACTTGAAAGCCTTGTACAGGGCTACCCTTCACTGAGATTTCCCAACTGTTAACATTTGCCACACTGGCCTTATTTCCTTCTCTTTCCCTCTTTCTTTCTCTATTGCTTCTTCTGCATTGATTGAAAATAACTTGCAGATATTATGATACTTAGCAAACATTTCTTTTTTAAATTCAATTTTGATTTTCATTTTCTTAATATTGCCACTTTTTTTTTTTAAAGATTTTATTTATTTATTTGACAAGAGAGAACACAAGTAGGCAGAGAGGCAGGCAGAGAGAGAGGGTGGGGAATGCAGGCTCCCTGCTGAGCAGAGAGCTGGATGTGGGGCTTGATCCCAGGACCCTGGGATCATGACCTGAGCCGAAGGCAGGTGCTTCGAGTGACCCGCTGAGACACTCAGGGTCCACTTAATATTGTCACTTAAAAAAAAAAGATTTTTATTTATTTATTTGACAGGGAAGGAGAGAGAGAGAGAGCACAAGCAGGGGGAGTGGCAGGCAGAGGGAGCGGGAGAAGCAGGCTCCCCACTGAGGGGCTGGATGGATAACAGGACTCTGGGATCATGACCACAGCTAAAGGCAGATGCTTAACCGACTGAGCCACCCACGTGCCCCTTAGCGAACATTTTTTTCTTCTTTTCCGAACATTTCTTAAAAATAGGAATCTTCTCCTTCATAATCACACCACCACTGTCATATCTTAGAAAATGAATTCAATAATGTCACTTAATATACAGTCTGTCTATATTTAAATTTCCCCCAACTGTCCTTAAAATGCCTTTTGTAACTTGCTTTTTTGATTCAAAATCTAATGAAAGTTCACATACTGTGTTTGGTTATTTTATTTCTCAAGACACCTTCTAGTAGTTTAAATGTTAATTCTTTTTTCTAAATGAAATCAGTCTTTCATCTTAGAATCTGGCATCCTAACTGTAATACATGGAGCTTTAGGTCATGATGACCTTTCTCCAAGTGCTCATTCCCTGAGGATAATGTGTCCTTTGGAGGAAACCAGGAGATAAGGTGATGAAAAAAACCACCTTGTCGGTAGGAAGGTTCGAGAATGGTAAGGGGCAAGAGTTTAGGTCAAAGAGCAGCAATCTCTTTTTGGCCTGAGTTACACACCTCCGTCCTCTCATTCCCTACTCCCATCTGTATTCTCTTTCACTTCTAATAACTTCTGGCAAGGTCTAGTGTGAATAAAAGATAAAGATACAGACTACGAGGCACTTAAAAAAGAGACTTTGCTTCTATTTATTTTTTTCCTTTTAAATTTCAAGAAGACGAAAAGAGAAAGAGTAACATTTACGTAGGCCCTTTTGCCTGTAATCCTTTCGTCCCCAACGTTTTTCTCATCTGTCAAACTGGGAAAAGTTCTAGCCCAGCTGGAGATAGAGTTTAGACCAACGCCTAGCACAGAGAGCCCTAAGGAAGGGACAGCTATTCTTGTTTTTTGTTATTATTATTAGCTACAGCAGTATACTTCCTTAGATTTATTTTCTCAAGTGAAATCAATGTCTATGGAAAGAAAAAAAAAAGTCGCCCAAACAGGTTTAACGGGTTCCTAGAGTCCACGAAGAATTAGATGTGACAACAAACACTGGCCCGCTAAAACCAAGCGGGTGCAGCTGTAAGGGTGCACAGGTTCCCAGAGGGTGAGGAAGAAGGGGCTGGGTGGTCAGCAGGGGCAGCCCCGCCCAGTCTTCCCTGTCAGGAGCACCAGGGGTTAGGAGCACCAGGCTGGGCAGAGCGGCCTTCACGAGCTCTGTGCTGGCTTTCCAGCCCTCCCCAGCTCTCGCTATTCTTCCTCAAGGTTAGCACCAAGCTTATAAGGAAAACAGTTGCAGGGAGAACTTATTACCATTCTAGCAAAAGCCCCATGTAAATGAGCAACGTTTTCTGCTTCCGAAAACACAAACCCACAACTCAAACTCTTCAGGGAAGAGCTACGTGACACAAGACAAAATCTGCATCACCCTCCCCGTCTGCTTCAGGTAACTGACCTTCTCCAAGGGTCCTCTGCAACAAGTCATGTTTGGCTTGAAGTTTTGTGATGAGATTACTACCTTCCAAATATTCTCTGAGTTTCTGCAAAAGGAAAGATTCGTTTTTAACTTAAAAAATTGTATTTCATGTCAGGGGACTTCCCACGGGATGTCTAACATCCAGCCACTTTTACCTGCTAGATTCTAGAACCTTGCTACTCTGAGGGCAGTCTGATGCTGACCAGCATCATCCACCATCATCCGGGAGCCTATCAGGGACACAGCCTCCCAGGTCCCCCCTTCCCCAGACCTGCTGAAACCAGAGCTCACATGGTAACAAGCTCTCCTGGTGACATGTATGTACATTAAAGTTTAAAAGTGGTCTTAGAGCAGTTCTCTTTAAATCTGAAGAAATTTTACAAAAGTACTAACTCTCAAGTCCTTTCTCAGACCAACCAACGGAACTGGCAACTCTGAGGGCAGACAGGAGTCCGTATTTTAATAAAGAGCCCAGGTGATTCCAATCCGCCTCTAGCTGGTGTGTGTGGGGACCCCAGATCTGAGCCCCAATGGTGGCTGGGAAGCGACAGACGCACCATGAAGTAGAACTGCTCCGTCTCCTGCTGGTTTGCTCTTCTCTTGGCAATGCTGGGCTTACTCAGGTAGGTCTCGGAGACCGTGGACTTCACAGACTCTGTGGAGCGGCTGTGCTGGAAGCATTCAGAGACATCGTAGTCCTCGATGGTGACCATGTCTTGTATGGTCTGCAACGTGGCTTCGGTCGTTTTCTTCACCTGGGGGCAGGAACACATTTCTCCTGTTACCACATGATTTCAGGAATCCCACACTCAGTGAGACTCTCCTCTGTCAGGCGGAGGTGAAGACACAGGCCCTGCCCCAAGACGAGGAGAGAGACACAGGTAAAGAACACCCACTACCACCAATGTAAAGAGAGGCTCTCTTCAGAATCATTCTCAAGAGGATATCTCTGTGTATTTGGATCCTTTTAAGTCTCTTGTATCACTGGATATCCATGCATTTTTTTCCCAAGAAACCTTTTAAAATCAGAAATTAAACTACACACAAGAAATACACACACCATAAGTGTGCTGCTTGACGAATGACCAGAGTGATCACATACTTATGAGACCACCACTCAGATCAAGACACATGGTACCCTTCAAATACCCTTGTGCTTGGAGGAAACCAGGAGATAAGGTGATGAAAAAAACCACCTTGTCAGTAGGCAGGTTCTAGAATGGTAAGGGGCAAGAGTTTAGGTCAAAGAGCAGCAATCTCTTTTTGGCCTGAGTTACACCCCTCAGTCCAATTACCACACAGCCCTTTCTCCTCCCCAGAGGTAGCCATTATCCTGACTGCTAATGTCACGTACTACTTTTAGCTTCGTTGTACTTCATACACATGGAATCCTACAGCATGCATGATTTCTGTCTTGCATCTGCTGTTCAAATTTATGTAGTAAGATTTACTCATTTCTTGGGAGTATAGTATTTCATTGCTGAATGCTGAATATTCATGGCCAGAATACATCGTAATTCATCCCTTTTACTGTTGATAGAGGATTTATTTCTAGTTTTGGGCCACTGAGAATACCGCCATGGACACATGTCTAGCACACATGAGCAGAACTGCTGCTTGTAGAGTCTGCCACACTGTTTTCCAAAGTTATTGTTCTGATTTGTATTCCCACTAGCACAGTAAGAGAGTTCCCACTACTCCACAGCAAGAGCTGGCATGATCAGTTTTTAAAATTTAAACCATTAAAAAAAATAATAAAATAAAATTTAAACCATTGTGTTGGGTCTGTAGTGGTATCTTATTGTGGTTTTAATATGCATTTCTCTGATGCCTTAGATTGAGCTCATTATAATACATTTAAGATAATTTGGATTTCCTTTCTTGCAAATACTTCATTTAAAGCTCTTGCTCAGTTTTCCACCGAGTTATGAGTCTTTCTCTTACTTATCTGTAGATATGGATATGATATCTTTTGTTAGTTATAGGTATTGCAAGTATCTTTTTCCCACTAGGCTCTAGCTTTTCACTCTAGTTTCTAGATGAACTGTCTTTTTTTTTTTTTTTTTTTTTGAACTGTCTCTTTTAATGTAATCGATTTACCAGTCTCTTCCTTTATGATTAGTACTTTTTGTGTCCTATTTAAGAAATATTTTCCTACCTCAGAGCCATAAAGATACTCTTCTATGTTACCTTCTAGGAGCTTTTTAATTTACCTTCTTCATTTAGATCATAGTCTACCTTTGCTTATCAAAGTCTACTATAAATCAATAGCTTTACCCTTCTCCCAAAGTACAGAAGTTAGAGCATCTTAACTTCATTTACTTCTCATTTATATGCTATTTTATAATGCATTATAATACAATATGTATGTAAATATTGACATATATTTAAATACATCAACTGCTGTATATAAGTACTCATTTTGCTTTATCCATAGTTACATTATTATTATTTTTTTTAAATTTTATTTATTTATTTGACAGAGAGAGAGAGATCACAAGTAGGCAGACAGGCAGGCAGAGAGAGAGGGCGAAGCCAGGCTCCCCGCCGAGCAGAGAGCCCGATACAGGGCTCGATCCCAGGACTCTGAGATCATGACCTGAGCTGAAGGCAGAGGCTTTAACCCACTGAGCCACCCAGGCGCCCCGATTAGTTACATTATTTGACCTCCTTTCCTTATATATATATTTTTAAAAATATTATTTATTTATTTATTTGACAGAAAGAGACACAGTGAGAGAGGGAACACAAGCAAGGGGAGTGGGAGAGGGAGAAGCAGGTTTCCCATGGAGCAGGGAGCCCGATGCAGGGCTCGATCCCAGGACTCTGGGATCATGACCTGAGCTGAAAGTAGATGTTTAACAACTGAGCCACCCAGGCGCCCCACCTTTCCTTATATTTTTAAGAGTAATTCCCTGCCTTTAGAAATTCCTTTTAGCATGAGTCTGCTGGTGGTGAATTCTTTTTTTTGTTGTTAACTAGAAAATGTCTTTTATTTCACCTTCATTTATGAAAGTATTTTTTTCTGGTTGGCAGTTTATTTTCTTTCTAAACACTGAAGATACTCACTATATTTTCTTGCTTCTATGTTCCTGCTGATGAGAAGTTTGCTGTGAGTCCATTACTACTTTGCTTGCTTCTCTAGCTGCTTTTAAAGTTTCCTACATTAAATTTTTTTTTTTTTTTTTTTTTACTTATTTGAGGGAGAGAGAGAGCACAAGCAGAGGGGAAGGGCTGCAGGAGAAGAAGAAGCAGACTCCCTGCTGAGTAGGGACCTTGACTTGGACTCGATTCCAGAAGCCCAGATCATGACCTGAGTTGAAGGCAGATGCTCAACCTAACTGAGCCACCCAGGCACCCCTAAAGTTTTCTACAATTTTGCCATGCTGTGTTTATGTAAGGATTTTAAAAAATACATTCTACCTGGATGTTTTTGGACTTCTTGAATTGTGTGTTATTTTTCATAAACTCTAATAAATTTTCAGATTTTATCTCTGGAAATATTGTCTCCTTTTCTATTGTTTTCCTTTCTGGGAGTTTAATTAGTATGTTAAACATCACTGTGTTCTCTATATCTCTTACTCTTCTCCTATTTTTAAGCTTTTTATATACTTCTTTGGAAGAGAGTGAGCAAGTCCATGCATGAGTGGGGGGGAGGGGCAGAGGGAGGGGGACAAGCAGACTCCCCACTGAGTGGGGAGCCCAACATGGGGCTCAATCTCAGGATGCTGAGATCACGACAGGAGCCGAAGTCAGATGCTTAACTGACTGAACTACTCAGGTACCTCTTTCTTTGTATTTTCTATTCTTTTGTTTTTCCATGCTGCATTTTGATTATTTTCTTCTGATTTGGCCTCCACTTCGATAATTCACTCTTCAGGTATGTTGAATGTGATGTTAAAACCAACCACTGATCTGTTAACTTGGGGCACTGTAGTTCTCACTTTTAGAATCTCTATGTGGTACATTTTAAAATCTGTTAATTCACCGTTTATAGGTTATGTTTCCCTACTGAAATCTAAGCTTGGCTTTTATCTCCTTGAACACAATAAGTAGCTCTTTTATAGTTCATTTCTTATAATGTCAATATTTGGAGTTCCTATGGGCATCTTTCTGATTTGATGTCTGTTTGCTGGCTGTTTTGGTAGAGTTATTTGAAGTCTAGGGTGAGACCATCATCTTCTAGAGAGAATGTCTATTTATTTTTCCAAGCTCATCAGGGAACTGATAGTTCAGAATCACCAGGTTTTATTTTTGTTCAAAATATTTGATGCTCTTCATTTGGGGAACATATGGTTCTCTGTGCCATGGACTTCAGGCTTGGCCAGACACCTTGTTCAGCAAAATGTGAAATAATCAGCAGAGTGACTCGGTTCCCTATTACAGGGAAGTACAAATAGTTTCAATTACTCTTTTCTTTTCATCAACAAAATACTGTTTAGAGAAGAAGTAATGGCAATCAGTGTTCTGATACTAGAAGAGATCATGTGATAAAACAAAAAAGTACAAAGAGAATTAACAGACTTAGTCATTATTGCTGGGGATGTGCACAATGCATAGGAGCGATATTATTGGGAAAAAAGCAGTATTAAAGGTCATTAAAAAAATACTGTAAGTGGTTACTTTAAGGAAGTCATGATTACATATCTATAGGCTGAGTGAAAAGACTCACCCCCCAGCTAGATGGCCAAATAGGAGGCTCCCCTGCCCATATTCCTCCCTGCCCCACAAGTAATCTGGAGACTTATATGGACAAAAGTGCATTTGTGGGAGCTTTGGGATCCAGGTGAGGATTTGTAAAACCTTGGTGGAGCCCAGGACTGAGGAGAACCAATTTGAGAAAGTAGGCCTGGGTCCAAGTGGGAGGCTTGCCAACCCTGGTCCCGGCTACTCACCCAGAAATAGCCAGGTCCCCCTGGGGACTCTGTTACGGTCCTATTTGGCTCTGATCCTGTCACCAGAACTACCTGTCAAGGGACCCAGGAAGAGTCACATGTACTTGTGCCTCAAGTATTAGGCCTGCTGACCTTGGTCCCAGCTGTGGACTGTGCAGCAGCCCGTGATGTAGTTCCAGTCCTTCTGAGCCCTGGGCATGGAGCAGTCTGCCACGTACACTGACTTGCTAGAAGGCATGCTTCTCAGCGCTCCTGGAGGCAGACCTGCTGACCTCAGTCTATCTGTAGATCTCAAAGTGGCCCTGGAACCTGGCTCCAGATGGGACACATGTCTGTCTGTGCTCCTGGAGGCAGGGCTGGCTATGCAGCCCGAAGGGGCCTGGGACTCAGTGCCAGTCACCTTCAGCTGGGGTGCGGAGCCAGTCCTACCTGTCAGGAACCTGTTCAGGAAGCTGGAGGGTGTCACACCCATTCAAGCACCTGGAACAGACTGTCTGTGGACCAAATGCGGGCCCTGAAGTAGACCCTTGTCCCAGCACCAGACTTACTGCCCAGGTCCTAGAGGTGGTACATTTGCCTGTGGTCCCGACAGGATCCATAGCCAGCAGGTTCCACGGTAACAGGCCCACAAACTATGGACCCAGCAGCAGCCACGTGATTCCTGTCATTGTCAACAAGACCACTTTTTTTCCTTTTCTCAACTTGCTTCTCCGAAGCAAGAGTGTCATGGTTAAATTTGGAATTGTCAGGAAGAATAAACGATGTGACAGAAAACACCAGACAGGATGGCTGGGACTACATACTATCCCACGGGATGTTCTCGACAAAGAATAACACCAGCTTCTGACACACAAGTCATGTTAATAAGCCACAAGGAGGGAATATAATGAGGCAACTACGGAACAGCTAATATGAGGCTTGTAATGACTCCCTATTAGCAGCAGGAAAACGCAGTTAGCTTTGGTAGGAGAGGCCAAAAACGTGACAAGGAATTTATGAAAAACCAGAGGAACATACAGCGCTGGAGGGGTGCCCGTGTGCTGAGAATGAAAATGAGTGACAGAGAAGAGGTGACTTTTGTGGGCTGCCACTTTTGCCTTTTTACTCACAGGACTTTACGATCGTTGGAGAAAACAAAACAGTTGTTTTGGTTTTATTCTCTAAGCACACCGGATTAGCTTCCCAGGGGGGCCAGAACAAAGTACCACACGCTGGGGGCTGCAACAACTGCAGTTCATTGTCCTCCAGGTCAAAGTCTGAGAGCAAGGTGTGGGTTCCTTTCTAGCGCGGTGAGGGAAGGTCTGTTCCAGGCTTGCCTTCTTGGCTCGCAGACGGCCATCCTCCATGTCTCCTTGCACAGCCTTCTCTGTCTCTGTGTGCAAATTTTCTCTTTTGATAAGGATGCCGGCCGTGCTGGATGAAGGCCCACTCTAATGACCTCACTTTAATTACCTCTGTGAAGACGCTTGTCTTCAAATAAAGTCCTATTCTGAAGTACTGGGGGTTAGTACTTCCAACATATACATTTTGGGGGGACACAAGCCAACCTCTAACACACATTATTTTGACGCTGTGCGTTGCACATTACACAGGCCTAGTCACCCTTTAAGACTCATCAATCCATCTGTCAAGATGACCCCCAGCTCTGCCCTCCCTTCTCCACCTACCTACCTCTTGCCATGGCTGACCTTGGATGCATTTCAGTGCAGTACTGTTACTGTCTCATTTCAGATGTGTTAAAAATTACCAGAGAGAGACTGGACACATGTGCACGCACACACACACACACACACACACACACACACACAGACTGGATTCATGCCATAGTAAGCTAACCCAGGGTATGGAAACTTACGCCAGCACAGAACAGAGAAGGCAGTAGCAGAGGCAGAGCACCTGCCTTGGCTTTCCCTGGTTCCTGGTACGTGACCTTGCCTGTGCTGGGCAACGAGGTGGATGACGCCACATCCATTTCTCACAAGCACCTACCACACCGTTTAGAGGGCTATGTTGTCGACTTGGAGTTAGAGACAGTTTATCAATCCTCGTATCTCTTGTCACTAGCACAGTGCCTGGGACGTAGTGGATCATCCAAGAGGTTCACTGAATGAATGGTAGAGACTGAAGTCACCCTCCTTTCAATTCCACGGAGGTCCAGGAAACGTTGAGCACACACCAACAACACATGCTTGCCTTGCTGACAGCCTTTCCGAGCTCCGCCGTTCTATTTAGGCTGCTCTATCCCTAGACTCACTTTTAGGCCCTATCTAGAAACTCTCCTCCTTCTGCTTGGTATTCTTCTGGGTCAAGTTCCTTCTGTCAGGGGATTAAAGCTTATCTGCAACGGTACACACACACATACACATCATACACACTGCTTCTAAAAATATGTGTTTTCAAAAAAAAAAAAATGTGTTTTCATGAAAGATAGTTGATTCCTGTTTTCAGTTTGGGCCAAGATAATACTATCATTTGATGGATAAATAAGTAGTTATCTTTTACTTAGCCTTCTACTGTTAACCTCATCAATAGAAGGTTGCAGGCAAGTAAGAAATACTTAAATAAAAAAAAATACTTAAATAAGCAAAAATGAAGTTAAAGCCACAGAGAAGATAAAAAATAGTAGTTATGATTAGGTAATTATCAAGCTCCACATCTTATACCAAGTCTTAGAAGAATCTGACAATAGCCCCTAAGGGTTGGATCACTGATTTCCACGACTTGGCACTGTGCTGCAGTCAGTGGTTATTATGGGATATTTTGGGGAGAAATGTGATTTTTCTACTCTAGGTAGAAAGTATAACTCAAATCTCTCGTACTTCCTTCAATTATCCAGGCCACGATAATTATTTCAAATGTTTACATAAAATCTTGTTTACTACGGTTGAAAATATCCTGTGTAAGGAATATATTTTTGGAATAATCTGTGAATTACTCTCTAGTAAATTGTCGGTGAGAGATTTTAGGTAAAGCGAGGAAAATTTATAAGGCTGCCAGTTCATGAAACAGTGTTGCAAATTAACTGAGGAATCACAGGCTCCTCTCTTTTCCATTCCCTTCAGGTGGATAAGTCTATAACTCAAGAGAAACCCATTTTAAACATGAGGTTTTAGTCGGCACAGAAGGGACTGGCTATGAACACTCTATTTTCTGGACCAAATGGTCTGAAAATGGGGCAAACTACTTAAAACGAAGCCTGTACTAAACATATGAAAAGCACAACTGCTCTACTTAGACAATTCCTTTGCCTTTTCTTTGGCAGTGTCTGGATGAAGTTCTAAGGGAACTGCAGTCTATGGGGAATTACTCCAGAGCTGGCTTGGAAAGAAAGGGGCAGAGGGAAGGACCCCCAAGCTGGAATCCCTCTGAGGGAGATGAAAAGTGAACCTGAAGGTGTGTGCAAGACCGTGTGACATTAGATGGAAACAAGCTTGGAGAATACTTATGGTGAGAAAGGTATCAGTGATTACTTAGAGCTAGGGTGCTTTGAAAGTGTCATCTGTAAAAGTAATGTTTACTAATGTTTCAAATAAAAAATTTAAACTTTTAAGAAAGGAAAGGAAAAACCAAAAAAGGGGAGTAAACTTGTGCGGGCAGCAGGCTCTGCTCTGACTGGAGCTGGCTGGCCGAAAGGAGGCTGAAATCATTGGGACCGAGGTACTAGCGACGAAAGCGTGCAGCACACTGAGACTGAAAGCTCATTTCAATGGGCCGAACAGGCAAATGTGAAGTTGTGAGGAGACAACAATCCATTATAAATCTGTATCCACCCCAAAGTCAATGATGCCCTTCTCGAAACTTCATTAGCTTTTACCATGTGCGAGTATACTGAGGCCATTTCACAAATGCTCACTGCTCTCTTTGCTCTAAGGCCGGTGCTGCAAACTCAAAATGTCTTCAAAGGCCAAGGAAGTAGTGAAAATAAGGCAACTGGGCTGAGTGGGGAGCACGGCAAACAGGATGCATGCGCTTTGTGTCTAAAGGCAGCACCTCGGCTCCAGCCAGTTAACCTCCTGCAGAAATGCAGGTCTAGGATGATCAGGTTTTCTAATTGTTTAGAAACTGGAAACAGATATTTTTATTAAAAGATGCTAATTTTTGAAATGACAGCAACTAATTTTTAAAAATCAAGCACTGTACAGGGCACTTGGGTGGCTCAGTGGGTTAAGCCTCTGCCTTCGGCTCAGGTCATGGTCTCAGGGTCCTGGGATCGAGCCCTGCCTGGGGCTCTCTGCTCAGCAAGGAGCCTGCTTCCACCCCCCTCTATGTGCCTCTCTGCCTACTTGTGATTTCTCTCCTCTCTGTCAAATAGATAAATAAAATCTTAAAAAGAAATAAATAAAAATCAAGCACTATAGAGCAGACAAAATTTGTCCGTGGCCTGTAGGCTCTGAGTAAGGAAATTCCCTCCTAAAAAGGCTTCTTACAGTTTCAAATCGTGCCCATTATTTGTAGTTGTTTAAGATGTGGTGAAAAGGTTCATGTTCCAGTTAGTTGCCCTGTCCACGGTTTTTGTAAACTTGGATGAGGTTCTCTTTCAATTTTTATCTTTTCACTGGGAAGTCGTCATTATTTTTAGTTAACTGAACTCTCTTCAGTGAATTTTGGACTTAGTGTGTATCCGTCTGTGCAGAGTCAGAGAATTATACACATTTCTTTCCTTGTATATTTTGGTCTAAGAGCAATGTGTCAATGTTCTGACCTCTATCAGTGGAGGATCAGAGGCAAATTCTTTATTTATGGTAGAGAAGTGCTATAAAGGACTCCAAATCAGCAATGATTGCTATTTTGATCCCAAGTTACACCTCTTATTTTTTCTATTATATAAATGATTCATTATATAGTCTGGCTCTCATGCAAGACAGATGCGAACTATGACATTCATCTCTGTACTCCCCACACCTGGCAAAATATGTGGAGCGTAGAAGTTGATGAACAAATATTTATTGTACTGAAATGAACTGCCTCACAGTGTCAAAATCCCTTAAGTTGGCTCTCAAAGTCTCTTGTCATCTGACTTCAGCTTCACCTTTGACTTACCCTCAAGGAGAGCCTGGATGATGATCAAATTCCTCTGGGAAACCAAGGTTCTTCCAGAGCACTTTGAAATATACCCAAACAACCTCTCCTCCTTCTCTATCAATGGAAATCTACTGATTGTCGAAAATCCAACTTAAGTCTTCCTTTCGCTGGGAATCCCAGTCTATGACAGTGCATTTGTCCCATATCCAACAGATCATAAACCACCAGTCATGCTCACTGGAAAAGTCAGGACAATCTAACTTATTTGTTTCTACAAGAAATGCTTTTAACCCTCAGAAAGCACTGCTTGCCATTATCAAGTATATAAGGACACTGCTTCTCTACATTATGCCCCAAAGGGCATACATTAAGGGTCAAAACCTTGAAGGCTTGCAGAGGCCAGACAGGCTACAGGAATGGAATAGTCCAACGTAAGAAAATTGGGAGCCGAATGACTATGGCAAAGTAGAATTAAAATATCCCAGCTCTTCCCTTCATGAAGCAATGCAAGGTCAGAGTCGCCAGACTTGCTCATTTTCAACAGGCCAAAACTGTGGGAGCCAAACAAAACAGGTCTGTGGGCTGCCAGTTTTGACCTTGTGTAGAACACATTATTTTCCTAGAGTTTAGAGACTGTTTCCAAGTAAAACAGCAGGAGGATACACACACACACACAAATTGGAAGTCACTACATGTACAAACTGTAGATCTATTAGGATCCAGTAAACTGCGTCAGACAAGTGTTTGGTGATGCCTCGCCAAAACCCCAAGCTCAAAAACACCTCCAGAAGAGCAAGAGCTATCCTTTGGAAAGGCTCATCTGTGAGACTTTCTTTACACAGAGGCTGAAGCCTTACTCACATGGTTGCATCTTAAATACATGTGTGGAAAAGGGCCGGTTTGGTTCTGCTAGAAAGAATGGAAGCCAGAAAGCTGCCATGGATTTTGACCAAACTAGATGGGTCTAGAAACACATCACTGTTTTGTTTTTTTTTTTAACAGAACCAAACACATGTTCACAGAGCTCATAACATCCCATGGATTAAAGTAAAAGAGGGGACCAAAATGCACTCTGATTAATTTACTTCTTCAAGGTGACTTATTGTTATTGTTTTCTTTTTCTGTCCCACATTCCTTCCTTTCAGAAATTATTTCTGTTGGAGCTGTCAGTCAAAGGGCTCTACGCACGAGCACAGTATCTAGGCTGATCCATGAAAGAACCCCGTTTCTTGCATGTAATGGCTGGTCCGGAAGTACGCATGACTGAGGTCAGGCTGATAAAGGATCCTAGTTCAGAGATAAGGAGGATGGGATGAGTCGGCAAGTTACACGGACCATGCCATTTGGGCTATCCCAGGATTGGGGAAAACAACTACCAACACGTGTGAAGATTCAATTTCAAAATGATGGAAAGAGAGGTTCCTGATAAATCATCAGAATACAGATCCCATCATGCCCGAGGCTGTGCAAACACTGACCAGTTAGTAAACTTTCTAATTTGAGTTAAGTTTGATTTGGGTTCCTGTAGGTGATGACTGAGAGCCTTAGAAACGTTTGTGGTTCATATTTTATTGAAGGAGAACGTGGAGCCAATTAAATTAATTTCAGAAACAGGCAGCTGAACTATATGGCTGCTTTCTGGCTCAACATATATTTATAATTCGCATTTTATGTTCTATCCACCTAAAGCCTCTCATATCAGCAAATAAACAGTTTCCTATTCTCATTCAAGTACTATTGTAAAATATGATTTCTGTTCTAATCCTATTGGTAATGCCATGCTAATACCAAAAACCTAAAGGATACAAAAAAAGCAAAGAAATTACTCATTTCAGAAGTTAGGATTCAATTAACATGTCATTCAAGTTTTATTTCCACACTGTTGTATATTCTTGGACACACATATTGAATTTGATCATTTATGGGAACTATTTTCAGTACGAACTACAAATTTAAAAAGGAAATGTGTGTTTACATGTGTATGTAGTGAATCCCTGGTAAAGGATTCATCTTTGCATTTATCTGAGACAAGGGGTATTTTAGAAACCAGGACTTAGCTGAAAATACATGAGGAAGAGATTGTGTTTGGAAAGTTCACTACGCCCCAGGTCACGTGACAACACCTTCCAGTGCACGTTAGAATTCAGATTCCTTGTGGGGCAGAAAGCGTGCTCACCTCCTCGTTCTCGATTTTGAGCGTGGCCAGTCGGGACTGCAGCTGCTGGTACCTGAGCATGAGCTCTGCCTGGACGGGCTGCTGGGCGCTGACCTGACACACCTGGTCGGGGGAACCAGAAATCGCAGTTACAACAGGGCCATGGAGCCGGCCTCCAGAGGCACGGGTTTCCTACTTAGATGTTGCCTGAGTCACACGGATCCCCTCAAGATTCCACGGACACCTTCACTCCGCAGAGCCGCCTCAACACTCTGGTGTTAAATACGCACTCGCTACACGAGTGGCCAGAGCAGAACGCGGCTGCAAGGCCTGGATACCACGGGGAAGCTGGCAGCTGCGGGAAGCTTCGAGAGACCTAAGAATAGGCCAGTTGCTGGAGAGGGAGCTCTGATGCTGACGTCTCACTGGTGGAATTTGGAATGACTACGGAACAGAGGGCAGAGGGCAACGGAGGACCCACATGAGCCACATAGGCAAAAGGAGGCGAGGCAGCAGAGCCTACTGGCTTCAATCAGAGAGGTGACCAGGGTAGCTCACTAGCTCTCAGCTTCCTTCTCTGTGAAATGGGAATATTGACACTTCCTACACAGTGGGGTCCTTGCGGGGATGAAATGAGCTCATGTACAGAAAGCACGTAGAACACTGCCTGGCACAGAGTAAAGACTTGGAAAATGTCACTATTAGCATCTTTCAACCATGGCTTGCCTTACCAGTATCAGCCAAATATGTAATTCACCATGAATGTGAAGGCGCGACTTCTTGTAGTCTGTGGCAGAAACATATTTGGCTCTGATCTCAATAACGGTTAAGGTCAAAATTAGAGCCTTTTAATTATATTATATTTAGTTATATTAAAATTGCACCAGAAACGAAGTTCCTTTCATTTTCCTCGTCATAGAAATGCTCTTGGCACTTTGGGGGTTTTCTTTTATGGAGTCCCCAAAACATCACCGAGATCATTGCTCCCTGGCAGAAATGGCCATGAAAAAGGGCCAACTGACTCACTTCATTAAAAATCATAATAGTTAAAAAAAGAAAAGAAAAAAGAAAAACTACTAACCCAATCACTTTTCTGTGCTATTTTATCCTTCTATGTTTGACATATCCATAACTGAAAAATGATAATAGTAATCATTTAGTTTTGGAAACATAACTGGGTGGGGTAAGCCACCTGCCTCTCAAATTCATGCGCTCTTGGCATAAAAACCGCTTACCATTTCTAATCGAGTAATTTACTCTATCAGATCAAGCAAATATAAAATACAGCAGGCACACACCTATCTTACGAATCTTAACACTAAGTGTCTCAGAAAAAAATATGGCATTAAAGAAATCTGTCATCGCTACTGTATCTATTTTTAAAAACATACTGTCACCACAATAAGCTAACATTGAGTTTTTAATCTATGAATATTGTTTTGCACAGCTGGAAGACCAAGTGCTAGCTAGTGTGCTCGCTAATTGGTTCTCCTTGTTTTCCTGGCCGCAGACAATAAAATACACCACTGCAACTCCATGGCTTAGATGGATTTTCTTCCTTGGGTAAAATAGGACAGAAAGCTAAATTCATATAAAGAACCTGAGATATATCATTTCTAATGCTCATTTTACCAGTTGGAGACAACTGGAGTCTTATAAAAATGTTCTGCATTTTCCTCCCTCTCTCCAATGCTCCTGTCATTTATAATTATTTTTCTTTATGGGGATTTATAATAATTTTCTTTATAATTATTTTTCTTTATGGGGATCTTTATTTTTTAAATTTTTTATTAATATATAATGTCTTATTTGGCCCAGGGGTACCAGTCTGTGAATCGTCAGGCTTACACATTTCACAGCACTCACCATACCACATGCCCTCCCCAATGTCCACAACCCAGCCACCCTATCCCTACCCCTCCACCCCTCAGCAACCCTCAGTTGTTTCGTGAGTTTAAGAGTCTCTTATGGTTTGTCTCCCTCCTGATCCCATCTTGTTTCATTTTATGGGGATCTTTAAATGAAGATTTTAAGAGGTCTTCAGAGAGATTCTATTGGGCTAGCAAAATGTTTCATTTTGAATTTCGATCTCAATGTCTAGAGGTGGAGGAAGGACTAACTATCCTGAGATAGTGTAGTGCTTACGACCAAGTTTGTCCACAGGTTTGGCCTCTGAAGGCATCCGGATACTCGACCCTTGCTTTAAAAGGTAGTCGTGGCTGGGGGCGGGGCGGGGGAAGGTGGTAGTGGCTGATCTTAGGATATAACCAGCTAAGATCCCAAACAAAGGCAGGAGAGAGAACACAACCGGGAATTCTGTTGGGTTGTAGCAGGTGAAGAGTAACTAACTAATATAATGAAAAGACAATTCATTAGTTTTAAAACAATCAATTACTGACCTCATCACCCATGTGAGACTGAAACTCAAATTTCATTGGCGGACAGAATGCAGCAGGGTACATCTCCATGAATCTCTGCTTATCGCTCCTGGGCTCCAAATTGTCAACTGCATTCTCAATAATGTCTAAGCCTTCATGTCTGGAAGTTTCAAGATTATACTCTGCAGAGAGATATGTTCTCAGGGCTCTGTTCAGACTTGCATGGTAGCCAAGATCACAGCACTTAAAAAATAAAACAATACCATATATAAAAATTAACTCAAAATGGATCAAAGACCTACATGTGACAGCAACAAATATAAAATTCTTAGAAGAAAACACAGGAGTAAACTTTCATGATCTTGCATTAGGCATTGGTTTCTTGGATAAGGCATCAAAAGTACGAGTGACAAAAGAAAAAAATAACTTAGATTTCATAAAATTTGAAGACTTTTGTGCTTCAAGGGCACTATCAAGTAAAAAGATAACCCACAGAATGGGATTTTTTTTTTGCAAATCATGTATTTGGTTTAGAAAATTTGTATTTAGAATATATAAAGAAATCCTACAACTCAATAACGAAAAGACAAATAGCCCAACGAAAAAGGAGCAATGGAACTGGACCGACATTTCTCAGAAAATATACACAAATGGTCAACAAGCACATGAGATTATGCTCAACATCATTAGTCATCAGGGATATGCAAATCAGAACCACTTCATATCCACTAGCAGGGTCATAATAAAAAAGACAGATAACAGGTATTGAGGAGGATGTAGGGAAATTGGAATCTTTTATACGCTGCTAATAGGAATGTAAAATATCGTAGCCTCTTGGGAAAAGTCTGGCAGTTTATCAGAGAGTGAAACAGAGTTAACATATGACTTGCCAGTCCCATTCCTAGTAATATATACAAAAAAAATAAGAACAAATTTTCACACAAAAAAACTTGTACGTGAATGTTTACAGCAGCATTATTACTAATAGCTGAATAGCGGAAACAATCTAAATATCCAACTAATAAGTAAACAAAATGAAATGTTATCCAGTCGTAACAAAGAAGGGAGTGCTGATATATGCTACAACATGTAGGGTCAACCTTGAAACATTATGTTAAGGGAAAGAAACCAGCCACCAGAGACCATACCTTGTAGGATTCCATTTATAGGAAATGTCCAGAATAGGTAAATCTATAGAGATAGAAGGTAGATCAGTGGTTGCTAGGGGATGGAGAACTGGAGGGTGGTGACTAAGGCGTGTAGGATTTCTTTCTGGAGTAATGAAAATATTCTGTAATAGATCATGACGTGATCTATTGTGATGTTGTTGTGATGGCTACACAACTTTGCATATACTAAAAGCCAATTGTAGATTTTTTTTAATGAATGAACTATTATATGGCATATGATAATATCTCAAGAAAGCTGTCAAAAAATAAAAGCATCAAAACCAAAAACTGAAAGGGAAAAATGAAAAAATAGCATTTAAATTTGTTCATGCTTACTGAGACTATGATTAATTGAAATCTTTGTAGGATGCAAACACACTAACTATAACATTTTGGATTTGTATAATTTACTGATGACTCCATAATAATCTGTACTCTTTCAAAAGTGAGAAGAACAGGTTTGAATCTGTCAAAAAAGTTCAGGAATAATGTCTTCTTTCTTATCCCTAGGATAAAATTTGTAAATAAGACATGACTGCCAAAGACCTTTCACTGGAGATAGAATTTTGGGATCCTTAAATCTTCATTACCTTTAATTTGTATTTGCATTTATCTTTTTCATGTTGCATTTTAAGAGAATATAATTGAAAAAATATAACTCTGGGTATTGGTCAGTTACAGATTACTGAAAGAATTTTAAATCTGTACATAGATGCAATATAAATCTCTTAAAGAGGAAGTGGTCTATAAATGCACAAAACCAGGTCATCCCTATATTGTTCTAATGCAATTCAATCAATTCAATTTGATTCAATTCAACCCACTAATTGGCCATCTATTAGGTGCCTGGAAATTTGCTAGGCTCCAGGAATATGAAGACTGGATAAAATAAAACATAACCTCCATTCTCAAGGAATTTGCATGTAAGTTGTTCATTACCTTGCTACAAAGAGAGTAGTAAAGTGGCACAAAGGAAGTAACCTTGGTACAAAGGATGAATTCCAGGATAGGAACCATCATATTGGCCTTTATGAAGGCACAGATGCAATCACTGACTTGTCCTTAGAAATGTCAACATATTTAATTCTACCCTCACCCTCCAATTTCAGAATTATTAAATTTGGGATTTTTCTGTAGAGATATTTTAAAATCTTGCTATTCAAAGTGTGGTCTGTAAACCATCAGTGTCACCTGGAGCTTGCTAGAAATGCAGAATCTTGGGCCTCAGCCCTGACCTGAAATAGAATCTGAAGTTCAAAAAAAAAAAAAAAAAAAAAAATCCATAGGTGATTTATATTGCACATTAATGTCTGAGAGGCAACACACTAAAATATTGATTAAAAAAAGGTTCCATAACCCTGTCCACTGGGAGTGCTATTTCTCTAAGTGGGCAAGAGAATCAACTTGAGTAAATATTATTTGATTTAAAAAAGCAGAGAGAAGCTGCCATATCACAACTACAAATACGAGCAAAATACAATTGTGAAATGTGGCAGTCTCATCCTTGGTGCATTCTCAGTGGAATCAGCTGTGCTCAAATATAGAGAATAATTTTCAGTTAATTAAAAAATTTTAGTCTCAGATGAGCCAAGTCCTCTTTTATTTCATTTGCTCCTCAAAATTTGTAAAGGTTCTGTGTAGCCATTTTATACACATCAGAGGGACCGAAAAATCATTCTACCTTTCAATAATGTCTTGTGCAAAACTGAATTGGTTAAAAAAAAAATGGCCTCATTTCCCTGAAATCTACGAGTGCTCCAAAACACCGCACTATTCTGAAAGAGGATAGATTGGGCTTATTATAATGAAGCAGATCACATAAGGTGCTTTATTTTATGAGTACTGGATCCCAAAGGGAGTACACAGAAAATTGATACTGAGGAAAGAACCTAGAGAAAAGGTCCCCCTCTAAACCGAGTCTGTCTTCAGCTTAGAAAGGAAGAGAGGAAGTACAAAGGTAAAAGAGGAAGAAAAGTAAAGAAATTCAACCCCAACTACCTAACTGGAGTTAAGTTCGGAAAAACACACGCTAAGTTTTTATTTTTCCCGGACTTAAACCAGTCTGCTCCTCAAATTTCTAAGAGATGCTTCTTTGGGGAGTAAATGTCACAGTCCCTACAGTCCTGTGTCCAACTCCACACTCAGGTCACCCGGGTGCATTTGGTGGCGCAAGAGGACCTAGTAAGGTAGCTGCTTTCACTGGTGGTTTCCTAATAGGCTGGGGAGAAGTATGCATGTGGCTTTGTAGCCAGTCCAGGGCGCCCCCCACCCCCTACACTTTGAATACTGTACCCCATGTGGAGGTTTCTGTGATGAGCTTGATGGACAATTTCCATCTCTGATCCCTATGGAGCTTATCAGTCTGGAAAGTCCCTTAATTAGCATGATTCTGTTACTTCTGATATGCAGTGTTTTCTATGCTCTAGGTTTTTCAAGTGTCCTGGACTTTAAAGGAAACACGAATAAAACTTATATTCAAGGTCTCCTGGGACAGCAAGGCCAATCAGAGAATCGTCTTTTCTCGAAACTGGATGCTAACATGACACTGGCCATGTTAAGATTCACGATACTTGGTTAAAAGGCCTAAAGTAATTCTATGGAGGCTATGAATTATTAATGACAGTTTGAAAGACCAGCTTCTGCAGAGAGTTGAGTTATAACCCAAGTGCATTTAATGATGAAAATACATAAGAATCCAATAAGATATTTTATGAAAACAAAACAGTGCTGTTCTGAATGGATGAAAAACTAAATGGAGACATAAAATTATGGATTAAAGCTAGGGAAAGAAAGAGGGTTGGAAGTAGAAGGGCATTTTTTGGTTTGGTTTTGGTTTTGAATATTCTAACAGCTGCCAAGATATATCTCACTAGGTATTATTAGTCTAAATCGCCACAGTAAGCTAACTTCTTTAGGCAAAAGAGTTGCAAATCGTATCAAAAATAAAGATGAAATTCAGGTTTTGAGGACTGTGACAAATACTTGGATTTGTTCCAAAGGCTGAGAAGCCAGCTGAAATATACTTTGTGGTTATACAGTCATGTATAAATGGATCACAGTTATTCAGGGAGATAACTTTTGTTTGTTTGCATAAACTCTTATGACATAAGAAGTCCTACTGGGTAGAAGGCTGGTCCTAGATGGGAGTGAAGATGATGGAACTCCAATGGAAACAAGTCCCACACATGTGTTTTCACAACAGTAATAGCCAATGTCATTTGCAGGGCAGCCGTGGAAGTGGCTGGAAGGCAGCCCCAAGCTCCATGTGACTATAGAATTAAACAGCTGTCATGAGAATGGAGAGGGAAGGAACTCTTCTGCAGCAGCACTCCACCCAAACTTCATCATTCCTGCCACCAGCTGAGGGGCCTCCATGATCTTTTGTCCTGGGTTCCGTCTCCGGCTTTCCATTAAGCTTTGGCTTTGACCATTCCAGAGTCATGGACATTGGGTAAAGGCCTGGTCTACCCCTTGTTTTGAGTCTTTCTGCAAAAGTGTAACCTGAGCAAACAACTGCAAAAACAGCTCTCACATAACCATGAGTAGGCTTTCAAGGGGCCAGAATAGGTAAGTTCGCAGCTTTTACTGCAAACGAAGAAAGCTGACTTATTCTGTATAAATTACCTCTGTCCCTTACTATTTTCCTCCCTAGCTATTCAGTGCTTCATCTCAGAAACCACAAACTTGTTTTGAGAGAGATGGGCATCTCATGGGACTGAACTGGGTGTTTAAAATTCTACAGGCATCTTTTAGACACCTGCTCTCATGTCTGGGTTCTTGATGGTCCATAAAGAGCTGACAATTTAATTCTCGCTGCTGCTTTAATGATCACGGCCAAACATTCAGCCAAACTTGTTTTGAGTTTCTTTTGTGCAACAAAATGATCAAAATGGTACATCGAAATGGATACAAAGTACGAAACAGAAGGAGACCAGAGATTGCATATGCCTGAGCCAATGAGTAGGACCAATAATCATTTGTGGCCTAATGCTGCTCCCACTCCCATGGGCAATCACTTGTCTCAGAGGAGCTGCCACCAGATGCATTTTTCCCCCAGGCCACATCTCTATAACTACCCTGAATCACATCACAAAGGAAGAGACAGAAGAAATAAAGCAAGCCCAAACAAACAGGTTGGCTGGTAGATGCTGTGGAGAAGATAGAAAAATAGGGAGTGCTGGGGGAAAGGGTGTGATTCTTTTTTTATAGGGCAGCTGGGAACAACAGGAATGAAAAGGACTCTGGCGAAGCTCTAGAAGAATGTTCTAGACAAAAAGTAGAAAGGCCCAAGGCAAGAAACAGCTTACTGGTCTGGGGAACAGAAAGGCTAACGCAGTCGGAGCACAGTAACTAAGAAGGCAGCTGAAGACGACACGGAGGGGCAGGGGGCCGGTTCACATGGGTCTTGGTGAAGAGGTTAGATTTTATTCTAAAGACAATGGGAGGCCTTTGGAGAGTTTTAAATCGGAATCCACTGGTCTAGTTTATCTTTTTAAATATACTGGCTGCTTGGGAAGAGAATGGATTACTGATTAGAAGGTCTTACTGGAAGAGGGGTGACATCTCAGAAGGCTAAGTGCAGGCAGGAGATGAAGAACTTTGTCTAGGAGACAGCGCAAGGTTTGGGATGTTTAGGAGGTACAGGTGACGGGACTGGCTGACGCGTCTGTATGTGGGAAATGAGCAAACTGGGTTTTTGGTTTGCACAAAGGAGTGGAAAGGTGTGCCACTTACTGAGGTGTAAAAAAATGGGTAAGAAAAAGTTGTTATGTGTTTGGAGAATGAGGAATATGACAGGGGCAAATGGGTATAAAAAGTTGAGTGTATGACATGTTCAAGATGCCTATTAGACATCGAGTAGAGATGTCCGGTAGGCAGTTGGACATACAAATCTGAAGTCCTGGATGCTGATCAAGGCTGGTGATAAAAATCTAGGAGCCATCATATAGTATTTAAGGTAAGGGACCAAGAGGTGGAAAGCCAGGGATCATGTTGCAGGTGACTTTCAACATCCCGAGATCCAGCCAAGATGGAACTTCGAGGAGCCTATGCTGTAGGTAGAAAACAGGTTGGTGCAGTTTCTTTTAACTTAAGCCCATGGCATCTCCACTGGAAGGAACTTTTAAAGCCAATGACTTCAGTCTTCCGACTCATTTCAGCTTTTAAATATGCCTTCAATCACAAAGGGATAAAAATTCACATAAATCAGTTTCCATGATAACTACACTATCCTAACCCATTTACCATAATCTCTCTATCATCTTCCCAGTAAGAGTTCAGGCCAAATGGGGGCTGCAGTATCACAATTTGGCAGGTTTTCATGGTTAAATCTAAATACCATTACGTATGGGGATAAGTCAAACTAATTAAAAAAAATCCGAACTCTGAATAAGTTGCTTTTTAATTAAACACATGTCTCTGGAGACAAAAGGATAAGGCTAAAAGCTTTAGGACAGCTGATTACTTAGACATGATAGAGTAAACACGGCATGGAGTATATGATGTAATCTAATTTCAATTTCATTCTGTATAAATGGCTAATAAAATACATGACAGTTATCTTCTCCAAGAAAATGAGCTGTAGGAGGGGATTATGCTGTTATTATTCTATAACAGTTATAAGTTATCCTTCAAACTCCAAAGTGACCTGCAAACTCTTACAGGGAGGGACTGGAAATGTGAAACTCTACTAAAAGGATAACAAATACTTTATTATCACTGGGTAGATGCTCTGGGACAAAGCGCCAATGGAATTCTGCTGTTGAGGACTTTGTTTCTCTGAATGCCTTTTGAGGGTGTGTAGATGTGGAACTGGACTGAAAGAGGCTACATTACCAGTTGTTTGAGGAATTCCAGATATACAGAATGCTGAATTTGATTATACACCTAGGATTATGGGAAATAAGACTTGTACTGTCCCTCTTAGCAAATTATAATCACTTGAAAATCTCAGCATTCAATTACAAATATTTGTTGCCCGAATGGTTTTTCTTCTGGGTTGTAAAGTTTGTAATGCATCTTGAGTCTAAACAGAATTAGTTACAGCCTTTTTTGCACTTACTGTTGGAGATAATAATGATTACAGAAGTGAAACCTATGATTTATAAAACTACAATCTATTTCCTTTATAATTATGCCTTTATTCTCCCAAACCAATTAACTTTCCTTTGGTCAATATTTGTAATATATTTCTTATAATTTGTTTTTATTCTTTTTTTAATTTTACTTATTTGTTTTTTAAAGATTTTATTTATTTATTTGACAGAGAAAGAGATCACGAGTAGGCAGACAGGCAGGCAGAGAGAGAGGGGGAAGCAGGCTCCCCACTGAGCAGAGAGCCCGATGTGGGGCTCGATCCCAGGACCCTGAGATCATGACCTGAGCCGAAGGCAGAGGCTTAACCCACTGAGCCACCCCTGTTTTTATTCTTTTTAAAACAGATTCATTTGTTTAAGAGAGAGAGAGAGCAAGAGCATGTGAGTCGGGAGAGAGGGAGGGAGAGAGAGAATCTTAAGCAGACTCCCCAGTGAGCTTGGAGCCCACTTGGAACTTGACCCCACAACCCTGAGATAATGACCAAGCTGAAATCAAGAGTCTGACACTTAACTGACTGAGCCACAAAGGTGCCCCAAATTCATATTTTGTCTTCGAATGACATAATAAACATCTTTTTTTGTTGTGAAAATAACTCTCTGTTACACTTCCCACCCGATTTCAAATTAAGAGATTGTTACTCTACAAACTAAAATTTACCTAGGACCTTCTTCTACCTTATTAATTTATACTCCAAAAAAAGCATTTTGCTAACTGAAGTAAATTATAGCTCAGCTTTTAGTTCTAAATTAGTATATTTCCAATTTCATAGGATCTAAACTCAAGAAGTTTTAGAATACCCATAGTTTGATTGCAAGGCGCAAAAACGCAACTATCTGATGGAGTAATCAGAGTCACATCACCCCAAGCCAGTGATCAATTTTAGCGTCACTTATTGGTGGGTTAAGACCTAGCAACATCATCACCTATGGCGTCATCTGTTGCAAAGTGCTTAATTTGAACTCATCAAGCCATCATGTAATGTTCGCTTTGTAGCAAATACAGGAAACAGAGAAAGAGGCTGACACGGCAAAGAATAGAGACAAATCCAGAAGCTGAGATGTTCTGAGGAACAACTATTCATGTCTGCTCAACAAGGGACTTTGTTAGATTAAAAAAAAAAAGGCTAATGGAACACATCACTCAGATTCAATGTGTGATCTTAAATTTTGTCTAGTCTAGACACACTAGCTGTGAAATGTTTTTTGGGGGTTCATAAACAGGAATATGGTCTGGCTATTAGAGGAGTTCAAAATTTTGTGAAATGGAAAGATGGGGGTCAGTGACTGAAAAAAGTAGGTTAAAAAGCTGGATATAAAATAGGATTACATACTCTTCTGGTATAAAAATGTACATATATGTAGACACAAAAAAAGCCTACATGTTAACAGTGATGATCTGAGGTGGTAAGAATGTGATCATGTCATTTTTGCTTATAATTTTCTACAATGTACATGTACTAATTCTGTAATAATAAAAAGACTAGTTTTAAAATACAAATTCTAGGGGCCTGGGTGGTTCAGTCAAATGTCTGCCTTTAGCTCAGGTCATGATCTCAGGGTTCTGGGACTTAACCCCATGTTGGGCTCCCTGCTCAGTAGGAGTTTGCTTCTTTCTCTCCATCTGCCCCTCCCCCCACTCATGCTCAGCCCTTTCTCTCTCTCAAATAAATAAATAAAATCTTTAAAAAAAATAATAAAATATACATCCTATGGAAAATTCATATGACTGCGTATTTATTTATTTTTATTTATTTATTTTTTGACTGTTTTTTATACCAATAGATCCATTCATCATGGTCTATCACAGGAAATTTGTAAGAAAAGAGATCATTGACATGAGTAGAAACCAAGGGAAACCAGAGGTGTATATAAAGGTCTCAATTTGAATTTTTATTTACATTGCTTTGATTTAGTCAAGACACATTTGGTATCTTTCATGTCATTTCACATATAAAATGTTAAGCATTAAAAATGTTGTCTTGACTCTTTCTCATTAGAGATATAACAACTCTTCCAATAATTATTAGACAGTTCACTATAAAAGTGATTTTGCTAAATAAGCTCACAAAGCAAAGGATTCTAGATGCCTTTGCATAATAATCAGTCTTTCTTTTTCACAAGGAAGGGTCAAACTTAATGGTTTTTAGGATCACCACTATATATGCAAATTACATTCCCACAAAATAAGCAGCCATTTTAGAAGGTACACACCAACTGCCTTAAAAGTGAGTCAATGAATGCATAATTTTCACTAAGCGAGGATTCAATTTCAGTTGAATATGACAACAAACCCATTTCTTTTAAAATTCATAATGAAGTTGTATTATTTGAGAATTACTCCCATTTTAAATTTAAGGCTGATCTTTTAAAAGTCCATCCTTTCTTAAAATTGAAAATTACTTGATACATTTAACCACTACTTATTTACATCAGAGTTAATTAGATTTGCAGGTTAAAAAGTCTGAGTATGAAGCCTACTGCTTACTAGCTGTGTGACCTTCGACAAATCATCCAGCCGACACAAGTCTCAGTTCTTTAATCAAGTGTAGAAAATAATACTTACCTCACATGGTTGGAAACGATTTGATGAGATTACGCTTAGAAACCTGCCTGTCACATAGTAAGAGCTCAATAAATATCCGTAACAATGATTATGTCTTTCCTGAAATGCTAATCCTGTCCTATGGGTGCCCATAGTATTGAGAATGCGACTGTCCTCTCCACACAGATGATCAACAGGCATCTCAGTCTTACCACAAGTGACAGAACCATTGCTCCCTGCCCTTCGACCCACGTCTCCTCAGGGGCCCCACCTCAGTAAAAGGCACCACTGTTAACCTAGTTACTCAGGACCTCAACTGAGGAGTCTGTTTATTGTTCTTTTCACCTACTATATCAAATTCCTATTCACTGTATTTTGAATCCAACCAACCACTTCTCCCAGATTTCTTGCTACTGCGCCGGTCCAAGCCAGCACCGTCACTAGCCCGGACAATTGCGAAAGACTCTAGATAGAGCTCGCTGTTTTCACTCTCATCACCTCCCTCGGTCTGTTTGCCACCCACATGCCAGAGTGAGTCTCTTACATGTAAACACGTGATGTCACTTCCCTGAGTAAAACCCTTCAGTGGCTTTTCACCACACTTAGGACACAATCTAAACCTGTTTCCCTGTCCAAAAGACCCTAAGGAATTGGGCTTCTGCCTACATTCTCTTCCAGAACCTTCCTCCTCACTTACTCTGCTCTGGCCATACTGGCCTCCTGCTTTGCTACTTCTTGAGCATCTTGAGCTTGCCAAACACGCTGCTGCCTCTACACCGTGAGCCGTGGCCAGCCTTCTGTGCGTGGGATTCCTTGTCAATCTAGCCATGTGGCTCTCCAGTTGACTTCTCCGCTCAGATAGCAGGCTTTTCTTGAATGCTATCAAAAGACGCCCTCAGATAGTGGTTTTGTTTTTATCTATAGCATCGCCACTACTATATAATGTGTGTGTATATGTAAGTATGTTTATGAGCTGATGCCTCAACTAGTACATTAACTCCTTGAAGACAGGAACTTTTTTTTGTTCATTGCTGGATCCCCACTGTCAGAATTTGTGCTTGGTACCTTACAGGTGATAAAAAAAAAAAATGCTTTTCAATACATAGAAACTTTTCTTTGTGTTAAACTGGCTTAGGTCTAGCCAAGTACTCCAAAAATAAGCCCTAAGCCAAAAAATAAGCAAGTGGAGTAGTTACAAAGAATTAGTTCTATATTCCATACACATTGCAATATCCCTACAAATATAAGTTTGAAAATAGGGGTTACAAAAATTGTTCATCTTTATTCAGAAAATCTAGCAGTCTAGCAGAAAAAATTTCATTTCATCAGAGCTAAAAGAAAATTAATTACCTGATTAAAATACTTGTAAGAAATGAAGAGAAAAAAGTTTTCCCTGGTTTTATTTATTAAACGGTCCTGTATAAAGAAATTATGATAGTATGAGATAAAACTGTTTTTAGACTCAAAAAAGAGGCACATCAGTGTTAATAAACTAAAAAATAATTTCATTATTTGACAATTCTTTTGCAAAAGTCCCAAACTGTGGCTCTAATACAGCTAAATCCATGAAATATTCACCATAAAAATAAAGTTGCTTTAACCTACTATATATCTAAACTATGATACTATGAGCCACAGGAAAAAAAAATTTGCCCTATCTTAAAACTGCTGAATTTAATCAATACAAAGCAGAACATGAGTCAATTTCCATCAGATAACTGTCTGAACCTCTATCCCTTCTCCGTGCTTTTCTTACAACACATGATTTGAGCCCAAGGCAGACACTTATGGATATTTATTGAGCTCTTACTATGTGACAGGCAGGTTTCTAAGCGTGTTTTTTTTTTTTTAACCTTTAAAATGAACCATTTATTAAATCAGACTGTTATTCTTAACAGTTAATGTAAGTTACATGTATGTTTATGTCAGAGTATTTCACATGGAAATTTTTAAAACTCTTATAGGCAAGCAAAATCGTACCACACAATATATAAGTGGGAAGGGAGTACTGCTAAACATTCAAATAAGGCAAGTATTTAAAAACGGTCAAACAATAATTAAAAAAAATTCAAGCATTCCTTTAAGAGATGGATTTATTTGCAGAGATGGATGTTTTTGGACTGGGATTTCTGTTTCACCTGTGCTATGTCCTTCAGTGTCAGAGGTTTTCTGAATGAAAGGATGGTCAGAGAGTGAAAGCTTGGGCATCATAGCTGTTATCACAGCATGGATGTAATAGTGCACATACCTGGAGGGCTTTTTTTTAAAGATCTTTATTTATTTGAGAGAGAGCGAGAGAAAGAATGTGTGCCCACATGTGTGTGCACAAGTGGTGGGGGAAGGCAAGGTTAGGGGGACAGGGAGGAGTGAGGGGGGGAGGGAGGAGAGGAGCGAGGGGAGGGGCAGAGGGAGAGGAGAAGCACAGAGCTCCATCCCAGGACCCTGAGATCATGATTTGAGCCCAAGGCAGACACTTAATGGACTGAGACACCTACATGCCCCTACACTGCGAGAGTTCTTTGAGCCCAATTACTGCTTTTGATAGCATATCCTTGGAGAGAAAGTACAGCATTAGATAAATTTATAAACGTGGTTTAAGTCTACTCTACTGCGCTTACAGTATTTACCACAACTAGAAACAAAGCTATCATGTCTGTAATCATTTGCTTAACATCTGTCTTTTCTACTTTGCATTCCTGAAGGTAGGATCGGATATGCTTGGGGGTGGGGGGATGGGTAAAATAGATGATGGGGATTAGGGAGGGCACTTGTGATGAGCCGTGGGTGCTGTATAGTACTATACTGAACTCCTGATCACTATATTGTACTCCTAAAACTCATAGAGCACTATTAACATTAACTGACCAGTATTAAAATAAAAACTTAAAAAAAAAAAAAAAAAAAAAAAAAAAAGAACTGTATATGCTTCTCACAGCCCGAGCACCTAACAATACTAGGGCCCAAGAAATGTATTTGGAATTAATGGATGCAGCTAGGGCTGTGCCATAGCATAGTTTAAAAATGACTGAGTCCTTTCCTAGTTGAGTTTACCAGGCACTCATAGCTTTACAGAACCTAATAATTTGCTTTTCACTGGTTGTAGGATACACACTTTTTCACGTGCATCTTACAATGCAAAAACTGCATTGTAATGCAGTTACTTGCATTACAATTAAACTATAGTTGTTTAATTGGCAGCAGTTTTTCCTTCTGAGTATTATATAAAATAACATTGATTTGAGAAATGATGGTGTTCTCGAATCAATAAGATATAGCTATTGCTAATTACATCTTACTATGGAAAATATAGGGGTGCCTGGCTGGCTCAGTTTGGAAAAGCGAGTAACTCTGGATCTTGGAGTCCATTAGTTCGAGCCCCACGTTGGGTGAAGAGATCAGAGCATTAAAAAAAATAAGTTAAAAAACTTTAAAAAAATATATGGAAAATATAAAAACTTTCAGTACTTACGTCAATTAAATCTGAAAGATCATGAATATAATACTTGAAAACTGAGGCATTGGTTGCTTCGAGGGTTAGGAGATATTCATTCCGTGCCTTAATCGATTTTAGCTTATTTTCTGAATACTTTGCTTGTCTCTGGAAATGGAGATGAACCAGGTATTGAGAAAGACAACAAAGTCATTTAGTCAGAGAGAGATACATGACTTTCTACTAATCTAAACAATGTATTCCACATATGCCAATGACCTTTGAAGTCCTCTGAGAAAAGTACATTTTGAATCTGATTTAAATAACTACAAGTATCCAACAATGTATTTGGGCTTCAGGCCCAATTGCAAGGAAACCTCTTTGTTAATATTCAAGTTCTCCACACTGTATATTGAGTACTTGGCATTCAACACTAAATGATGTCCAGCTGTTAGTACATGATTTTTATGTTTCTTAACATTTTTCATTCCCGTGGGAGGAAATGCGTGTCATTTCACAATAATTTACAACTGTGTCTATCAGCTATTACATCAGTGTTCTTAGTATGGTCACCTGAAGTGAGGATAGAAAGGCTCTGTGATGTTTTTTACTTACTTTTTCTTTCATTTTTTCAATTTTCTTCACAGAGCTTCGCCGCTGATGTCTCTCTTCCAGTCTGATATGAAAGACCGGATCACCAGACCTTCCGATTTGCTTTTCTTCTTGTTTCTCGGCCTCTTTCAGCTTGCTCTCTGCACTGATGCTCTCTGCATGATACATATGGTATGTTTTCATCACCTGTGGAAATGTGACCCAAATCGTTACAAGATGCCTGTTTGTAACTCCGAGAGTGAATGGAAGCCATTATGAGAGGAATATGTTAAAAATATCACCTTCCAACTGGCAGGGGGAGAGCCAGATTGTTAGTCAAATAGATGAATTACGGACTATTGCTTCTAAGTAAAGCAAAGAGAAATATGCAAATTCACCTGCCAGGAAGAGGCACTCAGGGGACAGGCTTTGATGAAAAAATGATTTAGAGTCTTATGCATGCTTTCAGTGCACTTGAAAAGTTCCCTTAAGCTTAAAAGTGTTCTCTAAAATCTCTGCATTATTAATCTGCAGAATGAACCATTATTCATGGATAAATTTTACCCCAGTCTTGGAATTCTAGAAAAACTCCAAATTAATATGGCTCTTACTAAGGAGGTTTTTAATTTTTTTTGGGTTTTTTTTTTTTTTGGCATAATATCTACTGGCAAAAATACAAAATGTAAATATTAAGGGTTCACACATATTTTCAGTTTAAAAAAACCTGTTTTTCTGAACACAAAGTAGTACTTTATGTTCAATGTAGAAAACAAATGACACAAAAAAGAAAATAAAAAGCAGAGATAACCACTGTTAAGATTTTTGGTAGAGCTATTTGGTCTTTTTCCTATGAAAACACACACACGCACTCTTATTTGAAAATGACACATATTTCTCCTCTAAAAAAATTTGTACTATACTATATTAACAATTTTTAATCTCCTATTTTTTTTGCTTTTAAAGGTTTTATTTATTTATTTGACAGAGAGAGCACAAGGAGAAGGAGCTGTAAGCAGAGGGAGAGAGAGAAGTAGGCTCCCCGCTCTGGGCAGGGACCCTGATGGGGGACTCTATCCCAGGGCTCTGGGATCATGAGCAGAGCCAAAGGCAGACGCTTACCTACTGAGCCATCCGGGTGCCCCTCTTATCTCCTTTTTTCACTTAATATATAAGAACACTTTTCTCTATCACTAAATATTCTTCTAAAATATAATTTTAAAAGCTGAATAATACTTCTTTATATGACTGGGACATAGCTTGACTAATTTCCTATTGTTGAACATTTTAGGATATTCCAACTTTTTGCTTTATAAATGAAGCTGTGCTGGAACCCTTGATATAAATTCTATCTTATTTCTTCTCTTAGAAATGATACACATAAGTTGCATTTTGATATATTTAGGAATATATAGAAAATAAAATTTTATAATGTATCCTTTTCATGTATGCTGTAAACTTACATAAAGAATTCTCAACTTAAAAAAAAATTTTTTGAGGACCAAGACAAGATGGCGGAGGTGTAGGAGGCACGGAGAGCACTGGGATCCAGAAAGAGGCTGAAAACCACTCTAAAAGCCGGCAAACACAACAGCAGAGAGAAGAGAATAAGAACAGCAATTCTAGGAGCAGAAAATC
>CM053611.1:64746557-64759102 GCA_028646535.1 Procyon lotor
GAGGCAGGCAGAGAGAGGGGGGAAGCAGGCTCCCTGCTGAGCAGAGAGCCCGATGTGGGGCTCCATCCCAGGACCCTGAGATCATGACCTGAGCTGAAGGCAGAGGCTTTAACCCACTGAGCCACCCAGGCGCCCCTCAACTTAAAAAATTTAAAATTCAAAAATTAAAAAAATTTTAAATCCTTAAACATTTGGTTTTATTATTGTCCCAGAAATATTTTGCAAAAAATTATCACATTTTCTATGTACATTTTCTTTTTTTAAATTTAAATTTTTTTAAATTTTATGGTACATTTTCAGAAAGAGAACTACAGAGTTAGAAAATCTGCACATTTTCGAGGTTTTTGACACATATTGCCAATTTAACACTCTGCTATTTTGAAAAAAACTTGATCTATATAGTTATGTCCCAAAGCATTTAGAAAACATGGATACTATTTTAATAAACATTTTTTCAAATAATAAAAATCACAGTTTTCCAATAAAATTTCAATCTGCTTTTATAAGCAGAGTCAGAAACCTGGGCCATTTCAAAACCTTGTTTATTTTAAGCACAATTATACTGCTTAAAAGAGACACCATAGGTAAGGTATGACTCCAATTCAAGAGACATATCAAGGAACATACCAGAACTTAGCACCCAGTGGTGGCGCTTTCCAATGAATTATGTCAAATTCTCATCCACACAAAATGGATTTTATTTCATTTACAAATAATCCATAAATTATTCAGAGTCAATTTTATAACTGAAATGTAGTTGTTTAGGAGAGATTTAATGTAACATTTGGAAGCAAGGAGCTTGGTTTTTTTCATTTCAAAAGAGGAGTTTTAAAATAGTTTGGGAGCTGGAAGCATAACTGGAATATATTTATTTAGGCTGAAGCATATGAAATTGCTGTATTGGTAGAGGCTATAGTGAAGGCAGAAAGGCATCCCTTCTGGTTCAACTTAATGCACATTCTCAAGGTGACTATATGAAATGTAAAACATGGGGTTAATGAGGAGCCTTTACTTATTTGACGGAGAGCGGGAACAGAAGCAGGGGGTGTGGGAGAGGGAGAAGCAGGCTTCCCGCTGGGCAGGGAGCCTGTAGTGGGGCTCAATCCCAGGACCCTGAGATGGTGACCTGAGCTGAAGTCAGACACTTAACAACTGAGCCACCCGGGTGCCCCAGTTATCTGACTTTAGTAATTATCAAACCTGTCCAGGAGAAGTTTGGTTGGCTACTGCAGTTTAAAAGAAAAATAAAATAGCATTAAGCAGCTGGGCAGCTGGGGAATGAAAAGGGAGTCGCCCTACAGCTGGGCAAACAGTGAGGTCCATGAATCTACTACACACCTTGCATTTCTAGGCTTGGCTCTGTACATCCGTGCCGAAGCAAACCCACATACCATTTGGGTCCTGGTTCCAGTTACATCTTTAAAGAGAGGATAAAAAAACAAAAAACAAAAACCTCCCAAAACAATAAGTCTCTCTCTTAGCTGTCTATATTCTTCTTCCCAATAGCCAAAGGAAGAGAGGAGAACATGTGACTCCCACCAGAAAGAGATGATGAAAGGGCATCCCAGACAGCCCAGGGTATCTGAGCATTCTTTTCTTTTAAATACACCCTGAGGAAAAGACTTGAACTCTTGCTTTATTTAGATGCTGAGGACCCGTGTAAGCAAGTAATCTGCACAAACTAAGCCTTATGAACTACGATCCTCAGCTGGCTGCCAGCATGGGGTTTCTTATAGTCTGGGTTCAAAGGAAAACGTTCTTTTTTTTTTAAAGATTTTATTTATTTGACAGAGAGAAACACAGCAAGAGAGGGAACCACAAGCAGAGGGAATGGTAGCGGGAGAAGCAGGCTTCCTGCCGAGCAGAAAGCCCGATAGGGGGCTCGATCCCAGGACCCTGGGATCTGACCTGGGCCGAAGGCAGACGCTTAACGACTGAGCCACCCAGGTGCCCCTAAAGGAAAACATTCTTGACCTAACACTAGCAAGAAAATGGTGTAAGTATCCCATCATAATGTGGTTCAGCACAATAGCTGAGGATTTTCTACCCAGTTCAATGGTACTTTCCAGAAGGAAATTTCTTTGTTCAGTTTTCCAGTGTGACTTAGGGTTTCCACTATTTTCTAAAATGTTAACAATGACAATGAATGAATTTTAAAAGTTGAAGAGAAAAACACTAAAAGCTTTTTGAGAACTCTAATTGCAGATAATGAAGGCAAGTACAAACTACATTATTTAAAATGTAAGCTGTTGTTGACAGAAGTTAAATGCGTTTTGTATTTAAAAATAACAGTCTTCTCTTTTTCAAAGAAGTAGAAGAAAGCTCTTATTTTTTAAAGGTGAATTTTGAATACAACTGCAAAGAAAATAACAGCTTCTCCATTAGCTTAATGCAAACACAATCATTTGCATCTCAAATGACATGATAGGCATATATCCATTTAAATGTACTCCAATAACATATTTTCCTATTTGAATTTTTCTCTACTAAAATCTCATGCATAATTCTCCATTGAACACACTCAATATATCTTTCCTACTCCATCTTAACTGTGTAAGAATATAGTGAAATAAATTTCTTTGCAGTTGTGAAATCCTATGCAAAACCTTTTGCAGTGAAGTTAATATTTTTTTCCTTACTGACAGACCCATATAATGTATCTGACACTACTCTTGTAATTTAAATCAAAATAATTAAAATATCTTTAGTATACTTTAATATTTAGTGTCATGAAACCGTTATGTATCTGAAAACTGTCCACATGTTTGGAGAAGATCGGTGTATTAAGGCTATACATTTTACTTTCTCACTACTGGCACAGAAGTTAGAAAGCATGGTTCTAAGAATGGGTCTACTAGTTACCTGATGGGGGGAATTTATTTTAGACTTCTGCTCACCTTACAAGGTCATTGTGGACATTTAATTGTGCATCCTTAGGTGTGTGTGCACGTAACAAGCTTTACTGAGTACTTACAATATGTGTGTGTGTATATGTATATAATGTACACTATTAACAGATGTATGTAATATGTATATATTTAGCTAAAGAAGCATTATATAATGCTCACTATGTGCTGGATATCATTCTAAGTATTTTATAAATAATAGCTTATTTAGTCCTTCTAAAAAACTCTTATGAGGTACATACCTTTATTCTTCCTATTATACAGATGAGACAAGAAGGACCTTGAGAGGTGAATTAAGCTGCCCAACGTCACATAGCTGGTAACTGGCAGAACAATGGTTGAAACCTTGGCAGTATGGTTCTAGATTGGGTATTCTAGACTCTATAGGCTATAACCTTTGGAAACTCTAAAGCACTATACAGATGGAAAGCCCCTTTATTGGAGGACACAGCTGCTCTTGGTTATATTTGGGAATAGAGGGACAGAGGGCTGAAAGATAATTATTTATTCACTCACCATTTGCTTGGTATTTACCATCCATAAGGCAATGATAGATGTAAAAATAGGGACTTGGTTTCCTACTTCTAAGAGCTTAAACTTTTGGAGATTAAAAAATGGGTCTTGAAGAATCTGATGCACAAACATGAAGGGAGAGGACACTCATGCTGGAGGGACAGTACCAGCAAAGGTATGTGGAGTAGGGGGAACACACAGCTATGGTGGGCATGTGTAGACTATGACTTAGAGAAGGGGCTCTAGGGAAGGGCTTAAAAAGTGGATGGTTGGGTAACTGGGCTGGAGGATAAGACTGCAGAAGTTGTCATGGGCCAGATCAGGAGAGCCTTGAAACCTCAACCGAAAAAAAAATTTTTTTTTAAAGATTTTATTTATTTATTTAACAGAAAGAGAGAGATCACAAATAGGCAGAGAGGCAGGCAGAGAGAGGGGGGAAGCAGGCTCCCTGCTGAGCAGAGAGCCCGATGTGGGGCTTGATCCCAGGACCCTGAGATCATGACCTAAACCGAAGGCAGAGGCTTTAACCCACTGAGCCACCCAGGCGCCCCCGAAAAAATTTTTTAAATGTATTCGATAGGGGTCCATGAATCCACAGAGGTGTAAACGGTATGGTCAAAGTAGTATCTTAGAAGCAATCCGGTGAAGATAAGCAGGAGGATTGGGGGTGTGAAGTAACCTCACTCAGCATAAAATAGGAGGAAATGGAAAGAAAGAGAATCCAGCATAACACAGGGCATTTTCCCTGTTCCTACTCTCTCTGATGTTTTCTTAGACTTGACACATCTGCTTCCACCACGGTGTTCAACACCCTCCCATTCTGGCCCTACCACTGGCCCGAACAGCACTTTGGGCCCTACACTAAGTCAATCCCTTACCGCTCCCTCCTCAGAGTGTGTGCTTTCCTGCCTCTGTGGCCTTCTCCCAAGCCAATCCCACTGCCTGCGACGTCCTCCCCCTGCACCTTGTCCTAACATTTTGACTCATCCTTCAAGGCAAGTTAGGATTTCACCTATTGCTAAGTGTTTCCTGGATCCCCCACCAGAGCTATCGTGTTCTTCCAACCGCCAAGACCTTCTCACTGACAGCACTTCAGACTCTCTGCCATGTGTCATAGATACCCGTGTACCACCTAGTATCATGGATTATCCTGAAGTTCAACCAGAGCGCAGCAGGGTCTCGTGCACCTTTGGATTCTTGATACTGCTTCCAGACAGTGGGGGTAAAATAGGCATTTAGGGGGCGCCTGGGTGGCTCAGTCATTAAGCATCTGCCTTCGGCTCAGGTCATGATCCCGGCATCCTGGGAATCATGTCCCACACTAGGCTTCTTGCTCAGCAGGGAGCCTGCTTCTCCCTCTCCCACTCCCCCTGCTTGTTTCCCTCTCTCGCTGTGTCTCTCTCTGTCAAATAAATAAATAAAATCTTAAAAAAAATAGGCAATCGGCAAGAAACAAATAAAGGGCAGGAAGCCATTTTACAGTCTGCTTGTCCATTCATACAGTCATCTAATAAATATTTACTAAATACCTAGTATGTGCCTGGCATTACTCTTCTCCCTCCCCTGCATCCAAAATAGCATTGCCTGTGAAGTATCTGGGAATGGACTAATGAGATGTAAAGCATGGTGAGATACAGTTAGTGTTGGGGTTCATGGCCCCTGAGAAAAGAAAGGTGTGGTGGTTGGGCTGAGAGGAAATGAAAAGCAGTCTGTTCGTGACAATATTTCCTAATCCCATAGCCTGCTGGCTTACTAACTCCATCAATCACTGAGAGCTTTTCTAAGAAACTACATTTTTGGGGTTTCCTTAATTGTCAGCATCCTAAGATCAAGATCTCTTTTCTACAATTAATACATGAGAAGGCCTGAATTGTAACTGAGTTTCTGCAAGTGCCAGACTAACACCACCGCCGCGTTAGGGCCACAGCCTTGGAAACCCATTCCAGTTGTTTCCCAGCAGGTTCCTGGGTTCCCCAGGACAGCAGGACCTCCGGGTCACCCTATGCTGAGCCCCAGGGGCTGGGCTGCAAGGAACCTGGGCCCTCCAGGAGCTGCAGAGCCTCAATCCAGGTTATGGACTCTGCTTGGCCATGCTGTGTCTCTGAGGGCTTATTTTATTTTATTATTTGAAGAGATTTTATTTATTTATCTGAGATCGAGAAAGCACAAGCAGAGGGGGTGGCAGAGGGAGAGGAAGAAGCAGGCTCCCTGCTGAGCAGGGAGTCCGACTCTGGGCTCAATCCCAGGACCCTGAGATCATGACCTGAGCCGAAGGCAGACACTTAACTAACTGAGCCACCGGGCGCCCCTCCCAGGGCTTATTTTCGACAGGGCCAGCGGGCAGGAAGTACTTGTCAGAGAACACTCATTACCACTGCATACCAGGATCCTTCCATCTGCAACCTCGTGCCTTCCTGCTCTTTAGGGCACTTTAGGGCCAACCCTGGTGAATAGTCTCCAGAGCCAGGCAGAACCAGATCCGAGTTCCTGTTCTACCACTAACTAGCCAACGAGCTTCTTAACTTTTCTGGACCCTAGTTCCTCTGAGATAAAATGGGGATTAAATCATAGAGTGCCTAGCAGCACATAACAGAGTGCAGAGTTTTGATTCTTGACAGTTTCTAAGTTTCAACCACCACACATCCAATGTAGAAATAAGTGTGTGGGCTCCACAGACAGATTGCCTGGCTTCATATTAGGCTCTAAGCTAAGAGTTAGAGGCCACTGTTGTTTATTCTCCTTCGTGGCATGAATGAGGGTTGGAAAAGCTGCTGATCCCTGAGGTACGGAGTGGTCTGCAGGACAGACACAATGATGAACTCTCATAAATTCACCTCCTCTTCCTAGGCTGATACGGCTCTCTACAGATCAACAAAAGCAGAATTTACAAAATTCCATTATATTTGCAAAATAACATAGGGAGAACTCAACTTTGAGAGTATACTGTGGTCAGAGCTTAGACTCACAGAATAGACTTTGGGTTCAAAGCCTACTTGTGCACTTACTGTGTAATCTTGGGCAAGCTACTTAACCTTTCTGTGCCTTGATTTCCTCACTGTAAAACCAGCATAACATTCTTACTCATTGAATGCAGAGTAGTTGGAAGGATTAAAGGTGTCCTTACGTGTAAAGAGCACAAAAAGCCTGACATGGAAGTGTACAGTAAATGTCAGTTACTAATATTTGAAAAAAAAAGATCATAAACATTTTAAAAAAGATTTATTTATTTTTGAGAGAGAAAGAGAGAGCTTGTGTGTATGGGGGTGGGGTGGTAGGGGCAGAGGGAGAGAGAGAGTGAGAATCTCAAGCAGACTCTACACTGAGCACAGAGCCCGACACCGGGCTTGATCCCAGGACCCTGAGATCATGACCTGAGCCAAAACCAAGAGCCGGATGCTTAACTGGACAATTAGCTAACTGAGCCATCCAGGCACCCCATCACAACACATTTTAAAAACAGGTAATGATTTCTCCACAACAGGAAAGATGATAATTTTTTTTTTTAAATATTCTACTTTATTTATTTATTTATTTATTTATTTATTTATTTATTTATTTATTTATTTTTTATTTATTCGTCAGAGAGAGACAGAGAGAAAGTGAGCGAGAACGAGCTGGGGGAGTGACAGGCAGAGGGAGAAGCAGGCTCCTGGACTAGCAAGGAGCTCAATGCAGGACATGATCGTGGGACCCAGGGATCATGACCTGAGCCGAAGGCAGCTGCTTAACTGACTAAGGCCCAGGTGTCCCTAAATATTTTATTATTTTTTAAAAATATTTTATTTTTAAGTGATCTCTACACCCAACATGGGGCTCAAACTTACAGCCTCAAGATCAAGAGTCTCATACTTTACCAACTGAGCCAGCCAGCACCCCAAGATTATCATTTCTAATAGAGGTAAAGGGAAGGAAATTGGTGATATTTCCATTGATGCCATTTATGTATACATTAAGAATTTTAGCAAACCTCTTTAGAATGAGTAAATAGATCATGATGAACAATAGTGTGAGGTGCTGCCTTTATAGCTAGTTTATGCAGGAAAACTTGAGGTATGTTGTGGCTCCACTGAAATGAAATCAGTACAACAGTCTGAATTTATCATCAAATTATATTTATAATTCAAATAAATGCTTTGAACAAAAGGCATTGTCTGGGACTCGACCTTGCGACTAGGGCCCGTCAACCAACCAAATGATAGGGCAACAGAAATGCAGAGAATAAACACAAGGGAAAATAGAGAAGACAGATATGCAAACGGAGGAAACATGGCTAAAGAAAATTAAAAAAATAATTATATTACATTTAGTGTAATGTTAAAGATTTTGTTTCAAGAGTAATTATAAAAAGCACTATTTCAATGGAAACAGCCTAGATCTATGAAATCCAATAAACCTGGATTTTGATCCTTGCTTTGCTACAAAACAACTCTGTAACCTCAGCCTTTCTGACCTTTGGTCTGAGTTTTCTCTATTAGAGAGGACGACATTAGGGCTCCCTATATAACCAAAATTTGGAGGACAATCAAACTGTGCCTCTCAAACACCTTGAAAAGTGTGGAATGAAAGAAAAAGTGCATCAAGTCATAGAAGGAAAAACTGATCATTAAGGAAAAACTAGAAATCTTCTAAGAGGATTTTAATAATATCCGGTAAAAGGAGAGTAGTTGATGAAGCTCAGAGTAAAGAATATAGGATGGCATTCAGCAGTCTATAGGAAGATAGAGTCCATGCCACTGTTAATGTTTTTGTTTTCTGTTGGAAATTGACTGTTTTCTTCTCCAGCTTCATGAGCCTGTGTTAGGGGAAGGAACATTCGTGTCTTATACATCCAAGGTTGTGAGCCCTCAATCCAACCATATGACCCAGGGGCAATTCTACTCATCTCTGCTAGCCCACAGCTTTCTCACCTATAAAGGGGGTGGTTGGACAACGTGATCCTCCAGGCCTCCAACTTCAACTCCAATCTAAAATTCTGTGTGTCCGTGATTTCAGATATGAATCTTGCAACAACTAAATACCGTAAGAATTTATGATTTGAGTGCGTGCGTGTGTATAAAATACTTTTCAGTGGCTAAAGGGAGTGATTTTTTTCAGTGTCAGGGTAAATTTCAGATAAATTGTAACCGAAAGGAAAAGCCAGTGTAACAACAAATTATACTAATTATCTCCTTCTGCTTCTGTTGACTTAAGGCAGCAAGTAGTACCCCATGCTACGCTGAGAATGTAGGATTCCTCCTACAACTGTCCATGGACTCTAAGGCCATAACTCATCTGTTTTGTTGCACAGAAAGTATCTAGAAATGAACAATGCCTGGATAGCCTAACACATAGTTACATTGATGAAACTTATTCCAGGATATCTATCACTCTAGTGACTTTAATTAACTCCCAAGCTGATTAGTGATCAATCATCAAGTGATCATCAAGGGGGAAAACCCAAGAACTCTTCGGTGGGTGCAGGGTCAATCGGAGATTTGCCACATGCTTTTATTTTGTATTGTAATATTTAAGCTACAACAGGGCTTTAGTCATCTTTTTCAAAATGCTAAATTTAACAGCTTTAAAGTAGCAATATAAATTACAATTAATTTCACAAGATTTTGCTACTTTAATAAAAAATTTTAAGAAAAAATGACTAATTTATCCTAAAGAAGATAAATTATTGTAGGTCTTATTAAAAAGAAAAGGTTTCTATTTGTAACAAGAGTGACCTGTACTTACTAATCTTAATCTGTCCTAGCCCTATTTGCAACAGTCACTAGAGGCAGTTTCTAATTTAAGTCTTTGAGTCATAGATAGGAGTTACTGATTTTGTTTATGAACTCTCAATAAACATTCATATTCAGCAAACATTTCTTGAGCCCCCTACTACGTACCACAAATAGGCCTTGTCCTATTTGATCCCATTACATTCTATTACTAGAAATCCAATAACATTTTATTGTTTATTGACTGATACCAGTTCATTAGTGCCTAAGAGTAATTTTTCATGAGAGCAATTAATGTGGTATAGTATCTGTGCACTTCACAATTATCAGAGATTTCTAACATGAAATAAATGTCACTGTATCCAAAAATTCTGATTTTGGGAAGGATATATTCCTTATCTCTCAAGTACTTCATGTGCTGGAAAGGGCAGAGGATTTTTTTAGAAAGTCCAATGTACTACTCCCTTTATTTTTACATCAATGATTTGCTAATGCTCTGGCAATATTCAAGCACGTGGGGTTCTCTGCACAGGCAATGTGGTTTCACACATCTGTGCTTTGCCTCATGTACGAATTGCTTTTTGAAACACCCTTCCCATCCTCCCTTTATCACTAAAATCAGGGGTCATGGTGACTAGCACTGAAATCAGGCTCCCAGGTGATTCTGGGCTTTGCAGAGAGCTGTGGAGACCCATCTCCTTACCCAGTCCAACATATAACACCAAAAATGGAAAGAGCTCACTAGTCTAGCTCATTGGTGACAGGGTCGAGTGCTTGTCATTGATGCATTTCCAGAACCTCCATCTTTGAGAGGTCCCTCCCAGCCACTGTGTGCTATTACTTGGACGCAACAGAGATGACCCTGTAATAAGTCTACAGCAGAGGCAAAAATGCTTTTAGCTCTTCCCATTCAACTGACTTAGAGACAGAGAAGAGACTAAGATTTGGGACAAATGCTGAATAACTACATCCCGTAAATCCTAGGACATCACAGATCACAGGCCTCCTCCACATACTTGCTGGGCAACTGTCCTCCAAAGGAGGAGAGCACGGTCTTACGAGACAGCCCGTTTCATTTCTCACCAGCTCTAATAGTTGTTTTTTTCCCCCCTCAAATACTTTTATTTTTTCGGTGTTACAAGATTCATTGTTCATATACCACACCCAGTGCTTCATGCAGTACGTATCCTCCTTAATACCCACCACCAGGCTCTAATAGTTAAACTCAGGCACCAGACTACCTGGGTTCAAACCTACGTTTTGCACTGCAGAATGTTTCCTCACCTCTAATTGGGACTAAGAATAGTACCTGTAAGGCCGTTGTGAAGATAAAATGAAAGAATGCATATCAAGCCCTCGCAGGAGTAAGTGACACACAGTGAATGCTTAATGGATGCTACTGCAATAAATGAAACACCCTTCTTTCACATCCTTTAATCCCACAATGGCCTCAGCCCTACCAAAGCTGACTTATTTATTTTCACACCTGAGAGGCTGAGGGCAGAGGGATGGTCTTTGTTTCATGCATCAAAGAAACAGACCTGCCAAGAGACTTAATCCTTGCCCAACAAGTCAACAGAGAAAAGTCAGTGATAGGGAAGGTCATTCAGAAAGCCCTTGTTTCAAAAGAGGTTTTCAGACGGTCTTCAGGAGGCAATGAAATACATGTTTAATCTACTGAAAAAAATGCCCAAGAGCTGGAACCTGGAATACTTATTAACTGGGGCTATACCTCCAACACAGTGGCAGAAATGACAACGGGAAAGGTTAAAATAGTTGACATTGTTGAGGGGGATAGTATATGTAAAATGAAAAGCCAAATAATTTACTAGAATTTCAAAGTCTCCTGCAATATTAAATATTTAATTCTTTTCAGGGAAATGTCTCACATGCCTTCAGCATTGAAAGAGGATGTTAGCTGCCTCTCTTTTGACCTCAGACTTGCTAGTAGGTTCTTTCCAGTCATCCTCTTGGCTCAGGTTAAAGAACCTAAGGGCAAAGCATTTCCTGAGGAGAAACAAAACTACCCCTTTAAGCCATAAGGACTGCCCTGAGCCAGCAAGACCCCACCTGTTGATTGACCTCAAGGCAATGATGGATTTGACCTTCACTATCCACCTGCACGTACCCACCCACCTTTGCCCCACATTTTCCTGGTATTAACGTGGAAGCATTTTTGGCACTTTGGAGTCAGTCTTTGAGATGCTAGTTCCTGTCTTCCTGGTGTTGGCCTCCCTGAAATAAATTCCTTTCCTGTTTCACCATCATTCATTTCTCACTGATTGTGTCAGCGGCGAGTGGCTGGACAGCATTACAAGTGTGCACTAGACATTTAAGTTACAAGGTTTAGGACATGAAATATTGAAACGAGGACACAAGACACTTGGAATCGTAAAACGAAAGCCCTACAATGCTCAGAATTGCAGCATCAACTACAATGGAAAAACTGGTGTAGAATCCTTTTCTTTCAATGAAAAATGGTTTGGAATTTGAAACATATCCTGTGCCTTAAATCCAATACATCTCATTCCATTTATTAAAAAAAAAATAGTGAGGGAAACAAAGAAGGAAGGTGAAAGGACTTAATCTGTGCAAAGAAGCTTTTTGAGTTTTCAACTGCTTTTGATGAGATGTCTATTTTTTTTTCCTATTAAAGATTTTATTTCTTTATCTGGCAGAGAGAGAGCACAAGCAGGGGGAGTGACAGGCAGAGGGAGAAGAAGAAGCAGATTCCCTGATGAGCGGGGAGCCCTATGTGGGACTCAATCCTAGGGCCTACAGGATCATAACCTGAGCTGAAGGCGGACACTTAAATGACTGAGCCACCCAGCTACCCTAGATGTCTAACCATTTTTTGCTTTCCTATGTTCATGATAATTTCATTTTGGGACTCTCTCAAAATCCTTCAACTCCTGACTTGCCCTTTCCCTCTAGATATGGATCCAAAAGGAAATCCTATGAATACGCCTCGTGTTCTTCCAAATTCTATGCACTGGCTCACATTGCTCCTTTTGCCTCCAAAACTTTCCCCGCCTCCTCTCCCTCTCGCGTATTACTCAAGTTCTGTCCATTTTTGCCTTTTCCTCTCAGAATTTTTCTCCGTCCTCAATGTGTCTCAAATTCCTTTTGGATCTCTAAACCCTTTGCCTGAACTTCTGTTGGTACATAATGTTGGTACCTAATAACTTTAGATTATAATCGCCAGTAAAAAAGAGATTACAGGGGCGCCTGGGTGGCTCAGTCGTTAAGCGTCTGCCTTCGGCCCAGGTCAGATCCCAGGGTCCTGGGATCGAGCCCCGCATCGGGCTCTCTGCTCGGCGGAAAGCCTGCTTCTCCCGCTACCATTCCCTCTGCTTGTGTTCCCTCTCTCGCTGTGTTTCTCTCTGTCAAATAAATAAAAAAATCTTTAAAAAAAAAA
>CM053611.1:64759202-64777012 GCA_028646535.1 Procyon lotor
GAGATTACAGTATGTGCCTGGTCTGAGATTTCCTAGCTGTGTAACCTTTGGCAGTGTATCAACCTCTCTGTGTCTCACCTACCTGTGAGGCTGTTGGGGGAACTTAGAAAGCTAATTAATGTAAAGTGCTTAGAATGGTACCTGAAAAAAGTTAGCTGTTATTATGTTCCGGTTGAGCTTTAATCTTCTAGATTGGAAGGCTGACTGGGAACTCTCACTTGCAGCAGCCAGCATAGGAAACTATGTACTAACCTGAATTAAAATAAAACCTGGGTTTCAGTTCCAACCTGGGACTTTAGTTAACCACTTAATCTGAGTCTCTGTAATATTCTCCTTAAGTGAGGAAGTCAATTGAATTATTTCTAAAGGCCCATTCAGTGCTTAAAATTCTACAGTCTACAATTCTATAATCAGCTTACAGTAGGATGAAATTCAGATAATCATGTGAGTTAGAAAATCATGTATCAAGATATGCTGAAATGGATACAAGTGATTTAGATCTTGATTTCTGCCACATGATTTGTACATTTTTACTGGTGAACATTTCTGGTCCATTTGGAGACAATAAATCCAAGCAAAATGCCCCTAATTTATTATATGTATATGAATATATTGTCTCTATATATTTGGGCTTGATAAGCAATGATAAACAAAGTTAAATATTTTACCCAATAAACACAAAACATTCTTATTAAGATGTTAGCTACTAAAACACTCTAATTACTTAAAAGTCATAATATTATATTTTAGAATAGGATAAAATAACTATTTGAGAAGAATTCTTGGTATAACACATTCTTTTTTTTTTTTTTAAGATTTTATTTATTTATTTGACAGAGAGCTAGAGAGAGAGCACAAGTAGGCAGAGCAGCAGGCAGAGGGAGAGGAAGAAGCAGGCTCCCTGCTGAGCAGGAAGCCTGATGTGGGACTAGATCCCAGAATCCTGGGAGTATGACCTGAGCCGAAGGCTGCCACTTAATCAACTGAGCCACTCAGGCACCCTGGTATGACACATTCTTTAGAAATTTTTTGTTTTCACTGAACTATGCTTTCTAACATTTTCTTTTTCATTTCTAAGCCAAATAATTTCTTATCCCAGTTCATACTGTTAACTTCTTTCAGAAGACAGTCTTATTTGTAGTTCATAAGCACTAACCATAACTAAATCTCAAATCTCGGAGAGAAAATGAAAATTCCAAGCAGGCACTTGGGATCACTTGGCTTCATTAATTAGCAGAGTGTCCTAAAAGGCATCTATGTATAAAGTTCTTAACAAACAGCTGTCCTCAGAGACTTATGCAATGGGAAAAATTTTATTAATCCCAAACATTTTGGGAGGCAAATGAAGCCAGGCTACATTAGCTAATTTAGTCTCCAAAGTCAGTCTGTGTCAACCCCAAGATTAGAATTCGGAAGTTGGCAGAGTCATCTGATCCCAACACCTCTCTCTTTCCATCGAAGTGTCTAGTAATAATATGCCAGAAGGATATATGTGAACACTTTGTCAGCCCAAGATCTCTAAATAGATTGCTTTTTAAAAAAGTTTTCCAGGTGGCATCATGGAGAATGTGGTATTTCCCAAGAGGTTTTCAATTCAGGAGTTTTTTACATATCTTTTCTACCTTATTTCTCCTGGTTCAGTGTTTTGTTTTGAGATGAAACCTTTTTGTAGTCCATCTCAAAGGAATGAATTTTCATTTTCACTACAAAGATATATATATTTCAAATACTTAAAATGCCCTCAAGCTAAAATAAATACTTACCCCCCCCCCCATAAATAAAAACCCTCTTTGAGGCTCAGAGAAAAATCTTCCCATCCGTGGTGGCAAGTATCTCGGGCTCTCTGGGAATGATGTTTCAACCTTGCCTTGGGCATGTTTCTCTGTTATAGAAGAATGCATTAGCTTCTGGTCGTGGGAGGCTCACAAGCCAGCCAAGAAAGCTTTCCTCAGCAGTCCTCTGAGGTGGAGTTTTCAAGGAAGGGCTTGAAATAATAAACAGTGTCTTCCCTCTCAGCCCTTCTAAAAAATAATTAGCTTTTTATTTTAACATTTTAAAGAGCTAAGTGGTTCAACGATATGTAAAGACCAGGGCGGTATCTGCCCCATTTTCTAAATCCCACAGAAGATGCTCAGCGTCTCTGGGTTGTACTAGCGCAGCCTTTCCATTTTCTAGTTACATTTGTTAGGCAAATCAGAAGTGCAGTTCCGAAGGAGGAAACAAAGGTGAATGGAATATCCAGTAATAGATCCTTAGCAGTCATCACTGTGTATGAATACACAGCTGCACAGGTGGTGTTGACACACACCACATTAAAGATATATGAAAGATTGTATCTTAAGGAGGCACTCCAAACGAACAGACACCAACATGAAAGCCTAAAGTGCAAAGCCATTTGGGTTTCCCATTCTGTATCCCACCCAGACCCTCTGGAAACCTCGAATGAATTTTTCCAAGTGTCCAGGAGAGCATGCAGTGGGTTTTAGCTATGAGTTTTATCTATTAGATCACATTCCACCCTTCCTTCCCTCACCTGCCCTGCACAGCCTTCCCTAAGGCAGTTGTCAGGTGGACAACTGATGGGCCTTAGGGACGAGGCTGGGTTTAGATTTTGGAGCATTCTTTAACTGTGTGATCCCGAGCTAATCATTCTGAGCCCCGGTTCCCCTTCGTTACACTGGGATTAGGAACCCCTGCCTGCTAGGGCTGCTGCAAGAAATGAATGGGATAACGTGCTTGCCTCATGATAAGGGTTGGATACATCTTCATTTTCTCAGTTCTTTCCTCATAATGCTCATGGAAACAGGGTGGCTTGCCTCTGGACTCTGGCCAGCCACGCGCACCACTGACGTATAGGGAGTGTGATGATCAATTAAACGTAACTGCCAATCAGTGTCACGTGGATTGATCATGACCGTCTACGTTAATCTTTGTTAGAATTTGCTTGCTGAGGATGGTAAGCCCTTTGTTTTTTAAAATGCTGAGTATAATGCTGCAAAGCAAAGACATATTAATATATGACAGATCATTGTTTTTCTGCTAAAATGCAGTGTAACCTCTTGAGATTCTGGTATTAGGGAAGAGTCTCAGCACTTTAAACTACTGTTTACCAGACTGATGAAGGCAAAATTTGTTTTGAATGCCTCCTCTGACTTTTCGTATCATCCTTGTTCTATTTTTGCTTTTCCACCTCCCCACTAACCCAATAGTGGGAGCCCTGTTCACACCTACTAGTGGTCGGTTTTCTTAGGGAAAGTTACCTTCTTTTTTCTTCTTTGTACAAAAGTAATATATATCCACTCTGAGGAAAAACCGCACGTATGTGTGTATATACATGTAAAAGTGATGTGTGATCACTGCTGATTTCGTCCCCGACAGCCATGGACAAAGAGCTGCTTCCATTCCCAATCTGCTAATGGTGAAGAGGGTGACATGACCAGGATGACACTAAGAACCCACATTTATTAAGCCTTTGCTATGGGCCAGGCACTGTTTTGAATGCCTTATCTCTATTAACTCAGCTTTATTTTTCCTCTTAGTACTTATACCTGCCATACTATACATATACTTGTTTACTGTCTATTTCTTCCCACTAGAATATAAATGCCTTAAGAAGTATGTGGCCTGTTTTTATTCATACCTACATCCCCAGTACATCCCAAAGTGCCTGGTACTGTCATAGGCATTTAAAAAAATGTTTGTTGAGGGGCGCCTGGGTGGCTCAGCCGTTAAGCGTCTGCCTTCAGCTCAGGTCATGATCCCAGGGTCCTGGGATCAAGGCCCATATCGAGCTCCCCGCTCGGCAGGGAGACTGCTTCTCCCTCCGCCTCTGTCTCTGCCTGCTATTCTTCCTGCATGTGCACGTGTGTGCGCGTGTGCTCTCTCTCTCTCTGTCAAATAAATCAATAAATAAATAAATCCTAAAAATAAAATAAAAATTAAAATGCTTGTTGAATAAATAAATTAGCCTTCATAACAATGTGGGCGAGCCTCACCCAATCTGGTGAGGGCCTGCGTAACAAAATACAAGAGCTGAATAAGAGAATTCACTCTTCTGCCCTATGTGTCTTCAAGGTGAGATGTGATCATCCTGAGGCCCTGTTTCAGCAAATAAAGGCAAGGGTGAGGAAAAAATATAGAGAAGGGAATGCATGTCCTCAAAGCCTTTCCTCCCCTTCTGGATGGCACTGTGATGCCACCATCGTCTCTCCCCTGCTCAGAAGTCTCTTCTTTCTGTCTGTTGCACACAACAGTAGATCTGATAAAACACGGTTCACTCTAAGGTATAAATGATCATAAGGCATTTCTTTTGGCTCTTTCTGGGTGTTTGTATTTTAACCTTCTGATAGAATGTTTGGAATAACCAAGAAGTCTCTGGGAGAAATATCTTTGGGTAAGGAAAGCCACACATAAGGCTGCGCTCACCACTAAGGTTGATTGTAATTTAAAATAAAGCGCTCAGGGCTCATCAGCTATGCTGATATAAGGAAGCTAATGTACTTTTCAAATGTTTTTGACTCCTAAGGAGTATCAAGGGATTAAAAAAAAAAAAAAAGGAAGGCAATTCAATAGCATCCTCAGTTGCTTAAGGCTACATATTTTGTACCTATTGCTTCAGCAATCATTATTACATCATCTGCTGTACAAACTTCTATGTGTGATGTAACTCAGAAGGTCATCTGCCTATGACCAGTCATGTTTGCATAAGGAACATCAACTGCATTCCCCCAACTCCTGGTCCTCTGTTCAAATACCCCTCATCTTTTCTTCCCGAATGTAAGTTAATATGTATAATGAATAGATGTCATTTCAACTAGACAGAATTTGTGTATCTGAATTTAAAGTGCAAGAGAGACCAAACACCATCATCTTTTATAGTAAACTGTGTGTGTGTGTGTGTGTGTGTATAATGAAGGTCTTTCCCAAAAGAACATGACCTCTGACCTTGGATGAACATGCTCTCTGGTTAAGATCTTTCTTTTTCCAAACATAGGCTCCACACCCAGTATGGAGTCCAGTGTGGGGCTTGAACAACCCCAAGCTCAAGATGTTGGCTGATATCAAGAGTCAGATGCTCAACTGACTGAGCCACCCAGGTGTCCCAAGATAAATTTTTTTCCCCAAGAGTTTAAAGTGATCTACAGACTACCTAATCAGAATCTCATTGCTCACCTCTACTATCCCTTAGTTTCTTAACTGATTTTGATAAGTTAAATGACTCTAACAGGGTCATTCAAACTCCAGTGGCCTTTTTTAGAACCCAGCTCCTTTAGGCTTTCAGGCTGATAAAAAATGATGAGTTTTGAGGTGTCAGCTTACTTGATTCCTCTACATAGAGTCTGATAAATGTCTAAGTCCATTTGATAGGCTGAATCGAGGAAAAATTTCACTATGCACATCCCTCTCTGAGATAAAATTTTCACAATACTTTACTGATTTTCCTCCTATTCAACAATCAAGTTTAGTTTGCCATTGTTGCTTTGACTAGTACTATTAGCTTCAGACCATAATCGACATGCTCTTGTCTATGATGTCATGACAATCAGCAGATCTATTTTTTAAAGTATTAGAGACTGATTTATATTTCTAGGCAAAACAATGTTCAAGCAAAGGGATCCACAAGGAAATGCCTCAAAGCTTTCATCTTAGAACAGTTCAATGGAAGAAGATATAGAATTTCTTCTTTGGATGCCTCAGAGGCATGATGTTCACTTAACTTTTAAATTCTAAATCCAGAAATGGTTGCCAACTTAGGGTTTCAGAAATGAACAAATCACACAATAAACATGAGCTAATAAATGGCCTTTATCATCAAAAATTCAATTTCATTAGCAGGGCACCTGGGTGGCAGTTGGTTAAGGAACTGACTCCTGGTTTTGGCTCAGGTTATGATCTCAGGGTCATGAGATTGAGTCCCATGTGGAGCTCTGCATTCAGTGTGGCTTTTGCTTAAGACTTTCTCTTCCTCTGCCCCTCCCCCACTCATATGCATTCTCTCTCTAAAATACATTTTTAAAAAAATACAAATTTAACACACATGTACAAAAAACTGAAAAGTGAATTTTATAAGAATATCACTCATTTTATAAATAAAAACCTTAAAACTACAGTGTCTTTTAATTAGCAAGTATCAATGGAGCATTAAAAACAATTTACAAAATTGCATTTTACACACATGGCTTTTTAAGAACAAATGGGATTTGTAAATCAAGAAACATATGTTAATAATGTTTCAGGTTTAATTTGCCTATAAATAAGAATTCAAATAATCTTGTACAATAAAAATGCAAATATCTATAGCTATAACAAATTAATATTACTCATTTCTCATTATGTTATTCTGTCTTATAAAATAAAAACTCATCAAATTCCTCCAGAAGGAATTTGTGTTAAAATGATCATTAAGTGTAAACATTTTACATGGACATATGACTAATTCCAACCTGCAACCTGTTTTGTTTTGTTTTTTAATAGAATAGCTTTAATTTATTTAATTTCCTACGATTATATATAGTAACCTGAATAAAATTTAAATTCAAAAAAGCAGATTACTGACAAGGATAAAAATATATATATCCCCAAAGGTAATTTTAATATATCAGGTCATTAACCAAACAATTTAACTAAAATGGGAAAAAAATTAATTAAAGTAACAGAATAAAGCAACTCTAAATTGTTCAAATTCTGGAATGGCTAATTTAAGAATGGTAACAATTTAAGACAAAATACTCCGGAATTAAATATATGTACATATCATCTATAATTCAACCAGTTAAAAACATGTCTTACTGGGACACTTACATTCTAGTTCCTTGAAAGTGTGTTAATTGCACATACATATTTACTTGAATACAGTCTCCCCAAACTGAGAGGATATGGCAAAATGTAGTAGTGTGCATCTATCCACTTGATTCCACATTTCAACCAAAGAAGCATCCATCAACACCCTAACTTAAAATAAATTCTAATAAGAGCAGTGTTTCTGCAAATCAAAATTCTAAACCAAAGATTCTTGCAAAAGAAGATTATGTGCTTACCGTATAGAGTTCATTAAGGACCTTCATCAAATCCTCATGAAGTTGGAATGCAATCTCTTTGCTCTATAATTAAGAAAAAATTAAGACTATTTTAAAAAGTAATAGAAACTTGTTTCTAAGTTATTTGTATCTTAAAAAGTCCAGTGACTGAAAATAAAAGAATGTATATAATATAATGGAAGGCCAGCATATCTCTAATATAATAAACATCTTTGACTGAATTGCCTTCTTTCTTTTTAATCTTTTATTGTTTTTTTGAATAAGTAAGCTCTGTGCCCAACATGGGGCTTGAATTCAGGATCCTGAGATCGAGGGTCACATGCTCTACCAACTGAGCCAGTAAGGCCTTCCTGCCCCTTGCCCTCTTTCTAATTACCGTATAGTTGACACACAATGTTACATTAATTTCAGGTGTAACCACATAGTGATTCAACATCTCTACATGTTATGCTGTGCTCACAAGTGCAGCTACCATCCATCACCATACAATGTTATTACAGCATCACTGACTATACTCCTTATGCTGTATCTTTAATCTCTGTAATTTATTCATTCTATAACTGGAAGCCTGTATCTCCCACTCCCCTTCACCGATTTTGTCCATGACCCTTCCTCCCTCCCATGTGGCAACCACCAGTTTGTTCTCTGTATTTATAGGTCTGTTTCTGCTTTTCCTTTGTTTTGCTTTTTAGATTCCAGATGTAAATGAAACAATACAGTATTTATCTTTCTTTGTCTGACTTATTTCACTTAGCATAATACTCTCTTGGTCCATCCATGTTCTTGCAAATAGCAAGATCTGATTCTTTTTTAAGGCTCAGTAATATTCCACTATAGATATACACCCCCCCATCTTTATCCATTCATCTATCAATGGACACTTGGGTTGCTTCCATATCCTACTGTAGATAATGCTACAATAAACACAGGGGTGTATATGGCTTTTTGAATAAGTGTTTTCATTTTCTTTGGGTAAATAACCTGTAGAGGAATTACTGGATCATATGATAATTGTATTTTTAATTTTTTTAAAGATTTTATTTTTAAGTAATCTCTACATCCCACAACCCTGGGATCAAGAGTTGCATGCTCCAAAAACTGAGCCAGTCAGGTGCCCCTCTATTTTTAATATTTTGATTTCCGCAGTGGCTGGTCCAATCAACACTTCCAGCAACAGTGCACAAGGGTCCTCTTTCCTCCACATCCTTGCCAACAGTTATTTCTTACCTTTTTGATTCTAGCTAAATGGCCCTTTCTAGATAATAGATGTGTACACAAATTGTCACCAGAGGCTGGATAGGAAGCAAATAAGTAATCTGAATGGCTCTCCCACCACCCAAATCAGACTTTTTATCAAAAAGAAAGAAAAAGTAAGTTTTCAGAACACAATTTTACTTAGCTGCATTATTCATTAAAGAATCAGAAATAGGGGCACCTGGGTGGCTCAGTCAGTTGAGTATCTGACCCTTGACTTCAGCTCAGGTCTTGAACTCAGGATCATGAGTTCAAGCCCTACATGGACCCCACACTGGGTGTGGAGCCTACTTAAAAAAAAAAAAAAAAAAAAAAAAAGATGAATTCCAGCTTCCCATCTTTGTACTGTCATAAAGAAATTTTGTGATTCCCAAAAAGCTAAGTTAGAAACCAAAATAGAAATTAACTCTCCCTTTCCAAAATAACTTTGATTGACTATAATTTTAGCTTTAAGAAAGCACTTTAAAAGCAGTGAGATGGTGAGGCCACTTATCATCCATATACTTTTGCTTCTGTATTTATTAACTTCTCTTTTCCCAAGTTTTCATTTGAATCCCAGTCAGTATACAGTGTAATATCAGTTTTAGGTGTATAGTCCAGTGATTTATCACTTCCATACAACACCTGGTGCTCATCTGCATTTATTATTTTCACTAAGATGAAAAAGAGTTCTACGCTTCTGCTCAGTTGGTAAATAACCAGCATTCAAAACAGTCTTCCCTAGGCTAATTCTGTGAGTTTGATGTATGAGCATTTGAATATTTTTTCCAGCAAATCTATAAGCTATTTTAAAGGAAATAATATATCCAAATTAATTTTTAAAATTTTCTTCCTGTTTTGAGTTCACGATGTAGTCAGCTACAGAGAATGGAAAAAATGTAGTGTGGGCTTCATCTACAGTTTGAATCAACAACAACATCCACTGGATCATTTATGTTTCTCCCACTGGATGTCCGCAGCGGGGGTAAGGGCCATATGTCAGCCAGCTCTGTGACTCTGGTGTCCTGCACAGTGCTTGCGAACCAGGTCAGGACTAAGGGAAGGCAGGTGAGGCACCAACGGTATGGTATTTAAGGCGGCATTCCCCCCTCACCTCCCGGCTAGCCCAGGTCCTGTGGGTGCACATGGGAAGCTTCCAACAAACACTTGCTAAATAAACCCACACACACAAGCTGAAATACTGTGTCTGTGTAATATTCAAGTAGTTACCACATTTGCTGAAGCCACTGGTGAGAGAGGAGAAAGGAAAGTCCCACAGGGCACTCTTTAAGAAAATGTAAGGCGGAGGGGGCACCTGGGTGGCACAGAAAGTTAGGTGTCTAACTCTTGATTTCAGCTCAGGTTATGGTCTTGGGGTCATGGAATAGAGCCCCATGTTGGGCTCTGTGCTCACTGAGGAGTCTGCTTGGAATTCTCTCTCCCTCTGCCCCTTCCACTCACCCTCCCTCCTTCTCTCAAATAAATTAATTAATCTTTAAAAAATGAAAGTATTAGGATCTGGATGAAACACCGTCCATCTGCAAACCCATAAAATCACTGGGTCAGGCCTCCCTCAGAGAAGGCCGAATGTGACGCAGCATAAACTCCTGGAAGACAAAACAGCGTGGGAAGATGGCGTCAGAGCAGTACCTCAACTTTGAGGAATTCAAATTCATTAGCAGCACCTGTCATGGGGTCTTCCTGACCTGGTCAAAGAGTACTGCTGTTTAGCAAGCTCTGCTAACTTCTAAAATCCTTGAATTGGAGTTCGAGACTTTATGTTTTGCTGTGTCCCTGATATGTGAAGAGGTGGGTTAAGAATCACTCAAGAGTGAAAGGAAAGTCACAAGTGAGCAAATGAAGCCAAATGAAACTCATTTTATTTTCCTCAAGCCTTGGTTATTCTGAGTGTATACATTACATTACAATCTCCTACGTCTTGAGTTTGGTGTTATTTTAATATCAAATTTCTTCCAAGGATCTGGGTCACAAATTCAGAACTCTCTAATGGGATCAAAGGCCACTAAGTGACTCTGCTCAGCCGTCCACATTTCAGGTAGAAAGTCCCAAAATAAAGTATTTCTTGGCAAAGATTTAGGACAATAACAACGACAAAAAATCCCTTAGGTCCGACTAGCCCTGAACAAGAATATTTAAAATCAGACCGAAGACTTGGGTTTGGAGTGATAAGAGTTCTGCCAAGCTGTCCTAGGTCAAATATCTTAGAACAAGCAAGAAGATTCTTTGCACATTTCACATTTTATAAGATTTCAGGTAATGGGTAGAAGAAATCTAGCTGGCATCCCAAACTGAGCTCTACCAAGCATACGCTTACATTTTCCTTTCACCTTTCCCCAGAGGCCCTGAAATATAAAAAAATTTGAGAAGCAGTATTGCATAACGCTTAAAAGCAAGGATCTGGAGTCAGAATGCCTGGGTCTTAAGTTTCAAAGACTCTGGATTCCCGTGGGCCTCAGTTTCCAGATCTGTGAACTGAATACAGTCACTGTACCCATCTCATAGGGTTGATGAGAGCATTAATCAGATGACACACACATAGCATTTAGATTCATACCTGATACACAGTAAACATCCCATAAATATAATTATTTCTGTCCCAGACACTATTCATAATAGCAACGTCCTTGAGCAAAAAGGCCCACATCGTATTTTTCTTTCTCTTGGTCTGTAAGGACACTTACAGCATCGACTTTCATGTGAAAAGTGCGTGGCAGATACTGGTTGATTTGATTCCACTGCTGTCCCTCCCCATGGCCCTGGCCCTTAGATCTCTCCAGGTGATGTCCAACTTAGAAGGGCCCCAAGTATTGTGCTCTAGCCCTCAGGTTTTGTTTCCATCTGTAGTCCCTTGCCACGTATGTACACTAAACTTACTTTTCTATGATCCATTTTCATGGGGGTCACTAGTTGTACTCCATGAATTAATACAACATCCACTAGGAAATGGAAATGTCCTCAAGGCAACGTGAAAAGATATATACAAATCAAGAAAGAGGACTTAAGGCTCCTTAAGGATTCCCATGGGAATTTTAGATGTTCTGAAAAGTTGGTAGGGAGTTCCTTTCGGGTTGGTAAACCCCTGCCTAGCATGACACACCACCGAAGTTGCTGCCCTTCTGCTTTAATTCACAGTCCAAATCCTCCATGGTCTAGGAAGTAACTTCAAAATTAACTGCTGGTTAACCTGTAGTTAATTAAAATTAACAACCTGCAAAGGTTGTTACAGAACTGGACTGCACTCTGAAGCACTCGTTCACGTGACTAATGACTGAAACATGAATTCACAGCACATCTTCACAAATACACGTGCTGGACACAACATCAAGTCCCCGTCTGAGGGCCGGGGAATGGTGCCTGTGTTGAGGGTGTGGAAGCAATGAAGGGACCACCTCATGTTAGCCTCACCTCAACTTCAAACATGACTCCAGGGGCACCTGGGTGGCTCTGTCAGTTAAGTGTCTGCCTTTGGCTCAAGTCATGATCCCAGGGTGCTGGGATCGAGCCCTGAATCAGGCTCCCTGCTCAGTAGGGAGTCTGCTTCTCCCTCTGCCTGCCTTTCTGCCTACTTTGCTTGTGCACTCTCTCTCTCTGTCAAATAAATAAATAAAATCTTAAAAAAAAAATATGTCTCCGCAGTCCTACACTAACAGTGAAAAACAATCCTTTCTTCAAAATGCTACTCTGGACCCCCAAAAGAAATGATCTTAAACCAAAACAGGCCTGCTGGGGCACACAGTTAGTATGTGATAATATTAGACTAATGAATGGAAACCCTCCAATTAGAAAATATCTGGATTATTGAAGCCCATCAAAATTCACTAGGTTAAATATGCCTCTGAAGTCTATTTCATTAAAAATTTGAGGGGCGCCTGGGTGGCTCAGTGGGTTAAAGCCTCTGCCTTCTGCTCAGATCATGATCTCAGGGTCCTGGGATTGAGCCCCGCATCGGGAATCTCTGCTCAGCAGGGAGCCTGCTTCCTCCTCGCTCTCTCTTTCTCTGCCTGCCTCTGCCTACTTGTGATTTCTCTCTCTGTCAAATAAATAAATAAAATCTCTAAAAAAAAAAAATTTGAAAACAGTGAAGTAGACCCTTGATCCTTGAACAAGAACTGCTAAGTAAGAAAAATGATACCTTGGTATTAAGAAAAGCAGTGTGTCCCCTTAAAAGAGAAAAGAATAACTATGAAATGATACATGTTTGAAATCAGGTTATTTTCTATGTTACTGGGAGCTGGCAGATTAAAATTACTTTTGCAAAGGGCAGGAGAGTCCCCTCAACTGCTTCGGGTGTGGAGTTGGAAATGGGAAGATTTGGGTTTCTGCTCCCATTAATATGAGCCTATATAAGTTCCAGTGATGGTAAAACTTCTTTTTTTTTTTTTAAACTTCTAATATATTAGAATAAAACTCTGAGATTCTGATCCAAGGGGAGGGAAAATGGTTAGCTTCAATTCAGTTGTCATTTACTGTCCGCAATGTGTAAACTGAGAGTTGAATACCAAGTCTGTTTCTAATTATTATTTATCATTGCTTTGAAGTTTCAGACACCTCAGACATAGGTTTAAAATTAACATTCCCAAAGAATTTACCTTTTTGCATTATAAAAATGAATTAAATACATTGAAGAACACTGGAAAAATAGACAACAGAGAGACACACCTACTACCATCATAATTTGGTGTATTTCCTTTAAGCTTTTCATCTAAGCGTAGGTCTGCATTGTAATCATTCTGTAATAATGGAGCATCTTTTTCTACTCTGCCTTTTTCCCCAGTGACAATACATTTCTCCATGTACTTACATAATTTTCAGAACCATTGTTATTGGATTCATAGTAACTGCCCAGTAAATGTATATTAACCATTCTTCTATTATGGTTACCGATGTTTCCATTACTATTTTCCATTAATCACTCAATCATTTATTTACTTATTCATTCACTTTTACCAATCTACCTTAAGCACTCTTAACTATTATCATGAATGCTGGTCTGAGGGCATATCTTGCATTTTATGTTGCGTCCTTAAGCTCAATTCCCAGGATTAGTAGGATGGAAGTATTGACATTTTTAAGACCCCTGATACGTATCAGAAGATCATTTTCTAAAAGAGTTCTAATGAATTTGTATTGCTTCCAAAACAACAGTGTCACTCAAGTCAGAATCTGGGGTTCGGGGCGCCTGGGTGGCTCAGTCGTTGGGCGTCTGCCTTCGGCCCAGGTCATGATCCCAGGGTCCTGAGATCGAGCCCCACATCGGGCTCTCTGCTCGGCGGGAAGCCTGCTTCTCCCGCTACCATTCCCTCTGCTTGTGTTCCCTCTCTCGCTGTGTTTCTCTCTGTCAAATAAATAAAAAATCTTTAAAAAAAAAAAAAAGAATCTGGGGTTCATCCAAGATTCACTTCTCCCTAAAGGAGGAGCCACTAATCCTATCTATTTTGGCTGATCCATTCTTCTTAATTCATTCTCTAAATTTTTAGAATTAAAAAAAAAAAATCTAATTATGTCCTTTCTCCAATTAAAGCCCTCCAAAGGCTTGCTCTAATTTTTCAGGCTAGAGTTCAAAATTTTTAAATCACCCATAACCTCCCCTGCCTACCTAGCCTACTTCACCTTCAACAAATCTCAAATGATATCCTTCAGCCTGGTCATAAAATGCCACCTCATCTGTCCTGCTTTCACGTGTCTGTATTTTCCTCAGGCTGGCCCCCTCTGCCAGGACTCTTTTTCCTTTTCTCCCCTGCTACAATCCTGTCTGCTACTCTGAAAACCTTTTCGTAACTTCACCTTGACTCCCAAAGAAAGAAACCACATCTTCCCTTCTCTGTGATTTTTAAAAAAGATTTTATTTATTTATTTTGGAGAGAGAGAGGGGGATAGAGAGAAAAAGAAGGCCAGAGAGAGGGGGAGAGCATGAGAGAGAATAAGCAGGGGGGAGGGGTGGAAGGAGAGGGAGAAGCAGACTCCCCACAGAGCAGGGAGCCTGATGTGGGAATGGATCCCACGACCCTGGGATCATGACCTGAGCCAGGGCAGACACTTAACTGACCGAGCCACCCAGGCGCCCTGCCCCCTTCTCTGTGATTTTATAATATTCATTTTCGCCACTCCTAGGCTGTATAATTTAGTGGTTAGGAACCTATTTTCAAATCTGTTATGGTCTGTGCCTAAGTTAAATAATTTTGTGAGACCTCAGTATTTTCCAATGGCCAAATGGAGACACCAGTAGTTTCTGCGTCAGAGTTTGAGCGGGATGGTCCTTATTGATACTTAACACAAAACATGGCATACGGTGAGTGTCAAGCTGATGCTACCCACTAATACTACACTTACCACATTTCTTTCTCTCCTCACGAACAGAGAGTTTCTCTGAGAGCAGGCACTGTGCCCCAGGGCCTGCCTGGGTGGTTGGCATATGATAGATTCTGGATACACATTTGTTGAATGAACGGACCCAGACCCAGTAAATAAAGCATGGCTTCTGCCCTCCACAGTTCGGTATCTCATGGAAGAGCCAGACATGCCCAAACAGCTCCTTATACAGAGCGATGTAATAAGCACTACACGGTGTGGGCCTGGCCAGGACCTCTACTCTGGGAGACCTGCAGGCTTGCTCCCTGGAGACTCCCAGAAATAAGAGAGAGAAAGGCGGGAGAAAGAGCATCATTAATACAACCACCTGTGAGCACACGGAGCAATCAATCAAGTGATCTATGTGGTTGGATTAAATGACCAATTCAGAGGGCGTCTGGCTTCTCACAGAGGTATTTTTAAAGTAAATCCATTGTGATGACCAGAATCCTGACCTTATGCTGAGTCAGAGTGAAATAAGAGAGAAAGAGGAAAACCAGATTAAATATTTAATGAGAAGATTTTAAATGACTTTGGTGTCTCACGCTCAGTGAGTTTTGGACGTAAATTTTGGTTAAAAGGGTCAGTCCATCCTTCCACAGTGTGTGTGCTTTTACGTTTCCAAGGCTCCTGTTCATGTGTCTTTATAATAATAAATTCTTTTCAGTCATGTAAATTCGGAAGACAGAAGCAACAGCATCCTCCAAAATGCCTAATGGAGAAAGTTTAGGGTGGTCTCAATGGCCTGAAACAAGCTTCTGGATAACACTGAACGGTGTTTCTGTATATCTCCCTTCTATCGGTCAAGGAACACAGTTTTGTGTTTATTACAAGGCACAACTAAGTATCAGTGCGTGGCATTAGCCTCACAATCTACTTCATTCCTGAGGAGAAAACCAATCAATATTCTCTTAGGTGAAACTCCATGCCATTAGAAAATGTAGGAAAATCAGAATCACAGATCATGGGAAACAGAACTTTGTTTGGAAACGAGATAAAACCCAATCTTCAAGGATGTATCTGGAACATCTCCTAGATTATTTCCTAATAAATAGCAAGGCATATGTGGCATTTGGCATCCAGGTGAAAAAGTTCTGCTATTGCTTGTGTTTAGCCTGAAAGACAACAATCGGAAAGGTGCAAAATTATGTCTACTGTCACTTGGAACCTCCCAGGTATAAACAGCACCAGGACAGACAGAGTGAGTAACTCAAGATTCACATTTAAAATCCCGCAGGGAATAAAGGAGATGCAACAACTGTTTTCATCTTTGGCTTGCATTTCCTCAACTCTCCAAGAAACAACTTTTCACACTGGAGTTATTTCTCTACTCAAAATGGTGATAAATTAGAAATATCTTTTCAGTGTCACTAAATGAATAATCACTTTGGCATAAATTCTCAGTAGCTGAACCCACCCAATTAAAAACAGGATGTGTGATAAAATTCTGGTTCAGAATATAATATAATAAACTAAAAATATAAGAAATGTGTATTTCTGCAGCATTTTTCAATATGCTGAACTTTACAAAAATTTATCAATTCAAACTTTATTAACATTTCTTTTTATAAGCATAATAGGAATATGTTTATTAGCGTGGAGAGGATATAATAGTATATATTTTCTATAGTACATGAACCTGAGTCTACAAATTTATCACTGAAGCCAACTGTCTTTCTGTCCTGTGGCAGATGTCATGTGCAGGGACCCTAAGCCACACTGCTTCTCAGGGTGACCAAAGCTCCTATCGATGGTGCAGTTGGCTGGGGTTATGAGTGTAGTCTGTGGTGAAGCAAACTAGACCACATTGTGTAGGGAGCCACATTGCGTAAGATCTCAGTCTTAATAGCACTGTGGTAAGAAAAATCCAGGACTATTTACAGAAATATATCAGTTAAGTAGATTTGCTCATTTATAAGTCATCCATTGAATTAGTAAGCAAAAGGCAGAGATTCTTTGAGATACTAATAAAAGTTCATTCATTCATGTACTCACTCATGCATTCACTCATTCATTCAACCGGTTTTTATGAGTATCTTCTGTGTCAAGGTTAGACAAGTAGCCTTACAGTCCAGTGAGTGAGATAAACACAACCATTTCAGTCCAGTCTGATTTATGCTTATTCAAACAATCTAAACCAAGTAAAAGCTCTATATACAAATCTTGAACCAAACTCAAAATTTAATAAACTAATCAATCTTCAAGAGTATAACCTAGGGGCCCCTGGGTGGCTCAGTCAGTTAGGCGTCTGCCTTTCAGTCGTGGTCTTGGGGTCCTGGGATGGAACCTTATGTTGGGCACCCTGCTCAGCAGGGGGTCTGCTTCTCCCTCTCTCTCTACCCCTCCCCCCTCCCTGCTCTTGCTCTCTCTCAAATAAATAAAATGTTAAAAAAAAAATAATTTAACCTAAATCAGAATTTTCCTTTACAGATCTGTATTTAGCCTAATATTAATAGTACCATCTCAGAACTACAAGTGGTTAGCTGGGTCCATAGAATAAGCCATGTATTTTAGTAAAGGATGGAAAAAGAAAAATATTCCCACAGTAAGTGTCTTTCATCAAGGACTTGGCTCCTTGAATACAACCAGAGAAATTTAGCAAACATTTGTGGATCATGGGCAAATGGGATGACAGCTGACCTTAAAGGGGAAAAAACCCCAAAACCTGCAATATGGTCTAGGGCCAAACTATTTTAATATCTTTTACTTCTCTGAGCTGTTTCTTCATCTGTTAAACAGAATATTACAATATCCAGTTGACCTCTGAACAGTATGTTTGAACTACACGGGTCCACTTACATGCAGAATTTTTTCAACAAAAACAGTACAGTACTGTAAGTGTATTTTTTCTCCCTTATGACTTTCTTAGTAGCATTTTCGTTTCTCGAGCTCATTTGATTGTAAGAATACAGTAAATTATACATACAAGATATATGTTAATTGGCTGTTTATGTTATTGGTAAGGCTTCCAGTCAACAGCAGGTTATTAGTAAAGTTTTAGGAGATTCAAAAGTTATATGCAGATTTTCCTACACATTTAATGCAATCCCTATCAAAATACCATCAATTTATTTCAAAGAAATGGAACAAATAATCCTAAAATTTATATGGAACCAGAAAAGACCACGAATAGCCAGAGGAATGTTGAAAAAGAAAACCAAAGTCGGCGGC
>CM053611.1:64784131-64800150 GCA_028646535.1 Procyon lotor
GGTAAAGAGCAGAGTGAAGGTAAAAATAAATGATATTCAGGACCCTGGCTTAGGTGACATGAGGATAAGGACAGCAAGCCTTGTGTTAGGAAACACAAGAGAAAGGTCAGGTCCCAGAAGGAAGAGTTCCATTTTGAATGGGTTCTTATAAGACCTATAAGAGATGATGTCCAGTGGGTAATTATGTTTGCAGACCTAAAATTCAGGGCAGACGGTTGAAGTAGAGGTATAAGTATGATGGGCAGCAACACATGGAGTTAGGAGAGACAAAGAGGAGAGAACAGTCCCCCGTGCCACTTTGGCGTATCATCACTCCTTACCTATATGGCTTTTGACTTCCAATAGCAGGACTGAGCTCACTAACATATAGGGGATCTTGTAAAAGAGTAGCTTTCTAAAAGAGAAAAAAAATGTAGCAATAGTTAGAATTTTTGTTTACTGAAAATTTATCCTGCTTTTAGTCAATATCATATATCTATTCCTTAATTCCTGCCATAGTACATGATTTGTTTATGTAAATAATACCACAGGCCATTGTTTTTATTATAGTTTTTAGAAAGTTTTAAACAGGGGTGCCTGGGTGGCTCAGTGGGTTAAAGCCTCTGCCTTCAGCTCAGGTCATGATCTCAGGGTCTTGGGATCGAGCCCCACATCGGGCTTTCTGCTCAGCAGGGAGCCTGCTTCCTTCTCTATCTCTGCCTGCCTCTCTGCCTACTTGTGATCTCTCTCTCTCTGTCAAATAAATAAATAAAATCTTTAAAAAAAAAAAAAAAAACAGAGTACCTTACTATATACCTGAAACCATAGAATACTGTACATTAATTATTCTGGAACTAAAAATAACAGTAACAACAAAGTAACTTACTATATTATTATCAGCTTGGTTTATATCCTTTTAGGCATATGAAAACATATTAATTATAGCATACATCTAGAATATATATATATTAGATGATATAGTTTATAATATGTATTTAATACCAGTTAAATTATATATATTAATCTGGAACTTTTTTTCCGCTTATGTGGTGGACAGTTTTCCATGTCTGTGTATATAGGTTTACTTCTATCTTTTTAATGATTACCTAGTATTCCATGGTATAGATTAAACAATAGTTTTGTTAACTATTCCCCTATCAATAGGGTTATTTTTCCCTTAAATCTTTAGTTTTGCCATTTTCCATTTATTCTGGGTCCCCCCAAAAAATGGGTCAGTAGTATTCAGCAAGTTCTCTAAATAATCTTTTATGTTGAGGCCTAACAGATGGGTCAGAAAGAATTTCTAAAATGTTACTGATTTATAACTCCAAACAAACTTACTCCTGTCTTATTCCTTAATACCAGAGCGGTGGGTGGGGCAGGGGAGGGAAGTATGTGCTTTTTCTCACTACTTTTGTTTTTTACAATCTGTTTGTTTGGGTTTTTTTTAAGTAGGCTTTTTTTTTTTTTACTAAGTTTTTTGTTGTGTTTTGTTTTGTTTTGTTTTTAAAGATTTTATTTATTTATTTGACAGAGAAAGATCACAAGTAGGCAGAGGCAGGCAGAGAGAGAGAGGTTAAGAAGCAGGCTCCCCGCTGAGCAGAGAGCCAGACATGGGGCTCTATCCCAGGATCCTGAGATCATGACTGGAGCCGAAGGCAGTGGCCCTAACCCACTGAGCCACCCAGGCGCCCCAGTAGGTTTTTTTTTTAAGTTAAAAAAAAAAATCCATCTTTTTTCTCCTCTCTAAATGTTTATATTTACGGGGGTGCCTGGGTGCCTCAGTCAGTTAAGCGACCAACTCTTGCTTTTAGCTCAGGTCTTGATCTCAGGATTATGAGGTCAAGTCCCAAGTGAGCCTACTTTTAAAAAAATGTTTACATTTACTTTAAATCTAGAATTTTAGGGATGCCTGGGTGGCTCAGTCGGTTAAGCCACTGCCTTTAGCTCAGGTCATGATCCCAGGGTCCTGGGATCGAGTCCCACATCGGGCTCCTTGCTTGGCAGGGAGCCTGCTTCTCTCTCTGCCTCTGCTTGCTACTCTGTCTGCTTGTGCTCTCTCTCTGACAAATAAGTAAATAAAATCTTTAAAAAAAATTAAAATAAAATAAATCTAGAATTTTAATTTGGGAATATTCCTTAGCTATTTAGCTTTCCAGCACCTATCTTTACAACATATGATGGGCGAAGAATTTCCATATATTGTTTTTATAGAATTTGAGATGCTAAAGAACTCTGATATAATTATTGTTGGTGAAAGTTACAGATAAAATGAGTTACTGAAGGAGACTGGGCTCTTTGGAAACCCTTAAAATCAGAATGAGTGCTAATTTCTCACTGGATGATTTAGGTTTACCTGAAAATATAGAGAGAGTTAAATGTCCATTCTTTTTTCCCCCAGTAGCATTTCCCTACCTCAATGTGAATGATCATTCTGGATCTCAAAGCACAAGAGATCAGTTAGCCACGATAAGTCTGATTTATTTAGGAGATGATTTTTTTCTTTAATTTCCTAAAACTTATATCACCAAGAATAACCAAAGTGTTCAACAGGATGAAAGAATAAAAGTATCACAAAAAAGTCACAACTTTTTAAATGTTTATATTGAATTAATACTTATTCATACTAGAATGAATGCTAACTTGATTCATCACTTATGTATGAAATATTTGCTTATCCATTTTCCATCTTTCAAGGGATAGAACATTATTATTTTTGAAGGGGGGAGGGGCAGAGGGAAAGGGAGAGAGAGAATCTTTTTTTTTTTTTTTAAGGATTTTATTTATTGACAGAGGGAGAGAGATCACAAGTAGGCAGAGAGGCAGGCAGAGAGAGGGGGAAGCAGGCTCCCCGCTGAGCAGAGAGCCCAATGCGGGGCTCCATCCCAGGACCCTGAGACCATGACCTGAAATCCTGACTTGAGCTGAAGGCAGAGGATTTAACCCACTGAGCCATCCAGGGACCCCGGAGAGAGAGAATCTTAAGCAGACAGCTACATCCAGTGCAGAGCCCAAGGCGTTGCTTGATCTCACAACCCTGTGATCATGACCTGAGCCAAAATCAAGAGTCGGACGCTTAACCAACTGAGCCACCAAGGCGACCCAGAACATTATTTTTTAATGACAGTATCTACCAACTCAAAGATAACTCCCTTCCACCCACATTTATTTCATTGGAAAAAATCAGACTATTTAGGTTCAAATCTCAGCTCCATGCAAGTTGTACAAACTTGCGCATATCATTTAATTTCTCTGTGCTTTAATTTCCTCATATGTGAAATGAGAATAACAGCCTACCTCTTGGGGTTGATGTGCAGAATAATATACAGAAAGCATCAAAGCAGATCCTACCTGATAATAACTTTACATGTCAGTTATTGTTATTGCTTTTATTATCCAAAGGACTATGAGTTTGCCCGACTTGCCCCAACCATGCCTCTGCTGCAGAGTTACAAAGTAGTTGAGCCCTGAGTGTTGTATGTAAGGGATGAATCACTGAATTCTACTCCGGAAACCAATACTCTATGTTAACTACCTGAAATTTATTTTATTTTTTTTAAAGATTTTTATTTATTTATTTATTTATTTGACAGAGAGAGAGAGAGAGATCACAAGTAGGCAGACAGGCAGGTGGAGAGAGAGAGAGGGAAGCAGGCTCCCTGCCGAGCAGAGAGCCCGATGCGGGGCTCGATCCCAGGACCCTGAGATCCTGACTTGAGCTGAAGGCAGAGGCTTTAACCCACTGAGCCACCCAGGCGCCCCTGAAATTTAAATTTAAAAATATATAATAATTTTTTAAATAAATGAAAATGTTATAATTAATCTATTTGATTCACTATCATTACACCAATAAACCTTAACCATCTTATTAAAAAATAATAATAGTAATAATAAAATAAAGAAAAATAAAAGTAGTACTAAAACCAGGAGTTAGTCAAGTCAGGGAATCATAAACAGTCATTCTGAAATATTTAGATAGATTAAGTTTTGGTTTTCCTATTAGGACATATGTGGCCTCCTTTTAATAGACCAGGGTTTCCCCTCTATCTTGTGATTTGTTTACATTAGTTTGGAAAACACTGCTTAAAAATTTAGGAGCACCTGGCTGGCTCAGTTGGAACATGTGGCTCTTGATCTCAGTAAATTCAATCCCTACATTGAGTTTAGAGATTACTTAAAAATAAAATCTTTAGGGGCACCTGGGTGGCTCAGTTGGTTTAACAGTTGCCTTTGGCTCAGGTCATGATCCCAGGGTCCTGGGATCGAGTCCCACATCGGGCTCCCTGCTCAGTGGAGAGCCTGCCTCTCCCTCTCCCTCTGCCTGCCACTCTGCCTACTTGTGCTCTCTGTCAAATAAGTAAAATATTAAAAAATAATAGTAAATAAAAAATAAAATCTTTTTAAAAATAAAAATTTACGGAAGAATTTTGAACATTTGACATTTAAACATGAACCATTCTGAACTGTGCTATGAGAAAAAACTTAAGAGTTGCATTGAAATCTTTCAGTTTTGAGCCATTTATAAAACCTCCTGCTTCCCTAGCTTCTTCTGAAGGAAAAGAGCCTTTCATATTTCTTTAATATTATTATGTTGGCAGATCAATAATAAAAATTATATATCATTGAAGCTAATTGAAAAGGATCATGTTATTCAGCTAATAAATTACTTATTTTTAAACTGATCCTGTTATAATAAAAAGATCTCTAAATGAGAGTTCTGACTTTGCCCTTAAACCCACTCTATAATCTTGAGTAAGTCACCTAAAATATTCAGTTTCCTCATTTATAAAATAAGGTACTTAGACTAGGTAATCTCTATAAAATTACCTGCTCCTGTAATAGTGACTCCCATTAACCTACTTTCAATAGTGACCCTAAGAAATACAGAGACATATTGACAATGTTGAACTTTATATGAGCTCTACACTCTCTGAAAGCAGAAATGGCTGGGAAATCACCCCCGCCAATTGAAAAAGACCACCCTGCTCACAAATATTCTGAGAGCTTCTCCCTCCTTCTCCAGGATTCCCAGGAGACCCTTATCTACCACCTCCGTAAAACCCGTGGTCCATCTCCTTTTCTTTAAGACATTCCTCATTAATGAGCATTTTCCTTCTTGCACTAGCCTGAATATAATCAAATCCTTAACTGTCTAGTGTGTTTGTCTTTCATATTATTAAATTCCAAGGCTAAATTTCCAAGATGGAAATTTGGGGAAGCCGGAAAGACATTTTCACTTTAAAAAAAGACTCCAGCCAGGGGCGCCTTGGGGGCGCAGTTGGTTAAGCAGCCACTCTTGGTTTCAGCTCAGGTCGTGATCTCACTGAGGAGGGGCTCCCGACTCATGGGGGAGCCTGCTTCAGTATTCTCTCTCTCCCTCTGCACCCCTCTCACATCCCCCTTGCTCACATACTCTCTATAATAAATAAATAAATCTTAAAAAAAAAATTACTCTAGCCAAAGTTAACTTATGAGCATACTTACTATAATATAATTGTTCCATGAACTTTTTAAGTGCAGAAATATTGATGAGCTTGTGGAAATAATGTACAAATGAAGTTCCGATGCCTTTTTCTCTAGGTTTGGGTTGTTCCGTAAAGGGGAGGCCAGCGAGGAATTTCCCAAGTAAAACTCATTTCCGTTCCCATTGCACTTGAAAGGGATTTCACTTAGAGAACCTTTGTGATCTGGAAGTCCCTTGGGTTCTTTTGTGTTGGTTGTGCAAGATGGCATGCTGACAGCCTTTCCAGTGGCTGATGTGGTCTGACAGCTCCTCCTGGAGGGGGTCGGTAAGGGTCGAAAGCCACTTGGGTCATGATGAGACAGCTTCTTGAGGTCTGAAGGAGGACAGGATGTCGAGACCTTGGATGGTGTGCTGCTCTCTTGGGGGTCCCTGTCAGGTAGAATTTAGTGTTAAACATAATATTCAGAATTTAACAGTAAGGAACAAAGAGAATCCAGTGGCCCAGTTGCAGCAACTTAAGACTCTGAAAGTATATAAATGTTTTCATATAAAAAGAAGGCTTATTCAGAGAAGGGAGTGATTTAATCTCACTTGCTTACCTACTGACCTAGTGGAGTTATGGTACAATTCTTCATTATACTTTCCTGCTTTCAGAAATAAAACTGTACCCAATGTCATTTAAAGCACTTTCTATATCTAAAGTATCGTGCCTGTCCTTCACAGAACCCCAGGATTTCCAATGAAAGCACTTTTTTTTCTGCTTTTGAAACCTGACTCTTCTTTCATGGTGCATTTCAAATGGATCCTGTAAAGAAAAAACTATTCATATGGAGGAAGGAAGTGAGATTTTTTTTTTTTTAATAAATGGTGTTTTCTTGAATTCCTGTCTTGCTAATACTCCTCTGGTTTTTCAGTGTCATTCCAAAAGCATCAGCACATTTTTCAGGACCAGTTCTGTGTTCCACCCTCACTGTCCCTGCTCTCCACCTTACCATGACCATTTCAGGGTGGTCAGGGTAGGGTCAGGGTGAGATCCAAGGTCCAATCCTGGCTCTGACACTCAGAGGTTACGTGACTTTAGTTGACCTCAGCTTCAATCTCCTAATTTTAAAATAGGAAGCAATAATGGCACCGATCTCAAAAAGTTTCTGTGAGGATTAAATAAGAAAATATATGCAATGTGTTTGTAACATCGGAAGCACTCCATAGGTGCTAGTTATTAATACTATCCTATATTGTCTTGAATGGCTGGTTTATCATTTTAGAGTAAAATATGTGGTCTCCCGTATAAGATTGGAACCTTCTTGAAAGTGGAAAACCACTTAGTTTTTCTTAGTCCTTAAATTAACTTTAAACATGTATAAAATCCATTCATTCTCTATATAGTATTATGAACTGTGTTGAGTTCCAACTCTCAACTCCCTCTGCCCCCCATTATTGCAGGTGCATGTGCTCACATGTGTGCACATGTGCGTGCACACACTCACACTCACCTATAAAGTGGCCTCCTCGCTTTGCTCATCCAAGTTCCATCCCCCTTAAACAGCCACCCCTTGCCAAACCCTCAGGCTTAAGGATAAGCACACTGGCGTTGTGCTCCCAGGGTATGATCTGGAAAGGACAGTTTAAGAGCATAGCCTCCTTTCTGCATCCTTCTTGCCCTGGGGATCAGCACATGGCATGGCGAGATTTTAAACACACAGCTGAACAAATTACTATATAACCCACCACCCCTGAATGCTGCTCAGTAATGATCTTATCTTACCCTATTTTTTCATAGGATTCTAATATTATGAGTATTACGACTATTCTCCAGGTATCTAGGAATATAAGATGCTTACACTAAGAATTTTTGGGTACATGAATATGTCCAGCTCAGAAATAGATGATACATACTCGAGACCTCTTTTTAAAGAGATAATTTTTCTTTATTCCTTCAGATAATATATTCTAAAATTTTCTCTATGGAAATTGAAGAACGTTAAATAACCTGTATGCAGATTGTGCTACAAAATGTTATAAAAATTATGTTAAAATGTTCATTTTAGGGGCTTCTGGGTGGCTCAGTCGTTAAGCGTCTGCCTTCAGCTCAGGTCAGGATCCCAGCGTCCTGGGATCGAGCCCCGCATCGGGCTCCTTGCTCCGCAGGAAGCCTGCTTCTCCTGCTACCATTCCCTCTGCTTGTGTTCCCTCTCTCGCTGTGTTTCTCTCTGTCAAATAAATAAAAATCTTTAAAATAAATAAATAAATAAAATGTTCATTTTAGGCACAATCTATGTTTCATAAAAAAGCTCAGCAAAGATGGCTTCAGGTAGTTACAGAAAATCTCACTTTAAGTGACTGTTATTTATTCAGTTATCTGAAAAATCTATTATTTCGGGCACATAAAAAGGATTTCTAAAAAGGGTTACCTTTTTGGCAGCATGAATGAAAATACCATGGAAATTATAGCTTCATCAGTTAAGCAAGCCAACTCATACAACGAAACTGTATTCTTCATTTGAAATTCAGCAATACCAATCTTTACTAGTCTGATTAAAGAGTAGTTTGTTACTCAGTAAGAGTTCTGGAGCCTTGAATTTGCACAAATGTCAGCTTCATATTTATAGAACTAAGTTGCTACACATCAAGAGTTTTTCTTAAAAAAAAAAAAAAAAAAGTTTTTCTAGTAAGCTGACTGTGTATCTCTAGGGAGAGCCCAGCCACATTAAATAAAAAGATGAAAGGAGTAGGAAAGAGAACTCTGAAATCAAAAGTATGCACAAATCACTTTTTTTTTTCCTTTCTCCCCCTGCATCAAAGACAGATAAACTCCTTGAGACTGAAAATGTTGGGTCACGGACCAAAAAGCAACAGGCAAAATGGAACAGCTTCACAAAAACCTGTTAGTCTCAAGTTCAGCTAAGAATAAGAAGTACACATATGCTAGCATATTGGTACTCTATCAAGAAATGAAGAAAAATGGTAAATTAGAAAAAAATGGGTATTTGATTTAAGAAATTCTTTTTTTAAGATTTTATTTATTTATTTGACAGAGAGGAGAGAGATCACAAGTAGCCAGAGAGGCAGGCAGAGAGAAGGGGGAAAACAGGCTCCCCGCTGAGCCCAGGACCCTGAGATCATGACCTGAGCCAAAGGCAGAGGCTTTAACCCACTGAGTCACCCAGATGCCTCGATTTAAGAAATTCTTGAAAAGGGTAAGAAAGAAGTTAAATGAATATAAAATGGAGAATTTAGTTTTCACAGAGAGCTAGAAACCTATCACATTGAAATAGATGGTCAGATTAATAAGCTGAAAATAAGAAACAAGAAGAACAATAGAGAACAATGATTCTTCTATAAGAAGTCCTACAGACCTAGATCTCAAGATCCAGAATTTGAGCATTCTTGAATAAAAAATGCCCCCATGAAGAGGCTCCTGGATGGCTCAGTTGGTTAAGCATCTGCCTTCGGCTCAGGTCATGATCCCAGGGTCCTGGGATTGAGCCCCGCATTGGGCTCCTTGCTCAGCGGGGAGCCTGCTTCTCCCTCTGCCTCTGCCTGCTGCTCTCACTGCTGGTACTCTCTCTCTGTCTGACAAATAAAGTAATTCACTGAATGGGCTCAGTCAACGGTATAGAAATGACAGAGAAAGAGTCATTGAATTTGAAGATAAATGAATAGATGTTATCCGATCTGAACAACATAGAGAGTAAAGATTGAAGAAAAACATGAACAGAATTTTGGGGGACTGCCTGGCAGTATGAAAGGTCTAATATTCACGTCTTCGGCGTCCCAGAAAGAAAGGAGGAAAAGCGTGGTGCAGAAAAAATATTTGAGGAGTCATGGCCAAAAACTCTCCAAATGTGGCAAAAGACGTAAACTTACAGATTCAGGAAACTTAGTGAATGCCCAAAAGATAAACTCAAAGAATTCCTCAAAGACACATCATAATCAACCTGCTGAAAATAATAAAGGAAACTCAGAGACACTAAGAACTGAATGGCAGTACATGTCAAAATACATGTGACTCAGATAAAATATATTTTACAGAAAAACCTATAGCTGCTTTTAACTCTGAATCCTGTTTAAGTACTATGGAGAATTTTTTTTTAAATCAGGCAGTCAACTGCCATATGCATTCTATTCAAGATTTTTACTTGCATTCAGAGGGAGAGATGGGGTGAAGTACACTTACTACATCTTGACCAGAATCAAAATCTTAACTAATTTTATTACATCAAAATTAAAATTCTCTTCAGTAAAAGATACCACACAAAGCTAATAGATAGCTGACAAAAATGGGAGGAGATATTTTTAATGTCTAAAACCAACAAGCAGACTCATAGATAGTCATAGCTAGAATGAACGAAGCAGTTCTCCTGAGTATCAATCCCATGGAAATTTTCAGACAGGTCCGTGAAGGAAGGAAAGGAGGAGGGAAGAGGAAGAGAGTGATGCGGAAGAAAAACCAATATTGATTCTACACCATTGCTTAATGAATATAGTTTTATATTTTTATAAATGTATAACTGAGCAAAGAATACTAATAATGATAAACTATGAGCAAATTATGTACACAGAATATATCTATGTTATGTTTTCAGTGCCAGTTTTGAGAATGACAAAGATGTAAAGACTTATTATAAAAATAGTTTTTAGAGGCCTTGAATCCTGTCTCTTGAGTTTCTAAATGTTCTGGGTCCCTGTACTTACACATATAGTATATTTACATAAACACAGGACTGGTCCTCTAAGAGAACAATAGCAATCTATTGTACAAGAATTTCTTAGAAAATTAATATTAAAAAAAATTAACATAGAGGGTACCTTGTGCCAAATTATTGCACAACAGCATTTTTATTTTTTAAATACAGTAGTGTTATTAGAGTAGAAAATAGGAAAATTACTCCATTCCCAAGACTTCATCAGGGTTCTGAAGAGGCCAAATAAATGATTGCTTGGTGGCTGACTTACTGATAATCAGCAATAACAAAAGGACTAGGTTTTTTTTTTTTTTTAAGTAAAGATTTTATTATTTGAGAGAGAGAGAGAGTGTGAGAGAGAGGGAGAGTATGTGATGGGGGAAGGTCAGAGAGACAGCGGAGCTGGGAGCCTGATGTGGGAATTGATCCTGGGACTCTGGGATCATGACCTGAGTGGAAGGCAGTTGCTTACCCAACTGAGCCACCCAGGCATCCAAAAAGTTAGGTTTTAATAAGGACTAAGTGCCACACGTAGTGTAAGCACTTTACATGTGCATGATAGAGCCCTTGAATATCGCCCCTGTGAGAAGGGAGCTGTAGCCTCCCTCTGAGGAGTGAAGCGCAGGAAGGATAAGCCTAAGGCAGAGTCAAGATTCAGAGTCAGCCAATGTGGCTGCAGAGCCCTCATGCATATGTGCTATGTGGAGAGAAATAGCACGGCTCCCCTTTTCTATTTCCTATCAAGAAGGGCTGCTCCTTAGAAAACGAGGTTCGGGGCGCCTGGGAAACTCAGCAGGAAGCCTGCTTCTCCCGCTACCGTTCCCTCTGCTTGTGTTCCCTCTCTCGCTGTGTTTCTCTCTGTCAAATAAATAAAATTAAAAAAAAAAAAAGAAAACGAGGTTCACGTTCTTGGTTTCTCCCCTTCCTTGTCGTTTGCTGCTGGTATACAGTTAAGCATTGCACATTCTCATTCCATTAGGACTGTCAGCTCTACTTCCATTTATTACTCAGATCAGTTTCTCCAAAAGCTCATATCCTTCTCCTTGCCATGCATCATAGTTAGAAAATCTACTTTTGAATTTTCACTAGCCAATTATCAGTAGAGACTATACACATCTATGTAAACTCAGATCCAAATCCACCCTCTTGGGTACAAGCCTGACAGACCTGGTCCGAGGCTGAAGCATTGTCACTATTTCTTTTCCTCATGGATTATTCAAGGTGAACTCAATTAAATTTATATAAATCTTCCTCTGCATCGACGCGTAAAAGTGTTCTATTGATCTCTGCCTGCTTCTCTGTTTCTTTAGACTCACAAGCAGTAGGCAGTCTTTTTCCCCCCCACAGCTCTAGGGAACTCTTAAGTAGGTCACAATACTCTATTTCTACTTGAAATAATCTACTTGAGTTTGCTCCTGTAAAATTCATATGAGAACCTGGAACCATCCACTGATGAAGAGCTACGTTAAAGCTAGAGAAACCTAAATACTGAGTCTCATTATCAGAGATCACTAGTCTGTTTTCCATCCCTCAGGTGTTAAAAGACCTGTTGTTTACCATTACCCTGAAAAGTAATCATACTTATGTAAGTCTGATGTCCCAAGATAACTGCATCCTTCTTATGACCTGCAGCTTCTCATAATTAGGCCTAAAACTTTACACCTCAGAGGTGTTTCAAAGCTCTGTACATGATAACATTCTTTAGTCCTCTAATTACTGTTTTCTATCCTAGCCTGCCTTTTGTTTACGCTTTTGACTCATGTGTTTAATTATGGAGATGACGGTGTTAGAAAGCTATGGGATGGAGAGTAGACCTAGCTCCCCCCTCACCTCCTTTATTTGGAAACTACCCCTTCCCTCCACACATGGAACACCCAGAAGCTGCTGTGTTTTTAAAGTCTCTGACCTCTTGGCTGGGGTGGATATTTTTCAAGCTAGGACATCAGAGACCTTCCCAGGATTTTTCAATTTGATGCAGGAAAGTGCATGAGGGGGCACCTGGGTGGCTCAGTGGGTTAAGCCTCTGCCTTCGGCTCAAGTCATGATCTCAGGGTCCTGGGATCGAGCCCCACATCGGGCTCACTGCTCAGCGGGGAGCCTGCTCCCCCCCCTCTCTCTGCCTGCCTCTCTGCCTGTTTGTGGTCGCTCTCTCTATCAAATAAATAAATAAAAATCTTAAAAAAAAAAAAAGTTGGTGAGTTAGCCTTTGTCTGGTGGTAGGAGCTGTAATGTGAATTTAAGACAGGTGGTAACTTTGTTGCCCTGTGAAAGATGCAGTATTCAGTGAGACAAAATGAAGCTGATCCACCCACATCAGAGGATACAAAGCCCTTTGCCCACTCAGTCTCCAGTTCACACTATGCCTCAGTGTCAACTTCATTCCTGCATTCTGTTGTTTGGCTTCTATCCTTTGCCGATTTCACCCACTATTAAACATCTAAAACAGCAATTAAAGTGTGCCAGGTTAAACAGTCGGTGGGTAGACCTACACTTATGTCTGTATTTACATCTATTTCTCTATATATCTGTTGAGTGAGTGTTGAATTACCTGAGTGGTCGCCGTTATTCCACTAAATTCCCCTTTTAACCTAAGTTGGATATTTGCTACTTCTAACAGAGGTCTGACCTCCACGATAACCTAAAACAACTACTGCAGACATTGATTAGAAACCCCCTTTAGGTATGTGCTGTTAAGTGCTGTGAAATGTGTAAGCCCGAAGATTCACAGACATGTACCCTGGGGCAAATAATACATTATATGTTAATAAAAATTAATAATAAAAAAAAAAGAAACCCCTTTTATTTTTCTAAATTGGAAGAAGGCAAGGAGAGTATCAGAGTGGTCTAGAAAACCTGGGACATCAGTATGCCAAATATGATACGAAGGACTCTGAGAGCACGCGAATGGCTAGCAGTGGCATTGCCTTTCCCTCACTATTTCTAGTTACGAAGACCACGTCGGCAATATTCTTAGTGTCCTCCAACAACAGACAACAGAGAGACCCTTCCTCCCAGAACTAAGAAGTCACAGCACTTCAGGCAACAATGGAAGTGCATCAACCCCTTTAAAACATGCTTTATTGGGGTGCCTGGGTGGCTCAGTGGGTTAAAACCTCTGCCTTCAGCTCAAGTCAGGATCTCAGGTCATGATCTCAGGGTCCTGGGATCAAGCCCGGCATCAGGCTCCCCGCTGAGCAGAGAGAGGAGAGCTCCCCTCTGCCTGCCTCTTTGCCTACTTGTGATCTCTGTTTGTCAAATACATAAATAAAATAATTTTTAATAAATATATAATAAACCAATAAATAAAACATACTTTATTATTTCATGGATTTAGATCAAATCATGCTTCCCCAAGCCTAAATAATACAAGCCAGTCTACGTTGTAAAGAACATGATGAATCATTCTACAAATATGAAGCAGCTACGATGTGCCAGGCACTAGGCCAAGCACTAGAAATATACCCGTGTGAAAGATTATCTAGGCCCCTGCCCTAGTGAGGCTCACATTCTAGCAGGAAACAGACACTGAGCTGTAGGTATGTAAAGACTCTATGTGACGTTTATGACGCTGCTATGACATAAACAGACTACTCTGATAGAACCTGTGTGTGTCTGTTGGAGGGTCGCATGCTTCAGACAGGTGATCAGGCAAGACCTGTCTGAGAGGTGGGCACTCACGCTGCGACCTGACAGATGAGGAAGAGTGAGCCTTGTTAGGAGGAGAAAGGAAGTGGAAAAGCTGGAGATGCCCTAGTCCGTGTGGTGAGCAAGGGGTGAAGTAACGAGACGAAGCTGGAGACGGGAGCAAAGGCCAGGTCTTGCAAGGCTGTCTAGATGTGTAATAAGTTTTATTTTCTGGGCAGTGGGATACTGCTGAAAGGTTTTAAGAAAGAAAAAAAAAAGTCATTTGGAAAAGATCACTTTGGCTTTAAGGGGAGAAATGGATTCAGACTGGGGTTGGAGAGGCAGGAGGTTAGCTCGTTTGGGCTGTTATCAAAGCAATCTGACCACAGACTGCGTGGCTTATTAAAAACAAAACAAAAAACAGAAAATGTATTGCTCCCAGTTGGGAGGCTGTAAAGTCCATGATCAGGGTGCTTAGTGTGGTCGCCTTTTGGTGAGGACCCTCTTCCTGGTTCCTAGCCAGTTCCTTCCTGCTGTGCCTTTTCACAGTGGAAGGGGCTGGTCAGCTCTTTGGAGCCTCTTCTCCAAGAGCACTAACCTCATTCATGAGGCCTCCACCCTCAAGATTAAAGCACCACTCAAAGGCTCACCACTCAAAGGCTCACCGCCCATTACCGTTGCCTTTGGGGGTTCGGATTTCTGCATAGGAAATTGGGAGGGACACAAACATTCCAACCACTGCAGATACCAAGAGTGGAGATGGGGAGAGCAGTGGGAGGTGTTGCAAACCCAGGCGAGGGATGGCAGTTGCTTGCCCTGGAGGATTGACTGTGAAAACAGAGAGCAGTTGGTGGATTAGAGATATATTATGGTTGTAGAACTCAGGAATCTCAATAATCCAGGAGTTGATTGACTACTTAACCCAGGATTTCCTGAACCTTGGTAGCTAGCTAACAGTATCATCCAGGGAGCTACCAAAAACAGACTGTTGAGTCCCAGCCCTAAAGCTTAGGATTCAGCAGTCTGAAGCCCAGAAGTCTGAACTTTCCATGAACCCTTGAGAGATTCTGGCATGAGGCCAGACTTGAAAAAAGTCCGGATTTGTGGTGTTATTCCAGGTGACCTTTATTCCCAAACCAGGCTTTGGGCCATCTCCTCACACGGCCAAGCCGGCCTGCATTAAAACTGTGTACGCATCTCAAAGCAGGGATGACTCTTAAAGGAAGCAGCAATGAGCGTCACCGATTTCGGCTTCCTGACAGGCAGGTTCAGCCCCGTAGCCAATCTAACCTCCAAGGGCTTGGGGAAATGTGCTCTGCTATCGAACAGACTCTCTCACTAACCTTGTTTGGGATAGTTAACTTTGTTGAGAAAGTTTCCTAAAAATGTATAGTTTTATCATCTTGAAAAAGGCAGAATAGTGGTCTATGCGTAGACATAGTTGGGGTCCTTCTGCACCTCACAGGGTCCTCATTATTGTAGTCTGCGACTGGAGTTGGTGAATCAAATTGGCCTACAACAGCAGGCTCCCAAAGGCAGAGGCTCAGGGGGGAGTGGGCTTTGCCGCCTCTCATTCCCTAAGATCTCCCACCCTCAGCAAGCCACCAAAAATAAATGCATGTACCACATAAAACAGTTTGTCTATGCCTACCAAAGGAAAAAGAGTTTCCTAACCACCACCAACCCCCTTTGCTGCCCTCTTTTATGAAATCTCTTTTATGAAAGTTCTGGAACTATTACTGGCCCCAGGAAGGATTTGAAACCAATCCAAATCCCCCTCCATATATACTACTGTAAAGATTACATTCCTATAATAAAGATCCGAGCAGAAATCAATGAAATAGAAACCAGAAGAACAGTAGAACAAATTAATGAAATTAGGAGCTGGTTCTTTGAAAGAATTAATAAAATTGATAAGCCCTTGGCCAGACTTATCAAAAAGAAGAGAGAAAGGACCCAGATTAATAAAATCATAAATGAAAAAGGAGAAATCACAACCAACGCCAAAGAAATACAAACAATTATAAGAACATATTACGAGCAACTATACGCCAGCAAATTAGACAACCTGGAAGAATTGGACGCATTCCTAGAGACACACAAACTACCAAAACTGAACCAGGAAGAAATAGAAAACCTGAACCGACCCATAAGCAGTAAGGAGATTGAAGCAGTCATCAAAAATCTCCCAACATTTCCCAGGGGAAATGCTTCCCAGGGGAATTCTACCAAACATTTAAAGAAGAATTAATACCTATTCTTCAGAA
>CM053611.1:64816404-64839353 GCA_028646535.1 Procyon lotor
TAAATAAATCTTTAAGAAAAAAAAAAGTCGTTATAATCTTGGCACATTTGGTGTATATATATGTAGTTATATATAGTGACTTTATATTTTATTTCAGTATTATTGTTATATTAAAGACTTTCTCCATATAAAATTATGTTCATTTATTTTTACAAATCAGATGTAACTTTTTCTTTTTCAGATTTTATTTATTTGAGAGAGAGAGAGAAAGAGAGGGAGATACAGATAGACTGAGAATACAAGCAGTGGGGAGAGGCAGAGGCAGAGGGAGAAGTAGGCTCCCAGCTGGGCAGGGAGCCCCCCCGCAGGACTCGATCCCAGGACCCTGGGATCAGGACTTGAGCCAAAGGCAGACGTTTAACTGAGCCACCCAGGTGCCCCTCAGATGTAACTTTTATTAATGTCCTTAAACACTATCCTTAGAGACATTTTGTCTAATTCTTTGCAATGGCTTTATTACCTTTGTTTTGTATGCCATAGGAAAAACCAAATTTTCTAGTCAGTTGCCTGTTTTTATTGTGAAACTTCATCAGAGCTTTCACATTTGAAAAGTTCTCAAAAATAAACCAACCACAGTCATTTGAAGTCTCTGTCTTCTACAGATAGCTTTTATTTTATTGTGATACTTGCTTGAAGGTTCTTTTATAAAAGTCAGACTTTGTGTCCTCAACAAAGGACAGTCTCATAGCAGAGCCTCCTGGGAAAAGGACAGACAGGCTCTTCAAACTACTAACACTTCAGAGCTGAGCTAACATTACTTAGACAACTCAGACCACACCAGTGGACTGAGTTAGGATTTCCAAGACTCCATGAGGTTAAGAAGCTGGTGGCTTCATGAGACTCCTAACCTAGAATGTCCCAGAACGAGCTTTAACTTTACAGGACTAAATGAAACTGATAGAAATTTTATTGTGGTTATTTGCTTAGAATATTATTGATGTTGTTCTAATGTTCTAGATTCTAAATATATGAGGAAACTTTTTATCGTCCTCCCTAAGTTATAGCCAGTGTGTAACCCATTACAATTTGGTAGATTCTGCTCTCATACACCAAAAATATTTAAATATCTGATTTTCACTGGCTCCCCCAGAATTCAGAAACTCTTACTAGATTCAGTAAAGATCTGACTCCCTTTTACTAGGATATAATTATATACATTGATTGTATACCCAAGGCCTTATGTGAAGTGTCCTATTTAAGAAAGATATTCATTTGGGGCGCCTGGGTGGCTCAGTTGATACAGCATCAGACTCTTGATTTCAGCTCAGGTCACGATCTCAAGGTCATGGGATTGAGGCCAGCATCAGGCTCTGTGCTCAGTGGGGAGTCTTCTTGGGACTCTCTCTTCCTCTGCCCCTCCCCACCGCCCTCACACACAGGCAGTCTCTCTCTCTCTCTCAAAATAAATCCTTAAAAAAGGTGGGGGAGGGGGGTGGGTATTCATTTAACCGGATATGGCAAACCATTTTAAGGGCCAAAGGTCTGGTGTATTTATGGAGCCTATGCTTACAAAGCCATTCCAGGAAAACTAGCCCAGAGACCCCAGCCTCACAGTTATTAGGAAGATCACTTCTGGGAGGCCAGGCAATTCCCTCTGCCCACCGGCTCCCCATGTTTGTACTCTCTGTGTCAAATAAATAAATAATATCTTTTAAAAAAAGAAAAAGAAATTTTCAGGACCTCAAAATTCACTCAAATTAATAGGGACCACAAGAGAAATTGGTGGAGAGAGTTTCTTGAGTCTGATTTCCTAGCCTAGGGAAAGCAAATAATAGAGGCCTTTAAAAGTCAAACCTGACAGGGGCACCTGGGTGGCCCAGTCGTTAAGCGGCTGCCTTCGGCTCAGGTCATGATCCCAGGGTCCTGGGATCGAGCCCCACATCGGGCTCCCCCTTCGGCAGGAAGCCTGCTTCTCCTGCTACCATTCCCTCTGCTTGTGTTCCCTCTCTCACTGTGTTTCCCACTGTCAAATAAATAAAATAAAAAATCCTTTAAAAAAAAAAAGTCAAACCTGACATTCATAAAAACTTCCACAGGCAAAAGTTTTTGCAAAGGATTTTTTTTTAAGTGAGTGTAAAGCGATGCAAGTTTATTAAGTGAAGATAGATGGGTCCCAACAGGGTTGCCAACTCAGGGCCTTTCGGTTTGGTATTTTATAGAAAGCTAACTGGGGAACTTAAATCCTTTTAACATTGCTATTGATAGAAAACACCTTCAATGGCTTACTTCCTTTTTAGGGTCTTGTTATTCTTCCTTGGTCAAAGGTGATTAGCATAAAGACACCCATCCCACAGGACCCACCCCCCACGCCTACAGCAAGGTGGTCAGATTTGTCCCCTTAGCTCTGGTTTCCCCACATCTCCGCAGTTTTTGGGATTTCTATGAGCCCCTCACCTAGCCCCTATCTCTCTCTCCCTGCCTAGCCCACCTGTCCCTTACTCAATCCTCCCCCTGGAATAATAACCCTAACTGCTCTTAGGGAAAGGGGAAATGACCGCTCTGGCTGCTTCCTGCTGAAATGGGGTGGTGGGCTGTGTGGCAGTTAGAATCTTTCATGTGGTTGGTCCATGGGCTTGTGGTATGTCTCCATGGGGGTCATGATGGGCAGCAAACGGTACACACATCATATGTGCAAGAGGATTAACATAAAACAAGTATTAGGCCCAAAATTATGTTCACATCCCTTAGATAAGATCCCCAATTACCAATTTTGTCAAATAGATTAGTGGATATCTTGGTCTTATTTAATTGATCACAAATGTCCCCTATTAATTGGGACACCTTGCAGGAGTTAACTGTAATGTTACAACAACACTTGTGAGGAAATTTTTCATACCCCAAACTGTATAGCAATAGTAGACAGGTCAATATTTAGATAATAGAACAGTGGCATGGTTCTCAAGAAGTCCTTCTCTGACTTCATTTAATTCTTGGCTGAGTGCATCCAGTGCCTGGGAAGTATCATTTAGAGTCCTGCTGAGCAAGCATACCATTTTGCTTATTTTATATTGCAGTCCTGTCTTTGAAGTCCCATAGGGAGCTTTGAGGCTGTTTTTACCAGGAGGGCTGTTGTATGGTTAAAGCCTTTGCAATTATATGTCAGGAGAGGTGGCTTCTAGTAAATGACTATGAGAGATGAAACCATCAAGAAGCCCTTTTTGCTTGAGGTCCAGCCTTAACAATATCCTAATTACAGGGAATCACTGGCAAATGGGGTACTTGTCTCTGGAGCTAAGGGCATCCCCAAGTGCATCATCCAATCTAATCATAAAGAAAGTGGGGCCATCCATTATCTCCATGGGGTATGCTCTGGCTTTTAAAGAGTGATTTTGTAATCCTAGCCACAAAGAATTGGTCAGGGTGATAGCTGAGTTATACAATTTTGGGGGGATCTACCCCATTTCCCAGTTGTTCAAGTAATCATATGACCTTGGGGTCCTGTTATTATCCCCAGAGAATAACAAGCAAGATTGCTTATACATAAGCTACTGTGGCAATTTCTCTGAAGTTTACCTCAAGTGATCTAGCAAACAACATTCAAAGACAATCACAACTAAAATTTAGCATCCACAGAGGTGGGTTATTGAAACATAATTTCTCTCTATAATAACCCTCATTTCCAAAGATAGCCAAATAAGGCTAATTTGTTTGAAAAACAAGTCCAGTTTTAACAAATGGCGTAATTATTTACATCAGCTCAGCAAGAATGATTGATCATACAGATCTTTAAGAATCTGCTCTGCTGATTCTAACTTGTAAATGGAATCTCTAGGTTGAACTTTTAGTTGCCTCTCTAGGCCAGATGCCCAGCCAAGTACTTGCCATCACACGTGCCGCAATACCTGTAGATGTGGGCAGATTCCTCTTCCTGAGGTCCCCAATGTATCCTGAGGTCCTTGCACCTACCAGGAAGTGACATTCTTTACTCACCTGGTAAGGCTGCTGAGAACTTTGTAAGCAAGGTATCAGGCCAGCACTCCCAAAGGGCTTTATGGCTTTAGGTTTCATAAAGTCAACCTTAGTTCCTTAAAGCTGTCTGGTCATATCTGAGTCTATGCACGTCTCTCAAATATGACATTCCAGTCAAAGCCTTGGTAAAATAACCAATATTTCCAATGGTGTCCTGTTACAAGAACAGATTATTAGTGAACTTATGCAAATAACTATGATTGCCACAGAAGAAAGCTTATTGAGACCTTTTGAATTTCAGAGGGTTTAGGTAGAGAAATGTTAAATGCTTTAATGATTTGTGGAGTTCAGTTTTAAGTTCCTCCAAGACAGGCCTAAGGGTACAAGGTAGGGGCGTGCCGGAAAAAGACAGGCCTAAGGGTATGGGCGTGAAACTATTCCTGGAATTTATCTTCCCTGCGTGATGCCTAGCCCCTGAGTTGTTCAAATGCACAAATGAAATGCATAGATTTAGGTAATTGCCATATAAAGAATAAGGAACGCCTACGTGTGTAGTGACGTAAGTGCTTGTTTACTCGAATGCATAAAAATGCTTCGAAGGAGAGAGGCGGGGCTTCTCGCCTTAGCACTGCGCTGCGTCATGTGTGCCGGTGGGAGCCCCAGCTAGCTGGAAATAAACCCTCTTGCTCTTGCATCCAGCCTGCCTTTTGTGGGTTCTTTTGGGAGGGTCTCGATCCGGACATAACAGATTTTGTTTACAAATGAATATTTTATCACATTTCTGTAAATCGTATCTTAAAAGAAAGTTTCCTTAATCTGGGAGAGATTAGGAATCAGAATTCTGATTCCTGACATCAGAATTCTGTCAGTCTGGACAGAATTCTCCTGTCCAGCATTCTCTGACATCCGAGAATCAGCAATGTTTTGAATGAAAGTCACACAAGAAACTATAGTCATTTTTCCCAATTCACTTAGTCCCATTTTACTATTATGGTTTAAAATGCAAATGTAGTGAGTTTTGGAAGTTTCTACCCATTTTTAGTTTTGACTTTAAAGATACTGAATACCTGTATTTGTCCTAAAAGTCCTTTTTATGAACCCCCTTGCAGATGAAACTCATTTTGCAAGATAATAAGAACAATTATAAATGACAAAAACTCAGAAATGGACATTAGTAATGACCTGATAGGAGAGTTCATTATGATGCAATTGAGAAAGAAACTCAGTTATTTCTGTGTCAATAGTGAGAGTATCAAGTGATGATGACTTTATACCAGAATGTAACATACCAGACAAACAAGCCTAATTAGTCAAGGAGACTTTGTTCTTGATTTAAATCTTGAGCAAGTTTGTTAAGACCTTAGAAAGTTTTAAAGCACAAGCCTAAATAGGATCAGGGATTGTCAAAGACCAGGTAGAGCCAAAACGTAGAAACTGGCTTTTCTGGGCAGGCAAAAAGAAAACAGCTGTTTACATTTTCTTATCAAGAGCAGACCAACAATTCAGGGGCGCCTGGGTGGCTCAGTCGTTGAGCGTCTGCCTTCGGCTCGGGTCATGATCCCAGAGTCCTAGGATCGAGCCCCGCATCAGGCTCCCTGCCCAGCGGGAAGCCTGCTTCTCCTGCTACCATTCCCTCTGCTTGTGTTCCCTCTCTCGCTGTGTTTCTCTCTGTCAAATAAATAAAATCTTTAAAAAGAAAAAAAAAAAAGAGCAGACCAACAATTCAAGAAAACTTTGTCTTTTTGAACAGAGAGAGAATTCCAATCTTATATACCATGGTACTTTTAAAATCCCTTTATTTTAATCTTAGTCCATCCTGACGACACCTAAAATTCCTTTCCAAAGATTTCACTTCACAAACCTACAACTTTCCTTTACATTCAGATTTTGTCTCAAGTCATTTCTTTCCAAACAACCAATCTCATTTAGGACAAAATTGCCTTCTTTTACCTTCAACAAAAGCATTCCCATTCCTTATATCTTTCTTGCATATCTCCTACTTTTCTACATAAAGAGTTGCCAAATTTTGCACTCTTAGAAATCTTAGCCTCCAGTGAAGACTAAGTAGTAACAAACTGTGTACTGTCACACCAGAATTCTTTAGATGACAGATTTATGAACTGGTTAAGCACAAAACATGTTTACCAGCAGATTTAAGTATCTTTAGTTTCTTTGCAATAAGTAGTCAAATAGCACAAACCTACATCCAGTAATCAATGACTTAGCACCTTATCCTATTTGGAAAGGACCTAGATGTCCAAAGAATTTAAACCCAATGACTTTGGAAGCTATTTTAACAATTTTCTATGAAAACTTTGATGGGACGGGTAATTAACCATCATTTTAGTCATGTTTTTGCTAACAAATTGCAACAGAAATAACTCGAGCTTATTTGACCTTCAGCAAACCTTGGCAGAATAAAAGTTTCACATTTAATGCTGCTAACTTTAAAGACATGTCTATGTTAAGTAAACAAAGAAACTTAACTTAGTTTCAATACCAGGTTATGTTCCACCTAAGTCCACTTTTAAAAGACAATTTGTTCACCAGTGTAAATTTTTACCTGAGACTCTGGGGGGGTGGGGCGGAATCTGAAGTCAGCAGAGTGTGCAGGCCAACAAGGTGCAGAAACAGGAGGGGCAGGGCAGACGGAAGAGGCAAAGTACTGCCAGAAGACAGAGAAAAAGTCCCAGTTCTAAAGCTCATCCACTTGGTCCATGAGTAAACGCCCTGTTTACCCACCAACAAGTGGGATTAGGCAGTCCACGTCAGGCCCTAGAAGACAGGGAATTTCCCTGAAACAAAGGGAGTTTTAGCAGCTGCTTGGGAATATTCCTTAAAGTCCCCGTCGTGAGGCAGACTAACCACAGTAGGCTTCAGTTATAGCCATTAACCTGGGAAATGAGTAGGAAAAAGCCCCCACATCTATTAGGAGGAACAGTGAGAGAGTGAGGGTCACAATCCCTTTGCTAGAGATGGCCTGTGTTTCCTCCAGCAACCTGGGTTTATTTGGAAGAGGCCTATTTAGGCAATTCCAATATGTCATGGGGTTACCTCCCAACATGTTCTTTAAGAGGCCCTTAGGTCTGGGTTCTGATATAGAGCCTTGAAAGCCTGGAGGGATCTAGGGTACCTCCGTCTAATCACCTTGTTTCCTGCAGAAGAAACCACATAGATCCCTACTGTGGCCATGCATGGAATGTTACAGGAACTCAGTCCTTTCCTAAATTTGTAATCCAAATTGCTTCCAGTGGGTTCAGGGCACTCCCAGGCAGAGTCCTTGGGAACTGAAGAGACCTTGCCCTGCGTGAAGGTCACACCTTATTTTACCTTGCCTTAAAGAACCTGCTGTGTTTAACCCATGGAAAACACTAGAAAGTTTTACAAGGGGAAATTACCCAATTTTGCAGTACCCAATCCAGAGGAATCCCCGTAGAGGATGGTTTGTTTCCCATCTCATGATCCCAGTAGAAGTCACCCCATACCTGTAACTATGAAGGCGTCCCTACACATTGGCTCTCCCCTGTGAACCAAGGCTTCCCATGGTTTCCTACCCTGAGTGGCCTAACATCTTGGGTTGAGGGGGCTCGGGCCGGCAGGAGTAGCCACTCTTACCCGTCCGTCACCTGATCCTCCTTTTTCCTCTGGATCCCCCCCCAAATCTGGCCTAATCATAAAGGCTTAGCGAGGTTAACAGCAATTATGTTCCCTGGGCACTTTTTCTGTCTGTATACCTGGGGTCCCATTTGCAAGCATGGCCCTGTTGAGGGGTGCAGACCCTGTTATTTAGCATCATCATAATTTCATATTTCTGTTGTTGGAACAAGGAATCTTCAACTCTATGACCCATTTAAGTCCCAGCCACTTATACAACCAGTCAAGGAATTGGCTGGGGGTTTGTAGTTCCTTCCTTAGTGCCCAAAGAATTCCAAGGGGAGTAAATGTCCAGGAAACATTGGGTTCCCTGCAACTTATCATAAAATGAGATAGCTCTAATCCTGCTCACTGATAACTTGGGTTTTGATCCCTGGCCATGATTAAATCTAAACCGTACCTATTAGAAAAACATAGATCTTAGCGGGCAGCAAAAATTAGAAGATTTTCCTTTTGAACTATGTTCTCATGAAAGACATCTTTAAATGAAAAAACCTTTTATCTACATAGGCAACACACTTCCTGAAATGAATCCCTGATTAAAAGGGTATAGTGACCACCAGAGATTGAAAGGGCCCTACTATAGGCAAAGTCCCTGAGGTGGGAGAAAGCCATTTAAGAAAAGCCAATGAACAGAAAGCAGAACTCGGTAGGGTTAGGCCACCATACCCTTCTTTTGAGGAAGGGGGATTGACCAAACCTTTGTCCAGAAGCCTGTCACCTAAGACTTAAGACAAGTGGCCTTTAAATGGCTGATAGGTCCCTGGTTTTGTCGTTTGTGAGAAGAGGTCCCCTAAGGGAGAGACATCTCCTAGGAAAGAAAAGAGTCTGCTTTTTCTCACGCTTTGGTGGAACTGATCCCGGGTCTGGGCACCAAAGTGAAGCAGGAGAGCTAGGTTCCTGTCTCACAGAATCAAAGAATGAATCTCCCAGACAATAGAGTGAGTAAAGCGATAGACATTTATTAAGTGAAGATACAGAAAAAGCTCTCAAGAGTGAGAGGGGTGCCCACAGGGTTGCCCTTGCAAAGAATATTTAAAGAGACCTATATGGTGAATTAACACTCTTGCTGCACCTATGTAAATAATCAAGTCAACCTAAAGAGAGTCTTATTTTGTGATCTTTTCTTTGAGGTTATTATGATGGTGGAGGTGGGACAGAAAAACTGTGAAAGACCTTGAAATGGGGAGGAGGGGATTAGTAGGTCTTCAATTTAGCCCACTTATGCAGGTAACCTATGACTTTCATTGTCTTTGTGGTCATTTTTTTTTTTCACAGAGAGAGAGAGAGAGAGAGAGAGATCACAAGTAGGTAGAGAAGCAGGCAGAGAGAGGGAGGGAGGCAGGCTCCCCGCTGAGCAGAGAGCCCGATGTGGGGCTCGATCCCAGGACCCTGAGATCATGACCTGAGCCGAAGGCAGAGGCTTTAACCCACTGAGCCACCCAGGCCCCCCTCTTTGTGGTCATTTTACAATGCTGTAATCCATAGAAAACTCTTTTGTGGGATGGCTGAGTGGCTCATTTAGTTGAGTGTCTGCCTTCAGCTCAGGTCATGATCCCATGATCTTGGGATTGAACCTCACATTAAGCTCCCTGCTCAGTGGGGAGCCTGCTTTTCCTTCTCCCTTCTCCCCTGCTCCTGTGCTCTTGTGCGGGTGCTCTCTCTCTCTCTCTCTCTCATTGACTGTCTCAAATAAATAAATAAAATCTTTAAAAAGAATTATGCTTCAAGTAGAGACTGAATGAATGTAAATGAATATGTTAAGTATTTCTGCCTCAAATTACTTATAAGCAGTTTGGGAGAAGACAAAGTACCTATAATAATTTACATAATACAGTTTATGGAACATGGCAAATATCTTATATAATACTTGTAATACATCTCTGAGGTAGTTATCATTAACTTTACTTTGCAATGAGAAAACTAAGGTTCAGAAGTTCAGTTTACAAAAGTAGTAAATGGTGGAACTAGAATTAGAATTACAAGACAAGGCAGTTGGTTTCCAAGGCCATTTTATAAAAACAACTAAGGTTTAAGACCACAGCCAGAAGTGGGAATTAGGAAAAATAGACGCCTTTCTTCTAAAGCAGGGCAGGAGGGTCTCCTGGCTGGCTTAGTTGGTAGAGCATCTGACTCTTGAGCTTGGGGCCGTGAATTTGAGCCCCACATCGGGCATGGAGCCTACTTAAAGCTAAACAAAAAAACCAGGGCTGGAATCCAAACAGTAATCAAGCAGCTGGATTCATTATTATGTCAGAGTTTCAAATTATGCTAATTCCTTTGAGACTGAAGTAGAGCCAGACCTCTTTTTAGTTGCTATAATCACCAAATTTGGTTAGCTTTGTCATTCAAGAACATAATACCTTCTTTAAATACACTGTGGTCACATTCATTCATATAAAGCATTCCTATAAATTTTTTCTGTATTTATTGGCATGGAAAGATAACCGCAACATGCTGTAAAGTAAAAATAACAGATTATAGAACAATATGTGGAATGTGATTCCACATGTGTTAATGCATAGAACATAATTTGAAATGTTGTACAACAGATTTTCTTGTTGTGTGATTGACTGTGACTATCTCTGGGTGGTGAGATAAGTTCAAAGACAAATAGAGGCATATTAAAAATTTTAAGAGTCTATTTGGGCAAAAATCTATTCAAATCAGGCAGCATCCAATCTCACAGATAGGAAGAAGCTCCAAGGAGCTGTACAAAACGAAAAGCTTTTATGCAGAAGGGAATGGGAACAAGGAAGTTACACTTGGCAAAAAAACAGGTTATTGTAAAGTTACTTTACTTTAGGGGGTCGTCGGGGTCTATCAGGCCGATTACTGACCTGATGCTGATCAGGATATTCCTTTTTTTATTTTTTTAAGATTTTTATCAATTTATTTGACAGAGAGAGAGATCACAAATAGGCAGAGAGGCAGGCAGAGAGAGAGGGGGAAGCAGGCTCCCCGCTGAGCAGAGAGCCCAATGCAGGGCTTGATCCCAGGACCCTGAGATCTGAGCCAAAGGCAGAGGCTTTAACCCACTAAGCCACCCAAGCACCCCAGATTCCTTTTTAAAAATATGTATGTATGTATGTATGTATGTATGTATGTATGTATGTATGTATGTATTTATTTAGAGAGCAGGGGGTTGGACAGCAGGATAGGGAGAGAATTTCAAGCAGACTCCCTGCTGAGCATGGAGTCCGACTGGGCACTCGACCTTATGACCTTGAGATTAAGGCCTGAGCTGAGATCAAGCTTAGATCTGATCTAGATCAAAGCCTGAGAGCTGAGATCAAGACACTTAACTAACTGAGCTACCCAGGCACCCCACAGCAATGTGACATCTTTTTTTTTTTTTAAGATTTTATTTATTTGACAGAGATAGATACAGTGAGACAGGGAACACAAGCAAGGGGAGTGAGAGAAGGAGATGCAGGCTCCCCATTGAGCCCGATGCGGGGCTCCATCCCAGGACCCTGGGATCATGACCTGAGCCAAAGGCAGACGCTTAATGACTGAGCCACCCACTCGCCCCAACAATGTGAGTTTTAAAAGGGCATTTCCATGCACACTACGAGGCCTCTGTTACTCTAAGGGAGATGTTGGATGATTACACAGATAGCCGTCTGTGAAAGGGTAGATGAGGTCAGACAGTGACTATAAACAGCAGTAGGGCCAAAATGATCTATCACTTTTCACTTCTCCCATTTTCTTATGGGTCCATCTAACAATCATAATCTCAGTTCCAAAGCCTATGACTACAATATTGTTGATAGAACAAACTCTTATAAAAACATTCAATTGAACTTGGACTTGAATTAGAAGGACAAAGAGACTAAGGAAAGTGGTTTTTCTCTCTCTCTTTTTTGCATTTAAAATTTTTAAAAAATAAAAATAATCTTGGGGTACCTGCGTGGCTCCGTGGTTAAGCCTCTGCCTTCGGTTCAGGTCATGATCTCAGGGTCCTGGGATCGAGCCCCACATCGGACTCTCTCAGCAGGGAGACTGCTTCCTCTTCTCTCTGCCTGCCTCTCTGCCTACTTGTGATCTCTCTCTCTGTCAAATAAATAAAATCTTTTAAAAATAATAATAAAAATAAAAAAATAAAAATAATCTTTTGTAAAGACCACAGCATGTTTGTGAAGCATGAGAGGGCCACCCAGGAGCTAAGCAAGGCTAATTTACACATCCATGGGAGGTAAAAAGTTTCCTGACTGGGAAGCTTCTCAGCTGTCAGGCAAGGAGACTTGAGATTTGGTCCAAACAACATGCTGTCAGTGCCTGAAGGAAGAAAAGAAAGTTCTTAAATGGGACACAGCTGAACTCAATCCTATGCTAGCAATTTATTTTAGGTGTGTTGTTATCTGAAAAGAAAATTTTTGCATTTACTCCAGAGACATCATTAGGAAATTCAAAAGCCAGAGTTTCCATTTAACCCCAGAGCATGAAAAGATGATAGATAGATAGATAGATAGATAGATAGATAGATAGATAGATAGACAGACAGACAGACATAACACTCCTTCAGAAATACTTTGTTAAAATTTTCTAACTAGGGGTGCCTGGCTAGCTCAGTCAGTGGAGCATGTGACTCTTGATCTCGGGGTCTGTGAGTTCAAGTCCCATGTTTGGGGGAGAGTTTACTTTTTATTTTAAGATTCTATTGATGAGAGAGAGTGAGAGAGTGAGCGCATGAGTGGGGGCAGAGGCAGAGGGAGAGGGAGAAGTAGACTCCCCACTGAACAGAGAGCCCGAATCTCCAGGCTCAATCTCAGGATCTGGAGATCATGACCTGAACCAAAGGCAGACATTTAACCCACTGAGCCACCCAGGCGCCCTACTTTTTTTTTTTTTTTTAAGATTTACCTGTTTATTTATTTTATTTTAGAGGTGGGAGAGGGTTAGACAAGTGTAACCCACTGAGCCACCCAAGCACACCAGGGGTAGAGTTTACTTTAAAAAAAAATTAAAATGTTCTAACTTTATATCTTAACATAAGCTTTAGTAGCTTATTTTAAATACGCTTAAATTTCAGGGGTAACTGGGTGGCTTAGTTGTTAAGTGTCTGCCTTTGGCTCAGGTCATGATCCCAGGGCTCTGGGATGAGCCCCGCATGGGACTCTCTGCTCAGCAGGGAGCCTGCTTCCCTCTCTCCCACCCCTCCTGCTTGTGTTCCTTCTCTCGATGTGTCTTTCTCTGTCAAATAAATAAATAAAATCTTTTTTAAAAAGCTTAAATTTCTTAAAATAGCTTAAAATTCGCTAAATAATATGAGTTAAATTTTATTTTGTATATGAACATTTAACTTTTTTAAGTTGGAAATTGTCATATAGCATTGAATTTATGTTTTTAGAACATAAGTTGAAAGAAGTGCTTTTACCCAGACACCTTCTAGCATAGGTAATAATCTCTGAATAGCTACATGAAAATAATTTTAGAACTCCAAATCAGGACACAGGACAGATTTTTTTTATGACTTGCTAACATAACAAAGTCTTATATAACAATTAAACCAAACTATTTACACATATTTGATAAATCACCTCTTTTAAATATAATTATTATTGACCCAGTGCTGTACTTTGATACCAGTATAAATGGTACCTTTAGCTTGTCTTTTCTCATTAGAAACTGAGGCCAGGGGCACCTGGGTGGTTCAGTGGGTTAAAGCCTCTGCCTTCGGCTCAGGTCATGATCTCAGGGTCCTGAGATTGAGCCCTGCATCGGGCTCTCTGCTCAGCAGGGAGCCTGCTTCCCCCTCTCTCTCTGCCTGCCTCTGCCTACTTGTGATCTCTCTCTGTGTCAAATAAATAAATAAAATCTTTAAAAAAAAAAAAAAAGAAACTGAGGCTGGCAAGTTAGTTATTGGCAGATGGCCTCCTAAGTTCTTCCTCCCAGTCAATATTATAAAAACTCTAAGACCATTCATAAGTTGTAGCTTTTCTAGCGCCTGACCTGACTTCCTCTGCCTCTGAGAAAGGTGTCTACTATAGAACCATCCTGACTGGTAGTTTGGAGCCATGTGGTATACCAATTGTAAATTTGGGGCCTTTGGGAAAATCTTTAAAAAAACACCACCACCAAAATCATATTGGCTCACCAGCGAGGTGCACCTTTTCTCAATCTATGATGTTAGAAAAGTAGGTAGATGTGCAGAAAAGGGGTTACCTTAACAGGTCTGGGTTGCTTATATCTTGCACCACCAAAAAAAGGCCTGTCGTCAAGGATCAGCCCTTTCCTGATCTTAGGAGAGAACCAAAGAGCCTTGGAATATTCTGACAGCCTGATATGAGTGTATATATCTGAGACCTTGGGCCATGCTGTACCAGTTGGAGCAGATAAATTTATTCTGACAATGTCATCTAAGATAAACACCTGTTTTTCTGGGGAGAGGGTAAGGAGGTGGAAGGGGGCTGCAGTCTGAGTAGCCGAGGTCAGTTATGTAGGCTCCTATACATTCATGACTGTCTCCAATAAAAACTCTGGACACCAAGACTCAGATGAACTTGGTAATACTTGCATATGTTGTAACATGTTGCTGGGGAAATTAAGTACATGAATGATACCTCCTAGAGGTATCATTCATGTACTTAAAAGGATACCTGGAAGTGTGCACCTAGGTTCTTCTGAATTTTATCTCATGCACCTTTTTCCTTTGTTCAGTATAGTCTGTATTGTCTCATTGTAATCAACCATTTGAATCCTGTGAGTCTTTCTAGAGAATCATCAAGCATGAAGGTTGTCTTGGGGACCCCCTACATTGTAGGACAGTCGGACGCTGGCATAAAGTCATTGGCTGCTTAGACTACTGGTTCTGCTTCCTTTGGGCACTGCAGTTTTGCCCTCGCCCCAGGCTGAGTCAGAGAGGGCCAACCCACCTTCCCATTCTTCCTCTTCAAAGGATTCATAACGATTCTGATCCTTGTGGCCAGATCCTCTCCAGAGTGAAGGTGGGGGGAGAAGAAGAATTCAATGTTCAAATAGTGTCATGTGGAACAAAATAAAAGCGAACATTTATTAAGCACTTACTATGTGTTCTTTTAAGTGCTTTATACGTATTACCTCACTGAATCCTCATACAATCCCATATATCAGTAAAATTATCCCTGTTTACAAGGAATTCAAGGAACTTGAGGCTCGGAGAGTTAAGGGATTTGCTCAAGGTTCTACTGCTAATATGTGGCTGACCAGATTCAAAATGAAGCCTGTGCTCTTAACTTATACTAAATGACAGACGAAGTATGAAACATACATATATCAGGAAACTAACTATACCCTGGGTCAAAAAGTAAAATTGTTTCTATTGTGAGATAAGACAATGTTACCATGAGGTAGATTATTGTATTTCACTGTGAGACATTAAGGACAAGGTTCTACTATACAAACATGATTCCTATCATAACAAATGTCCCACAACCCTCAAAAATTCCAAATTTCCTAATTCCTGAATTGACCCATTTTGCTCAGGTAGCTCTCATTTTTCATGCATTCTGGTGAATTTTCCACCCATAGAGTTCCTATAGAATACACTTATCAAAAAGCCTGACATCAAAGAGGGATTAAACATGAAAGAGAATCTCAGACTAAGAAAGCCTAAAAAATGAACTTATCGTAAAATAATGTACAAAGACCAGGATTAAAATAACTTAAAAACCAGATTTCTGAGTAGAAGGTACTAAAGTGTCCTAAAGGAGGGCATTAGACAGACAGCAATCTAATTAGTATGAATTATTCTAATTAAATTCTTACAGACCAGTTTGTTATTTTGTGCCCTAATTGTTAAGTATATCATGACCAAACTAGATAATCATAGTCAACATCCTGACAGAAATTTGGGATATTGAGAAACAATATGAATTAACAGTCCAGAAATCTGATTTTGAATGTGGCTTTCCCTGTTAATTAGCAGTGGGACTTTGGTCAAGTTACTTAAGCTCTTTTGGCTTTGATTTCCTCATTTGTAGAACATAGAATCAGTTTAAGGTCTCTTTCAGCTTAAGTAAATAAATAAATACATAAATACATAAATATTAAGATCTATTTATCTGAGAGGGAGAGTGAGCATGAGTTGGGTGGAGGCACTGAAGGAGAGGGAGATGGAGAAGGAGAAGCAGATGCCCTGCTGAGCAGAGATCCCAACATGGGGCTCATTCCCAGCACCCTGAGATCATGACATAAGCCAAAGGCAGACGCTTAACCAGCTGAGCCACCTGGGTGCACCAACATACATATATTTTTTAAATATAAAACTATATTGTAAAAAAAAAAACCTATATTGTAACTTTATAATATTACAACTTAATATTAGCTGGCTTAGTCAGAAGAGCATGCAAGTCTTGATCTCAGTGCCATTTGAGTTCAAGCCCAATGTTGGGTATAAAGGTATTACTAAAAAATTTTTTTTAATTAAAAAAAAGTCGGGGCGCCTGGGTGGCTCAGTCATTGGGCATCTGCCTTTGGCTCTGATCATGATCCCAGGGTCCTGGGATTGAGCCCAGCATTGGGTTTCCTGCTCAGCAGGAAGCCTGCTTCTCCCTCTTCCACTCTCCCTGCTTGTGTTCTCTCTCTCTCTCTCTCTGTCTCTCCCTGTCTCTCTTTCTCCCTCTGTCAAATAAATAAATAAAATCTTAAAAAAAAAAGTAAAACTTAACTTTGCCAAAAACTGTATTTCAGGAAATATATTTACACGATCAGGAAGAACCAGATGGGCTGCTTTGCAAAGATGCAGCCAAAGTGTATCTGCAGAGTCCTATTTAGAAGGAGAGTATATTTATGTAAATATGTAATCTACCTATGCATTTTTTTGTTGTTGTTGTTGTTGTTGTTTTTACCTATGCATTTTGTTAAGAACATTCCTTAGCGTGTGCCTGGGTGGCTCAGTGGGTTAAGTGTCTGCCTTATGCTCAGGTCATGATCTCAGGGCCCTGGGCTGGAGCCCCAGGTCAGGCTCTCTGCTCGGCAGGGAGTCGGCCTCTCCCTCTCCCTCTGATCCTCCTCCCCGCTTGTGTTCTTTCTCCGTCTACCTCAAATAAATAAATAAAATCTTTAAAAAAAAAAAATTCCTTATAAAGAATTACGTATCTATATCCCAAAGAATCTATACTTTGTAAAGGGTACTACTATTATCAGACTTATAAGAAATACTAAATGGAATCCTTTGAGCTGAAATGAAAGGACACTAGACAGTATCTTACACCCACATGGAGAAATAAAAAGCACTGATAAAGATAACTACACAGGTAAAAATAAAAGACAGTTAAATGTATTTTTTTGTGTAACTCTTTTTTCTCCTATTTAAAAAGATTCTTGCATAAAGCTGTAATTATAAATCTGTGTTGATGGGCACATAATGTAGAAACTGTAATGTATATGATAATAACAGCACAAAGGAGCAGGAAGGGAAAAGACATATTTTTGTATGCTATTGAAATTAAGTCGGTAATAATCTGAACTAGATTGTTACAAAGGAGGATGTTAATTGTAATCTCCAGGGCAAACATTAATTTTAAAACTCCAAAACACATGGTAAAAGAAATCACAGGAGAATTCAAAGTATATACTAGAAGATATCTATTTGATACAAAGGGAGGCAGTAACTGGGGAATGGGGGGAAAATATTAAAATAAATAGCAATATGACAGATGTGAACTCTACCTCATCAGTAATTATAATACTGTAAATGGGCTAAACACTCCAATTAAAGTCAGAGATTGAAAGGATAGATTTTAAAAACATGATTTAACTGATGATTCACTTTGTACTATTACAAGAGACCCACTTTAGGTTCAAAAACACAAATAGGTTGAAAGTAAAGGGATGGAAAAGATATACCGTAAAAATAGTAACCAAAAGGGAGCTGAAATGGTGATAGTACCAGGAGACAAAATAAGACTCAACGCAGAAAAACTTTTCCTAGAGGAGCACCTGTCTGGCTCAGTGCGTAGAACATGCGGCTCTTGATCTCCGGGTTTGTGAGTTCAAGCCCCACGTTGAATGTAGAGATTACTTAAAAATAAAGTATTTTTTAAAAAAGAAAGATAGAAATTTTCCCTAAAAACTTAGCAAAAGAGAGGCACAACCAAATGCAATGTATGCTTCTTGATTGGATCCTAGTTTGAACAAACTACTTGTGAAAGAAAGACAGCCAGAAACAGAAAAGCTATGTGGTTTTCACTAAATCAGTGTTCTACTTAGTTCCACTGATTTGGAGTTAAACGTATTAAAGAAAGCTGATCAACCCATGCTATTCTCTCCTTTTGGAATACACGTGCACATTATCAGCTTAGAAACTTCTATTCTTCCTTCAAGACCAAGCTTGGGTTACTTCTTTTTTTTTAAAGATTTTTTATTTGACAGTGAGAAACACAGCGAGAGAGGGAACACAAGCAGAGGAAATGGTAGCGGGAGAAGCAGGCTTCCTGCTGAGCAGGGAGCCCTATGCGGGGCTCCATCCCAGGACCCTGGGATCATGACCTGAGCCGAAGGCAGACGCTTAACTACTGAGCCACCCAGGCGCCCCATGACCAAGCTTGGGTTACTTCTTTAGTGAACCTTTATATGTTCATCGACCCCCTCCCCTCACACACACACACACACAAAAAGGTATGTTACTTCCTCTTCTGGGTCCCCACAGTGTTCTGTTTATTATATCTCTTCTCACATTTCATTATAATTATCTGCCTATAACTGTTTTTCTTCTTTCCCATCTGCTTGTCTTCCTCTCTAAATTATGAGTTACTCAGAAGCAGGTACCACTTTTTATTCACTTACATATTTATTGCCCCTGGTAATTCAAAACATTGGTAGAATACCCCATATAAAATCTAACATCCATTCAATAGAACTGTATCATGTGTAGAAAGAAGAAAAACATAAATCAGAGGAAAAGTTGAAAGGGAAAAAACTAAAGGCCCACATCGTGTACTGGGCCACAGTATAGAGATCACTTTACTTAATGGGACATTAGGTAGTAGATGTCAGGCCCCAAAAGAGCTAAATTGTGAGATAGATATCTTTCAACTTCCATGGTTCTTTCTAGATCTAACTTCCTCTCTGACAGCAAACTCCCCAGTGTCCAACAAAGAGAGGAAAGCGAGTAATAAATTAATTCACTCAGATTTCAATTTAATGAATTACCTGTTCCAAGAGTTTTTCAGAGCAAATCTGGAGGAGGACCAGTCATAAATCTGAAGGATTCAAGGTACTGGTGAGATAACTAATCAATACATGGAGATCTCTTGAGTGGATTTCCCTCAAATTAAACCACATTAGCAATTACCTATGTCACACTGAACATAAGCTTATTCCTAGGTAGAAGCTATTTTTACATTTAGCATTTGGCAAATCCTTCCAGTGTCATAATTAAAAAACTCATTGTAGCCTCCACCAGGTGGTTTTTTTTCCCATTACACTCTATCTGGGCTTTAGTGTACCAATCCCTAAGGAAGTCTGAGTAGCTTGGCTCTTTTTGGAACCTGTGAATATTGCTGGCAAGAATGATTCACCCACATATTCCAAAAAGAATCACCAGTTTGAAGAATTGAGCACTTCCCCCATAATACTGGAGACTCCCTAGACTATTTCAGTGTTAGGCTTGAAAACTCATTGCCTCTGGGACGAGCGCCACAGCTAAGAAAGACTAAAAGAAAAAATGCTTTCAAGGCTTGGCCCTGTGAAAAGGATGCTCCATCCCACCTGTCCTTGAACATCATTAGAAACAGCAATGACGGGGCACCTGGGTGGCTCAGTGGGTTAAGGCCTCTGCCTTCAGCTCAGGTCATGATCTCAGGGTCCTGGGATTGAGCCCTGCATCGGGCTCTCTGCTCAGCGGGGGGCCTGCTCCCCACCCCCCAACCTGTCTGCCTCTCTGCCTACTTGTGATCTCTCTCCTCTCTGTCGAATACATAAATAAAATCTTTAAAAAAAAAAAAAAGAAACAGCAATGACACCAGTCTGAACTCTGAAGGACAACAGTCTTGAATATAGAGAGGCAGTATGGGGAATGAAAAAGGCGTTTTAGGTAAAATGTCATTCTTTCCTTACTGGCAGCCAACGCCCAAGAACCACGTAATCTGTATATTATGGGGCAACCATGTTGTCTCTATTGCAAAACCTAAAAACGTCTAAAGAAATTCGGAATTTGGAAACAAGGAATTTGAAGATCAGTTGTTACTATGTGCATAATGGCTAAAGAATGCTGGCTGTGGGGTCAGAAGGCCTGAGCTACATTCCAGCTCGTGTTTTCTGAATGTGACCCCGTGCAAGCATTTCCCCTTTCTCTGCTTCGGTTTTGTCATCTATGAAAAAAAGACAGTGTCACCTTCCTTATAGAGTTAGTAAGATTATATGAGACCCAAAGTATTTGACACAAAGCTGGCACATAGTATATACCCAATAGGTGGGCTGATTGTTCATAAGAACCTCAGTAATGCAATCCTGAGCAGGATTCATGGCCTACTCAGCAGTTTTTGTCTCTGATGCTGGCAGCAAGGGGCATTTGGGGAGAGAAGAGAATGTGCTTTTTTTGTTCGCTCAGATGAATAAGGCTTTATCTGAAAATATCTTTAAGTTCTTTGACTACCTCCAAAATAATCTTATCACTTATGAATGGATCTACATCATTTTTGTCATATTTGTATTTGCAACTAGTACTGAGTTCTCTTACTTTTACCAAAATACTACTTCTAAAATGCAAAGGAATATCCCCTTTTTTTTTTAAATTAAAGTATAGCTGACACTCCTTATTTCTTGTTTTCTAAATTTATTTAAGATTTTTTTATTTGAGGGGCTCCTGGGTGGCTCAGTGGTTAAGCGCCTGCCTTCAGCTCAGGTCATGATCCCAGGGTTCTGGGACCGAGCCCCACATCGGGCTCCCTGCTCAGCGGGAAGCCTGCTTCTCCCTCTCCTACTCCTCTGCTTGTGTTCCCTCTCTCGCTGTCTCTCTCTCTGGGTCAAATAAATTTAAAAAATAAATAAATAAATAAAAATATAAAAATAAGAAAAAAGATTTTTTTATTTGAGAGAGCTGGGGAGGGGCAGAGGGAGAGGGAGAAGAAGCCTCCCCGCTGAGCACAAAGCCTGATGGCAGGGCTCCATCCCAGTACCCTGAGATCATGACTGGAGCCAGATCAAGCCAAAATCAGATGCCTGAGCCACCCAGGCATCTCTCTTGTTTTCTATATTTCGTGAACAATTCTATATTTATCTTATCCCTTAGTCTTGATTTCATAGTCTTCGTTCGATAGATTTTTTTCTATCAGTTTTAATTTCAGAGAATAAAGCACCCTAAGCTTTTAGCAATTGATTATCCAGTTTCTAATTCAAAAAATTAGAGTTGCATCTAAAAATCAGTTCAATACATCGTGGATACTTTTGAGTTCCTACTGCAAAGTGCAAAACTGAAACATGCAAAATGTAAGATGGAGTTTCTGTTTTCAAAAAGCTTATAGTCTTCTGGATATTAAATGAAAACTTTTTTTTTTTTTTAATTAACGACCTGCTATGATGAAGTCGCTGTATCTAGAGAGTCAAAGCATTGACTCTGGAGCCAAACTACTAGGGTTCAAATTCTGGTTCTGCCACTTAGAGAATGACCTTGGGCAAACTGCTTAAGTTCTCTGTACTTCAGGCAGGTTTTTTTATCTGTAAAGCTAAGCTAAAGCTAAGCTAACACTATTACCTGGGGTTGTTGTAAGGATAAAGAAGCTGTTCCAAGTTAAGCACGTAGAACAGAGGCTGAGTGGCAAATAATAATGGATTTGATGAGTGTGACACAGGAATGGTACTTTAGATTGGGTGGTCATATGAGGCATCACTCTGGAGGTGATGCTGAATTTGGAAACATGACTGATAAGAAGGAATCAACCCTCTGAAGATCTGGAGGAAGAGTGTTCCATATATGGTGGCATGTACAAAGGCCCTGAGGCAGGAAAGAAGAACATAAAGAGCTCGGGGAAGAGTGGGAGATAAGTCAGAGATAAAGGAGTTATCATGGCTCTGATAGGCAATAAGGAATTTGAAAGCTAATGGAAATTTTGAAACAGAAGAGTAATATAACTTAATTTACAATTTACATTTATTTATTTATTTAAAAGATTTTACTTATTTGACAGAGAGAAACACAGCGAGAGAGGGAACACAAGCAGAGGGAATGGTAGCGGGAGAAGCAGGCTTCCTGCCGAGCAGAGAGCCTGATGCGGGGCTCGATCCCAGGACCCTGGGATCATGACCTGGGCCGAAGGCAGAGGCTTTAACCCACTGAGCCACCCAGGAGCCTACAATTTATATTTAAAAAGATCATTCCAACTGCTAGATGGAGGAATGAGTTTAGAGGCAGTTTCAATGGTCTAGATAAGAGATTGGATAAGTAGCATAAGTAAAAGCAATAAGAAAGGTCATGGCTGGATATATTTTGGATGAGAAGTGACAAGGTTCAGAACGCACTCCAAAATATAGCACCTTGGTATACTGAATATTTTGAGCTGAAAGAATTTGAGAAATCAGATGCAGGAAACTCTCTCTGACTTTTCTCCACCCTGCTCCCTTGAAGCAGGTCCTAAGACCCGTATGAGAGAGGTGCCCCCCCCCCCCATACCTAAGTCAAGGACAGTGAGAGGAATCCAAACAAATAGCTCTTACTAGTTTTCCCTAATTTATTATCCTTAGTCATACCCTCTTTTCTGTACTATCCCATTTTTCCATGACTCTCTATTTTTCATCAAACCTAATATTAAACACACACAGATTTATATGTTTCTTCAGGTCTTCATTTTCTTATAAAGGCTTCCATGTCATGTAAAATTTATATTAAATAAATCTGTGGGCTTTTTTCCTGTTAATCTGCCTTTGTCAGTTTAATTTTCAGACCCAGCCAGGAACTCTGAGAGGGTCAAGGGATTGTTGAATATAGGGAGTGAGAAAATTAAGGCTAATGGAAGGTGATATTATTTCCTAAAATAAAGAAAGCTAAGGAAAAGGAACAGATTTGGTTGGCGAAGATCAAGAATTCTGTTTTTGGGAGACTCTGCTCTATAAGCCCCTGGAAACGAGCATCGGAAAGCTAAGAAGGAAGCCCCTGCCCCTTCCAAAGTCGAAGCCAAAGCAAAGGCTTTGAAGGCCAAGAAAGTGGTGCTGAAAGGCGTCCACAGCCACAAAAAAAAGAAGATCCGCACGTCACCTACTTTCCCATGACCCAAGACTCTGCGTCTCCGAAGGCAGCCCAAATATCCTCGAAAGAGCGCCCCCAGGAGAAACAAGCTTGATCACTATGCCATCATCAAGTTCCCCCTGACTACTGAGTCAGCCATGAAGAAAATAGAAGACAACAACACACTTGTATTCATTGTGGATGTCAAGGCCAACAAGCACCAGATCAAACAGGCTGTGAA
>CM053611.1:64839853-64856366 GCA_028646535.1 Procyon lotor
GGCTCAAAACCGAAAAGTACAGAATCGGATGGCCGAGGAGAATTCAAGATTCCCTCTTCAGCCCACAGACAGATGTATCCCTCGGATACACTTGGTGCCCCGAAAAATCGGGCCCCTCTGACCCCTGAGGCGTCCCCCAGGGTGGCAGGGGAGAAGTCTGAGTTCCTCAACTCCTTCTCAAGCTGCCCAAAAATACAGAGCAACTACTAGCTGTACGGACGTTGCGCAATTGAACAGAATCATAAGACACAGACAGACAAGATCTTAGGTGCTGGCCAGCTTACCTCCCGGTGGGGCCCTGTCCTGTGGCAGGGGTCCCTCACTGCCCCGGGGCTAGGACCCACGCGAGATTCAGCGGCGTGGGAGGGACTCGCGCCAGACGCCCCATCCCAGCATGCACTACAGGCCCCGGCAAGCCCCCGGAAGCGCCGCCTGCCCGTTGCATGCCGGGAGTTGTAGGCTCCCGGTGGAGGCCCGCGGGCTGTCGTCCGCACTCTCCATGAGGCTGCTAGCGCTGGTCCGCGCGGCGCCGACGCGGGGAGCGCGCTTCGCGCTGACTCAGCGGCGACGGAGGCGGCGGCGGCGGCATTAGCCGGCCCCTCGCGCTCTTTCCCTTCCTGGGGCGCCGACCCCGCCCGCCTGCTTGCTAGCTTGCCGGCCGGGCGCCACGCAAGAGAAGGCGCCAGGGGACGCGGAGCGGCGCGCGGCCCCAGCCTTCTCGGTCTCCGGCGTTAGCGCTGCGGCCGTGGCGGAGGACGACGGCGACAAGGACGAGGGCCGCTCTCCCCGCTCCCTGCGTGCGGCGCCGCTCCGCTCCGCTCCGCTGACCAGCCCTCGGGAGTGCAGGCGGGGAGGCGGGATGGAGTGATAGGGAAGGTGACTCGGAGCTTGGGGGCGGCGGGACTCGGACCTGGCTCGGTCCGCGCGAGGCTGCGGGGAAGTTGGCTGGGCGGGCTGGCCCGGAGAGCCCCTCGCCGGGGAGGGGTGCGGGCCGGGGGCCCTCCATGGCGGTGCGCCCCGAGGCTGGGCGGACTGGGTGGGGGTGGGTACGAGCTGCGACCGTCGCAGCGGAGCGCGTCCCGAGTGCGTGGCCGCCCGTTGCCGGGTGTTTCATCACCCAAATTGCCACGAGGCTTCCTTTAGGGGAGGGACGGAAAGGGGTTGAGGAAGGGGCAAGGGCGGCCGAGAAGGGTCGGCATCGTCCCTGGCCGCCAATGTAGTGAAAGTGGCCAGCCTCATTTGTAATAGAAGAGTGCCCCATCAGTTTCAACTACAGAGACCTCAAACTTGCTTTGCCTCCCCCCCCACCCCCCGCCCCAGGACAAAAAGGAGAAAAGTGTTATTTCTGTGTAGTAATTTGCCAGCACAGACACGCCATTTCTTCTTTTCCCTTCCTCACAGTTTTGCAGGGTAGACGAGCGTGATGTTTCCCTGTAACTAGAAGAAACGAGTACTTTTTGAAAGTGCTAATTAGTTGTTACTGGGGGAAGTTACGTTTTATTAAAGCGACTTGTCAGCGTGGTGTTAAAAGACTGGAAAGAGTCAGTCCTGGTCTTTGAACAGCCTGTAGTAGGTGTAGAGGAGTTTCCCCAGATTGTTTGATTTTTTTTAAATTTATGGCTATCAAAAGTTTGGGCTTAATATTTTAAGTATGTTGCTTACCTTCTCCCAAAACATTTACTAGATGCATAATTGAAGTGTTTATATCGCATTGTAACAAATGTTTAAGCCTGCACGTCTATGCCACTTTAGAACATTATGTGTTCATGCACAACCTTTAACTGAGGGAACTGTTACCTTTTCTGCACAGGTTGTAACTTTTCAGTTGTTTGCACACGTGGGTATTTCACCGTTTTATGGTTATGTTGCACTGCATATTGATTATTATGTAAATTCCTTCTCTGTGGGGGATTCTTTCTGTACTGACAACTGTAGCAAGTTTGTTTCCTTAGGTTATTTATTGGTCAGGTTTTTTTTTTTTTTTTTTTTTTTTTGTTTTTAAGGTTTTATTTCTTTGACAGACAGAGAGATCACAAGTAGGCCGAGAGGCAGGCAGAGGGAGAGAGGGAAGCAGGCTGGATCCCAGGACCCTGAGATGACCTAAGCGGAAGGCAGAGGCTTTAACCCACTGAGCCACCCAGGCGCCGCAAGTGCTGTTTCTCTTGATAGAATTAAAGTGACTCGACCAACCTTAAAGAATTTTCCCTAAATTCAAGGAATCCTTTATAAGACTTTTTTTTTTTTATTTTAGATTTATTTATTTATTTGACAGAGCACAAGCAGGGGGAGCAGGCGAAGGGAGAAGGAGGCTCCCTGCTGAGAAGGGAGCACAGATAGATAGATCTCAGGACCTTGGGATCATTACCTAAGCCTAAGGCAGCCTGTTAACCCTCGGAGCCACCCAGGCACCCCTATAGACTTTTTTTTTTTAAGATTTTATTTATTTGACAGAGAGCACACATAGGCAGAGGGAGGAGAACCAGACTCCTTGCTGGTCAGGGAGCCCAACAGGGCTCAGTTCCAGAACCCTGGGATCATGACTTGAGCCAAAGGCAGATACTTAACCAACTGAGCCACCCAGGCAACCCCCCCCCCCCCCCCGGTACTATTTAATCTGGAATTCACAGAAATTCAAATTTTCTTTTTTCTGTCTGCATTTTTCCAGGGAATAATCAAATTTTCTTTTCATTTTTGGCAAGGATGGGGAAGAAAACCACTACCTTTTTGCATTTTTCTGTCTATTCAAATGCCTGTTTATTATGAAATGATAATCTAGACTGCTCCAAGTAGTTCCTATCCCCCATGTGACTAGCTCTGAATTGTAAACAATTTATTGAGGGCCCCTATATGCCAGGTGTCCTTTATATACCTTATCTCACTGAGGTCTTTACAACTTTATGAAGTAGATGGTCTTTCCCACTTCATAGAGAGGGCTCTCTCTTTCATATTTCCTAGTTGTCCATGTGGCCATAGTTTGAAAATGACTAGATTGGAGTACAAACCCAGGTATTTCCAAACCCAAAGGCTATGTTGTACTGTGTCTTTGAGAGGAATATTTAAGACCATCCTTTCCCTTTAAGATTATAGAGAGAAAACTGGTAAGTAGGTAGTGTGACAACATATCAGCATTTAAGAGGGGCATTTAATCCAGTTTGGGAGAATTGGACAATAGGGGTCAAAGAAGTGTTCTTGAAGAGGACCTCTAAGCTGTATTTTGAAGGACAGGCAGGGGTTTACCAAGTAAAAAGAAAAGAACAGTGAGTGCAAAGATGAAAGGCCGAATACCACTGGCCTTGTAGGGTTGGGGTGCAGAATAGTGAGTCATTCAAAAGTGTTTACATCTTAACCCTGAGGGCAGTGGATCCTGCCTTGCTGTCTTCTGAACATATGATAGTAACCATAAGAGAAAGCTGAGCTTTTCTCTCGAAGGGCTCTCAGCACATACCCTGACTTCCTTGTTTCAGGCAGGCCCAGGGGAAGACAGAAAAGCATATTTTAGTTGGAGTCCTCAAACCTGGATCACATACTGGCCTCACTGTTTCAAAAATGCTGTGCGCCCCTACCCCCTGCCTTTAATCTCTTGGCTTCTTTAGGCTCTAATCTTCTCTTTGGTTTATGATAATTAAAACACACACAACACACACACACACACACACACACACACACACACACCCACCCACCCATAGCATTTTGATGGGAATAGCAGGCATGGTCTCCCTACCTCATAGGTATTCAGAGAATAAATGTGATTTTCACATCATTTAGAATTTTCCCTCAGTTATACATTCTATCAAAAACCAAGTTGCCTTTGGGGGCTTAGTCATGTTCTTATTTGAGAATGATAGTCCCTGTACTGTGAAAAAGTGCATTGCTTTCCAAAGACAAAATGTTCTGGGGTTCCTGGGTGGCTCAGTGGGTTAAGCCTCTACCTCCAGCTCAGGTCACTATCTAAGGGTCCTGAGATCGAGCCCCGCATTGGGCTTTCTGCTCAGCGGGGAGCCTGCTTCCCCCTCTCTCTCTGCCTACTTGTGATCTCTCTCTGTCAAATAAATATGTAAAATCTTTTTTAAAAATGTTCTTAAATAAGAGTAGTCAGTATTAAGTTCCAGTTTATCAAATTTTATAGCTACTCTTAAATGCTTTTCAAAATTCGTTTCTAAAATTGTCCAGAGAGTCTATTGTTTAAAAGTTAAATGACTGGTTTTTCACTGTTCTACTCCTTCCTCTTTTATTTGACTTATCGTGAAGTACTTGATAGACACTCAAGTCAAGATATTGAACTCCAAGGTTACTATTTAGTCAATCATTCTAAGTTATTTTTTTTTCTAAAGGTTTGTGATATTGGTAAATGGAAGTAGGCAAATTAGCATAAGAATCTAGATTTGTCGTATTTTAATATAGTTGCAGAGTTGCACTATTAAGTACTGGGAATGATTATACTGCATAAATCTGATGCTTCTATTTATAATATTACTTGATCCTGAAGAATAAGAAAATTTCAGAACATTAATTACATTTGTTAGATTTTTAAAAATTACACATTTGAGGAGTATTTGGTATTTAGTAGGCCCATTCTCTGAGACTTAGGTTCCTTTAGTTGTAATTTTAGGTAGTTTCAAAAGAAGTTCTTTCAACATTTACAGTTCTTTGCGTAATGTCATCCACTTGTTACAATATTCTGGATAAGCATCGATTTTGTTTATCAAGCATTGTTTTCTTTCACCTTTTTTTGGTATGTGTGCAGATGTTTGTGGATTCTTCTGTGGGATCAGAGGGCACACCTGTTGTAATCAGAAAACTCCAAGAATAGCAGCAGGAATGGATGAACAGGCTCTTTTAGGGCTAAATCCAAATGCTGATTCAGACTTCAGACAAAGGGTAAGTTAAGTCAGCTTAATCAATTTTTAAAGGTTGTTACCACAGATTTGCATTGGAGGACTTGAATTTAAAAACAAAATAAAGTTGATGACCAAGATTTCATTTGAGTAGAAATGAATAGAGACAAACAAATGTGAGTACTTGAATATATTCTGAATACAGAAATGGTGAGCATTTTGATTGATGTTCCTTTAGTTGGCTCAACAAGTTATTAAAATCTCATGTGATTCAAAGCAGCTCCTTATGTCACATCAATCATTATTTTTAATTATTTAAAAGTTGCAGTGCAAAGGACTGCTCAGGGAGCTCTCCATAGTGGCAGACGTGCATATTTTATCTTTATATTTCTTGGGTTGGTCTGGACAAGTTGTTTAACCTTCATGTTGGTGATATTTGGTGTCCTTGTTATTTAGTCTAGGTAGACATGTAAATTAGTGGTTGTGATATGCCATGTCTTAGGTTACGTAAAATGATGAGATGACAAGGAATCCATTATGAGGTGTTGGGATATTTGAGCAAATATAAACAATTAAACATAATGTAGGCTATACCTGTAATCATGGCTATAGCTGAATGATAAAAGAAGAATTGAAAGAATAAGCCTTTAAGTTTTTTTTAAAGACGTGGGTATTTTGAAGTATAGGGTAAGTGGAAGGAGACGCATTTTCTCTTTCTACTTCTCATAGCAAAGGATACTTTTTATAAATGAACTAAATGAGGGTAACAGCCTCACTAAATATTATTGCAGTTTTTGTAGTGTTTTTAAGGGGAATTTTTTTTAAAGATTTTATTTTTTTATTTTTGAGAGAGAAAGAATGTGAGTGACTGAGGACAAGCGGTGGGGAAGCATGGGAGGAGAAGCAGACTCCCCGCTGAGCAGGGAGCCTGATGCAAGACTCAATCCCAGGACGCTGGGATCATGACCTGAGCCAAAAGTAGATGCTTAACCAACTGAGCCAGCCAGGTGCCCAAGGAGAATTTTTTAAGTAAAAAAAAAAAATTCTCAAGTAATTTCTAACATGATTCTATGCCTCTGCTGTTAAATAAGTAACCAGCCATCCACGTAAAGGGAAGTAACAGGAATTGAGATTTAAGTAATCTGGCTAGTTAGAAGATACCTAACAAACTAGTTAGGACATCAAAAGACATTTAAAATCCATGTTTTCAGGGTGCCTGGGTGGCTCATTCAGTTAAGCCGATGCCTTTGGCCTAGGTCATAATCCCAGGGTGCTGGGATCAAGCCCCAAATCAAGCCCCCTTGCTCCTGCTGAGCAAGGAGCCTGCTTCACCCTCTCCTCCCCACTCATGCTCTCTCTCGCTAACTCTTGTCTGTCTGGCCCTCTCTCTCTTAAATAAAATCTTAAAAAATAAGTAAATAAAATAAAATCCATGTTTTCTGTGTGTAGACAAATTTCTTTTTGTAGGCGTTTAAGCTGTCTACCTTCAAAGCCTTAGTCAGATAGTCGAAGTATCATAGATCTTTACCTTGGTATTGCATTGCTATAACTAAAAGCCTTTTACTATTTTGTTTAGTTATTAAATAGCCTTTTTTGTTATTTTTATGATCCTTTTTGAAAATCATTTATTTTTTATTAAATAACCACTATCCAGCAGATTTCTTAAGTACACAATGATTTTCTTTTTCAGAAAAGTAAATCCAGTGTAGCCTTAGTGGTCTTAATATAAAATTATGCTTTTTATCAATAAAGATGAGTTCTGTCAGTTACAGGTTTATGTTAAGCCATCAAAATTCAGACTTAATTTGATATCCCATTAAGCCAACCTGAGTGACAATTAATTAGGATTTTAAAAAAAGGAATCTTAAGGAAAGTGAATTCAGGTAGTTCTGATGTTCAAAATCAAGAGTGGTGGAACAGAATTCATTTTGATCATAAGATAACTGCCAACCCCAATTCTCCGTTGTCTGGCTATAGTTCTGTTTTTTTTTATAGGGACAGTAGCTAAAGTGACTCTGTTGCCACTTAGAGGCAGTAGAGCATTCAAGAAAAGGTATGAAATAGAAGAAAAGATGATAAAATCTTTGAGTTGATCATAATTGCCACAAAATTTCACTTAAAAATGCCAGTAAATGGGGAATCTGGGTAGCACAATTGGTTGAGCGTCTGACTCTTGCTTTCAGCTCAGGTCATGATCTCAGGGTCAAGGGAGCGAGCCCTGCATTGGGCCTCCACTCTCAGCTGAGAGTCTGCTTGAGATTATCCCTCTTTTCTCCCTCTGCTTCTGCCCCTTGCTCACTCGCTCGTTTTTCCTCAAATAAATAAATCTTTAAAATTTAAAACCAAAAATGCTAGTAATGCATGCATTCAGAATGCAAAGATTAATTAAAAACTGAAAATTATCAAGTTATTTTCACTTTTTTTTAATAAATTTTTTTTTTTTTAAAGATTTTATTTATTTGACACAGAGAGAGGAGAGAGAGATCACAAGTAGGCAGAGAGGCAGGCAGAGAGAGGGGGGGATGCAGGCTCCTTGCTGAGCAGAGAGCCCAATGTGGGGCTCGATCCCAGGACCCTGAGATCATGACCTGAGCTGAAGGCAGAGGCTTTAACCCACTGAGCCACCCAGGCGCTCCTATTTTCACTTTTTTAATAGAATCACTGTCTTTGGCTTAAAACTTGCTATTATTTAAAGAAAATGGTATGTCAGTGATAATTCTATCAGCTGAATCCCCCCACCTTCTTTTTTTGGTAAGTGAAATATAAGGTGGTAATGCAGCATACATGATTGACTTCCACCTTGTCCTTAAATGGGACAGTAAACATTCCTAAAGGAAACCCTAGGTTTCAGGAATATTGTTAGAGGACAACTGAATTAGGTTCTTTGCAGCACCTGGATTCTTCTGTTCTTAAATTGTAAAGATAGCCATTATTTATACTTAAGATAATATTTGGTGATCATCATCTACTTAGCTTCATTTACTTGGGTCTTTATCAGTGGCAGCCCATGAGACCACATGTGAAAACCCATGTCCTCATTCATACCACTATAATAGAGCTTTTTTGCTTTTCTTTTAAAATCTCTAACCTAAAGGAAAAAATTTTACATCTTGACTCTGTTTGTATAGACATATATAACTAAACATATTTTTAATAAATAGTATATATATATACACACAACTAAAACAATTTACACAAAATAATAGTTATTTTTATTATGTGCAGTGCAATCTGATGTTATTTGTCATTTTTCCATTGCTGATCAAGACCTATAAAATTGAAAAAATGAGGTTCCTCTAATGCCTAATGCTCTTTCTACATAATTTCAAAGTGTGATCAGTACATCAATTGCTTTAAAATTTTAAAGCAATTTAAATTTAAGAAATTTAAAATTTTGGGGGTGCCTGGGTGGCTCAATGGGTTAAAGCCTGTGCCTTCGGCTCAGGGCATGATCTCAGGGTCCTGGGATCAAGCCCCGCATCGGGCTCTCTGCTCAGCAGGGAGCCCGCATCCTCCTCTCTGCCTGCCTATCTCTCTGCCACTCTCAATGCCCTGTGATTTCTCTCTCTCTCTCAAATAAATAAATAAAATCTTTTAAAAAAAAATTTAAAAATTTAAAGCAATTCTGGCACTGTTTTTGTGTGATTTTTTTTTGACCGAGATACTTTTCACAGGTTGGTAGGATTACTGTTTGTCCATTGTCATATGTGACATCTGCATCTGTCATTGATTACAGTTACAACATTCCCGTTTCCCCAGCCATCTGGTAAAGAGCACATGGACTTGGTGCTGCATCCATTCTAGAGTATACTTACTGTTTTTTTTTTTCAGATTTTATTTAGTTATTTGATAGAGAACACAAACCAGAGGAGGGGGGTGAAGATAGAAGCAGGCCTCCCCCTGTGGAGCAGGGAGCCTATTGGCAGGGCTCGATCTCAGGATCATGACCTGAGCTGAAGGCAGACACTTAACCAACTGAACCACCCAGGTGCCCCTAGAGTTTACTTACTCTTATAACAAAGCCCTGAATTCATGAAATGAGATACATTTCCTAAAGCTTTTCAATTATTCATACTTTTCCAAAATTCATATCATGCAGTTGGACTCTAATTTTGATTTGTGCTTTTTTTATTTTGTTTTGTTTGTGCTTTTTTTAAGATCTTATTTTTATTAATTTGTTTTATTTACTTTTATTTTTTAATTTATTTTTTTTTTAAGATTTTATTTATTTCTTTGAGAGAGAGTGAGAGAGAACATGAGAGGGGAGAAGGTCAGAGGGAGAAGCAGGCTCCCCATGGAGCTGGGAGCCTAATGCAGGACTTGATCATGGGCTTCCTGGATCATGACCTGAGTGGAAGACAGTCGATTAACCAACTGAGCCACCCAGGCTCCCCTTACTTTTATTTTTAATTAATTAATTTTTTAAACTAGGCTCCACACCCAGTGTAGAGCCTAACTTGGGACTTGAACTCAGTACCCTGAGAGTAAGACTTGAGCTGAAATCAAGAGTGGGCCCTTAACTGACTGAGCCATCCAGGCACCCTGGTTTGTTTTTTAAGATTTTATTTATTTGACAGGGAGAGAGCATAAATAGGGGGAGCAGCCAGCAGAGAAAGCCTGAAGTGGGGCTTGATCCCAGTACCCTGGGACCACGACCTGAGCTAAAGGCAGACCCTTAACTGACTGAGACACCCAGCACCGCAAGAATTTTTTTTTATTTGACAGAGAGAAATCACAAGTAGGCAGAGCGGCAGACAGAGAGGGGGAAGCTGGCTCCCTGCTGAGCAGAGAGCCCAATGTGGGGCTTGATCCCAGAACTCTGAGATCACGACCTGAGGTAAAGGCAGAGGCTTTAACCCACTGAGCCACTCAGATGCCCCAATAATTTTTTTTTTTTAATTTTATTTATTTGAAAGAGAGAGCATGAGATGAGGGAGGGTTAAAGGGAGAAGCAGACTCCCTGCTGAGCAGGGAGACTGATGAGAGACTTGATCTGGGACTCCAAGATCATGACCTGAGTGGAAGGCGGTTGCTTAACCAACTGAGCCACCCAGGCACACAAGATTTTCTAAATTTTTAAGTAATCCTCTATACCCAGCGTGGAGTTTGAACCCAGAAGTCTAGAGGCACAGGTGACCCATGGACTGAGCTAGCCAGGTGCCCCATGGACTCTAATTTTATAATCACCTCTTTAATAGTATTTGTTATTAAATGGGGAAAATGCCCTTTATATACCATTTTATAATTGCATATGCCTCAGTAGCCTAGTACTTGACAAAGCTCTTAAACATGTTTTTTCCCTTAATACTCATAATTACCTGTTGAGGTCAGCAGGACATTTTTGTGTTGTCTTTTTTGCTATAAGGAAACAGATTTGAGTCTCTAACCAATGGATTTTGTTTTTACTTAACCTTTTTTCTAGCAATGATGAGTAGTTGCATTTATTTAGAAGCCAGAATTCAGTGTTTTAGCTATTTTTCTTCAGGTTGACTGATTTATTATTGGTTTGCTACTCCTAGAATATTTTAGTATCAGTAGGGCACAGAGATCGACTGTTCCAAATGCGTTTATGGCTTTGCAATCTTACAGGCCCTGGCCTATTTTGAGCAGTTAAAGATTTCCCCAGATGCCTGGCAAGTGTGTGCAGAAGCTCTAGCCCAGAGGACCTACAGGTAATTATTTAAAAAAAAAAAATTATGACTTAGAGGAATTTAAATTTCTGTGAGACTTGTATTTGGAAAATGTTTTCATTTAAACATTTTACAGCTTGTGTTTTGGAAAACTATTCAGTGTAGAAATGAGAAAAACAGTAAACAAGTAATTTGGCCATTCCAGGATTAACTTTTCAGTAAAACTAGACTTTGCGTTATGCTGTGTACCTGACAGCACTCCCAGCTGGAATACAGTACAGTAAAAACTTCTTCAGATGGGAAGTGATAGTTGGTTTTCTAAAAAGTTGGCAAAGGAGGTAATCATGAATTGTATTTATCTTACATTTTTATTTTAATTTAAAGTATATAAACATTCAGTTGCCTAATTTTTTTATATTGGACCAAGGTCTTTCCTTTATTCCATTAGCGTTCACTTCGTTCTTGCATAGATCACACTTAGTGATCCATCCTCTACAATTTCCACTTTGGGTCTCTAGTGGATTGAGGAACAATTAGTACAGATTCCTAGACATTTAGTTATTTTCTCCCACCTCTCCCAAGTCTTCTGGTTATCTAGCCCATATCAAATATGCACAAGGTTTTTCCCTTTTTAAAAATTTTTTTAATTTAAAATTTTTATTTTGATTCCAGTTAGTTAACATGCAGTGTTACATTAGTTCCAGGTGTTGAATATAGTTGGATATAGTAATTCAGCACTTCCATACATCATCCTGTGCTCATCACAGGTGCACTCCTTAATCCCCATCATGTACTTAACCCATATCACTTCCCGCCCTCCCCTTTGGTAACCATCAGTTTGTACTCTGTAGTTAAGAGTCTGTTTCTTGATTTCTCTCATTTTTTTCCTTTTGTTCATTTTTTTTTTTTTTTTCAATTCCAGATATGAGTAAAATCATAGGGTGTCTTTCTTTGACTTATTTCACTTAACATTATACATTCTAGGTCCATCCATGTCATTGCAGGTGTTAAGATTTCACTCTTTTTATTGCTGAATAATATTCCATTGTATATATATACCACATTTTTATCCATTCATCAGTTGATGGACACTTGGGCTACTTTCGTATCTTGGCTATTATAAATACTGCTGCTATAAACATAGGGGTGCATGTATCCCTTTGAATTAGTGTTCTGAGGTTTTTCCTTTTTGCAATATGACTTTCTATGAAGTCTTTCCAAAGTCTTCGACTTAATTTTTACAAAAATAGGCGCTCTCACACTAATTTCATTAGTTTATATAATAGTTAATTAAGTTACTTAATTAAAAAAAGACCTACAACTGACACAGTATGGCTTAGGGAAACACAACTGACTAATGATAAGCAGACAACTCGCTGGTGGGAATAGACGCTCCTGGGTATTAGTGATGCTTCTGGCTGGCATCCTCAGCATTCTGTGGCTATCGTACTTGCCACGTTTACAGTCAGAAACAAGTGCTCTATTAAGAGTTGATTTTGAGAACATGTACTATATGCCTGGGAGTATAGAAGATCTGGCTTTTTTTTTTTTTTTAAATCTGGCTTTTAATTAAAGGATTCCTGTAATTTATTTCTGAGTGGAAAATAAAAGTCTTGTATAGTTCGTTTAAAGCCTCAGTGTCATTCATGTTAAGAATAGAAACCCTAAGTTCTTAGAAGAGGTGCTAATTAAACCTAACTTAAAACAAAACTTTTAAAGATTAAGTTTCATCTTGTGTGTGAAATTACTTTATTTAATTCATTCATGTAGTCTAAGTTAAGATACTGTCTATTCTTATATTGACCAGTTAGTTTTATATATGAAAAATTTCTTCCATAACTAAAACTGGCCCAAACCAGCTGTCTTGGATGAACAGATTGTTGTTCACTCAAGGGATTTTTGTCAGATACTGTAACTGGCTCACTGCAACTAATTCTGCATCACCGCTGTCTAGACCTTGAGAGTAGATAATTGGGAGATTTCTGATTTTTGCTCCCTTCGTGTAAGGGCGGTGTATTGGTAATTTGGTTTTCTGTATAAATTCTGAGGCTGAACTACCAGTCTGAGTGACCCTGCTTGTTTTGGATTTGGCTGCAGTGGAACTGTGTAGCATTGAATTTTAGGTATGACTTCAATTACCATCTCTGATTTGACTCAATCTCTGGCTGTGTGACCATTTGTCATTTTACACCTGGCTTTTCTACTGTAAAGTATCGGAGCGTTTCCAGTAGTAATCTTAACATCTAGAATTTAGGGGAATTCCTTCTGTTTGCAAAGCAGTATACTTAAGGTGCATCTTAATTTTTTTTTTTTTTTTCGCTTGTCAGATTTAATGGAAATGTTGAGCATGGAGTAATTCAGTTCTAAACAGTTTAATAAATGAGATGGATAAGTAGCAAGTAAGCCAGAGGTCTTGTTTGAGAAACTTTTCAACCTATGTTTCACTAGTACTTTACTTTTGATTTTTTTTTTCTTTAAATTATACTCTGCTCATCTGATTTTCCTTTTTTCTTTGTCAGTGATGATCACATAAAATTTTTCTGCTTTCAAGTACTAGAACATCAAGTTAAATACAAGTAAGTCTTTTCTCACTGTTTTGACTGAAATTTATGGGGAGAGGTCATTTTTTAAGTTAGTTTTTCCCTCTTTGATAAAATCATAATACAGGCTGTAAATTGAGGCTATATGAGACACATCCAGTTTATCAATGTGTTTTTGGTTTATCCCAAAGTGTTTTAAAAATAGTTAATTGGTTACATATAAAAAATCCGGACATTTCACAGAAAAAATTCATTTCGAGCTTCTCTGGAAAAATCAGAAGATCTAGCAACACCAGACCTGTTTCTACACGCCAACTCTGTTAGAGGTTAATGGCAGCATGGCCACTCATATTTAGAACCCTGCCTTAAATAAACAAAAACTGTGAGTCACTGCTCAGAGGATCCTTCATTTGCCTATTGATTTATTCTGTAAGCCACAGACCTCAAAATGCAGATGTAGTTTCATATGAGAAATTTCACAGCTGTCATTTTATTTTAACATGAACTGGACCACAAATCAAACTAAGGTCAATGACACTACCTGCCAGACCCACCCCATCTTTTCTTTAAAGCCATGATGAAAAGCATTACTGATTTCTTTTAGGAAATTTTAAGTAATTGAGTGTTACACACATTTTCCCTTTCAAATATATGAGGCTGTTACTTTTTAAAACACAGACATCAAATATAGCCATTATTATTTTTCTTCTCTATTTTGAACAGATATTCAGAACTAACTACTGTTCAACAACAGCTAATAAGGGAGACGCTCATATCTTGGCTGCAAGCTCAGGTAAAATAGTAATTTCATTCAGTACCTTAAATTACCAGATATTTATTTAGTTTTTCAAGAGTTTAGAACTTAACCTCAAAAATGTTAAACTTTTATCCTCCCTTTGATCCCATAGCTTTTTTCAAAAGTGCTGATTTCAAAGATCTTGGATATATGAAAACTTAGCAGTAATTTAAAATTATATCAATAACTGAAACTTCTGTGTTTACATGACACATTGTTGAAACCCTGGTTTTAAGGGGCTTTTTTTGTTGTTGTTGGGTTTTTTTGTTTGTTTGTTTTTAACTACTTGACAAAAACAGATATTTTTTTGTTCACTCCTAAAGATGAGGCTGCAGATTTTTTTTGTTCACTCCTAAATGTGAGCTCTCCTGGACAGCCTCTGCACAAAGAGCCCTTTACAAGAGAGCCATTAGAGTTCTTAATTCACATTATGTTCTTTTTTTGTTAATTTTAATCTTAACATATAAAGCAGTTACCTAGCCAGAATTTTTATTTTTCTTAAAGAGCAAACGGAAGAAAAACAATTTAACTAGTAGAACCAAAAACTAGTAAAATTCTGCACATGAAATTTTTCTTTAGAAGTATGAGAATAAGAAGTAAACATAGCACCTTTGTTTTCATCTACGTAATCACTTAAATACTTTGGTAATTTTCCAGCATATTTGTTGCACAGCTTATCTAGACTATGTTGAGGCTTGTGCCTATTGATGATAAATAGGAAAGAAACAGTGTGTTTGAGACTTTCCAGGTTGTATTTAATTTCATGGACAATGACATTTCTCTTTGTCAGATGCTGAATCCCCAACCAGAGAAGACCTTTATACGAAATAAAGCAGCCCAAGTCTTCGCCTTGCTTTTTGTTACAGAATATCTCACTAGATGGCCCAAGTTTTTTTTTGACATTCTCTCAGTAGTGGACCTAAATCCAAGGGGAGTAGATCTGTACCTCCGAATCCTCATGGCTATTGATTCAGAGTTGGTGGATCGTGATGTGGTACATACATCAGAGGCAAGTAACTTCCCATTAATTGTTAGTTCTTAGTGTGGATTTTGTAGGAGGTGATGGGCACATAATAAAAAGAGCAGGAAGTGTTTCTTTGGAGACATTTTCTCTTCTGTTTTTCTTTTTTGTTTTTTTTGTTTGTTTTTTTCTTTTATCTTTTTTGTTTTTTTTAAGCATATTTATTTTTTTAGTAATCTCTCTACCCAGCGTGAGACTCAAACTCACAACCCTAAGATCAAGAGTCTCATGCTGGTCCAACTGAGCCATCCAGCACCCTCAAATTTTCTTAATAATTCTAAATTCAGGGGTGTCTGGCTCAGTCAGTTAAGCATCTGCCTTTGGCTCAGGTCATGATTCTAGGGTCCTGGGATCGAGCTCTGCATTATGCTTTCTGCTCAGCCGAGAGCCTGCTTCTCCCTCTCCCTCTGCCTGTGACTCTGCCTGCTTGTGCTCTCTGTCAGATAAATGAAATCTTAAAAAAAAAAAAAAAATTCCAAATTCACTCAACTTAGTTTTTGGGGTTTTTGTTTGTTTTTTAGCAGGCTCCGCACCCAACTTGAGGCTTGAACTCATGATTCTGAGATCAAGAGTCACATGTTCTACCAACTGAGCCAGCCAGGCACCTCTAAATTCACCCAACATTTTGAATTTTGTTCTACAAATGAGCTTGAACTGGGCTTTTTTTCTAGCCCAAGTATATGTTGAAATTAGAGTGTTACTTTAGATTTTCTTTAACTATGCAAACACTTTCTCCAATAAAATACACAAATTGGTTCTGTTTTATGAATTTCTGGAGAAATGTAGTCTGTATTTACTACTGCTATACAATTACTGAATGAGGAGGAATCGTTGCTTATGAATCTGCTAGTTTCTTCTGTATTCTTAGTAACTAAAGCCCATCACCATAGTCTTTCTCTGTACATTATCCAGTATAACTTTCTCCTTAATCTTAACACAGTAGAAGTTGCTTGATTCAAAAAAGAAAAAAGGAAAGATCTTAAAAAAAGGAAATTCTTGATTTAAGTATGTATAATAATTTAAGGTCATTATATGTCAGATATAACTTTAAAGGTTATTATCATGCATTTAAATTATTGCCATTCCTGGCATGCCTGGGTGGTTCAGAGTCAAACTTTTGATTTTAGCTCAGCTCATGATCTCAGGGTGATGAAATCAAGCCCTGCATTGGGTTTTGCTCTGGATGTAGGGTCTGCTTAAGAGTCTCAGGGTGCTCAGGGCACCTGGTTGGCTCAGTGGGTTGGTTAAAGCCTCTGCCTTCAGCTCAGGTCGTGATCTCCGGGTCCTGGGATCAAGCCCCACATTGGGCTCTCTGCTCAACGGGGAGCCTGCTTCCCCCTCTCTCTCTGCCTGCCCCTCTGCGTACTTGTGATCTCTCTCTGTCAAATAAATAAATAAAAATCTTTAAAAAAAAAAAAAAAAGGAGTCTCAGGGTGCTCTGGTGGCTCAGTTGGTTAAGCGCCTGCCTCTAGCTCAGGTCGTAATCCCAGAGTCCTGGGATTAAGCCCTGTCTTGGGCTCCCTGTTCAGCGGGGAGTCTGTTTCTCCCTCTGCTCCTGCCGCACTTGCATGTGCTCTCTCTTTTCTCTCTCTCAAATAAATAAAATCTTTTTATTAAAAAAATTCTCTTTCTCCCTTTACCCTTTGCCCCTCACTCATCTCTCTATCCCTCTCAAAAAAAAAAAAAAAAAA
>CM053611.1:64856466-64871003 GCA_028646535.1 Procyon lotor
TGGCTCAGTCAGCAGAACATGTAACTCTTGATTTTGTGAGTTTGAGCCCCTTGTTAGGTATAGCAATTACTTAAAATCTTTTTTAAAAATTGAAAAAATTATGGGGCGCCTGGGTGGCTCAGTCGTTGGGCGGCTGCCTTCGGCCCAGGTCAGATCCCAGGGGCCTGGGATCGAGCCCCGCATCGGGCTCTCCGCTCTGCGGGAAGCCTGCTTCTCCCGCTACCATTCCCTCTGCTTGTGTTCCCTCTCTCGCTGTGTTTCTCTCTATCAAATAAATAAAAATCTTTAAAAAAAAAAATAAATAAATAAATAAATAAATAAAAATTGAAAAAATTAAAAAATAATTGCCATTCTTGGAGAATTTATAGAGATGCTGATTCACTGTGTTGTACACCTAAAACTAATGTACCATCTTGTGTCAACTATACTAAAAAAAAATTTCTTTTAATTAAAAACAAATTTCTATTCTCTTAAGTCGTTTAAATGTCATGTTTGCATAATATTAAGTACCTTTTATCACATGCTTTAGATTTCTAAGTAATGCTTATTTAGAGTTTGTGTTTAGTAAGAAATTAAATCTGACTCTGAGGAATATAACGGAAAAAGGAAATTAAAAGGATCACAGGATATGATTTTAGAGTTGATAAGTAGGAAATAGTGGCAAAGAATGTGTTAACAAGTCTAGTAGTTTAATTGTGAGGCTATTACTGCGTGCAACTATTCAGATATCAAAAATTAGTTTGTGCAATAATCTACTTTGCACATAAGGTGTTTTTTTTTTTTTTTTTTTTTTAGGAGGCTCGTAGGAATACTCTTATAAAAGATACCATGAGGGAGCAGTGCATTCCAAACTTGGTGGAATCATGGTACCAAATTTTACAAAATTATCAGTATACTAATTCAGAAGTGACATGTCAGTGCCTTGAAGTAGTTGGGGCTTATGTCTCTTGGATAGACTTATCCCTTATAGCCAATGATAGGTAAGTATACCTATTCTTTAAAGATAGACCTACAGAATACAGTATGTAAAACTCATGAATTTGAAAACGTTAACAATTTTTTCTTCCTATTGCCAGGTTTATAAATATGCTGCTAGGTCATATGTCAATAGAAGTTCTACGAGAAGAAGCATGTGACTGTTTATTTGAAATTGTAAATAAAGGAATGGATCCTGTTGATAAAATGAAACTAGTAGAATCTTTGTGTCAAGTATTACAGTCTGCTGGGTTTTTCAGCATTGACCAGGTCAGTAAATTTACATATGAAGTTTTGAGAATTGTTAGAACAAAGTAGGAAAGGTACTAATTTAAATATGCTTTCTCTTTCTTTATCTTTTCTTTTTTTTTTCAATATTGTAAATTCTCCTTGACTATAAGGAAACATTGTATCCAGAAAGCCATAATGTTATCTGTAGCATTGGCCTCGACAGTAGATTATACCAGTTCTTAAACTTGAAATCTGGGATGATACCTGCAGTTGTGCTTTTCTAACAAACTTCAAGTTGATTCTGATACTACTGGTCTATACTTTTAAGTAGCAAGGAACTATACTATATATATGGCAATACATTTTGACCAAAACTAGACTTAGTTATAAATGTTACGTTTTCACTATACTTTTGAATTGTTACTCATTTGAGCTGTTGGAGTTTGGCCCTAACAGAGTGAAAGCTCTGAGTGTGGTAAGTAAGTAATTCAGAAATAGAATTTGAAGATTTTTATTTTACTATGACAGTGATAAAAAAATTAAGAAATCTATGTTTTGTTATGTCAGCTCTAGTATCCTCCTTACTGACAGAAGAATAGTAGTATTTTCTTACACAGTAAATAATTGTCTTATTTAGTCTGTGGTAAAAGACCTAAAATGATGAAGATAACATCTCTTTCTATAGGAGAGCATCATAAGGATAATTAATGAAAACAATATGAGGGTGCCTGGGTGGCTCAGTCAGTTAAGCATCTGCCTTTGGCTCGGGTCATGATATCAGGGTCCTGGGATCGAGCCCCACATCGGGCTCCTTGCTCAGCGGGAAGCCTGCTTCTCCCTCTCTCGCTCTCCCTGCTTATGTTCCCTCTCTCGCTGTCTCTCTCTCTGTCAAATAAATAAAATCTTAAAAAAAAAAAAAAAAGAAAATCTGAAGTTTGAGTTCTGACACTAACATTGGTATGACCTTAGGCAGGTAGTTATAATAGCAGTTCTGTCTCTGCAGCATAGTTAAGGCTCAAATTGTTATGAATTGTTACATATATTGTAATAAGACATTAACTGTTACAGTGTGTTTACTAACTTGAGCAGTTCAGACGGAAGGTTTTGAAACCACAGATCTCTTTTTTTAAGCTCTTATAAAATTGGCAGTACCTATAGGCCTATAACCATTAAAAAGAGTTGTTTGAAAGAGTACAACTGCTTAATAACAGTAGAATTCAAATTCTAAAAATTTTTCAGTCCAGATGGTAGAATATTTAAATGTCTAATATTAGTTTAAAATTGAATCTTATAATTGGCACTTGATTCATACTAAAGTTCAGAGTTGTTCTTCTTACTCCTAGGTGGGTGTTTTGTTTGCTCGTTGTTGTTTATGTGGGTGGTTTTAAATTGAGGTCTCTCTTGATTGCTTAATAGGAAGAAGATGTTGACTTTCTAGCCAGATTTTCTAAGCTGGTAAATGGAATGGGACAGTCATTGATAGTTAGTTGGACTAAATTAATTAAGAATGGGGATATCAAGAATGCTCAAGAGGCACTACAAGCTATTGAAACAAAAGTGGCGCTGATGCTGCAGCTACTAATTCATGAGGATGATGACATCTCTTCTAACATTATTGGATTCTGTTACGATTATCTTCATATTTTGAAACAGGTAAGTCCTTGCTTTAATCTTTTTTGCCCAGTAGGTAATATAAACGAGCCATAGAGAATTGGAAAATACAGGAAAAATGAGAAGAAGAAAATACCCATAATTCTACTAGCTAACGATATTTACTGTTAAATATTAATGTGTGTCCGTCTTTCCCCCGCCCCCCAACTCAGCTTCTTAGCCAGAAAATGGAAATAGCCAGGTTCTAAAATGCACTAGACTTTAACCAGCTTTTAATTAGCTGCAGGTTTAGGTCATTTTTTCATTTTGAATCTGTATGCTTTTATTTTTTCTTTCTTTTCCCTTTTTTTTTTTTAAATTAAGTAGGCTCCACACCCAGCATGAAGACCAATGCAGGCCTTAAACTCATGACCCAGAGATCAAGACCTGAGCTGAGATCTTCGAGTCAGACACTTTACTGACTGAGCCATCCTGACGCCCCTGTGTTTGTTTTAAATATAGTAGAAATTTTGTTAAGCATTGTTCATTATTTTAATTACATATACATCATTTCTTATAAGCAATTTTTTTCAGTTAAAAATTTTCTCTTGGAGAGTTGCTTCCAATAAGAACTTAAAATGTAGATGGTAATAGTCTCCATATTATGGCTGTGATAGCCTTTTAAAAATTAGTAATTTCCCATTATGTCATTAGATGAGAAAACCATTCTTATTTTACTTGCATTTGATTAGTTAAATCAAGTCAAGCTTAAAATACTAGCTTCTGTATTATTGTTACAAATGAAACACACATCTGCATACATACCTTAAGAGATTTTAGGTAATGGGAAAGACATGAAGACATGAAAAAAGTTAATATGACTCCTGGTAATCCTACCATGTGTCTCTTAACAGACCTCTAGCTTTTTTTTGCCTTGCTTGAAAACAAAGGAAGACCATACTTTACTGTCCTATAAACTTCTTTGGTGACTATATTATAAATATCCTTAAAATTGAAATTCATGTACATGTCAAGTTATTTAGTAGAAATGGAATTGCTAGATCTTAAGTTAGGTGCATTTGAGATATAGAAAGGTATTGCCAAACCTCCCTCCAAAGAAGTTGTGTGCATGTTTTAAAACATCTTGATTAATTAGAAAAATATTTTGAGGAGTCCTTGGTTGGCTCAGTCAGTTAAGCCTCTGCCTTCGGCTCAGGTCATGACCTTGGGGTCCTGGGATCCAGCCCTGCATCAGGCTTCCTGCTCAGCAGGGAGTCTGCATCTCCCTCTCCTTCTCCCGCTCTCCACCCTGCTCGTGTTCCCTCTCAAATAAATAAATAAAATCTAAAAAAAAAAAAAAATACTTTGATAAGCAAGTATGACTTTAAGAAACCTCATAAGTTATTGCTTACTTTTTAACAGCTTCCAGTGCTCTCGGATCAGCAAAAAGCTAACGTAGAGGTAATTGATTTCTTTTTGCTTGTAAACCGATACCAGAATCTATCTACAGTCTGTCTTGAAACTCAGCTTAATTTCAAAGTATATCAGATTAGAGGAAACTGACAAAAGACATTTTATTCTTAATTTTAGGCAATCATGTTGGCCGTCATGAAAAAACTAACTTATGATGAAGAATATAACTTTGAAAATGAGGTAAGAATTTTACTTCAGGGAGAAATCATTTTTAATTCATTATTTACTTACCTCAAGTTAACATTTTAAGTTTAGATTATTTTAGAGTCCTTTAAAACAAGAAGTATTTTAATAGTCACTTGTTTATCATTGATCTCAGTCTTAAGTGGAATTAAGAGAACCTTCATAAGCCTTCATAATACCTTCAAAAAATATCTTTTTGGTGTTTTGTCCCTTTTTAAAACACTTTGTAGCATTGAGTTTTGTAAAATATTGACAGTATCATTGGTGACCATATTTCACTTTGTAATTAATAAGTGTGATGAGTTGAGGCCTGGTCAGTGAACCTAAGATTGTTAAGTGTCTGTGGGAGAGTGCGAATGAGTCACTTAACTCTCTCGATTTGTTCAAGTTATAAGTCTAGTCCAGGGTTGCCAGTGAGGCATTTAGCCTCAAGCACAAAGATCATCAAGTGCTTTTTATCCACTCAAGCATCACTTACACTGTTTTGCAATGGGCTAAGTGTTTTATTCCCCACCTGAAGCTTTCACAAACTTTGGACTGTAAAAAGGTAATGGTGATGATAACCAATGCTTTACGCACTTACTAAGAGCCAGGCTTGTTTATATACTCATTCATAGGGCATTCATTACAAGATACGAGGAGTATGAATAAGGTGGTAAAGTTATCATAAGCCCAGTGTGAACCCATTCTGGCTCTAGATTCTTGTCCTTAACCTGCTTATACTGTTTCTGGCTCTAGGCTTTTGAGATCTAGGGCTCTGTTCAGAAATGCTTCTTGGTGGGCAAGAGAGGAAAGACTACTAACCATAGTAAGTTTTCCTGTGTAAATAAATGTTAATGAAAAAATAAAAGGTACATATTAAATTTAGAAATGCAGAAAACTATATGAGAACTAACCACTTACATGAATTTTAGGGTCTTTTAATTTTTAAAATAAGAATTTTAAAATATATCTTAGGGTGAAGATGAAGCCATGTTTGTAGAATATAGAAAACAACTGAAGTTATTGTTGGACAGGCTTGCTCAAGTTTCACCAGAGTTACTGCTGGCTTCTGTGCGCCGAGTTTTTAGTTCTACACTACAGTAAGTTTGTTACTGTTTTTGTAACGGTTTTACCTCCTTCCTTTTCTCTGTGATGATGGTCTACAATAAATGATTCACATAACTTACTAATCTTTGTTATTTATTAAGATCTTATATGTATCTCTGAAGCAATGCACTTGTCTCCATCTATCTTTTTTTAATTCCAATGTAGTTAACATACAGTATTAGTTTCAGATGTGCATTTTAGTGATTCATCAATTTTATACATTGTTTATTGCTCATTGTGATAAGTGTACTCTTAATCCCCATCACCTATTTCACTCATCCTCCTGCTCACCCCCCCCTTGGGAAACCATCCATTTGTTCTCTGTCGTAGAGTCTGTTTTTCGGTTTCTCTCTCTCTTTTTCCTCTTGGTTCATATGTTTTGTTTTCTTAAATTCCACATGTGAATTTAAGTGAAATCATAGGGTATTTGTTGTTTTCTGACTGGCTTATTTCCCTTAGCATAATACACCGTAGATCCATCCATATCATTGTTATCTCCATTTATCATGATCCTTGTGGGAAAACACTGCTCTTTGGAGTGTGAACAATGAAATGGATCACATCAGTTGTTTCTACTTTTTCGATGTGAATTTTGTTGCCTGTTAAAATTAGTAATTGCTATGACTTCTTAATTAAAGAGGCTTTTGTCAGTGTTAAATAAAATGTTTATATTCAGATCTCACGTACATACTCTCTTTTGGTAGGAATTGGCAGACGACACGTTTTATGGAAGTTGAAGTAGCAATAAGATTGCTGTATATGTTGGCAGAAGCTCTTCCAGTATCTCATGGTGCTCACTTCTCAGGTGATGTTTCAAAAGCTAGTGCTTTGCAGGATATGATGCGAACTGTAAGTATACCACAGATAATTTATTTTGAACATAATTTTCTGTTTTCACTATAAGCTAGCTTAATTTAGCATCTGTTAATACTGGAGCATTTTGATGTTACATTGAATAAGGACAGATTTCTTAACTTTTTCCTGCCCAGTTGGTAACATCAGGAGTTAGTTCCTATCAGCATACATCTGTGACGTTGGAGTTCTTCGAAACGGTTGTTAGATATGAAAAGTTTTTCACAGTTGAACCTCAACACATTCCATGTGTACTAGTAAGTATACATTCATTTTCCATTTCTGGAGGTTTTTTTTCCCCCATATATTTGAATTAATAAGCAGATAGGATTCTATCTTTATAACTTTCCCCAGAGCCAAAATCTCTCAGAAGCTCTTGAATATACTGAAACCAGGCCCTCCTCTATTGCTTTAAAATGGACAGTTTCTGGCTTAATCAGCCATCTAAAATAAGTCCTACAAGGCCTCTTGATGTCCTTAAGGATTACTTGTTAAATATACCTGGTTCCTGCCTTCCAGGAGCTAAGAAGTAAAATTTGATGTGTACAAAAATACATTATGACAATACCAATAAAAATTTTAAGTAAGTGCAGAAACAGTGAGAGTGTCTCTGTTTCTTTAGATGGCTTTCTTAGATCATAGGGGTCTGCGGCATTCTAGTGCAAAAGTACGGAGCAGAACTGCTTACCTGTTTTCCAGATTTGTCAAATCTCTGAAGTAAGTACTAAATGTCAGCTGTTATGTTTATTTTTTGTTTTTAAGATTGTTAAATGAGACCTATAAATTATTTTCTAAAAGCCTATGATAGATTTGGTTTTTTGTTCTAAGATTTTTTTTTTTTTTTTTTAAATCAGGTTTACTCTCTTGGTATCATGATGTTATGGCTTCTTTTACTTTTTATTGGCCAGGTTCATCACTGCAAAATGATTTGTTTGCATACTTTTATATTTAACACCTGTCATCACTAATAACATTATTTATTTAACAGTTTTATTGCTATGGATTACTCTATGGCTTCTTTGCAATTCTAAAGAATTTTTTTCTTGGAAATAAATTTTTTGACCTTTCTGTTTTATGTTGTTTTTTTTTACTAGTAGCATTTTCTGATATGAAAAGTACTTGTTCTTAGGCTTATAAGGTTGTAACCTTTAAAAATCCTAGCTTGTCTTTTTTTTTTTTTTTTTTTGGCAGCAGCCCCCTCCCCCTGAAAAATCCTAGCTTGTCTTAATGACCACATCTAACTTGCTTAGAATCGAACTTTTTTTAGTTACATCCTTTTTAAAAGGGAATTTGCTATTTTGAGCACAATAGTTTACATAATTGTGATTTTCCTTTTTTGCCTTTATTCAGTAAACAAATGAATCCGTTCATTGAGGATATTCTGAATAGAATACAAGATTTACTAGAGCTTTCTCCACCTGTAAGTATCTATCTTTCCAAATTATAGACTTTCCTCAAGTATCATTGATGCCACACCTGCTTTAACCTTTAATGCTAATGCCTTGTGGGCAGTTTTCTTAATGGGCGGTGGTGGCAGAGATGAGGGGTTGTGTACAGGGATTAGTTCTGTTTACCAAAATTTTGTTGATATTAGCAAACAAAGCGTAGTAATAGAATTAATAAAAATGAGGGGCACCTGGGTGGCAAAGTTGGTTAAGCGTCCAACATTTGGTTTTTTTCTTGAGTCATGATCTCAGGTTTATGGAATCAAGACCCCCCCACCCTCCCCCAGTCAGGCTTTTCACTCAGCACAGAGTTTGCTTGACTTTCTCTCTCCCTCTCCCTCTGTTCCCCACCCCATAAATAAATAAATCTTTAAAAAAAAAAAAGAATAAAAATGGAAAGGAGTTGACTGATAAATTTGGCAGAGTGAGATAAGGTCTGCCCTCTCTCTGTTAAATGTTGAAGTATTTTATACATTATGTATTTTATGGAGAAGGAAAGATTCAATTTCTAAATTATTTCCTATTTAGTATAAGATCATATTAGCCATTCTAAGTGACTAGCCTAAGTGAATGCATTAGATTGAGTTTGGGGGAGTAATTTAAGGCATTTGACAAGGTTTAAATGCTGTATTTTGGTATTCAATTCACAAGAAATGTTTAAGTTGAGCTACTTTGTAACTGTTTTGACTTCTACGTGTTTTTGTATACTGACACTCATTTTTTTCATTTTGATAAAAGTTACTACTGGAGCAGCCACTTGATAAATGTTAAAAATAATACTTTTAGGGGCGCCTGGGTGGCTCAGTGGATTAAAGCCTCTGCCTTCGGCCCAGGTCATCTCAGGGTCCTGGGATCGAGCCCCGCATCGGGCTCTCTGCTCAGCAGGGAGCCTGCTTCCCCCTCTTTCTCTGCCTGCCTCTCTGCCTACTTGTGATCTCTCTCTGTGTCAAATAAATAAATAAATAAACTTTAGAAAAAAATAAATATCTTTAGAAAAAAAGATATACTTTTATTCTTTTAAGTAAATGTCAGTATTTAGGGTATAGTCGTTATATAATTAGACTGCTTGAAAGATTACTAATGAATTATATGGTTAAATTATCTTTGCATATTACAAAAACCTACATATTAAAGTACTTCCTCTGATTAATGCCAGTTTTCCTTGGCAGTTCACACTTAGGCATTCAGAAAGTCCTCAGGTGCCTGGGTGGCTCAGTTCCTTAAGCATCTGACTCTTGATATCAGCTCAGATCTTGATCACAGGGTTTTGAGTTCAAGCCCCATGCTGGGCATGGAGCCTACTTAAAAAAGTCCTGTTAGCTATGTTATCTTATCAATATTAGAAGTTTTTCTTGTTTTTTATACCATTCATATAAACAAGGGTTTGTACTATACCTGTAATCCCTTTTTAGTATATAAAAAGACTTTATTCAAATTGCATTTACCGGATGTTGTCAGCTTAATAGGGGTTTTTTTTGTTGTTGTTGTTGTTTTTAAAGATTTTTTATTTATTTGACAGAGAGGGAGAGATCACAAGTAGGCAGAGTGGTAGGCAGAGAGAGGGGGAAGCAGGCTCCTCACTAAGCAGAGATCCCAACATGGGGCTCGATCCCAGGATCCTGAGATCATGACCCGAGCCAAAGGCAGAGGCTTTAACCCACTGAGCCACCCAGGCACCCCTGCTTAATAGGGTTTTGAGTATCCATTTTTTAAGTACCTTATATAGCTCCTTTATTTTTGTGTTCTCGTCTGCTACAGCAGTAATCACAGTCCTACTGGTACTTAAATGCTTTAGCTACTTTTATATAGGGACTTTGCTTAAATGAGAGGAACTGAATGAACAATGGTAGTCACCAATAGGACTGAATTTCTTTCTAGGAGAATGGTTACCAGTCTTTGTTGAGCAGCGATGATCAACTGTTTATTTATGAGACAGCCGGAGTGCTGATTGTTAATAGTGAATATCCAGCTGAACGGAAACAAGCCTTAATGAGAAATCTGTTGACCCCACTGATGGAGAAGTTTAAAATTCTGTTAGAAAAATTGATGCTGGCACAAGATGAAGAAAGACAGGCATCACTAGCAGACTGTCTCAACCATGCTGTTGGATTTGCCAGGTGAGTGTGATTATAATTAAAATTGTAAATCGAGTGTCTCTACACCACAGAACCATTTCCGTGGATCTGTTAGAATTCGGCATACACGTCCATGTTTCAAAAACTGAATTGTGAAGAAAATTATCTAAACCTTCTTCTCTAAATCCAGTGAATTAGAAGATTTAGCTGAAGAAGGGAATAAATCACATAACATTCTACATTTCTTTTTTTTTTTTTTTTAAAGATTTTATTTATTTATTTGACAGAAAGGAGAGAGATCACAATAGGCAGAGAGGCAGGCAGAGAGAGGGGGGAAGGCAGGCTCCCTGCTGAGCAGAGAGCCCGATGCGGGGCTCGATCCCAGGACCCTGAGATCATGACCCGAGCCAAAGGCAGGGGCTTTAACCCACTGAGCCACCCAGGTGCCCCACATTCTACATTTCTGATTTGACAACTGTCTAAAGCCTTATTTCCTCTTCTTTAGTATAAATCGATCGTGTCTTTTGTTTTTCAAAAGAGTATTTATTTGTCAGAGAGAGAGCACAAGCAGGGGGAGAGTGAGGAAGGCAGAGGAAGAAGCAGGCTCTCCACTGATCAAGGAGCCCGATGTGGGGCTCGATCCCAGGACCCCAGGATCATGACCTGAGCTAAAGGCTGACAGACACTTGACTGACTGAGCCACTCAGGCATCCCTAGCTGAAGAGTTTATATAACAGTGACATATTGGGACATCTTAGATCAGTCTTGGTACTGATAATCTTGAGGCATCTTTCTCTCAGCCCATATGTTTTATTGGTAAATAATAACAGTATGAAAGTTGTAGTGATTGCTAATTAGAAACTGCACAGAGAAATTGCTCTACTGAATACTTTGGTGCAAAAGCTAATGTAAGGTTGTATAAATAACTTGATTCTAAAGATTGTTTACTAAATTTAAATCAGGAGTTTGTAGATTGTCGAGTACAGCCCAGTTGTAATAGTGGATTTTTCCCCCCCTCTTCTGCATACTTTATCAGTAGGATTTTAGTAAAACATTTCAGTGGGTTCTCATTAGAAGGCATTAAGTAATTAAGTAATACTTCTAATTACAATAGAAGTAATTAAGGTATATTAATTACCTCTCTTCGTTTAATATGAACCCTTTCTGGAATGGCAACTGGAAGCAACAGTAATACAAATAACCATATTAGCTAAAGATGGAAGCAGTCGTGACATAGAATTTAAATAATTGGCTTCTTGGTATTGTCAATTGTGTAATTGGTTGTGCATTATTTTTCATTACTCCATAAAACTTATTAAAGCATAAATTGAAAACTAGTTGCCTGATTTTGCCTGTGTAGCCGAACCAGCAAAGCCTTCAGCAACAAGCAGACTGTGAAACAGTGTGGCTGTTCCGAAGTTTATCTGGACTGTTTACAGACATTCTTGCCAGCCCTCAGTTGTCCCTTGCAAAAAGATATTCTCAGAAGTGGAGTTCGTACTTTCCTTCATCGCATGATTATTTGCCTAGAGGAAGAAGTTCTCCCATTCATCCCGTCTGCCTCGGAACACATGCTCAAAGATTGCGAAGCAAAAGACCTCCAGGAGTTCATTCCTCTTATCAACCAAATTACAGCCAAATTTAAGGTACCACACACCTTTTAGTGCTCAGAGAATATCCTGCCTTAGAAATTAGATATATTGATCTTTAGGTACATTTTGGCGTCTATCCTTGGGTTTTTTGTTTTTTAAATAGAAGTCACTTGAGGGTGACTATTATCTAATAATAATAATGGATATTATTGTCATCTCCAGTGTCTTGCACACTGCCTGACCCATAGGCCATGCTTAATGGATGTTTTAATAAAAACAAACCTTATCAGCTCTGTGCAGAAAAAAACAGTCTGCTATTTTAATTAATTTATTCATTTTTTAAAAGATTTTTATGGGGCGCCTGGGTGGCTCAGTGGGTTAAAGCCTCTGCCTTCGGCTCGGGTCCTGCTTCCCCCCTCTCCCTGCCTGCCTCTCTGCCTGCTTGTGATCTCTCTCCTGTCAAGTAAATAAATAAAATCTTTAAAAATAAAATAAAAAATTAAAAAAAAAGATTTTTATTTATTTATTTGACAGAAAGAGATCACAAGTAGGCAGAGGCAGGCAGAGAGAGAGGAGGAAGCAGGCTTCCCACTGAGCAGAGAGCCCAATGCGGGGCTCAATCCCAGGACCCTGAGATCTGACCTGGGCCGAAGGCAGAGGCTTTAACCCACTGAGCCACCCAGGCACCCCAACAGTCTGCTATTTTAGAAAAGCAAATGAAAATAGCATTGAGTACTAAAATGTCTAGTGGTAAATAAAAACTTGCAACTTGGGTGTCCAAGCAGGAGTTTGAAATTAATTCAGTATAATAAAGTCATTTTTATTGTACAAGGAAATGTAAACCAAGTATAAGCTGGCAGATAAAAATGGCTAACATACAGTACTTTCTGTTCAAAATCCGTTCTAAGCCTTTTTCTGTACATTAATTCATTTGATCTGCCTAACAGCCCTAGAGAGAACCGTTGTATTTTATAGACGAAGAAACCGAGACAGAGAAGTTAAGCAGTTTGCATCAAGGCACATAAAGCCTTGAGAACCCAATCTTATAAATTCTGCTAGTAATTTAGCAATATAATTCATTTCTTGATAATTTATGGCAATATTCTGTTGTGAAATATATCTGAATCCCTGGGTTCTTTGTTTTTGCTTTTTTTTTTTTCCTTAAGATTTTATTCATTTATTTGACACAGAGAAAGACGGCGAGAGAGGGAAAACTAGCTAGGGGAGAGGGAGAGGGAGAAGCAGGCTTCTGGCTGAGCTGGGAGTGTGATGTGGGGCTCGATCCTAGGACCCTGGGATTATGACCTGAGCCTATGGCAGATGCTTAATAACTGAGCCACCCAGGTGCCCCTGAATCCCTATTATTTTAACCTGAATCTTGAACTGTAGGAAATGATTTGAACTTAACAATTTTGAAGATTTAAATAATGTATATGGTTAATACAGATTTTTGTCCTAATACCGATACTCGCCAACAGAATTATGTAAATATATATCCTAAATAAAAACTCTGGATAAAGGCTTTATGTAAAATGTGTTTTTCTAAGTTTCATATTAATGTTTTTCACATTTCTGAAATAGTAATTTTTGTTTCTTATTTTCAGATACAGGTATCTCCATTTTTACAGCAAATGTTCATGCCTCTACTTCATGCAATTTTTGAGGTATTGCTCCGACCAGCAGAAGAAAATGACCAGTCTGCTGCTTTAGAGAAGCAAATGTTGCGAAGGAGTTACTTTGCTTTCCTGCAAACAGTCACAGGCAGTGGAATGAGCGAAGTCATAGCAAATCAAGGTGGGACACTGAGATTATCTGCTTGCGGCCTTATTGCTGTTGTACATCGGTTAGAGCCAGAGCTAGTTGAAGTAAATACCAAACTTTTAAAGTGGTTGTATGTTTTCCCCTGGGGTAACAGTTCATTATTATCAAGGTGGGAATCAATTTCATGTAGAGGGCCTTAAAATTATTTTGTGTTCAGTTCCCTTTTTCCTAGGGCAGTATTCTTTAATTGATTCCTCAGTAGCATAAATAGCAGCTTACCAGCATTGACCTGACAGGTGTGTCTTACTGGCCAGTTTGCCATTTTGAAATTAAAAATAAGTGGGACTAGCTTTGTGCAGAGGCAGTATATTGTAACCAATGAGGTTTATCCGAGGTGCCATTATTGCTAATTGAAAAATAAATGGGACTATATTGAGCAACATAGTGAATTTTGCTATGTAAGAAGTCCAGGGGGCAAAATAACAAGGGACTAATTAGTTTTCAGTGTTCTTTGCGTAGAATTTAGGATCCAAGTTAATAAAAATTGAGGGATCTTATCAGTTCTGTAAATGCTTTTGTCTTGTTAAACTATATGAAGTGAGAACTTCACATTCTACAAACCCAGCATTACCTTGATTCCAAAACCAAAGACCCCACTAAAAAGGAGAATTATAGGGCCAGTATCCCTGATGAACATGGATGCAGAAGTTCTCAATAAAATACTAGCAGATTGAGTCCAACAGTACATTTAAAGAATTACCATGATCAAGTAGGATTTCTTCCTGGGCTGAAGGGGTGGTTCAATGTTTGTAAGTCCATCAATGTGATACATGATATTAATAAAAGAAAAGATAGGAACTATATGATCCTGTCAATAGACGCAGAGAAAGCATTGATAAAATACAGTATCTTTCCCTGATAAAAAACCTCAACAAGGAGCAGCTGGCTGGCTCAGATGGTTGGGCATCTGTAGGTCCTGGGATCAAGCCCCATGTCGGGCTCCTAGATCAGCAGGGAGTCTGCTTCTTCCTCCACCTCTCCTCCTGTTTGTGCTCTCTCTCTCAAATGAATAAATAAAATCTTTAGGGGTGCCTGGGTGGCTCAGTCATTAAGTGCCTGCCTTCGGCTCAGGTCATGATCCCAGGGTCCTGGGATCGAGCCCCGCATCGGGCTCCTTGCTCAGCAGGAAGCCTGCTTCTCCCGCTACCATTCCCTCTGCTTGTGTTCCTTCTCTTGCTGTGTTTCTCTCTGTCAAATAAATAAAAAATCTT
>CM053611.1:64871503-64889717 GCA_028646535.1 Procyon lotor
AACTTTCTCAAGTAGAGTAGTTTTCAAGTCTCTAAGGTAATTCTGATGGGTGTATTTTTGGAACCACTGTTAGACGCAAGGCTTTTGTCTTAATCAAAGATGGTATCATTTGAAAATAAATGCTGAACTAGGCGGGTATATATGTGTAAAGAACAAAAATTATCGAGTCCAAAATAAAGTTTCATTTGTTTATATCCTAAAAAAAAAAAAAAAAAAAGAGAAGGGATAAACTGAACAGAATTAAATTACTGGTCATTGGGGAGCGTATGTGTTCCAACAAGAACAGGATATTATATAAGACAGATGAATCACAGACCTATACCCCTGAAACCAATAATACATTATATGTTAACTGAATTGAAAGAAAGAAAAAGATTACCTCAATCATTTTAAGTTTAAATTTTAAAAGCTCAAGATTCTAGGGGAGGGTTTTTTTTTTTTTAACCTTTGGCCCATATGGTTCCCTTCCTAAAGGTTTCATGATAGGCTTCAGTGGTCTCTGAACGATTCTAAATTATATATATAAGGGGCGCCTGGGTGGCTCAGTCGTTAAGCGTCTGCCTTCGGCCCAGGTCAGATCCCGGGGTTCTGGGATCGAGCCCCGCATTGGGCTCTCCCGCTACCATTCCCTCTGATTGTGTTCCCTCTCTCGCTGTGTTTCTCTCTGTCAAATAAAATCTTTTAAATAAATAAAATACATAAGTCTTTTTTGGCATTAATTGCAGTAGTGATTTTAAATATTCTACATCGTAGAATAAAAGTACTAAACTGTTAGTTGCATTCTGCACACCTGTGACCATGAGAATGTTTGCAATCAGAGGAGTTCCATGTCTGTCTTCCCCACTATCACTGCACGCCGCGCTCTGTCGTTGGCTCTCGAGGACCGGGCGGGATTTGCAGTTCTGGGAATCCTTAGAGTGAGGCAGGGGCAGGCAGAGGGTGTGGACCAGGTCGGACTCCAGACAGCCCCCAGTCTCCCCGCTCTCCGCTGCAGAGAATCGGGAAAGTTGCAGCCGCCGCACCAGCCCTGGCCGCAAGGGAAGCGACGGAGGCCGAGGCCAGTCCGGCGGACGTGCGCACGCGCACCGGCGCGCGCCGGCCGTCGGTCACGTGACCCCCCGGCCAGGGCTCGCGAAGCCGGAAGTGTCCCGGGGCTCACGGAGGCCGCGGGAGCGCGCTGGCGGTGGTGCGACGAAGACCCGACGCGGTAAGTGAGGCGGCGCGGGCTGAGGGCCCGAACCGCGCGGAGCACGGGCCGCGAGGCTGGTAGGGGCCGGCGCGGAGTGCGTCCGCCCCCTGTGGGAAATTGGGATGCTGAGTCAGAGCGGGGGTGGGGCGGGCGACCCGAGAAGCCCGGCACTACCCAAGGCCGAGCCCTGCCGGGACCTTGGCTGGGGGGACGCCACCCACCCCCAACCCCCGGGTGTCTGGGCGTCCGAAACCCGGTGGAATGGTCGTGCGGGCCCTGTCCCTTCTATCTCTACTCCTCGCCCCCTGGGCGGCCCTCTGACCGGGGCCCTCCCGGGTCAGCGTAGAGCGACGTTGGGCACGAATAAAGAGGACGTACCCATTACCGGGTATGGGCCTTGGCTGCCCCAGAGAGACGGATTCCCCCTTTTTCTTAGAGTTTGACCGCTTTCTACCCCTCTTTATAAGCGTTGACACGAACGGCATTGTTTAAATGGTTTGATTTTTCAGATGATTCAAGAGACGTTTCGTTAGGGTTTTAGTGATGGTAACGGCGGGGATTGATTAACCAGAAGCTGGGAGCAGAAGACCTTTATTAGTATACACACATATAGTGTGAATTCCCAAACATTCCCTTTGGGAAATTGCTTACGGGTTTATCTTCCACTCTGATTCCAGGCATTTTCACTAGGTGGCCTCAAAACAAGGTCTACCCGTTAATTGTCCAAAGACCCACTTTTTTCACTGTAGAACACTGAATTATTAGCATAGTGGTAGAGTTTGGAATCCTTGAACTTTGTCCCGATGACTGTCATCAAACCTGTTTTCATCTATAGACAAACGGTAACTTTCGTTTTGGACAGTATGAGGAAGTGGGCTTAAGGTAGTCAGTAGTAACATACTTGTTGAGTGCCTGTCTATAGTGTGTCAAAATTTGAGGAAGATTTATAAAGCTAACACCTTGTGGGTGTGCTGAGTCATGTTTTAGCTTGCTGTTATTGTGGGTTTTTTGGAAGATAGTTTCAAAAGACGTCTCCCCTCATCATTGTGAAACTAGTCTTATGTCTTCATATAGAGAGCAGATATCTTAGCTGATAAATGTGCTTATGTATTATTCACTGGGTGCGTGGGGGTTCCTAATGACACTATTTTACATTTACAGTTATCTCAGCACAGTTACAGTAATTAGGGAAGGGTTTTCATTATTGAAAAATATTTGAAAATATTGAAAAGATAGTTAAGAAGTTTATTATTATTAACCTCAGCTGACAGATGTGTGTATTCCTTACTCATGAAAAGTGGTTCTTACTTTTATTGCTTATTTCCAATAAATTGCCACAGATAACATTCCTTATCTAAATTGGATGGTAAAATTATATATCTTAGTATATAAGATTGTTGAAAATTGACCGTTCTTTATGTTCTTAATCCTTCTTAGAATATTGGTAGTCATTAATTCATCACTGAATACCTAATCTGTTCTAATGGACTACAAAGAGATAACGGGATCTGTTTTGATCTGATATTATAGCAGATTAAGGTGGCATGGTGAGAATACCGTTTATGCTACTGATTTTTATTCCAACATGGAGCTCAAGTATTTTTAATATCCTTGTAGTGATGTAGCTTTCCAGTATTAAAGGAGAAGGCTAGGTAGGGGTGATGCTTTTTTCTTAAATCGACTTTATTTTTTAGAGCAGTTTTAGGTTTACAGCAAAATTGAGCAGAAGATACAGAGGTTTTACTTAATACATACTTGCTTATTTTTTAAGATTTTGGTAACATACACTTAATATGTGTATATTTATATACTTGGAGACTGGAAAAATTATCCTTAATTTCGAATAAAACTTTTCAGGAATAAAAACTTTTGCACCTTTCCATTACGATTGTCAGGCACTGTGCAGATGAAATTTTATCTTATGGAAATGTCATGCCAGGGTGACAGTTGTATTCATTAGTGTAGCCCTGCCCTTACAGAAACAAAATAATTCTTTTCTATATTTCTGTTACATTTTACTTTATTACTTTAAAACACTTTATAATTCATCATTGACTAATCTTTCAAAACATTTAAAGGAGATAAGTGGCCAGTATCACTCTAAGAAAGATAAAATTAGAAGGGAAATAGATATTAGGCAGCCCTGTGATAAATGAGTTAAAGTGAATATATAAGATGTCATTGGTTAATGTTTTTTCAGAGCCCACATGGCATTTTGGTCTTTAGTATTATTGGAAACTTAGATTTTTACATTAGACTACACTTTTCAATTTAGCAGTAACTAAGTGATGGAGTCTTACTGGAGACTAAAAATAGCTAACATTTGTTCCTTAAATGTGTTGTTCCCTTAAAACAAACATGCAATTTTTTTTCTTCTCTCTTAGTTTAACAAGAACTCCTGTCCAAGCCAAGATGCAGAGCACTTCTAATCATCTGTGGCTTTTATCCGATATTTTAGGCCAAGGAGCTACTGCAAATGTCTTTCGTGGAAGGCATAAGGTTGGTTCAGAGAAAACTGTGAAGGCTTTTTATCACTGTATATGTTCTCTTTTAGAAGCACACTTGTACTAAAATGTAAGACTTGATGTTTTTGCTTATCCTGTCTAAAGAGAGTTCCTGTTTTTGTGGTTCAAGTATAGCTTGTGTCAGTTGGCGATACCTACCCAATGGAAGTATGTATTGGGAGTGGAGAAAAAAAAGGAGATTGGTTTTAAAAGGACTAGGATGATTAGCGTTGTGCTAGCGTTGATTCTTTCCCCAACCTAGTCCTCTTGGTAGCGAATGACCTCACCAGCAGAGAAGTTCCTTATGGCAGTGAGTGCACTGGGGTGGGCTACAGACGAGGGAAGTATGGGAAGGCAGATATATAGTTTGAAGGGCATCCACAGATGATTCTGATATGCTATACTACAGCTTTATGTCCTAATAAACAGCAGCCTACAAGGTAGATTGGAATAAAATGAGTATCAGCAAGGAGCCCACACTTAAAAGGTATGAGGTAAACAGAACTTATTTGTGAAAGTGAGAATAGAATAAAAGGGCTAATCTTGGAGGCACTTCAAGAACCAAAAAGATTTTCTGTCAGATTCTATATTGGAGGATGAAATGAAAAATAATTAAAATAATTTAAAATGAAGAAATTTAAGATCATTAAAATTTCTATTCTGGGAAGGAAGCTGGAAAAATAATAGAGAAAAAAATTACTTTATAGTGCAAATAATCCACTAATTTTTCAGCACTGTGAACTCTTTGAGCTAAATGATGTTCAGAGCCTTTTAAATTCCTATTTTCAGAAAAAAGAGCTTTAAATATTTGAGTAAGGAGGAGTTTCTGTTTTCCTATAGCCCTGTGATTGCCAGTCAGTTCTGTCAGAAACAATAAGATAAGCGTTCAGAGGGGAGGGGCTGTTTCCTTTGGGAAGAGAGGTTGACTGTAAACAGCTTCTAGCTCGTAGAGACTGAATCAGAAGTGTCATACAGCTTTTAGCCTTTTTTCCTTCTGATTCCAGAATTGTCCACAGGTTCTGGGTCCTTTATCAAGTCCATATGGTCAACTTTGGATATTCCTGTCCTAGAAATTGTTTTTGTTTTATGCCCTGTGCCAAGAAGAAGAGAAAATGGATGGTGACAGAAGATTTAGTGTTGAGACCACATCTGACTCTCTGTCTTCCTGTGACCCAAATTAACTTAACAAACTAACAATCACTTGGTACATGACAGGCACTGTGATGGATCTAGTGAACATAACTACAAATAATGTGAAGTTCCTTCCCACAAAAAGTTTTGGATTTAGTTGGCATTGGAAAGGACATAAATTGGAAACTGATGGAATGATAGGTAGTCAGTAGTGACAAAAATTAGGTGAGGCATATTTCATATATTCTGTCCTCTTTCCTTACTTAGATACTTGGTGTCCTTTGTTTAAGTTCCTATATTTAGTAGGCATTCTGCAAATGTTTGTGGAATAAAAGAATGAAGAATGAAGACAGATTAGACCACCCTAAGATAACCCAAAGTTCTTCTTCAAAGGAAACGGAAATGTATTTTATCCAATATAATCAGAAAGCCTAAAGTAAGGATTTGAGAGTCATAGGAATTTACCTAAAAGACTGTGAAGAGTCAGTTTAGTATTCAGTCCCTAGTATTCTTTCAGGGATATATTTTGAGATATCATGTTTGTTCTCAAAGGTTTAGGACTATACCTGAAAATTCCTGCTTGCCCTTAACTATTTAAGAATTTTGAAACATTATATTAGTTAAACCTTTTTTATATTACCGTGTGGAATGACCAAATTTCCAAATTTACTATTTGTTACTCAGAGTATATTACTTCCTTAATCTGTCTCTTTCTCATTGAGTTGTTTTTAGTTACTAGTGTATGTGATGAGTGTGTATGTATGTGTTAATCATGGTGAAGTTAAAGGGAAGAGACCTGTAGGAAGGATGTGTTGATTTGCCTGTGTGTATACATTTGACCCTTGAACAACATGGGTTTGAACTGTGCGGGTCCACTTATATGTGAATTTTGTCTTCAATAAATACAGTATAGTACCATAAGTGTATTTTCTCTTATGATTTCTTAATAACATTTTCTTTTCTGGCTTTATTGTAAGAATACATGTAACATACAAAATATACCTTAATCAGTTGTTTATGTTCTTAGTAAGGCTGCAACAGTAAGCTATTAGTAGTTAAGTCTTTGGAGAATCAAAGTTAAATACGGATTTTTGACTGCACAGAGGGTTAGCACCCCAACCTTCACATTGTTCAACGGTCAGCTATATGTAGATCCTCTAAATATTCCTCCAAATAGTAATCTTGATGAGGGGTTGTGAAGCAGTTAAATGATTTTAAGAAAAAAGATCATGCGATTCTGACTGAAAAAAGATTGTGAGCTTCTGAGGTGATTGTGGCTATGAGTAGTGAATCTGTGTGAAAAGCTGTGGAGAGAGCATCAGAGCAGGCATAGTATGGAGATCCTGAGAGACACGCAGCCATGAAATATCTTTAGGCAAAGTCAAAGAAGAAATGATCTTGCTCCAGGGAAGTTCAACCTTGGATTATGGGAAAAGTAAGATTAAACTCAAATAATCTGGACTGACCACCAAGGAGAGGCTTGCCAATTAGAATGACTGGGGGGAGATGGGAGGGTCTGGAAGAGAGCCTTAAAGTAAAGTTAATATGAAGAATGTTTACCTGAAATTAAGCATATATTTGTACCTCTAAGAGTGTCTCCCAGCTACAGTTGTGCATTGCAATTTTCTGTGCAGTCTACTTCAAATATTCCATGAGAGAGTGAGATTGGGGTGCTGCAGGTACATCCATAGAGAAAAGGAAATGTCTTTGATCCTCTAAGAGAAGGCTCTATAAAGAAACAATCAGGGGCGCCTGGGTGGCTCAAGTCGTTAAGCGTCTGCCTTCAGCTCAGGTCATGATCCCAGAGTCCTGGAATCAAGCCTCGCATGGGGCTCCCTGCTCGGCAGGAAGCCTGCTTCTCCCGCTACCACTCCCTCTGCTTGTGTTCCCTCTCTCGCTGTGTTTCTCTCTGTCAAATAAGTAAAATCTTGAAAAAAAAAAAAGAAAGAAAGAAAGAAACAATCTGCCCTAGTCATCGAGGTGAAATCGCAGAAAGATCTCCAAGGCAGCAGTGATGCAATCCAATGAAGATAGGCTACTTGAACCTGACCCACTCCAGCTCCTACTTCCATACACACACACGCACACACAGTATTGCAGCTACAGAGTGGTTCTTTTTTTTTTTTTTAAGATTTTATTTATTTATATGACAGAGAGAGGGAAGAGAGAGAGACAACATGCACTAGCAGGGGAAGGGTCAAGAAAGAGGAAGAAGCAGGCTCCTCACTGAGCATGGAGCCCAACATAGGTCTTGATCCCAGGACCCTGGGATCATGTGAGCCAAAGGCAGACGCTTAACTGAATGAGCCACCCAGGCGCCCATTTTTCTTTCTTCCTTTTTTTTTTAAGATTTTGTTAATTTATTTTGAGAGAGTGTGTGCACACGTGCTCAGGGAAGGGCAGAGGGAGAAAATCTTCAAACAGACTCCCCACTGAGCATGGAACCTGATGTGGGCCTTGATTCTACCGAGCCATGACATCATGACCTGAGCTGAAACCACTTAATTGACTGAGCCACCCAAGTGCTCTGGAATGTTTCTTAATTTCATTACTTTGAGCCTTTTTTTTTTTTTTTTTAAAGATTTCATTTGTCAGAGAGCACAAGAAGGGAGAGCTGTAGGCAGACCAAGCAGAGGGAGAAGCAGGCTCCCCACTGAGCAGGGAACCCAATGCAGGACTCGATCCCAGGACAGTGGAATCATAACCTGAGCCAAAGGCAGATGCTTAACTAAATGAGCCATCATTCAGTTCAAAGCATCCCTACTTTGAGCTCTTTTTTTTTTCTAAAAGATTTTTTTTTTTTTTAATTTAAAGAGTTTATTTATTTGACAGAGAGGAGAGAGATCACAAGTAGGCAGAGAAGCAGGCAGAGAGAAGGGAGGAAGCAGGCTGCCCGCTGATCACAGAGCCCGATGCAGGGCTCGATGCCCGGACCCTGGGATCATGACCTGAACTGAAGGCAGATGCTTTAACCCACTGAGCCACTCAGGCGCCCCCTCACTTTGAGCTTCTTAATGAAATTTCATATATGGAGTATAGTTTTCAATTGCTCTTTTCCTGTTTTGTTTAGTTTTTAAATTTTTAAGCCCTGGAGAAACCCTTCTATATATCACTTTGTTATCTAAAATATACTTTCACTTTTGATATTATTAGAGCTCTTCTTATATGTAAGTGACTATCTTTGCCTCATATAATCATAATGGAAGCTTTTTTTTTTTAACTTTTATGTATTCATTTTTAAGTAGGCTGTAGGCCCAGTGTGGGACTTGAACCCAAGACCCTGAGATCAAGAGTTGCATGCTTTACTGACTAAGCCAGCCAGGCACCCCTGGAAGCTTTTTAATTTGAAAGAAAGCCTTTTCTTTATTTTGAAGCATGCAATTTGAGAGAAATTTGGAGCAGCTGACTGATTGTAGCTTTAAAAAGAAATCAAGAGCTCTAGTGTAGTTACCTATGCTTCAAAAATACTTGGGTGTTCTGTAAGATAGACAAATTGCTATAGCAAGTTCTAATAGTACCTTTTAATCTTCTTTATAATATTATAAACAAATAAAACTTTTCTCTCTTTTTTTTAGAAAACTGGTGACTTATTTGCTATCAAAGTATTTAATAACATAAGCTTCCTTCGTCCAGTGGATGTTCAAATGAGAGAATTTGAAGTATTAAAAAAACTCAATCACAAAAATATTGTCAAATTATTTGCTATTGAAGAGGAGGTAAGTAGTCAAGCTTTAGTTAATCTTGTCATATTTATTGTAATTATTGCAATCCAGGAGAAAGGACCTAATATAAAAAATTGTTTTATAAACAATAAGATTTTTTAAATGGTGAAAATTAGAGCTCATAAAACCGAATATTCTGTCCTCAAAGATTCTTTTTTTTTTTTGTCCTCAAGGATTCTGGAAGAGATAAAACAATGGAAATAAAGTATCATGGAATCAGAAAAAATAGTATAAGAAATAAGAGTAAAGGCTATGGTTACCAGTATTTTTACTAAAAATAAAAACTAAGTGAAGTTAAATTGACATAATTATAAAAGGAGCAAGTCAAACAATACGAAGAAGGCTTTATAAAAGAAAAAAAATCCTAGGAATCCAGAAATTAATACAGTATATGAAGTATATACTGTATGTGTTAATATAATATGTAAAAGATATAATTGACTTGAAGAAACTCAAAAGAAGAATGTCATTAGAAAAAAAAATGTCATTAGGAAAATATCTAGAAGTAATGGAAATAGAAATTTAGTTTAATCCCTTCAGATGTGAGTAATCAGTCAAATCACACCTTTTTTTTTTTTTTTTTTTTTAATTTGACAGATCACAAGTAGGCAGAGAGAGGAGGAAGCAAGCTCCCTGCTGAGCAGAGAGCCCAATGTGGGACTCAATCCCAGGACCCCAGGATCATGACCTGAGACGAAGGCAGAGGCTTAAACCACTGAGCCACCCAGGCGCCCCCAGATCAGACCTTTTGAAAAATAATTTGGCGGTTTATATTTCTTATAATAGTGATTTCATTTTCAGTGAGTAGTTCTTAGGACGTAATCAAAATGTAAATTATAGTTTTATGCCCAAAGATGTTCATTGCTGCCCTGTTTATGATAAAAAATGGTTAAGTTAGAATATGTAATGGATAGTTAATCAGTTTGTTATGCTCGAGGTTAAGAGTATAACTTTCCTGACTGCACAATTGTTGAAGACTTCTGGTAGCAGCTGGGGATGAGTTCGGCATACTGCACAAAGAGAACAGTCCCCAGAAGACTGTGTTTATTCAGACACTAGCTGCAAGTTCAGAAGTCCCCTAGGGCTACCATCATATCAGACCAGCTGACTACAAATTTGGGGCTCCCCCTGACTGCCCCCAGATTTGATAATTTGCTAGAATGTTAAATGACTCAGAACACCTGGGTGGCTCTGTTAAGTGTCCGGCTCTTTTTTTTTTTTTTTTTTTTTTAGGATTTTATTTATTAATTGACAGAGAGAGACACAGTGAGAGAGGGAACAAAGCAAGTCGAGTGGGAGAGGGAGAAGCCGGTTTCTTGCTGAGCAGGGAGCCCAATGCGGAGCTTGATCCCAGGACCCTGGGATCATGACCCAAGCTGAAGGCAGACACTTAACAACTGAGCCACCCAGGTGCCCCAAATGTCCAATTCTTGATTTCATCTCAAGTCATGATCTCAGGGTCCTAGGATTGAGCCCCACATTGGCCCTTGCACTCTGCTTGGGATTCTCTTCTTTTTCCTCTGCCCTTCTCCCCTGCTTACATGCACCAGCTTTATAGCTAGCTAGCTAGCTAGCTAACTAGATAATATCTATCTAGCTAGCTAGCTAATATCTAGCTAGCTAGCTAGCTAGATAATATCTGAAAAAAGCATGTTGAATGACTCAAAGAACTCAAGAAAGGACTGTACTTACAGTTTTATTATAGCAAAAGGAGACAAATTAGAACTAATCGAAGGAAGAAATTCATAGGACAGATTATAGGAGGATTCCAAACATGAATCTTCCTGGTCCTCGTAGATACAGTATCCTCCTGGTATTGATGTGTGACAGTGTGCACAGAATATTGCCAGCCTCAGAAACGCACCTGAGCCTTTGGCGTCTAGACTTTGTGTTGGGACTCAATCACATACTACCTGCATGGCTGACCTTTAGTCTTTAGCCCTTTCCAGAAGTTCAGGCAAATACCTTTAGTCTTCATTTCCTTTGGAAATTGAGATGGACATGCACATCCTAAAACCTCCATCATAAATCACATCATTAGAATGTTAGATGGCTAAAGCCCCCATTCAAAGAAAGACTTCTAGCAGAAAGGATACTCAAGATGCCTAGTAATCACTCTAAGTAGCCACGGGCAGACAAAAGCCTGACCTCCCTTGGGGTAAAATTTATTCTTCACTACACAGTAGTTAAGCAGTAATAAAAAGAGGTATTTACCAAAGTTTTAATCACCTGGGAACACGCTTATGGATAATGTTATGTGAGAAAAACAGGATTGAAAATAAATATGCAGTGTGATTTTAAATATATAGTATCATGTCCAAATAGTGTTTTGTATCTCTTATGTGATTTGATATATAAGGAAAAGACTGAAGGGAAATGCACCAAAATACTAGCATAATTATCTCTAGGTGATGGAATTATAGGTATTTCAACAATTAACAAAATTGTTAATCAACAATTGTTGATCAACAATTACCATAATTGGTAATCAACAATTAACATATATCCTCATTTTATTTATTTATTTGTTTGTTTGTTTATTTCCTTATTTTAAAACAACAGTCTTTTAAAGTAATTTTTTTTTATAACTACTCAGTAGTAGAGAAATTTAAAATAGTTTATAAAAGGGGGCACCTGGGTGACTCAGTCGGTTAAGTAGCTGCCTTCGACTCCGTTCATAATCTCAGGGTCCTGGGATCGAGTCCCAGTTCTGGGTCCCTGCTCAGTGAGGAGTCTACTTCTCCCTCTGCCCCTTCCCCCAACTTGTGTTCCCCCCACCCCCTGGCCAGTCAAATAAATAAAATCTTTTTTAAAGTAAATAAATAGTTTATGAAAGTGTTTTGGGGGGCACCTGGGCAGCTCAGCTGGTTAAGCGACTGCCTTTGGCTCAGGTCATGCTCCTGGAGGCCCAGGATTAAATCCCATTTTAGACTCTAGGCTCTCCCTGCTCAGTAGGGAGTCTACTTCTCCCTCTGACCTTACCCCCTCTCATACTCTCCCTCTGCTTCTCCCTTTGACCCTCCCCTCTCATGCTGTCTCTCAAATAAATAAATAAAATCATGGGGCACCTACGTGGCTCAGTCGTTAAGCATCTGCCTTCGGCTCAGGTCATGATCCCAGGGTCCTGAGATGGAACCCTGCCTTCTCCCTCTTCCACTTCCCCTGCTTGTGTTCCCTCTCTTGCTGTTTCTCTTTCTCTCTGTCAAACAAACAAACAAATAAAATCTTTTAAAAAATGAAAGTATTTTGGGGGTAAGCAGAAAAAATTATAAAAGGAAGGATAAAAAATTGAGGATGACTACAAAAAAACTTGGAGATGAATACTGGATTTTAAGACTCATAATCACATATTCAAGTTCCTGAAATGGGCATGTATCTTATAATCAGTGTGTATGTATATAATTTGGTAGCATTTCTTTTTTCCTATAAAGCTGTTATTGGTGATGTATCTTATAATCAATGATACATTAAAAGGTTTAAAACCAATCAGCAGCTCAAATGCCAATCAGCAGGCTAGAACTTCGTTATGAGGGGGACCACTAGGCTATTCTGCCATCTATTTGTTTTTAAGGCTAGCACTCCATTCCCTGAAGTGGAAGTATTTGTCATGGAAGAATTTCAAGTGTTTTAAAAGATCTGTTCGAACATTAATGTCCTAAATGTACTATTATGTATTAGAAATTAATTTTTAAAGAACCATTATAATAGTGTAGCAGTGATTTTTTTCTATTCCAGATTTAGCCAGCTTTCATTGTGGTTTGATTGTCTTCAAAAACAAATCCAGTAGGAATTTAGAAGCTGTTAATCATTATATGAGTATAGTCAATACATATTTAACAAGTCCCAGGTAAAGCAGTTCACAGTGCTTTCATTATTGTAGTATATTCTACATTTGAGTGAAATCAGATAAGTACTACCCTATAATAAAAACTCATCTTTTATGCTGAGTCCCAATCAGTGGGTTTTTTCTTTTTCCAGACAACAACAAGACATAAAGTACTTATTATGGAATTTTGTCCATGCGGAAGTTTATACACTGTTTTAGAAGAGCCATCTAATGCCTACGGACTACCAGAGTCTGAATTTTTAATTGTTTTGCGAGATGTGGGTACGTTTGTTTACATGATTTTATAAATATATGTGTATATAGATATTTGTGTGATTTTATAGTTATATGTGTATGTAATTTAATGACATAAGGGTTTTTTGTGGTTTTTTTTTAAATTTTTTTTTTAATTTATTTTTATTTGACAGAGAGAGAGATCACAAGTAGAGAGGCAGGTGGGGGGGGGAAGCAGGCTCCCTGCTGAGCAGAGAACCTGATGTGGGGCTCGATCCCAGGACCCTGAGACCATGACTTGGGCTGAAGGCAGAGGCTTAACCCACTGAGCCACCCAGGTGCCCCCATAAGGGTTTTTTTTTAAGATTTTATTTGAAAGACAGAATAAGAGAGAGAGAGAGAGAGCATGAGTGGTGGGAGGAGCAGAGGGAGGAGGGGAAGCAGACTTCTCACTGAGGAGCAGGGAGCCCGATGCGGGGCTCAATCCCAGGACCCCGGGATCATTACTTGAGCCAAAGGCAGATGCTTACTCAACTGAGCCATCCAGGTGCCCCAAGAACTTTTTTTTTAAAGTAGCCTCCAGACCCAGCATGGAGCAGCCCAACATGGGGCTCAAACTCATGACCCCAAGATCAAGACCCAAGCCGTAATCAAGAGTCCAACCCTTAACCGATTGAGCTACCCAGGTCCTCATGACATCTTATGTCCCTAATGACATAAGAATTTTAAACATACTATTTTTATATTCAAAACCAAAGACCTTTACGCAGTACTTTTTAGATATGACACCAAGGGTATACATACAGAAAGAAAAAATAGATAAGTTGGACATCATCAACATTAAAAACCTTTGTGTTTCAGAGGATAGTATCAAGTAAGTGAAAAGACAACCCATAGAATGAGAGAAATTTTTGCAAATCATACGTATGATAAGGAATTTTGATCCTGACAACTTAATCAAAAGATAAATAACCCAATTTAAAAATGGGCAAAAGGAAAAAATAAGTAAATAAAAATAATAAACATTTCTCCAAAGAAGATATACATATATGGCCAACGAGAACGTAAAAAGATAATCAAGATTATTAGACATTAAGGAAATGGAAATCAAAACCACAAAGTGATGCCACTTCATACCCACTAACATAGCCAAATCAAAAAAATGAAACAGGCACCTGGGTGGCTCATTCTGTTGAGTATCCAACTCTTGGTTTCAGCTCAGGTCATGATCTCAGGGACATGAGATTGAGCCTGGCCTTGGGCTCCTCACTTAGCAAGGAGTCTGCTTAAGGTCCTCTCCCTCTACCCCTCCTTCTAATCATGCATGTTCTGTCTCTTTCTTAATTAATTTTTTAAAAAGACAACAAAAACAGGTGTTGGCAAGGATGTGAAGAAGTCGGACCCTCATATATAGCTGGTGGGATCGTAAAAAGGTGCAGCCACTTGGGAAAACAGTCTAGCAGTTCCTCAAAAGATTAAACATGGAATTACCATGTGACTTAGCAGTTCCATTGCTAGGTATTTACCTAAAAGAATTAAAAACATCCACACAAAAACTTACATACCAGTATTCCTAATAGCCAAAAATGGAAGTAGCCCAAGTGTCCATCAACTCATAATAAACAAAATGTCCATTATCCATGCAATGACATATTACTTGTTCATGAGAAAGAAAAATGGCGCACTTGACTCAATCAGTGGAGCATGTGACTCTTGATCTTGGGGTCATGAGTTGGGCCTAGAACTTACTTTAAAAAAAGAAAGTAGTGATACATGCTCAAGTGATGCACCTTGAAAAATGATGCTAAGTGAAGGAAACCAGACACAAAGGTCACAATATTTATGATTTTGTTCATAGGAAATGTCCATAATAGGCAAATCCATAGAAACAGAAAGCAGATTAGTCGATTCCAGGGGTTTGAGGGGATGGCAGAGTTGAGGAGTGACTGCTAATGGGTATGGGTTTCTTTTTGGCATAATGAAAATGTTCTGGTGATGGTTGTACACTTTGACTCTTCTAAAAACTACTCAATTGTATACTTTAAAAGGCTGAATTTTATGAAACATGAATTTTATCTCAAAGCTATTTAAAAAAAAAAAAGAATATGGCAACCAAAGGGAATAATATCTTCTTGACGAAAAATGAATCAGTATTTGAGGAATGGGAAAAGTCCAGTGATAAAGAAGGCATAAGGTTAGTGGGAATTCTTGAACTTGACAGTGGAAGCAGTGTGGAGACCCTTTAGGCGAGGATAAGATAAGAGAAAAACAATATATGCTAAGCCTGCTTAACCAAGTAGAAGTTATAGATAATTGATGACCTCTGAAGTATACAGGTAGCCCTGAATTTTCGTAATTGAATGTGATACCCCTAAACTTATTTTCATGTTATATTGGACATTCATCTGTCAACTGTCAAATGTTTCAAACTGGTGTTCAGTGGTACTGCTTGTCAGTTAGCCAAAACAGTTTAATTTCAGCAATGTAGCCCACCTTTACCCTTAAACAACAACAACAGCAACAACAACAAAACGGAAAATGACCTATGAAGAATAGCTTTAAGCACTTAAGAAATATATTCTTATGGAAGCCACTCTGACACTTTGCCTGTATTACTTTTTTACTGTTTTATGTATTGAGTCCAGTTTACTATTTTATGGAATTTTTTCCCAAGCTAAAGAAATATGAAACTGGTGAAAGATTGGCAATTTTTCAGGAAGTAGTATTCTTAAGTTTAGGCAGATTACCCACATGTATATAATGAGAAGTAATTCAGGAAGTCATATGCTTAAGACCATTTTGTTCCATTTCCTAATAGTATTTAATTAAGAGAGATTGGACTCTTCCCTAAACCATATTGATCCTTATTCTTAAACTCTGTTACTCAGACATGAGATATAAAATGTAAACACCATCTATTATTTCTTTGGTAAAAATGATTTTAGACCAGCTTATGGAAAAACGTATTGAGTGAATATGGATGAATTTAATGTGCATACACATACATACATAGATGCCTACATTATGATTTCCTGTTTTATTTTATCAAGTCGGTGGAATGAATCATCTCCGAGAGAATGGCATAGTGCACCGTGATATCAAGCCAGGAAATATCATGCGTGTTATAGGGGAAGATGGACAGTCTGTGTACAAACTCACAGATTTTGGTGCAGCTAGAGAATTAGAAGATGATGAGCAATTTGTTTCTCTCTATGGCACAGAAGAATATTTGGTAAGTCATGTATCACTTATTTAGAGCTGAATATGTTATAAATATGGGTAACTGGTCAAGTAGTTCACTATAAAATGTCAGTGACTTTTTTTTTTTTTAAGATTTTATTTATTTATTTGACAGAGAGGAGACAGATCACAAGTAGGCAGAGAAGCAGGTGGGCGGGGGGGGGGGGGGGAGAAGCAGGCTCCCCGCTGAGCAGAGAGCCCGATGCGGGGCTCGATCCCAGGACCCTGAGATCATGACCTGAGCCAAAGGCAGAGGCTTTAGCCCAATGAGCCACCCAGGCGCCCCGTCAGTAACTTTTATGACAAAAATTAAACTTTTATTCTCATGTGTGTGGTGTGTAATGAGGGAATTAGATATTGCCATCTAAGGATGCTGTTATTTTTCTTTTAAAGATTCTTATAAGTTTTATAACACTCAAGTTCTTTGATTTTTCTAATGCTATGGATCTGTATTAAAAGAAAAAGCTACATATGTGTTTCAGAAGCATGTAGCTAGTAAATGCTCCCTTTTTTAGATCAGAGCAGTTACTATATTACAAATTTGTTATAATGATATCCCCTGTAGAGCAAAATTCATTATAATTCTGAAGCAGAAGAGTATCCAGGGAGGTAGATTATTGAAGGACAGAAAGGAACTTATTAGAAACAAAAGAATGAAATGCTTTTGAAAAGATCTAACTTGGAAAAAAAAAAAAAGAAAAGATCTAACTTGAAATGCTAGAAAGCTAGAAAAGCTATGTGTTTGAAACTGTGTAGCTATGTTCGTGTAAAGTTAGTAAGCATTTGAAACACTTAGGAAAATATGCTTAAAAGTAAGTATATTTAGGGCACCTGGATGGCTCGATGGGTTAAAGCTTCTGCCTTCTGCTCAGGTCATGATCTCAGGGTCCTGGGATTGAGTCCCGATCAGGCTCTCTGCTTGGCTGGGAGCCTGCTTCCCCTTCTCTCTCTGCCTGTCCCTCTGCCTACTTGTGATCTCTCTCTCTCTGTCAAGTAAATAAATAAAATATTAAAAAGAAAATAAGTATATTTAATTTTTCAAGGAACCACCATACTATTTTCCACAGTGGCTGCACCAGTTTACATTCCCACCACTAGTGCCTGAAGATTCTCTTCTTCACATCTTTGAGAACACTTGTTATCTCTTGTCTTTCTATACTAGCTATTCTGACTGGTGTGAGGTGGTATCTCGTGATTTTGATTTGCATTTCCCTGATGATTAGTGATGTTGAGCATCTTTTCCTGTGACCATTGGCCATCTGTATATCTTCTTCAGAAAAATCTCTTCTCAGGTTTTCTGCCCATTTATTGATTAGATTGTTTATGGTTTTTTGGTGAGTTATACGAGTTCTTCTTTTTTCTTTTTAAAATTTTATTTCTAAGTAATGTCTACACCCAACATGTGGCTTGAACTAACATCCCAAGATCAAGAGTCACATACTCCACTGACTAAACCAGCCAGGTGCCCCTGTATGAGTTCTTTATATGTCTTGGACATTAACCCCTTACTGGAGATATCATTTATAAATATCTTCACCCATTTAGTAGGTTGCCTTTTCTTAAAAGTAGACTTCCCACCCAGTGGGGCTCAAACTCACAAACCTGAAATCAAGAGTTGTACGCTCTACTCACTAAGCCAGCCAAGCACCCCTATAATTATTGAATCACTATGTTGTATACCTGAAACCAATGTAACTTGTATGTCAACTGTATTTCATTAACAAAAATTTAAAATAAGTAAGTACATTTAACATGTAGTCAAGAAGTTTATCATATAAGGCTATCACTAATTGCTTGTGGCTCTGGACTTTAAAGTCTTAAAGGGGGGGCGTCTGGGTGGCTCAGTTGTTAAGTGTCTGCCTTAGGCTCAGGTCATGTTCCCAGGGTCCTCGGATTGAGCCCCACATCAGGCTCCCTGATCTGCAGGAAGCCTGTTTCTCTCTCTCCCACTCTCCCTGCTTGTGTTCCCTTTTTCGCTGTGTCTCTGTCAAATAAATAAATAAAATCTTTAAAAATAATAATAATAATAAAGTCTTAAAGGGCACCTCAATGGCTCAGTGGGTAGAGTATCTGACTCTTGATCTCGGGGTCATGAGTTTGAGGCCCATGTTGGGTATAGAGATTACTTAAAAAAAGTCTTGGATTCTGTGACTTCTTTCCAATTGGATTCTGCCATTGTAATCTTATACCATGAAGAATACAGTCTAACTGCCCCTATAACTTTATTCAGATTATTCTAAGTCTAGCATGAATGAGGGTGTCTTAAATTGTTCTGTTAAATAAATAAATAGATAAATATCATTCTGTTAACAGTATATAACCCCAAATTAGTCTGTACTTATGTTTTGATAATCTTTTAATAAGAATA
>CM053611.1:64890217-64975265 GCA_028646535.1 Procyon lotor
ACCTTTGCTAAAACCTGGCTATCCAGATGTTTTCAGCAAGAGCAGTCTGCATATTCACGGGAGGAAGACATCCATTACTGTACTGATGATTTTGGTATAATGTTATTTGGAGCCTGCTTTACAGCAGTGCCCATTTTTTAAAAATCTCTTCATTAATGAAGGCTGAGAGTCAATTTGCGTTTTTCTCATTAAATATAAATTGTGCCTAACAGTTTAATCATGTTTTTGTCACACATACACTTTAAAGCTTTTGCACATTTCTTGCTGCCCTAAAAATGGTTTAAATAAAAGCATGATGCTCCCTAATAAAGGAAATGTGTGATTCATCAGCAGCTAGGAATACTTGATAATTTGTCATCATGTGCGCAAATACACCATTAGAAGAATTTATTTCTTTATATGCACAGCTTTTCACAAACACTGATAATATTCCGCGGTGCTTAAAATAGTAATAAAGACTGTTTTACTATTGAAGGATGCATTCATTTCACATTATAGCAGTGTTGTTCCCTCGGCATCTCATTTACATGTTATTAGTGTATTTATATATGGGTCTTATCAAAATTAGTAAAGCTTTTCCAAAAATTTTAAGGATTCTGCCATCATTCTCTTCACTTCTTTTTTGCATTAATCTCACGTATCTGTACTTATTGCTCCATAGTCAGATCTTTCGCACATGAGTGCAACTTATTTTTCACATTAAATTCCTTCTGTGAAAGATATGTTAAGGCAGAACTGGCTGCCTCTCCTGTGAAAGCAGCAAGCGGTCCAAATCAGTGGTACCTTGTGTCTTCTGCTTTTTTGGAGAATATATTGATTTGCTCAGAGCACGTTTATGTAGACATTAAACAGATGAACAAAAAATTATGCCAGAGGGGCGCCTGGGTGGTTCAGTCAGTTAAGTGGCTGCCTTCGGCTCAGGTCATGATCCCAAGGGTCCTGGGATCAAGTCCCACGTCGGGCTCCTTGCTCAGCAGGGAGCCTGCTTCTCTCTCTCTGCCTCTGCCTGCCTCTCTGCCTGCTTGTGCTCTCTCTCTCTCTCTCTCTCTGACAAATAAATAAATAAAATATTTTTTAAAAAATAAATTAAAGGGAGTACTTAGGTGGCTCAGTGGATTAAGCCTCTGCCTTTGGCTCAGGTCATGATCTCAGGGTCCTGGGATCAAGCCCTGCATCCGGCTCTCTGCTCAGCAGGGAGCCTGCTTCCCCTCTCTCTCTGCCTGCCTCTCTGCCTACTTGTGATCTCTCTCTCTGTCAAATAAATAAATAAAATCTTTAAATAAAAGTTAAGTTAAAAATAAAAATATGCTAGAAATAATACCTATAAACTTATGTAAGGTTGCTGTATTATGTTTTGCATTTTCATCTGGATGAAAGTATTTTTGAAGGCATGGAACCCTTGTTTCTCTCCCACTCTCAGGTTTTGTTTAGGAAAGTACTGAAACCTGCCAGGCTGCTCTCTTGACTTATTCCATATTTATGGTATTCTTTTGCTTCCCTCTCCAGCTCTTTCTCCAGGTCATCTTTATTTGTATCACCTACTCAAGGATCCAGTTAAATTTGGCTTTTAATTTTGGTACACACACCTATTCTTGTATGTGTTGTATATTTTTTCAATTTGCAAAGAGTCTTTGTGATACTGTGCTGTGTATAGTGTTGTCTTCTTTTAAAAAAAATATGCTACTGTTCATTCTGCGGTAATTTCGTAGTCCAGTTGACTGCCTTTGGATATGGGTAAAAGGGATTTTTATGGCCTAGAAACATTCTGTAACATAACCTTTTTTTGTGTTTGCTCGATTTTTTCAGATGGAAAAATTAATATTTTTGTTGTGAACATCAAGATGCTGTTATATGGCACTCTGAGATCCCAATGAAAATTAATTATGGCATATATAAAATAATCGTACAACCACTATTCTGCTTCAGTCAGTCAGATTCAAAGTATTTTGATTGTTTTATGGATCCTGTGAACATCAATCACAAAGTTTCGTCTAGTAGATAATTGTAGGTGCAACTGAGGAAATATTTTTGCAAAGCCCATTGATACACTATGAAATAATGAACTACTTATTTTATTCTGCATTTATTCCTCCCAAGGTATAAAATAATTACTGGAAAGCCTTCTGGTGCAATATCTGGAGTACAGAAAGCAGAAAATGGACCAATCGACTGGAGTGGAGAGATGCCTATTTCTTGTAGTCTTTCTAGGTCAGTATGGTGTATCCAGTTTTCTTTTGCACTTTGATGTTTGAGATCTTTATTGACTAAAATCACAAATACTTAGTGTAGTTTGGTTTGGGGTTTTTTTTTTTAAGATGTTACTATATTTTAAATATGCTTTGAAGTGTGGTTTTTATCTTTGTGGCAATGTAAGGATTGACTCTGATCTATATAGTTTTGCCAGATCTCTATTAGGACAGAGGGTATATATTACATTTTTGAGATCGCTAATCACTAGTCTTAGAATTCTGTCCAATGTAAAGATTCAGCTTAGGACCTTGGTATCTTTTGTACTGACCATCCATATGGACAGACCACAAAGAGTGGTACAGATGGTAATAACTAGAGTTCTAAAAAACAAACAAGAAGTTTAATATTATCCTCATTTTTAAAAGTATTCATATGGGGTACCTGGGTGGATCAGTGGGTTAAAGCCTTTGCCTTTGGCTCGGGTCATGGGTCCTGGGATCGAGCCCCACATTGGGCTCTCTGCTCAGTGGGGAGCCTGCTTCCCCCTCTTTTTCTGCCTGCCTCTCTGCCTACTTGTGATCTCTCTCTCTCTCTGTCAAATAAATGAATAAAATCTAAAAAAAATAATAAAAAAAATAAAAGTGTTCATATTATTGAAAAGTTGAGAATTAATAGTTTTCTACTACTTTTTTTACTATTTCAAACGTTCAAGTGGGTCTTATTTAACTTAGTAACCAGAACTCAAAAAAAGTGTATTGTCAGGTAAGAATTCTGTTACCACAAGGAAAAATTTAAGGAGAAAGAAACTAAAAGTAGAAAATAAATTATTTTAGGTTTTACTCTGGAAACAAAGCCAAGACACTCATCAATATTTAGAATTTCTGATTAGTGAATTAACTTCCATTTTTCCTGAGCCTGGCAGTTGTGTAATCTACAAGAAACATAGGTTATGATTTACTAGCTTAACATCCATTAAAATTTGTGGGTGCTTTTTGCATGACTTTCTATGAATATATAAATAAATTTAAATATTTAATATTTTAAATATTAGATATTACTCATTTAAACCATATATAATCATAACCTAATAAAATATCTATTACTGTTTTATATTTTTGATGTCTGTGAAACTCATTTAAACTAAGAGTTCTTCTAAAATCTTTTTTTAGGGAGGTTTACTTAAAATTTTTATTTTATTTGAGTATAGTTTACACATAGTGTTACATTAGTTTCAGGTTACAACGTGGTGTAAAATCATTTTTGAGAACCACTATTCTGACAGTTTCAGTTTTGTGTGTTGTTTAAAAAAAGTCTCCAAAACGATATTGGAGAATTACCAAGAGAAATTCATTCTATTGGAGAACAGAAATTGAATGTGTTTTTTTTTTTAAATTGAATGTTTTAATAGTGGTTTGTGTTAAATTTTGATTTAGAAGGGCGCCAGGATGGCTCAGTGGGTTAAAGCCTCTGCCTTCGGCTTGGGTCATGATCTCAGGGTTCTGGGATTGAGCCCCACATTGGGCTCTCTGCTCTGCAGGGAGCTTGCTTCCCCCCCCCCCCCCCCCGCCTGCCTCTCTGCCTGCTTGTGATCTCTCTCTCTGTCAAAGAAATAAATAAAATCTTTAAAAAATAAAATGAAGGGGAAAAATCATTCCACCTATTCTATGTAGGTGTCTGTTTTAGTGTCTGTTTTGATAAGATTCAAGTAACAGTTTTGATGTCTCATAAAACTCAAAAAGAGACCTTTACTGGCAATTAATTTATTGAGGAGTAAAATCAATTAGATAAAATAATATTTTAGATTTTAATATGTAACATGTATAATATACTAATGATATTATAAACATTAAATATAACCTTAATATAATGGCATTCCCAGACTCACATTCTCAAACCTTTGAAAGCTCAGTGGGAAGACAGACCTATAGCAAAGATTTCTGGGTTGATTCTCATTTAACTAACTTGCTTGCTATCACCTGTCCACCTCTAACTAATCATAATAACCACACCAAGGAATTATTCCAGTGTTTGTTACATAGTCAGGAATATATTTTAGGGGCACCTGGGTGGCTCAGTCAGTTAAGCACTCAACTCTTGATTTCATCTCAGGTCTTGATCTCAGGGTTGTGAGTTCATACCCCATATTGGGCCCCATGCTGGGCATGGAGCTTACATTTAAAAATACATATTTATATATTTTAAAGGCTACTTGAAATTCCATAATTGAGAGTCTTTTTGAGTGTATTGTATAATTCAATGAAAGCATGAGAAAAAATAAAAGTCTTAATTGATGATTTACAGACCTATACCCCTGAAGCAAATAATACATTATTATGTTAATAAAAAGAAAAAAGTCTTTACATTCTTTTTTTTTATTTTTTAAGAATTTAAGCTTATTAGTCAAAGATTATCCCTAGTTGAATTGGCACTAATTGATTGCTAGATGATTATATTAATTTTACCTCCTAAAAAACTATACTACCAAAAAAATATACTACAAAATACTACAAAATATAAATTCAGGGTGCCTGGCTCAGTTGGTTAGTTGACTGCCTTCGGCTCAGGTATGATTCTGGAGTCTTAGGAATCAAGTCCCGCATCGGGCTTCCTGCTCAGCCAGGAGTATGCTTCTCCATCTGATCCCTAGTCGTGCTCTCTCTCTGGCTTCTCGTGTTCTCTCTCTGGCTCTTTCTCTCTCAAATAAATAAAGTCTTTAAAAAAAAGATATAAATTCAACATTAAAAATTATATATTGGAGAGCCATATTAAAAGGACATTAAAGACCTTGAAATTAAGTTATTATCTTATCCTCATTACTGCCTGGTTCTAATCCACTGATCTTGTCTTGATGGCCATGGATGTACAATCTTAGAGTATGTTTGGAAAAGTGAGAAAACTTGGGAAGGAGCAAATCAAAGAAAATAATAAAAGATAAGTTAACATTAAATATACCATAACCTCTAATTCATTGACAAGTAATCTTAAATAAGGTTACCTAACTTTCTGAAAAGTTGGCAGATTTTTAAAATGTTTAGATGAGGGGTGCCTAGGTGGCTCAGTCAGTTAAGTGTCTGCCTTTGACTCGGGTCATGATCCCTGAGTCCCCACATCAGGCTCAGCGGGGAGCCTGCTTCTCCCTCTCCCTCTGCCCCTCACCCCGCTTGTGCTGTCTTGCTCTCTCTCTCAAATAAATAAATAAAATCTTTAAAAAAATGTTTTTAGATCAATCTTAAGTAATAGTAGTTACTTTGATTTGTTGGTAAATATTAATATGTGTCTAGACAAAATGCAACACTCACTCTTCAAGTAACTTTTTCAATACTATTTCAGGGGTCTTCAGGTTCTACTTACCCCTGTTCTTGCAAACATCCTGGAGGCAGATCAGGAAAAGTGTTGGGGTTTTGACCAGTTTTTTGCAGAAACTAGTGATATACTTCATCGAATGATAATTCATGTTTTTTCACTGCAACAAATGACAGCTCATAAGATTTATATTCATAGCTATAATACGTAAGTACCTCTTTATGTTTTCATCCTATATCATAATGTACTTTATAATTATCTTCCTAAATTAATAGAGGAAATGGAAAAGATGTCTCAGCTTCTCCAAAGGCACCCACTTCCCACTTAGGAAATTATGTCTGCGTGCTTAGTAAATTCTTCTTCACTTATTTTTGGAGTGAAAGGATTAATTTTCTACTTTTATAAAATTTGTAGGCAACTTGGTTTGCTCTTAAAACTGCAGGTTTTACAAGACTGTTTTTGTTTCTATGCCTTTTCTCTTATATAGTCACATAACCACAAATAGCATCTACCAGTAAATGGGCTGGGTTTTATTAAGAGTGCTGCCTGTCAGGGTCCCCTGGCTGGCTCAGTCGGTAGAGCCTGCGACTTTTGATCTCCAGATCCTGAATTCAGACCTCATGTTGGGCACAGGACCTACTTTAAAAAAAGGCCAAAAAATTTAAGAATATTGCCCTGTCATTTAAAAACATTAAATATAGTCACTGTGTTATTATTTGTATATGTGGTATAAACCCCTTATTAGGTGCTGGAAAAATAAGCATTTGTTTTACCTAAAAAAAACACATTACACCTATATTATTTTTAAAAATCTATGTAATAGAACTGCATATAATTAAATATACACACACTTATATGTAAAACGAGACTGAGTATCATAGGTGGACTATATCGGTATCAATATCCTGGTTATAATATTACACTATAATAAATGCAAGATGTTACCACTGGGGGAGACTGGGCAAAGGGTATCATCAGTGGGTATTTTTTCTTAGAACTACATGAATCTACAGTGATCTCAAAATGTTTTTTAAAATGAAGGGGAAAAAAGGGGCACCTGGGGAGCTCAGTGGGTTAAAGCCTCTGCCTTCGGCTCAGATCATGATCTCAGGGTCCTGGGATCGAGCCCCACATCAGGCTTTCTGTGATCCCTCTCCTCCCTGTCAAAGAAATAATCTTAAAAAAAAAAAAAAAAAGGAGGGGGGGCACCTGGGTGGCTCAGTGGGTTAAAGCCTCTGCCTTCGGCTCAGGTCATGATCTCAGGGTCCTGGGATTGAACCCGGCTTCAGGCTCTCTGCTCAGCGGGGAGCCTGCTTCCCCATTTCTCTCTGCCTGCTCGTGATCCCTCTCTCTCTGTCAAAGAAATAAATAAAATCTTTAAAAAATAAAAAAATAAAATAAAATGAAGGGGAAAAAAACATTATACCTATTCTATGTACCTTAGTGTCTGTTTTGATAAGATTCAAATAGCAGTTTTGATGTCTCGTAAAACTCAGAGACCTTTACTGGTAATTGATTTATTAAGGAGTAAAATCAATTAGATAAAATAATATTTTAGATTTTAATATGTAACATGTATAATATACTAATAATATAAACATTAAATATAACAATATGTTATATTATCAATATAATATATGTATCTTACACATATCCAACATGGGTATTCAGACATAAAAGTATTTTGGAATTGATTGCTATCTGGATAGGTTATGTGGAATTTTCAGTTTAATAGACATTATAGTACCCACATCAACAAAGCAGTGTTTCTCTACTGGCCATGATCTGAAGTATCACACAGAAATGAATGTTGTTATACTCAGCACCCAAAAAAAAAAAAAAGATTTTTAAAACTTCTTACTTCATCCCAATTATATTGTCCTTTTGAATTTTTCTCACACAGTGCTACTGTATTTCATGAACTAGTGTATAAACAAACCAAAATTATTTCTTCAAATCAAGAACTTATATATGAGGGGAGACGGTTAGTCATCGAACCTGGAAGACTGGTACAGCATTTCCCAAAAACTACGGAAGAAAATCCCATCTTTGTAGTAAGTCGGGAACCTCTGAGTACCGTAGGATTGATATATGAGAAAAGTAAGTGGGGATTTTCCTAGTGATCCCGCTAGCCATTAAAAAAAAAAAAAAGATGAGGGGTGCCGGGGTGGCTCAGTCATTAAGCATCTGCCTTCAGCTCAGGTCATGATCCCAGGGTCCCGGGATCAAGCCCTGCATTGGGTTCTCTGTTCAGCGGGGAGCCTGCTTCTCCCTGTCCTTCTGCCTGCTGCTCCCCTACTTGTGCTCGCTGTCTGTCAAATAAATAAATCTTTAAAAAAAATGATCTGTAAAAATAATTGGCATCTTCATAAAGTTGATTTGATGATGAGACAATAATGTAGAATTTTCATAAACATTAAAATTTTGTAAATACGAGACTAGCAATAAAATTGAAAAACCTTTGTAGACTATATAATTTGACCTTAAACATTTTGTTTCAAAAAATGGTAAAACAGTTTGCCATGTATGTTTTACTGTAGCTCTCTGCTTTTAGTATTTTACTAACACTCAAAATAACCTTTTGTATCATAAATCTGACCAAATGTTTAATGTGTCCAGTGTGACTAAGACACTTTGCCAGGCTTTGGAGTCTAAGAAAAATTAGATCTGCATTTTGAGATCCGAAATTATTAATCCTACGGGGGGGGAGGGGGTGGGGGGTGGATTTACCCAGATTTTTACTTTTCTACTTGGATCTTTGGGATTTGATTTAGATATAAAGAGAAGCATTGAGCTTATTGTGTAGAAATACATTTAAGAAAAAACTGAACTCTTTAGAAATATTTCAAGTAATTTCTTCATTGTTAAGGAATGAGCATTAATTGTTTCAAGTGATTTTTTTTTTTTTAACCTGGAAAAGAACTTTGGGACACCTGGGTGGCTCAGTTGGTTGAGCGTCTACCTTCGGCTTAAGTCATTATCCCAGAGTCCTGGGATCGAGCCCTGTGTCGGGCTTCCTGCCCAGCAGAAAGTCTCCTTCTCCCTCCCCATGCTGATGTGTACGTGTGCTCTCTCTCTCTTTCTCTCAGTCTCTCTCTCTCACTCTCAAATAAAAAAATAGTTAAAAAAAAAAAAAAAAAGAGGGGTACCTGGGTGACTCAGTGGGTTAAAGCCTCTGCCTTCGGCTCAGGTCATGATCTCAGGGTCCTGGGATTGAGCCCCACATCGGGCTCTCTGCTCGGCAGGGAGCCTGCTTACCCCTCTCACTCTGCCTGTGTCTCCGCCTACTTGTGATCTCTCTCTCTCTCTCTCTCTCTGTCAAATAAATAAAATCTTAAAAAAAATTTTGAAAAAAAAAGAAAACTTTAAAGAGTTTTGCTGATATTTAATTTAGAGGTTAATGTTAAATTTTGAAAATTACTATATAAAGGATATAATAACCTATTCAAAATACTTTATTTAAAAAATACTTTATTTCTGATTTTAATTATTTTACTTCATATTTCAGTTTCCCTCCCTAAGGTACATCCACGTTACGATTTAGATGGGGATGCTAGCATGGCCAAGGTTAGTATTTAATTAAATTACTATGAAAAAAATTACTCTGTAAACATGTGAATTAAAATTATCAATAGTGGAAAAAGTAAAATGTATTGTCTTTACATATGCATATGTGATCTAGGAAATTATTCATTTAAATGATTATCCATTGCAAATTATTTTGTGTTCTTTCTTCTTTAATTATTGTCTTGAACTCCTAAAAAAGACTTCTCTGTAGAGGTAGTGCATGTTCAACATTATCATGTTAAGAATAAAATATTTATTCTGTCTATCCTTAGCTTTTAGAAATCAGTAGTTTGTGTTTTTAATTTATCTGATAAAAATATATAAGCTTGAAAGTTGTTACGTAGAAGTTTTTTCTTACCACAGTTAGCACCAAATATTGTATTTCTTCATTAGGCAATAACAGGAGTTGTGTGTTATGCCTGTAAAGTTGCCAGTACCTTGCTGCTTTATCAGGAATTAATGCGAAAGGGGATACGATGGTTGATGTAAGTAAAAAATTTGAAAATAAATGGTAACCACCCATCATTGATACTTTACCTCTTCAGACTAGGTAGGGTCAAGTGCTCGGGGGTTTTTTGTTGTTCCGTTTGTTTTTAAAGATTTTGTTTTTAAGTAATCTCTGCACCCAGTGGTGGGGCTTGAACTCAGTGACCCTGATTTCAAGAATCACGTGCTCTACCAGAAAAGCCAGCCAGGTGTCCCTTGGGTTTTATTATAATACATTTGTTCCTCGTTTAGTTTACAAAACATTTAGCAACTGTTTTTTCATTTGATACCTACAACAACCTTATGAGACAGATAGGACAAATAGTATCTGAATTTTACAACATCCCACACTGTACAATGTGATGGTAAATGAAATCTTTTTCCAAGGGCCTTGACCGGGGCTGTCATCTCACTATCTTGGTAGGCTTTGTCATTTTTTGTTTTATGTTTGTTTGTTTGTTTTGTTTTTTAAGATTTTATTATTTAGTTGAGAGAGAGAAAGAGCATGAACGAGGGGAAGAGGGAGAGGGAGAAGCAAGCTCCCTGCTGAGCAGGGAAGCCCAACACGAAGCTCGATTCTAGGACTCCAGGACCTCAAAACCATGACCTGAGCCAAAGGCAAACACTTACCTGACTGAGCTACCCAGCCGCCCTGGCTTTGGCATTGTTATAATGCAATACAGTCTGTACTTGTTCTAGAGTTTATGTCCTCAGAATCTTCCTTTCTTTTTTGCCTTTTTCCCAAATGAAGGGTGCACTCAACTTAATTTTTCTAATAGCGTTATTGAGCTACAATTCACATACTGTTTAATTGACCCATTTTTAAGTGTATAATTCAGTGGTTTTTACTACATTCACAGAGTTGTGCAGCCATCACCACTCATTGTAAAATATTTTTGTCACCCGCAAAAAATCCTGTACCAATTAGCAGCCACTCCCCACCTCCCCCATAACCTACTAGCCCCTGGCAACCACAAATATGCTTTCTGTCTATATAGATTTGCCTATTCTAGGCTTTTCATGTAAGTGAAATTATACAGTGATGTACATACTCACTTTGACAAGCAATAAAATCTTTTTCTTTTTTATTGAATCACTTAATATAGTTATTCTAGGTCAGAATATTGATCATCTAGTTAAGTATTCTCTTCCTGAAAGTTACCCTAAGAAATGTTCTGTGGATGAATATGACTTGCCCTTTTTTACCTTTCATGATTTGTAGATGCTGTCTTTCATCTGCTAGAAGCAGAGAATAGTCTCCCTGAACGTCCCGCCTCCAGTTTCTATATGTCATTTGAGGCTTTTGAATTTTATATACACATAATAATGGCCTCATGTTTCCTGGGCTCATAATGCTCCTTGGCTTTAATGCTTGTGACAGTTTATGTATATCTGCCTCACACCTATTCATCCCTTCTTGCAAAAATGTGTACAAAGCGTTTCATCATTCTCATTCTGCTGGTGCTTTAAGAGGAAAGAAGAATGACACTTTTTTTTGCCTGTCACCTTTATGTTAAATCCATAAATAGATGGGCTTTTTTCGGTGTTCACATACCGAGCTTGTAAGCCTATGCATTTCTCTTTCTATCAAGGAGCATCTTCATTTTTACTAAATAATTTCTAGAAAACTTTTTTTTTTTTGACAGAGAGGAGAGAGACCACAAGTAAGCAGAGAGGCAGGCAGAGAGAGGAAGAAGCAGGCTTAGAAAACTCTTAAGTGTTGACCCTGTTTACTTTTGTGGTATTGTTACTTACGCTCTCGTGTTCACTTGCTGTTGTTATCTACCACAGTCACTGCTCCATAAACCTTTTGTTTCTTTTACCTATTAACTTTTAGTTTAACAAGTCATGAGAAAATAGTTTTTTGCATTATTTTTTGGTTTTTGGGTTTTTTTTTTTTAATTGTTTTTAACGTAGATCACTGTTGGTAAACTTTTTCAGTTAGTAAATATTTTAGACTTTATGGGCCGCATAAGATCTCTTATTTGTTTTTACTTTGTTTTTACAACCTTTGAAAATATAAATGTCATTCTTAGCAAAAACAAGTTTAGTTTCTTGACCTTTAAACCAAAAGCCCTCTAGTTTTATTATTTACTGTGTCATTCTGCTTCTTCAGAGATGATAATGAATAATAAAAATTAATTCTGGTGGTATAAGACATAGTGCTGTTTAGCTTATTCATGCGCTTATAGATTAGTTTTTCTTCCTTAATATAATTTTAATGCCTTAGATTTCCAAACTCTTAATAAGTAGTAATTAATAGTTTGTGCCCTAGAAAAGTTTAGGGGTCACAGTGATGCTTTCAGTAATAAAAAGTGAGTTGGCGAGACTCAGCCCAAGGTGAGGGGGAATGGACTGGCTTTCATAAAATAACAAGATTGTTAATAAATTTGTCTGAACAATAGTAACAGTAGTATAGTTAGTGATAGGAGAAAATAAATCATACTTGAAAAAAAAAAAACCAGGGGGGGGCGCCTGGGTGGCTCGGTCGTTGAGCCTTTGGCTCAGGTCATGATCCCAAGGTCCTGGGATCGAGCCCTGCATCAGGCTCCCTGCTCAGCAGGAAGCTGCTTCTCCCTCTCCCACTCCCCCTGCTTGTGTTCCCTCTCTTGCTGTCTCTCTCTCTCTGTCAAATAAATAAATAAAATCTTTTTAAAAAAATAAATAAAATAAAAGCTAGGGGCACCTGGGTGACTCAGTTGTTAAACATCTGTTTTCATGATCCAGGAGTCCTGGGATCGAGCCCCACATTGGGCTCCCTGCTCAGCTGGAAGCCTGCTTCTCCCTCTCCCACTCCCCCTGTTTGTGTTCCCTCTCTCGCTGTGTCTCTCTCTGTCAAATAAGTAAATAGTCTTTAAGAAAAAAAAATCATTCGTTAGATAAACTAATGAGAATATTATTATTTTTTAGAGAATTAGTTAAAGATGATTATAATGAAACTGTTCACAAAAAGACAGAAGTTGTGATCACATTGGATTTCTGCATCAGAAATATTGAAAAAACTGTGAAAGTGTGAGTAGAATACTTCCATACTAATAGTGGTTAAAATGTTAAATATTGTCCCATTTATTTTTCATTTATTTAGTTATCCTTGGCATCATACAATATGCTATGCAAGTATTTGTATTAAGATAGAACCTTAGATTAAATTAATTCCTCACAAAGACAAAATTTAGTCTTCTCAGTAAGAAATGAGTATTGGTGACATTTTCTCCCACCCTTTGCAAAAGAAAAGGTAATCTGACTAGAAACGTCTCATTTTTTAACCTTGCAAAAGCAGACACTCTTGAATAGGAAAATATAAAAACTGCAGACCACAAAGGAAGTAGGAAGGGATATTCTAGAACTGTATTTTGGTAGTATTTATAGAATTTGGGGATTACTTTTAGTTTACTGTTTCTTATTAATTAATCTTATCCCTGAGACTATTTTTTGAAACAGAATATTTTAGATTTCCCTGTTCCTAGGCTGTATTATTTATATTGCAGAGGAAATATAATAAATGAAATCAGTCAATAGTTTGACTGCCATTCTGCAAATCTAGTATTTCGACTGTTATCCTGGCATAAGACTGTTGGAAATTCCTTCTTTACTGAGACATCAAGTTTTCTTGGAATCTGTTGCTTGTAGTCTTTGCATTCAATGTTTTATTCTTAAATAGTTATGATAAAAAGATAAAATTTATAAAACATCTTTTAAGATATATATATATTCATTATACTGATTTAATTTTTCCATACTTGTTTTTTCTTACAGATACGAAAAGTTGATGAAGATCAACCTAGAAGCAGCAGAATTAGGTGAAATTTCCGACATACACACCAAATTGCTGAGAGTAAGTATTTACAAAATTATGACAATCATTGGGACTATGCTAATGGTTCTCCTATTTGACTTTCACAACAACACTATGAGATACAGAGTATTAACCATATTTTACAGGTAAAGAAACAAACTTAATTAAATGATGGAAAGTATTTTGCATGTTTTTTTAAGAAAGGATATTTAGTGTATGAAATGTCTTATAAAATGTATTAATACTAGTCTCTTATTATTATGTGATGTTCTTTGTGGAAAATCAAACCAAGAAACTGTCCTTGCATTTAAAAATAAAAATAATTTTTCTGACTTTGAATTGACATAATCTACAAAAGAAGTATGATTCAGACTGTAGACTTCATTGGCAATGTATCATTTCTGTATTTTGCTAATCTGGATCTGAACCCACTGGTTTTATTTAGCTTTCCAGTTCTCAGGGAACAATAGAAACCAGTCTTCAGGATATCGAAAGCAAATTATCTCCAGGTGGATTGCTGGCAGATACATGGGCCCACCAAGAAGGCACTCATCCCAAAGATAGACAGTAGGTTATATAATTTTATTGGTAGTGTCTGCTCTTATTATTAAATGTCCTTTTTCACATTTACTTGATTAATTTATTTGGATTTTTTTTTCCTTTTATAGTGTAGAAAAGCTACAAGTCCTGCTAAATTCCATTACAGAGATTTACTATCAGTTCAAAAAAGACAAAGCAGAACGTAGTAAGTAAAATTTGCCATTTGTTAATCTAATGAATCAGCTCTACTAGTTGTAATTCAGTTGAATTAATTTGGTATGTTTATAAGGGTAGCTCCTTAACTTATTTATTTCAGAGATTTGATTCTGATGGGAAAGAGATTGAATATACTAAAAATTATTCTTAAATTAAGAGTCCTAAACTCTAAAATCTGTAGAGACCACTCATGTAACAGAAGGGAATGAGACTGGCCAGTGGAGACTGAGGAGGATAGGAGAGGAGATATCCATCTGAAGGGGAGAGTCACTACTCAGGTTCACGAAATTCATTGCACCAGAACCTTCTGGAAATACAGATTTTATTAGAATATCCTGTGGGCACCTGGCTGGCTCAGTCAGGGGAGCATGCAACTCTTGATCGGGGTCATGGGTTTGAGCCCCACATTGAGTATAGAGATTACTTAAATAAATAAATAAATCTTTGAAAGAAAGAAATATCCTGATTTTTAAATGTTGGCAGTTAATTTTTTTTATGTTAACACCATATAGATCAATTAAAAGCATTTGTGACCTATATATCTAACCCATGGGTTGTGACTTTGTGTCATCTACTCTAAACTCTTAGTCTTTTTGACATCATAATCTCAAAGGGAAAGTGTGCATGATTTTCTGATTCTGTATTTACAGAAGTGATATTTCTTATTTTTAGGATTAGCTTACAATGAAGAACAGATCCACAAATTTGATAAGTAAGTGCCCTTATTGTGTTTAGTAATTATTTCTGGTTATATAATTAATATAGTTCCTCTTAAAGTTGAAATAAAATAAAAAATACATTTTAATCTTGGCTTTACAGAATTGTTACTGAGTGTGCACGTATTTGAGGCCCACTTTGGCTGGTTCCATTGAGAAGTTAAGAAGGGAGAATGAGGGGCATCTTCTACATCATGTGCTTTGATTGCAGAAGAGTAGATAATAGAGAACATAGGCAAGGACAGACTTAACCACTTTCTTAACCTTAACTTCATTAAATAAAAATATTCTGACCATTCTGCATGGTCAAAGAGAAGCATGAACCTTCTCTTTCACTTCTTGCTGCTCTAATGTCTATCTTAGAAACCTTTGGCTTTCTACTATAAATATTTTAAAGCCAGAATAGTCATTATTAAGAAATATAAATTTTATGGATTTGAAAAGTTTTTAATATTTGAAATAGAAACCGTCACATTGGTTTAAGCCTGTGATTATTTCTAAATTATAGGCAAAAACTGTATTACCATGCAACAAAAGCTATGACCCACTTTACAGATGAATGTGTTAAAAAATATGAGGCATTTTTGGATAAGTCAGAAGAATGGATGAGGTAAGTAACCCTAGTGGTTACATTGCACAACGTACAATTCAATGTATGTTGTATATTACATTGTGTATTGTAAGTAAGATTAATATTTCATTAGACTGCTCATTAATTGATTCTTTTTGGTTTTCAGAAAGATGCTTCATCTTAGGAAACAGTTATTATCCCTAACTAATCAGTGTTTTGATATTGAAGAAGAAGTATCAAAGTATCAAGACTATACAAATGAGGTATAACTATCAAAAGTGTCTATAAAAAAATCTTTTTCCTATTAGGAAAAAATACGTTTCTTCTTAGTTTATATTTGAAATGATTAAAAAGAGAGAAATAGGATTTAATACACTTTATATTCAGTTCTGTTTGCCCATTTGTAATATGTGTTTTGAACCAAATTTTCAAAACTTAGATGTTCTACAATTAAAAGCATCTGATAAAACAAAAAATTTTAAAAATTATTTAAAGAAGCATCTGATAGACCATTCTTTTTAATCATCTATGAAAAGAGCCTTTTTAAAGTGTTGGTTTAGGGGCGCCTGAGTGGCTCAGTTATTAAGTGTCTGTCTGCGGCTCAGGTCATGATCCCAGGGTCTTGGGATCGAGCTCCACATCGGGCTCCCTGCTCAGTGGGAAGCCTTCTTCTCCATCTCCTACTCCCCCTGCTTGTGTTCCCTCTCTGGCTCTCTCTCTCTGTCAAATAAATAAATAAACCTTCTAAAAAATTTTAAAAAATAAAGTTGGTTTAAGTACTGAATCATTAATCAGTTTTGAAATTAAAATTTAAACCTATTATTATTAAAATGTGTAACATTTGGGGCGCCTGGGTGGCTCCGGTTAAGCATCTACCTTCCACTCAGGTCCTGATGCCAAGGTCTTAGGATCTCAGCGGGGAGCCTACTTCTCCCTCTCCCTTTGTCTCTGCCTGCCACTTCCCCTACTTTTGCTCTCTGTCAGATAAATAAATCAAATCTTTAAAAAAAAAAAAAAAGGTGCAACCTTTAATGTAAGATCTGTAGTTTATACTTTGTTCAGCGATTGATGTAGGGTTTTTTGATGTTTCAGTTACAAGAAACTTTGCCCCAGAAAATGTTTGCAGCCTCCAGTGGAATCAAACATACCATGACCCCAATTTATCCATGCTCTAACACATTAGTGGAAATGACTCTTGGGTAAGAAATTTATTATTTGGTAACTATTATTTGGTTTTCATTCATTTTTATTTGTTTGTGATCTTGCTCTTTTATTTTGAAATTTTTGGTATTGTATTGTTGTGAATACATTTGTTAATGTTATTTAATGGCTTAGTCCAATCTAGAGAACTAAAACATATTAATAGAATTCTAAAACATTTGCATACTTTGAGCAGAGACATTGATACTTGTTTTGTTTGTATAGTATGAAGAAATTAAAGGAAGAAATGGAAGGGGTGGTTAAAGAACTTGCTGAAAATAATCATATCTTAGAAAGGTAAGTAATGGGGGTGCCTGGGTGGCTTGGTGGGTTAAGGCCTCTGCCTTCTGCTCAGGTCATGATCTCAAGGTCCTGGGATTGGGCCTGTGTTGGGCTCTCTGCTCAGCGGGGAGCCTGCTTCCCCCTCTCTGCTGCCTCTCTGCCTACCTGTGATATCTCTCTCTCTCTGTCAAAAAAAAAAAAAGAAAGAAAGAAAGGTAAGTAATGCAAATATTACTCTGCCCAGTGATTTTATATGCAATGGAGTACATATAGATCTATATTTGTACCTGTTTGTCTTCCTGTATCAGTAGGTTAAAGTAGTGGGAAAAGGATATAAAGTCGGAACCCTTTTGTTTTGTGCTTTCCATGGTGCCTTTTATTTTTATTTATTTATTTATTTAAGATTTTATTTATTTATTTGACAGAGAGAGACGTAAGTAGGCAGAGATAGAGGGAGAAGCCTGCTCCCTGCTAAGCAGAGAGCCCGATGCGGGGCTCGATCCCAGGACCCTGAGATCATGACCTGAGCTGAAGGCAGAGGCTTTAACCCACTGAGCCACCCAGGCACCCCACCATGTGTTTGGGGTTGCTTGGATAAAGACAAGTCAGCTGTGATTGATTCCATTTTATAGTAGCACCAGTTAATAGAATTATTTGCTTAGTTGAATCATTTTATGAAACTGAAAATCTTTTGCACATTATTTTTCATACATCTCATTAGAATCGTAATTTATTGGGATTCCTGGGTGACTCAGTGGGTTAAGCGTACCACTAGATTTTGGCTCAGGTCATGATCTCAGGTTCAGGAGATCAAGCCCCGCCTCAGACTCCAAGCTTGGTGGGGAGTATGCTTGAGGATTTCTCTCCCTCTCCCTCTGTCCTTCGCCATGCTTGTTCACTCTCTAAGTAAATAAATAAATTTAGAATCATTATTTTTAAAATATTTATTTGAGAGAGTGCCCATTCACAAGTGAGGGGTGGCCAACATGAGAGGGAGAAAGAGGATCTCAAGCAGATGCCCTGCTGAGCTCAGAGCTTGAGGCTGGGCTCGATCTCCCAAACCTGAGATCATAACCTGAGCCAAAATCAAGAGACAAAGGCTTAATCAACTAAGCCACCCAGGCACCCCAAATGTTACCATTTTTAATGTTTGCTGATTTGTTTAGTAAAAACTGATTATCTTGTTTTAATTTGCATTTCTTTGGTTAATATTGATATAAGCATCTTTTTATGTTTATTCAGATTTGTATGTGTGTGTGAATTGACTTTTGGTTTTAAAATCTTTTTTACTATTGGTTTATAGCAATTACATAGTAATTATCTAACTTTTTTTATAGTACCTAATTTAGTTTCTTCACAACTTGAACTAAATATTAGCAAGAAGAGACTATTAAGATATGCTTTAACAAACTTATATTGAATCTATTCTGCCTTGTGACATAAAATCCCACTTCTTAAAACGTGTCCTATAAGTCACTTTCCCCTATTTTATTTGCAAATTTATTTGACAACATATGGGTGATATAAATGGCATAATCACAGCTTAAATGTTAAATGACTGCTTAAGGATTTTTGCCAGCACTAATAATGGACTCCAGGTCTTGAGCACTGTCTCCATATGGCTGTCTCATTATCACCTCATTTCTTTTGTATCTAAAATCATACCATATCACCCTTCCTAATGCAGTTTCCCCTCCAATTTCCTCATTCTCTTAAAGGGAACCACCTTTTTCCTGATCCCCTGAACATAGGTTATTTTAGATACTAACTCTTTTACTTCCTTTCATCGAGTTTGGTGATCTTCTTTCAGAATGTTTTCATATTCCCCCTTTTGGCCTCATCAGATCTCCCTCCTCCTCCCATGGGACTGTGGTGATAATCTACCACCTATCTTCCTAAGCCCAGGCTTTCCCATCTGTCATGGCTATTTCAGCCAAAACAATCTTCCGAAACTGTCTACTGACATACTCCTTTGGCTCAAAAATTTCTGAATTCCTGTTACCTAAAAGGTCAAGTCTAAATTCACACTTGAATTCCAAGAAAAGAATACTCTGGTCCAGCCCATTCGCTCAATTTTACTTCCTGCTAGCCCCCAAAATACCATTCTGTTCTAGAACAGCAAAGTTGCATTCCTTACTGTCCATTGAGATGTCACACTTACTCCCAACTCCTTATTTTTGCTTTTCTAAATCCCACCCCACCAAAAAAGAGTTACCCAGTTTTTCCTAATACTTTCTAGATCACATCCCTCATCCTTTTATCTTAAGAAATCCTCCCAAGGGGCACCTGAGTGGCTTCGTTGGTTAATCGTCTGCCATCGACTTAGGTCATGATCCCTGGGTCTGGGATCAAGTCCCGCATCGGGCTCCCTGCTCAGTGGGGAGCCTGCTTCTCTCTCTCCCTCTGCCCTTCCCCCTGCTTGTGTGCTCGCTCCCTCTTTCTGTCAAATAAATAAATAAAAATCTTAAAAAAAAAGGTCCTTCCAAGCTACTGACTGGTATTTTTCACATATTTATAATAATTCCATTGTATTTCAGTAAGAAATAGAGCAAAGCATAGTTGCTTATACTCTTTAATAGCTTATTCATCTGAAAAGTCTCCTATATTCTTTAAAATGGTGGGGCCAAATAAAGGAATCATCTGAGATTTCCTTTTTTCTTTTGTGTTTTAGGTTTGGCTCTTTAACCATGGATGGCGGCCTTCGCAATGTTGACTGTCTTTAGCTTTCTGGGAAGTTTGAGAACAGTTTTAGTTTGCACAAGAAAATAATGCTAGGGCATTATATGAATGTCTCTATAAGTGGTCTCTTATTTCTACAATTCAGTATTTGATGTGGTCATGTAAATATGTAAAATATTGTAAATACATAAAAAAAGATATAAATTTTTGGCTGCTGTTAGGATGTAATTTTACCTTTTAACATTTATAATTAAATGAGGACATTTGACCTCAGTGAGCACTAGAAGAAAGCCATGACTGATATATTGAAATACTGATCCTCTACTCTTCTGAGTGAGGCTGAGTTCTACATCTCTGACTGCCTACTGGAAACATTTTTTAAATGGAACCAAAATTGTCATCCTTATAGATCAGAAAAGACTGATAGTTGAAGTGCTTATAAGTGATAGGATGGGGAAGTGGCTTCTTTGGGTGAGGAGCCGAACCAAACCACTGTTTTACTAGGATCACAATTTTGGGGGAAGGATAAAGTGACATTTCATTTTACAAGGTGCCCAGAACCCAGTTATTGTCATATGTGTTTAATTTCAGATAAATTATTGAGCAAAATTTTTTAAGTGATTTAATTATTAAAAACTATTTGTCTTATTTTGGTCATAAGTGTGTAACTGTCATAAAAATTTTAGGATTATTTCCACTGTTTCAAGCTGTATATTTTTTGTTTAATTTCTGCTTACTCCATCATGAAAAAATATCAATAAATTTCTCAATTTTGATGTAAAAGTTTGTATTTTTCTATGTACAGCAGTTTGAGAAACAAAAGTTGTCTTTGAAAGAAAAAATATCTGTGGTGATGATAAATCATTCTCAGACTACTGGATACAAGGACAGTTTTGTTTCTCTTCTAATTCTGATTCTGGTTTAGTGTAAGTTCTCCAATAAATTTATGCTATCCAGATCCAAAGGGAACATTCTCTTTGAAACATCTACCAGGAGTCCTATATTAAAGGATATACTTAGCAAGAAATTATTTCATCTAACAAGGATGTGGTTCTGATTTTGGTTTTGATTTCTAACATTAGATTATTGAAATGTGATTATATACAACCTGCATATCATAAAGATAACGTGTCCCAAAGACTAAATAAAGTTGACTAACCTGAACATTGGGAAACTGAAAATGGATTAGGTTTTTTGGCTTGTTTTTTTTTTTCTGAAAGATTTTATTTATTTGACAGAGACCACGAGAGAGGGAACATAAGCAGGGGGAGTGGAAGAGGGAGAAGCAGGCTTCCCTCTGAGCAAGGAGCCTGACATGGGGCTCAATCCAAGGACCCTGGGATCATGACCTGAGCCGAAGGCGGACGCTTAATGACTGAGCCACCTAGATGCCCCTGAAAATGGATCCGGTTTTAATTTGAAATATCAAATCAGTGTATTATTGTAGTAGAGAAATTTTAAGTATTACTTGTACATATTGTAGAAATAACATGCATGGGGCACCTGGATGGCTCAGTCAGTTAAGCAACTGCCTTAGGCTCAGGTCACAGTCCTGGAGTCCAGGGATCGAGTCCTGCATCAGGCTCCTGGCTCAGCGGGGAGTCTGTTTCTCCCTCTGACCCTGCCCCCTCTTGTGCTTTCTCTCTCTCACTCTCTCCATCTCAAATAAGTAATAAAATCTTAAAAAAAAAAAAGTAAGAAAGAAAGAAATGCATGGGTGAATGGTCTCTGTCAAAAATAACTGAGAGTTTCTGGGGTGAGGGGATATTTGTTTAATCCCTCTTGATTTTAATTTTCCATTTGACTATCTAACATGTATGTATTTGATTGTATAATTTAAATGCTTATGTCACTGAACATTAGGTAAAATTTTACTAACATTATGTGATCAGTTAATATATTTGCAGAATTAGTTTTCAGCACCTCTAGAAACGATTACCAGTAAATAAACCCATGCTGTGGGGATTGAATTTTTATGAGTTGTATTGACAAGAACAAATCCATTTCACATTAATATTGGATAAGATTTAGTGTTTTATTCCCCCATTACAGCAACATGGAAACCAGGCATTCTTGCTTTTTAAAAGATTTTGATTTATTTGACAGAGAGAACACAAGCAGGGGGAATGGCAGACAGAGGGAGAGGGAGAACCAGGCCCCCTGCTCTCAATCCCAGGCCCCTGGGATCATGACCTGAGCCAAAGGCAGATGCTTAATGGACTCAGCCACCCAGGTGTCCCTGAGTATTCTTGCTTTTAATATTTTACCTTCAAAAATAAAATCCTCATTCAGAACATTTTAAGTTAATGAATATATGGTGATACTAGTCTGCTAACCTAATAATATCCTAATAAGTTATATCAGTTTAGTAGCCTTTTTTCAATATTGTTATATATTTTCAAAAGGTAAGGATTAATGATATAAAAATGGTATATAGTTAGGGGCACCTGTGTAGCTCAGTGGGTTAAGCCTCTGCCTTCAGCTCAGGTCATGATCTCAGCGTCCTGGGATTGAGCCCCGCATCGGGTTCTCTGCTCCGCAGGGAGCCTGCTTCCTCCCTCCCCCACCCCCCGCCGCCACCCCGCTTCCCTCTGCCTACTTGTGATCTTTCTCTCTCTGTCAAATAAGTAAATAAAATCTTAAAAAAGGTATATAGTTAACAGATTTAACTCTTTACATAAGCTATAGTTCTAACAGCAGAAGAAATAAAAAATGAAATAAGTGAACATGATATGGGGGAAAAGGATATTTTTGAGTAAATAAAAAAGGAATTTGAGGTTCAGAAAGAAAGGTGAAAAATAACATCATAACATCTTCTCAAGTTCCAGGTTCTATTATTTTGGAAATGACCAAATACTGTGTGATTGCCTTACAGACCTCCACACTATGTCATGCAAGGTGCCTCTTCTTAGATAGCAAAGATCTTCTCAAAATATTTATTCCAAAATATATTTATCCATAAATTATCCATAAAGGAATTATAATAATCTTGGATTTATCTTGCTTTCCTATTATTGTTTCAAGCAATAATTTCACTTCTGTGGTGTTCTGTGCTAAAAAAGAAGTAAGTTGTTTAGAATTAGGAAAGGCACTCTTGGGGGCGCCTGAGTGGCTCAAGTCAGTTAAGCGTCTCCTTCAGCTCAGGTTCTGAGTCCTGCGTGGGGCTCAGGGAGCCTGCTTCTCCCTCTCCCTCTGCTTGCTGCCCTGCCTACTTGTGCTCTCTTTCTGTCAAATAAATAATAAAATTAAAAAAAAAAAAAAGGCCCTATCAGTACAAATAAGCAATCTCAACTGATATGTCAAAAATTTAGGGGCGCCTGGGTGACTCAGTGGGTTAAAGCCTCTGCCTTCGGCTCAGGTCATGATCTCAGGGTCCTGGGATCGAGCCCCGCATCCGGCTCTCTGCTCAGCAAAGAGCCTGCTTCCCCTTTCTCTCTGTCTGCCTCTCTGCCTACCTGTGATCTCTCTCTGTCAAATAAAGAAATAAAATCTTTAAAAAACAAAACAAATATAGACATATTCTCTCTTCAGAATTATAGTCATAACCAGAATTAGTCTGCTATTTCTGATTTCACCCCACTCAGAAATGCCTATTACGCATTGTGCTTTGTCTTTCGAAAGTGCTGTAGGAAATTTACTCAAGTGTTTAAAATTCAGAAGTGCTAAAAATAAAAAGTGTTGAAAACATAAAGGAGTTGTAACACTTGTTTTAGCTGGATCTATCATGCACATCCCATATTTATTTGGGAGCGAGTGAGAGAGTGAGAGAGAGAGGGTACGAGCAGATTGAGGGGCAGCGGGAGAAGCAGACCACCCACTGAGCAGGGAGCCTGACTCGGGACTCGATCCCAGGGTCCTGGGATCATGATCTGAGCTGAGGGCAGACACTTAACCCACTGAGCCACCCAGGTGCTCCCATATCCCATTTTTAAGAAGACTAAAGTTGGGGCTCCCAGCTGGCTCAGAAAAGCATGCAACTCTTGACCTCGGGGTCATGAGTTCGAGCCCTACATTGAGGTTAGAGATAACTAAAAATAAATAAACATAAAAAAAAAGACCTAAGTATCTTCAAAAGTCTTACACTGTTGTTTTATTTGGACTTCCTCCCCAATTGTCACTTACAGGAAGACTCAAAGTCCAAATCCTAAGGAATACCAAAAATGGAATAGAAAACAAAGACAGCGACATGGAAATAAAAACTGGTAATAATACAGTTTGTGTTTTTTAGCATACAAATCAGCATCAAAGATTTAGTGTGGTATATAAAAGCATAACTCAAATATTACTTCAGGATGTTTAGGGACTAAACAAGCTATCCTAAGTTTCTTTTGACATAAACAGAATGTGCAAGGACGTGGTTAAACATAGCTTCAGGTGGGATGATCAGAACCTCGGTCCCAGTTGCTTAGTAGAGAGCTCGACATTTGTGTCTGCTGAAATAATACACAATAATGTTAAACTTCTAGAAAGATACTCAACTAAAGGTCAAATTCCAAAATGGGACCCTAGAAAGAATCTTGTTCTTTTACACATTTCTTGGCTTGTAAAAATCAGATTTTTTTTTTCTGGGATAAATTCCTGCCAGAGTTTAAAATGTATCATGTTTTCACTGGAAAAATTTTCAGTTTGTACAAAAAAAAATTTAATTTGTACAAAACAAATGCAATCAAGTCTATGGCTTTGGGAGGTAACTTGTCCTACAAATTGCATTGAAATTCTGCTGGATGCTGAACTTTAATGGATACTGGTTACTTTGCTCCTCCATGGAAGTAACTTTTTATGAAGGGGGGGCAATCTAGCTTAAAAATTATCAAGCGTTATAATAGGTTAGAGTTTCTGAAGCTTAAAACTCTTTATTTAGAAAGAACATCTATTAATACAGTTTCTAGTTATGAGAGCTAAGGTCTAAAGGACAAACCAAAGGAATGACAGGGGAAGGGGATTTAGGGCTAACAGGTGGTCTCCAGACATATTGGCTGGAAGAAAGTTCACAGCTAAAGTGTCATATGTGGGTGTTACTGTGTTTTCCTCATCCATATTCTCTGTAGGGAGTCATTCTGGAACATCCATAGTTTTAGCTATGACCATAAGAAGTGACTTCAACAAGACCTTCAGAAGAATAGCCCGACTCTTTTACTGGTTTCCCAAATCACTGACCTGCTCAAAGAATCGGAAATCCAAGTTGGTGTGGAGCCAAGGTAGAGGTAAGTTATCTCAAGCTAATGCTTCATTTCAAATACTTTTTTTTTCTGTTACTAAAATGGAGCCTCCCTCAGGTATGGAGAAAAAAATAAAGCTCTTAAGGCATTATTTAACATGACTGAGTAAAAACTAAGAGAAAATGAAAGCAATTTGAAGATGAGGTATTAAAACCCACGAACAGTGCTCGTTTCAGCAGCACATATACTAAAACCCACGAACATTTCTGTAATTCCAGCTTTATGCTTCGTAGGCATTTAGGTTCAGAGAAGTTTTCTAGAGAAAGATGGAGGATCTTTAGCTTTAAAAAAGTAGCTTTTATTTCCAATGAGCCTTAATTTGCTTATACAATTAAAATGCCTCAGAACACACAGAAAAGATTAAATTAATGACAGTAAGTTTCTCCTCCTCCTAGAAAACTAAAAAGGTCAGTGAACCTTGTATATCTTTGGTTGGGGTCAGTTTATGCAGCATATTTTAATCTAGGTTTTTGTTTTGTTTTGGGGGTGGGTTCAGTCAGCTAATGATGTGGGATTTTAAAGGACCTCCAATACACTACCACATAAAGTTCTGCATTTTGTACCCAGACCTCCTGACAGGAGCGTAGACGGGTCAGAGAGGGAATGAAGGGAGCAAATGCAGGTCTGGTGTTTAGAGCGCCTCCTGCAGGAGGAGGCTGGACATAGCACCTGGAGCAAGATGAGCAAATTCTCTTTACAATGTTTCAGCCTGCAGCGGGATTAAAATTATAGTCCTGTGTTCTTTTTTGTTGTTGTTCTTTTTTTTTTTTTTTTTAAGATTTTATTTATTTATTTGACAGAAAGGAAAGAGATCACAAGTAGGCAGAGAGAGAGGTGGGGAAGCAGGCTACCTGCCTGTTGAGCAGAGAGCCTGATGCTGGGCTCCATCCCAGGACCCTGAGATCATGACCTGAGCTGAAGGCAGAGGCTTTAACCCACTGAGCCACTCAGGCGCCCCTATAGTCCTGTGTTCTTTGATACTCATGTAGGTCTGCGTCTTATGTAAGTGCTTAATGTTTTCCCCTTGTCTGGTAGATTATCAAACATCATCTGATGATATGATAAATAATCCAAAACCAGATCCTCTTTTTTTTTTTTTCTTCAAGTAAGCTCTAGGCCCAATGTGGGGCTTAAACTCACACCCTCTGAATCAAGAGTCACATGCTCCACCAACTGAGCCAGCCAGGTGTCCCCAGATCCTCTTTTAATTAAAACAGAAATGACTATGATCTATAATCACTAAGGAAGATACCTGATTAAGAAATCTACAAAATGTGAGGCCTAGCATATTTCAAGCATTTATTCCTTTAATTAATATTTTATTTTATTCCTTTTCACTGTTAAAATATGGGGAATCTAAAGAGGTTTCGAAGTCCCTTTGTTCATATATTATCATCCTTCAGATATGGAATAGCATAATTTGAATGTCAGAGCCCAAAGAGAACTTAGAAAAACCATCTTCTCTAATCCCTTCATTTTATTTTTTTAATTTTCTTTCTTTAAGTGATCTCTACACCCAAGATGGGGCTCAAACTCCTAACCCTGAGATCAAAAGTCATATGCTCTTCTGTCCCAGCCAGCCACACAACCCTCCAGTCTTTTCATTTTAAAGATGAGTCAGTTACTTCCAAACGGTTAAATAACTTAGCCTTCCAAAACAATTACATGGGAGGAAACAGAAGTTTATCCTACACTGTGATTATTGATCTAGTGCCCTTGTTATGGCACCACAGTGCTAAGTATGGTACATGCAAGTCAGAGAGTGTGAACATATAAACCCTCACAGAATATTTCACACAGAGCCTTCATCATTGGGGAATCTATCCCTAAGAAAGTGTGGTGATTTATTCTTCCAAAGTAGAACTTGCTAGTGTTCTCATTAGTTTGGAGATTAGTAGCCTATTTCCAGAAATCTTTTTACTCACAATCTGATGAAATAGTCTTTTGATGATATATTACTCCATCCTAAAGAGATTATTTAAATATTTGCCTCACAGGGGCTCCTGGCTGTCTGAGTCGGTTGAGGGCCTACTCTTGATTTTTGGCTCAGGTCATCATCTCCAGGTCCTCTGATGGAGCCCCATGTCAGGTTCCGCACTCAGTGGGAAGTCTGCTTGAGGATTCTCTCCCTCTCCCTCAGCCCCTCCCCCTGCTCATTGCATGTGCAAGTGCTCGCTCGCTCACTCTCTCTAAAATGAATAAATCTTTTTTTTTAAATAAATATGTGCCTTACGGAATCATATCCCCTCAAAAGCAAGAACTCTCTCTCATCGTGTCTTCAGTGTTTAACACAATATTTTGTGTAGTGGGCAGTTAATAGCTATTTTTCTTACTGAATTGACTTATGAAGACAGCCATATGGGATCTGAATTGGATGAATTAAGAATGAATCGACTCAGGGAGCCTGGGTGGCTCAGTGGGTTAAAGCCTCTGCCTTCGGCTCAGGTCATGATCTCAGGGTCCTGGGATTGAGCTCCGCGTCTGGGTCTCTGCTCAGTGGGAAGCCTGCTTCCCCGTCTCCCTCTTCCTGCCTCTCTGCCCACTTGTGATCTCTCTCTCTGTCAAATAAATAAATAAAACCTTTAAAAATTTTTTTAAAAAGAATGAACTGACTCTTAGAAATCAGCTAATCCCTTGCTCCAGCCTTTTGTGTAGATAGATGGATTGTGGCCACCTACAAAAGAAAGCTCCACATCAGGTCACCTCTTCAGAATTAAACTCCTTCTGTCACTCATCAATATTTTATGGTCTAAAGGTGCCACAGAAATTTGTCGGGGGTTCCCTACCCTTCCCTCTATCCCAACCAACCCCACATGAAAGCTTAAATGGTCTCATGGCAGGACCTGTGATTGATATTTTAATACCAAATAAGTACGTGTAACTTTAGCTCACTCTCCTTTATTTCTTCTCTATTTCCCCACCTTAGAAAGCACTAAGTTATGCCAAAGCATAACTGCCAAAGCATAATCTGCCAAAGAGATTTTAAGCACCTCATTAATCTCTGGTCTTGAAGGGAAAGAATGGGGAGAGGTGTATGAGAAAATTCACATTCAGTGGCCTTGGAGCCCTTTCTAATCAAGTTGAAAAGCCTCAGCAGTGTGTGAGTCGCAGAGCTCAGAGGCCTAGGCACCTGATGGGGAGGGACCGTGGGGTCAGAGCTGGCTTCTGCTGCTGAGAGCTCTGTGGCTCCAAGCAAGCCGCTGGGATTTTTCATCTTTAAAATGTAAGGACTGGACTTGATCTGAAAGATTTCCTTCCAGCTTCATAAATGCCATGACCCTGAGATACAGGAATAAAGATAAAGCAGCTGCATAGTTGCTGAAGAGAGCAGAAAAGGGAAGGTTTCTGGAAGTCAGACAGCATGTCCCTGTGTTATCCACTTTGGTACTGAAGGTACCAAAGTCTGATTAGAATTCTCAAATCTCAGGAGATACATAATAAACCCAACTCTGAAGGATCTGAGATCGTCCGAGTCCAGATTCAGTGCAAAAACCAGTGCTGTCAGAGACAAGAGAGGCCTTGAGCAGGTGAAGGCTCTGGGGTCTCAGATGTGCAGGTTATTACCGAGGCAAGGGGCCCAGTAGAAGCAGCCAGGGTCTTGGGCCAATCTCAAAGACCTTCAAATTATCCTAGTTCAATCACCGTTAGCCTCGCGGAAACAGACCTATAGACCATACAATAAGGGATTCCTCACACCGGAGTGATCGTGGGATATCTCTCCAGAGAAATGGTAGGTCGTATAGGACTGGAGGGGGGAAGATTGTCGGTTAAGGCAAATGGAGATGAAGCAGGGTTTTGATAGACACAAAGCAGGGCTATATGTAGAGGGATCATCGTGGGGTCTGGATTGTGAAGTGGACCCAGGACCCAGGGTCCATGAAGTTAGGATGACTGTGGAAGGTCATGGCAGGAACATCCTTATCTCAAGTTGTGCACCTGGACTGGAAATCAAAGCTGCCTTGTTGTGTCACTTAGACCTTCTTGGCAGAAATGTGATGTTTCGTTCTTACCAATCCTATTTCAATCAGCAAAATTTACCTCCGTGCCTGACTTGAGGGATTTTTCTGGAGGCATTAAGACATGTTATTAGTGGCAGTGTGGGAGAAACATTAGCAATTACCTGTTTATCTTCCCAGACTGATGAATCATAGGGGAGAGTTTAACTTTCTCAGTCCAAGCTACTTTGTACTCTCTCATTAGAAATTCTTCCTCTATTTTTCAGTAGCCTCTCAATACAATTTTATATATAATGAAATATTTAGATAGCCTGTCACTTCCATTTCCCACCCTCCCCCCAACCCCAGAGCACTCTTGTTCCCATCTGGACATGTTGCTCAGCTCTGGTTGAGCCTTTATCGTGGGAATTCTCTTAACCTTGTTCAGGAGTCCTATTTCTTGTTTGTTCTGTTTACTGCCTCCCTATAGGGGACAACATCTAGTAGCTTTCTGTAACAAGGGCTCATGAAAGGCAGTTCATGTTTTGTCTTCAGAAATTCCCCCAAAAAAGTGCTTTGAAATGGGTCTTTTTAAGATTATTTATTTGGGGGGCGCCTGGGTGGCTCATTCAGTTAAGCATCTGCCTTCGGCTCAGGTCATAATCCCACAGTCCTGGGATTGAGTCCCGCATCGGACTCCCTACTTGGTGGGGAGGCTGCTTGTCCCTCTGCCTGCTGCCCCTATTCTCTCTCTTTCTCTGACACATAAATAACATAAAATCTTTAAAAATAATAACATTAAGATTGTTTATTTGGGGTGCCTCGGTGACACAGTCAGTTAAGCATCCAGCTCTTGATTTTGGCCAGTGTTGGGATCTCAGGGTCATGAGATCAGGCCCAAGTCTGCCTTGAGCTAAGTGTAGAGTCTGTTTGGGACTCTCTCTCCCATTCCCTCTATCTCTCACCCCTACCCCTCCCAGTGCACATGATCTCTCTCTCTCTCTCTCTCTCTCATAAGTAAATCTTTAAGATTATTTACCTAGGCACTCACCTGGCCCTTTCAAACTGGAAATACATGTCTTTCAGTTCTGGGAAATTTTCTTGCATTATTTCTTTGAGAATTCCCTATTCTCTGAGTCTTCTATTCTCTTTAAGGTTATCAGACCTCTTAGATTGGTCTTCTAGCATTTTCTCTCCTGGACCACCTCTTTGACTTTTCATCCTGCATTATCCTAGCATCTGGTTGTCGGCTCCATGAGGATGGAAACATGTTTTACTCCTTATCCCCAGTCCCTTTCCCGGGACAAAACAAGTTCTGGGCAATTACCTATAAACCTAAGAAACTCTAGAGGGACCAGTATTGCTTATTTTCAGTTTTGGAAGCTCTGAGTTATATAATTAAGAAAAACAGAAGTATCAGGAAATAAAGAGACTACAAAGTAATGAACAATTTATTGTAGCGCCTTCTGACTCATAGCACCTGGACTGGTCTGCTGTTTGCTTTTCATTTATTTATTCTTTTTTATTTGAAAGAGATAGAGAGCAAGTGGAGGGAGTAGCATAGGGAGAGAGAGAAGCAGGCTCCCTACTGAGCAGAGAGCCCATTGCAGGACTTGATTTCAGGACTCTAAGATCACGACCTGAGCCGAAGGTAGACATTTAACCAGCTGAGCCACCCAGGCATCCCTGCTGTTTGCTTTTGTGCATGCGGTGAAGAAAGACCTGGCGAAACAGATTATTTGAGAAGTAGTGGGGATGTTAAGCTGGTTAAGAGAGCAAACTTTTTATAAGTATTTCATTAAATTATTTTTAACAAAGACCATTGCTGATTATAAAATTAATGTTCATCAATTTTATTAAAAGGAACTGAGGGGTGCCTGGCTGGCTCAGTCAGTGGAGCATGTAATTTTTGATCTCGGGTTGTAAATTCAAGCCCCACACTGAGTGTAGAGATTACTCAAAAATAAAATCTTTAAAAAAAAAGGAACTCTCAGGATCAAGAGATCAAGTCTGGTGTCAGATTTCTTGCTCAGCACAAAGTCTGCTTGAGTTTCTTTCTTCCTCTCTCTCAGCCCCTCTACCTCCTCCCTGCACTCTCTCTCTCCAAAAAAAATCAATAAATCTTTTTTTTTTTAAATCAGTAAGTCTTAAAAAAAAAAAAAAAAGGAACTGAAGTTTTACCTATATCCCAAAGCTGGTCATCAGAAAATTAGTTCTTTTTTCTTTTCTTTCTCTTTTTTCCAGGAAAAAAGTTCTAATTTTGTATGTAAAATGTACACAAATGTATGTAAAAGTAAGAAATCAAATTTATTAAGCAACCTGAAATTCAGACATATTTATTCAAACTGACATTGTATGATGCACACAAAAAAGTCTGAATACACACACACACACACACACACATCCACAGACATATATAGTATAGGTATAAAGCTTATATCAGACATCTAAATATTAGATACTCTGGAGTGTGAGATTGGAAGTTAGAAGAGGGAAAAATGAGGAACTTTTCTTTTTACTCTCTCCTTTTTTGGGGGCGCCTGGGTGGCTCAGTGGGTTAAAGCCTCTGCTTTCAGCTCAGGTCATGATCTCAGGGTCCTGTGATCGAGCCCCGTATCATGCTCTCTGCTCAGCAGGGAGCCTATTCCCCGCGGGGCCCCCCCCCCCCCCGCTCTCTGCCTGCCTCTCTGCCTACTTGTGATCTCTCTCTCTGTCAAATAAATAAGTAAAATCTTTAAAAAAAAAAACAGAAATGCCATAGTATGACCCAGACATTTTATCGCCAAACATCATCTAGAGGGAGCACATGTTGGAAAATGCTTGCAGATTCATGACTTTTCTTCCATAACTAGAAGCTTGAAACTCCTACAAGTCGCAAGATTGATTGTACGTTGGTACATGATTTGAAGACCTCTCTCCTGTGTTCCTCACATTATCTTCAAAAATATTTTAGCTCTTAGGGCAATAGCAGTCAGACCAGCATTCATCTGCCAAAAGGTGAGGAAGATTGACTGGAAAGGACCATGAGAATTGACAGAAAATGTGTTAGATCTTCACTGGGGTGGTGGTTACATAGGCGTGTACCTCAGAATTTGGCCAACTGAAAACCTGCACATTTCCTTTTATGTAAACTCCACCACAAGAATGCTAACCAAGATATATATGTACTCTGAAGAGATTTTATATCAGAGGAGCGTTGTGATGAAGAGCACCAGTGTTAGAACCAAACCACCTAGGTTCATAATCCCACCCCCCCACCTTCCACATGTGACCTTGGTCATGTTCCTCAGTCTCTCTCTAAAACGGGCAGAGTAATAGTACCTCCCTGGTAGGATTATTTGTGAGGACTGAGTGAGTTGATAGAAGTAATATATTTACATCAGAAACTGGCACAGAAGTACTTAATAGATGTTAGTTTCTACTTTTGGTTATAATGATGCATTCAGAAAAGCTGCTAATTTTGATCCCTTAAAGAAAAAAAAAAGTGTGTTGTAGGTTTCCAGACTGGAAGCCCAGATATACATGTTAAATATGAATGTGGTGTTTCAGTTCTCTGGCTTCCTGTTACTATTGCTGCCAGCTAAGAGAATATTGAGGTCATTACTGAAAAGAGGACACTGGAAAAAGAAAAGAGAGAGAAACTGATTGAAATAGGGGGTGTTATATAGTCTCTGGAAACTTTATTGAACTATTGTTTCAATGGAAAGTCTGCATTAAAGTCTTAAAACAGATGGATGTGAAATGTCTATGAGCCCAACAACAAACACAAAAATAGACAAGTGGGAGTACATCAAAGTAAAAAGTTTCTGCACAGCAAACAATCAGTAGAGTAAAAAGGCAATCTATGGAACAGGAGAAAACATTGCACACCATATACTCCATAAGGAGATAATTTCCAAAATATACAAGGAACTCCTACAACTCAACAGCAAAAAACTAATAACCCAGTTTTGGGATGGGCAAAGAACTTGAATAGGCATTTCTCCAAAAGATGGCCAACAGGTACATGTAAAGGAACTTGATACATTCATCATCAAGGAAAAGCAAATCAAAACCACAATGAGATACTACCTCCCATATGTTAGAATGGGCATTGTCAAAGAGACAAAAAACGAGTGTTGGTGAGGGTGTGGAGAAATTGGAGCCCATATACTCCATTGGGAATGCAACAAGTGCAATCCCATAGAAAATAGGATGGAGGGGCACCTGGGTGGCTCATTCAGTTGAGCGGCTGCCTTCGGCTCGGGTCATGATCCCGGGGTCCAGGGATCGAGTCCCACATCAGGCTCCCTGCTCAGTGGGGAGTCTTCTTCTCCTTTCACTCCCCCTGCTTTCGTTCCCTCCCTCGCTTTGTCTCTGTCAAATAAATAAATATTTACCAAAAAAGGAAAATAGGATAGAGGGGTGCCTGGGTGGCTCTGTCAGTTGAGCATCCATCTGACTCTTGATTTTGGTTCAGGTCACCATCTCAGGGTCCTGGGATCGAGCACTGCATCAGGCTGTAAAAGTAGGGAGTCTGCTTGAGATTCTCTCCCTCTGCCCTTCCTCCCTCCTCACATGTGCAGACATGCGCTCTTGTGCTCTCTTTCTCTCCCTCTCTCTCTCTCTCTCTCTGTCTCAAATAAATAAATCCTTACCAGAAAAAGAAAATAGGAAAATAGTATGGAGGTTTCTCAAAAAATTTAAATAGAACTACCATATGTTGCAGCATCCCAACTTTCAGTATTTATCCCCTCCTAAAGCAAAATCAGGATCTCAAAGAGATTTTAACACTCCCCAATCATTACAGCACTATTCACAATAGCCAAGATGTAGAAACAACCTACGTGTCCGTTGACAGACTAAATAGATAAAAAAACATGTGGTATATGCATATGATGGACTATTATTTATACTTTATTTTTTTTTAAGATTTTATTTATTTATTTGACAGAGAGGAGAGAGATCACAAGTAGGCAGAGAGGCAGGCAGAGAGAGAGGAGGAAGCAGGCTCGCCACTGAGCAGAGAGCCTGATGTGGGGCTTGATCCCAGGACCCTGAGATCATAACCTGAGCCGAAGGCAGAGGCTTTAACCCACTGAGCCACCCAGGTGCCCCTTATTTAGCCTTTAAAAAGAAAAATCCAGCAATATGTAACAATATGGATGAATCTTGAGTATATTGTACTAAGTGAAATAGTCACAGAAGGATAACTAATTCATGATTTCATTTCTGTGAGGTATCTAAAATAGTCAAACTCATAGAATGGTGGTTGCCAGGGCTTGGAAGTGAGAAAAGGAGGAATTGCTAGTCGATGGGCATAAAATTTCAGTTATGCAAGATGAATAAATTCTAGAGATCTGCTGCACATTGTCCAGCAGATACTGTACACTTAAAACCTATTAAGAGGATAGATCTCATGTTAAATGTTTTTACCACAAGAAGAAAAAAAATTTTAGGTTTACTTATTGAGTAATTGACCCCAATGTGGGGCTTGAACTCACAACCCCAAGATCAAGAATCACATGCTTTACTGACTGAGCCAGCCAAGCACTGCTAAAATTAAAAAAAAAAAAAAAAGTATTTTTTAAGGTTTTATTTATTTATCTGGGGGAGAGAGAGAGAGAGCACAAGCGATGGGAGGAGCAGAGTAGGAGGGAGAGGGACAAGCAGACTCTGCACTGATCGTGGGGCCTGACACGGGCCTCATTGCCAAGACCTTGAGATCATGACCTGAGCTGAAACCAAGAGTCAGATGCTCAACTGACTGATTCACCCAGGCACCCTCAAAAAATTTTTTTAAGATTTATTTATTGGGGTGCCTGGGTGGCGGTAGGTGTCTGCTTTCAGCTCAGGTCACGATCCCAGAGTCCCGGGATTGAGCCCCATGTCAGACTCCCTGCTCAGTGGGGAGCCTGCTTCTCCCTCCTCTCTCTGCATCTCCCTCCACTAGTGCTCTCGCTCACTCCCTCTGGAGGGGCAGAGGGAGAGGGAGAGATCAAGCAGACTCCATGCTGAGCAGGGAACCCAACTAGGGGCTCGATCCCATGACCCTGAGATCACTACCTGAGCTGAAACCAAGAGCCGGGTGGCCAACCAACGGCAATCACCAGGCACCCCATAAAAATTTTTTTTTTTTTAATTTTATTTATTTGACAGCAAGAAACACAGAGAGAGAGGGAACACAAGCAGAGGAAGCAGGCTTCCCGCGGAGCAGGGAGCCCAATGCGGAGCTTGATCCCAGGACTCTGGGATCTGACCTGGGCCAAAGGCAGATGCTTAACGACTGAGCCACCCAGGCGCCCCCCATAAAATTTTTTTTAATGTTTTAAGAGCCCAGAGAAGCTAGAGTCAGTCATTCTTTTTTTTTTTTTTTTAAGTCATTCTTTAGAATAAGTGGAGATGATGTCAACTGACTAAACTTAGGGCTCCCCGTTGTAGCTTGCTGATGAAAGAAGTCTACAAACGGGGGCAGTGAGTGGACTGAGCCACATTTATGGCACTCAGCTAGAAACGGCTTTCAGGGTCATCTGTAGAAGTGTGGGAAGAATGGGTACCTCACCAGTGCAGGAGCTCCCTGTTATGGCCCGAATGGTGCAGAGACTTATGCCTCCCGCCTCACCCAAGAACTGGACCCAGTAGCAAATCCTTGTTGCCTCCAATGTTAGGGACCAGCCCACATCTTCCGTTTCCACCATCATGCTCAACTTCTCAACGTCGATTTCTCAACACCGTCATGTGTCCCTCATACAGACAGGCAGGAGATGACAGGCAGGGAGCTGAGGAATGCTCTTTGAGAGAGAAATCCGTCCCCCACTGTTTGGACGGTGCCAAGAAACCAACATCCCTCCTGTGACACCAAGACTGGGATCCTGATCAGATGATGACCTTTCTGGCTTTTTCTCACCTCCCTACTGGCCCACATCTGACCTTAATCCGTCCTCAGTGCCCGACGACCATACTAAGAAGACAGAGACTCTGAAAACGCGTACATCTTCCTAGGCCAAAATTAAAGCCAGAGAAGTCTTAAATTTGAAAGTCCTCACCTGGTAAAGTCATGCAGACCCCCAATTACATGTGGGTCCTAGAACATGCACAAAGGAAGAAAGAATCTTGTCTGCGGATATCGGGATGGTGGGTAACAGTTTTCTTCCTTCCATGTGCCTTATGTGGTTCTGTTTTCGGAAGTCTCATCACGGTCATTACATTTTTGGGATGATGACTCTGTGTCCTTGGCCCCTACTGCAACACTGCTGGTCTCCTGATTCCCCACCCCATTTTATTTTGACCAAAGAAGGAATCAGAGAAGCTCAAAGCCTCAGAGAGGCTTACTAGCTCCCCCAGATGCCTCAGCTTAAAAGAGGAGAGGCTGGGAAAGGAACTGTCATCTCAGTTGTGCCTGAGTTGGGAGCGCTCCCCGCCCCCCCTCACCTCCTTGGGTCCCTTGCCCCAAACAGTGGAAACACCGCCCTTCTACTCGCTGGCTTGATTCATCTCCAGAAGAGAAGAGGAATCTGTGAAATTATACAAAGTTCAACTTGTGAAGCTTCAAAATTTTAATTTCACACTTGGAAGTTCTTTGGAAACAGCAAGCTTTTTTGAAACAGCAGGAGGCATGAACGCAAATGCCTTTGGCAGTGCACCGTGTTTCCGGTGACACGGGTTTCCAGCCACCTTCGCCTTCGGGAGGCGCAAAGTAGAGCACCTTTGAAAATACCAAAGCCTCTGGGACAGGATGGATCTTCTCCAGGCTCCAAACTCTTCTTCCTCTATTTCTTTTTCTTTTTTCTTTTCTTTCTTTCTTTCTTTTTTTCTTTCTTTCTTTTCTTTCTTTGAGAGCATATAAAATAGAAACAGAAATTGCTACAGAACTTCTGTTCCCCAGATGTCAAGTCTATTGTTTTCCTCTCACCCTCTGCAGTGGGGAGCGTGGGGAGAAATTGGCAGGGACCAGTCTTCAGCTTTTTTTAGCCCCTGTGGCAGGCCCGTGGTAGAGTGTGCTCAGTGCTGTTGGTGAAATATGCGCTTAACCTTATTTTTTTTTTAAGACTTTATCTATTTATTTGAGAGAGAGAGAGAGCAGGAGCGGGGGTTAGGGGCAGAGGAGAGGGAGAAGCAGGCTCCCCACCGAGCAGGGAGCCTGAGATCCTGACGCTTAACTGACTGAGCCACCCAGGCGCCCCTGCGGTTACCATTTTTTCATCCCTCACCCCACCTCATCTTCCTCCAACCGAGCCCAGCTTGCACACATACAGCATTTAATTAAGTCTCTCGTCAAAAGCACATTTAGGATTGGCCACCATCCGATGGTTGGTTGATCCGCTTTTTTTTTTTTTTTTAAGATTTATTTATTTATTTATTTGACAGAGAGAGAGAGATCACAAGTAGGCAGAGAGGCAGGCAGAGAGAGAGGGGGAAGCAGGCTCCCCGCTGAGCAGAGAGCCAGATGTGGGGCTCGATCCCAGGACCCTGAGATCATGACCCGAGTCGAAGGCAGAGGCTTTAACCCACTGAGCCACCCAGGTGCCCCGGTTGATCCGCCTTCTTAGACTTTGTGCCGAGAGAACTGCAATCTCGCTGGTGAGAAGGCAGTGCAAGTTGGGTCCCAGGAGTGCCAGTCCAAGGCATTAAGGACTAGAAGTCTCCCCCATCTCACCCCCAAAGTTATATTCCTGGCTGGGATCTCCAGAGCCATCGACCTACTCAGTTTCAGATAAAGAGGCTGAGGATACAGAAGTTTCTCTGTCCTGGCAGGGGTTTAAGATGTAACAAAGCGTATCACCTGAAAATCTGGTCCCCTGGTAAAGTGGGGAAAAGACCTTCCCCTCCAACCCCTCCCCCCTCCTACTCTGGGCTGCTGAGCCCCTCTGGGAATCCAGAAATAGATTGTTGCTTCTAGACCCACTACATTCCCCAAATCCAGGGTAATGGGATTTCTGGGCAAAGGAAGATGCCCAAATTTTTAAAACTGCCACCCTGTTCTTTCTTTTTCTGAAATTCCATTCTCTTTTCATTTGCTCTAAAGAAGGGGCTTCCTTATACAGGCATCGCCTCACAGATAAAGGTATTCCCTAAGGTTGCGAAGAGCTCCCTCCTTGCCCCACAAATCCACCAGCCTGTGGCAGGAGCTTTCTGTGAGGACCAGCTCCCCAAATTTACAAATGATCAGAGTCACTTGTGGACTAAGACCAAAGCCACTGAACTCTGGGATGGCTTCAGACAGGAGAAGCCAAACCAGCTGCATCAAGGACAAGGGTTTTGTCCTCGGGCTCATCACCTGCGCCACACCCCAGTTCCTGCAGGGGACCAGTTCAGGGAAGACTGGAGGGCTGGTGTTGGGGAAGGAGGTCCCAAGTCCCACCAGATATTGACAGAGACACCACGCTGTCATTTGCTAGTTCGTCTTCTTGCTCTCAGTCACCCTTTCTTCCTTCCTTCAGGTGCCAAGCTTCCCCCAGGGTGATGTGCCTAAAATACAGAGCTACACTCTGTTCTCTGGCTCCCTGTTCCTTACAGCTTTGGTTCCCAAGTGGTGTTCTACTTCCAGGCCATTCTTTTAGCAGGTCTGACTAGCAAAGCTATGCCTGGGGCTCGAGCATCTCTTTCCCTCATTGCCTCTTTGGAAAAAAACACACATATACATTCTTTGCCTTTGTTTTCAACCTTTGTAAGCAGCATACCCTCAGCAGACTTGTGCTCCTAATGTGCCTGGTTGGGGGGGTTCGGGGAGGGCGGGAAGGAACTGGCAGCTGACGGCAGGGAGTGTGGCTGAGATCTTGCAACACCATCACATGTTGGCTCCACACTGAAGTTTTTCAAAGTCTACTTTCCTCCCGTTCTCCGCATGGGAGTTTCTTTTATTACCGGTAGGTGACCAGGGACATAGAAATCTGCCGTCAAGCAGCCTAGAGAATAAAGATCAGCTGGTCCCTCGTGGCTGCTGTGATGTGTGTGAAAGGAACAGTGGAAAGAGACACAACATCCGGTCATTACTTTTGTGCCTCAGGCTGAGAAAAGCCTCAAGTGTGAGTGGAAGCTAAGTGAGCTCATGTCCCAGCGGTGACTCATTCTTATTCCTCGGGCTGCCGCCGTTTCTCAACATGAGAATATAGGTCCACCTGCTCCAGAACTACCTGGGCTGAGCGGTAAAGCCCAGCATTCCCACACCCCTCCAGTCTGATGCCCGGGACTGAAGAAGGGGCTGAGAACCTGCAGTTTCAACACACTCCCCAGGTGATGCTCTTCCTGGCCTTGGCAGAGACCAGTCGAGCCCCTGAATCCCGTCTTTGTGTCTGGGTGAGTCCCCTGCAGTCCACCCAGATTGCCAGCAGAGCACAAGGAACTAGGAGGTCAGACCCTGGCTCTGCCACATACTGGCAAGTGGCAGTAAGAAAGCAAGTTACCCTCTCTGTGCCCCAGTGTCCTCCTCTCTAAAATAAAGGTGATAATGATAGCACTTATCACATAGGATTGCTTTTTAAAAACTAGGGTGGGATGCTGGCTGGCTCAGTCAGGGGAGCATGTGACTCGATCTTACGGCTGTGAGTTCGAGCCCCACGCTGGGTGTAGAGATTACTTAAAAATTAAAACAAAAATGTTTAAAAAAATAAAAGAACTAAAAAATTAATGCAGGGGTGGCTGTGTGGCTGGCTTGGTCTGTAGATCATGCAACTATCTCAGTGTCTCTCTCTCTCTCTCTTTTTTTTTTTTTTTTAGCACACAGCTCTTAATCTCAGGGTCAGGAGTTCAAGCCCCACATTGCTCCTGGAGGCTACTTAAAAAAGAAAAAATGAGGGGCGCCTGAGTGGCTCAGTCGTTAAGCGTCTGCCTTCGGCCCAGGTCAGATCCCAGGGGTCTGGGATCGAGCCCCGCATCGAGCTCCCTGCTCCGCGGGAGGCCTGCTTCTCCCGCTACCATTCCCTCTGCTTGTGCTCCCTCTCTCGCTGTGTTTCTCTCTGTCAAATAAATAAAATCTTTAAAAAAAAAAAAAAAAAGAAAAAATGAGTGCATATAAAGTGCAAGGTTCCTGGCACATAGTAAGTGTTCAATAAATGGCAGCTCTCATTTTCCAGTCTGGTGCTTCCCAAACATCAGGCATCCACAGGCCACTGTCACAGTTTTTGTGATTTATGCCTGAGTAACCCTCTACTAGACTTTACGTGATATTTGTTACTAAATAACTTGCCTTTTTATTGAGCATCATCCTAAAAAGCGATACCTGGGAAATAATTGATTTGACACACTATTTTATTTTTACACATTAAAATTAATACATAACTACCAAAAATCTAACCCATTTGTTTTAGCTACTGCCGTGGTATCTCTACCACCAGTGGGAAACACTGGTCTAATCCAACTTCAGTTCAGGAAACTGAGACTCAGAGAAGCTCAGTGGATTTTCCAAGGTCACACAGGGAATTGTTGGAAAAGCCAGAAATAGAGCAATTCAGGTCTCTTAACTAGGGCAGTACTCTAAACTCCACATCAAACTGCTGGTTTTACAGGGTTCTTAAAAGACACACTGAGGGGCACCTGGCTGGCTCAGTCAGTAGAGCATGCAACTTAGATCTCAGTGTTGTGAGATCAAGCCCCATGTCGGGCATAGGCTTATTGAAATTAAAAAAAAAAAAAAAATTGAAATGTACTGAAAAGGGAACATTCTTTTGTGAGTCTGATGTTAGCAAATTGGAAATAACTTTTATAGATTAAATTGGCTACCAAGATAACTTCCATTCAGCATGAAGCAGAAGAGGAAGTTGAAAGCTCACGTTCACCTCAGTTCACTCCTATCTGCTCTTTTTTTTTTTTTTTTAAAGATTTTATTTATTTATTTGACAGAGAGAGAGAGAGAGATCACAAGCAGGCAGAGAGAGAGGGGGAAGCAGGCTCCCCGATGCGGGGCTCGATCCCAGGACCCTGAGACCATGACCCGAGCCGAAGGCAGAGGCTTAACCACTGAGCCACCCAGGCGCCCCACTCCTATCTGCTCTTGAGCGAGCGCTGAGCACACAGGACGAGGGAGGCTGAGGTGGCGTGTGACATCTTGTGCAACCGTGCCTCCTGGCGACTTGTGATGCTGCAGACCTGAGTCCGCCTGCGGCAAAAGCAGCTGAGGGCACAAGCTCTAGGGTCAGATGAGGCGGGGTTCTGAGTCCCCTCATCACTCATGAGTTAGACGGCCAGCAAATCACTTCACCTTTCTGAGCCTCAGTCCCCTCATCTGCTTCCTTAAGGTTGCTGAGAAAGTTAAGTACTCACTAGGGAATGTGCCTAGTGCAGCAGGGGAGGCTTTTTTTTTTTTTTTTTTTTTAATCGAGGGGGAGAGAGAGAGAGAGAGAGGGCTTGGTGGAGGGGTAGAGGAAGAGAGAAAATCTTAAGCAGGGTCCACACCCAGCACGGGCTTGATCTCTGTTCTTGTATTAGATAGGTGATTTGTAAATCTTTCAGCCTGTGCTTTGTCTTTTCATTCTCTTAACAGTCTTTTGGAGAAGTTCTGAATTTTGATGAAACCTGACTCATCCATTTTTTTCTTTTATTAATTATACTTTTGGCATCTTCTCTAAGAAATTTTTGCCTAACCCAATGTCACAAAGATTTCCTCCTGTTTTGTCTAAGAATTTTTATACCTTTGGGTTTTACTTTAAAAAAAAAAGATTTAGTTATTTGTTTGAGAGTCCAGGGAGGAAGAGCAGAGGGAGAAGGAGAGAGAAACTCAATCAGACTCCATGCTGAGCATGGAGCCTAACATGGGACTCGATCTCATGACCCTGAGATCACAACCAAAAGTGACCCAAAACCAAGAGTCAGATGTTAAACCAACTGCGTCACCCAAGTGCCCTGCTTCAGCTTTGTATTTAGATCTATGATCCATTTTTTTTCTTTTAGATTTTTTATTTATTTGAGAGCAAGTGAGAGAGGAAGTGAGAGAAAGGGAGAGCATAAGCAGTGGGGAGGGAAGGGAGAAGCAGACTTCCCACTGAGGAAGGAGTCCGATGTGGGACTCGATCCCAGGACCCTGGGACCATGACCTGAGCACAAGGCAGACGCTTAACCGACTGAGCCACCCAGGCGCCCTCTATGATCCCTTTTGAAAGAATTCTTAAATGTGGTAAGGGGGTATGAATTGCAGTTTACTTAAAAATATGCAAAAGCAAAAAAAAAAATTTAAATAAAATATGCAAAAGCATATGAATACCCAATCCTAGCACCATTTGTTAAAAAGAGCTTTGTCGAAAATTCATTGACCAGGGTGGCTCAGTGGGTTAAAGCCTCTGCCTTCGGCTCAGGTCATGATCTCAGGGTCCTGGGATCGAGCCCCGCATCGGGCTCTCTGCTTGGTGGGGAGCCTGCTTCCGTCTCTCTCTCTCTGCCTGCCTCTCTGCCTACTTGTGATCTCTCTCTCTCTCTCTCTCTGTCAAATAAATAAATAAAATCTTTAAAAAAAAAAGAAAGACAATTCATTGACCAAGTACATGTGGGTTATTTCTGGACTCTCTCATCTACCTGAACGCTGTTTTTTAAATTTGTTTTATTGTGGTAAAAATATATGGAACTGAAAACTTGCAAGTTTAACCACACTTAAATATACAATTTGGTGGCATTAATTATATTCACATTGTTGTTCAATCATCACTGTGATTTTTTCCAAAATGAACGTTCTCTTAATCTCACTTTTTTCTTTAAAAAAAAAAACTGAGAATTTGATATAGCATTTCATCACACCCCTAGTTTTGTTTTAGCATGAAAAAATGTCAGTGCTCCTGAAAGATGAACCATGTTTAGCCTCCAACCTTATGTGGACTCCACGGCATTCCTCTGTCCCTAGGTTGTTCAAACCCCCATTGCAGAACTTCAGAGGAAATTAGAATTTACAGAGATCTTAGAGGTGACCTTGAAGTCCCTCCGTTTTACAGACTTGAAAGCCGAGAATGCGGATCCCATGCTAGTGAGTGACAGAGCCAGCTGACACAGGAGAAATGCCCCCTCTGCTTGTGTTCCCTCTCTTGCTGTGTCTCTCACTGTCAGGAAAATAAGTAAAATATTTCGAAAGAAAGAAGGAAGGAGGGAGGGAGGGAGGGAAGGAAAAAAGGAAGAAGGAAGGAAAGAAAGAAAAAAGGGTTCTTGCAAGAGGCAAGGATGATGCCAGGCAGCAATTCCTGCTCTCAGGCTGGATTGTCGGGGTAAATAGAAAAGAGTCCCGTTTATGGACCTGATTACAAATGCAAATGAGCAGCCTGCTTCTCATCCATGAGGCTATTATTACAGTGGAACCTCCCCCAAAACACTGAGAATTGTGATCTGATTTATCATATGAAGTGGGGTTTCTTGGAAGTAGCTAGAAACCACTACTCCAGTTAGTCACTAACCCTGCCCCCAAGTGCAAATTGTCTTCTTTTAAGTTGATTTACTCATTTTTTTAGTATTCTCTATACCCAGCGTGGGGCTCGAACTCACAACTCCAAGATCATGAGTCACGTACTCTTCTGGCTGAGCCAGCCAGGTGCCCCCAAATGCAAATTTTCTTTCAACAACACGCTCTCGATGGCTAACCCTGAGCAGCGCTATGACGGCACCATCACCATAAGCACTTCTCACACTTGTCACAACTCCATGAGAGGGGGACAGTTGTTTTCTTTTTTTTAAAAAGGTATTACTTGTTTGACAGAGGCAGAGAGAGAAGGGGAAGCAGGCTTCCTGCTGAGCAGAGGGCCCGATGCGGGGCTCGATCCCAGGACCCTGGGATCATGACCTGAGCCGAAGGCAGAGGCTTAACCCACCAAGCCACCCAGGCGCCCCAATTGTTTTTATTTTACAGAAGAAATGAAGGCACAGAGAGGTTAAATGGCTTGCTAACGATCCCCCAACTCGCCTCCACTGTGCCCACAGGCCTTAACAACCACATCACAGGCATCTCCAATCACGGCTGAGGTCTGGAGATGCTCCCTTGACCTCTCTCACGTGATTCATGGATATGGTGGTGGGTGTCTGACAGCCCCAAGTGAGTGAGCTGCCGGGCATGCTGGTGGCCAGTTGGAAAACACATGAAACCGGGGAGTGAAGGGAGGCCCGGCCTCCCGGTGGGCTCTGAGTCACACAGGTCAGCCCGGGCTGGCCTGCTCGGCCTGTCACCCTCAGCTGTCTCTCTCTCTCTTTCTCTCTTTCTCTCTTTCTCTCTCTCCCCCTCTCTCGTGCTGCACGGCCAGGCCGGGGCTCACAGATGGGAACTGCCATTTATAAGCTCTCTGGCAAAATCAACTTGCAGGCGAAGAAAACCCACAGACCGGGTAGGTTACCTTTGCTTCTGAGTCCGACGGCACCTGGGCTGCTGGGAGGACGAGGGGCCTCCACGTTGGTTCAATTGTCTCTGCCTTTGATGCGCTAGAAAGACCCAGGTGGCCTTCAGGGCTGGGGATAAATGCTTCAGTGGGGTCTGCTGTTTCCATTTCTCATCATCTGAGTTCATTTATCAGCCAGTTCACAAGCGAGCTTTATTTCTTGGAGGCCAATGTGCTTTCAGACTTCGCATGAGTCCGATGAAGGATGGAGACACCAGAACCATGTGCGTCTTTCTATTACAGGACTGCTCAGTAGGTTTAATTTTCCAGAACAGATGGAACATTAACTCCAGCATTATTGTGACCAGTTATAAATATCAAAGACATGTGTTTTGCAGTTCAGATTCTTCCTAAAAGGGCTCAAGGACTTTTAAGCTTTAGTCCTCGGCTCCCAAATCTTTCTTGGGAAACAATGAAATAATGCATTCAGGCTTGCAGTGCTGGAAGAATGGTAGCAGGCAAGCGGGGGCGGGGTGGGGGTTGTTCAGGTAGAGGGGCGTGCCTGGGAACGCATGGGTAAGCCTGGGGTTCCGCTGGGTTCCTAAAGCAGGCAGATACCATGTTTTGTGTCCCCAGCACAATGTTAGAGCATCCGCCACACTGCATTGTGACGGTTGCTTCTCGTGCCCATTCCTCCTGCCGAGGCCAGAGACGGAGGCTTCGATCACTGGGCTGAGCCCTCCGGTAATGGTCTAACAAGCCCTGGGACGAAGTAGGCACTAGCATTTTTTGCATGTGTTTACGAATGTATACATGCCTGAGGAGCAAGTCTCTGCAAAGTAGTTGAGTTTGACTCTAGAGGCTCTGGCTTCTAGGTCACTTTCGGATGCTATTTTGGAAGCCAGGTCCCTGTTACCCTCCTATGGGTTTGATCAGGGCATCAGCACACAAAACATTTCGATGTTATAGACTGCTTTATCCTTGGCTAGAATAAAAACTATAAATTGATCCCCACTCTACATTTTACTGCAGGGTCTTTCCTACCTGGATAATACTACTTTGATGGGGGAAGTTATTTCATAATAAGGTCCCTTAAGGACTTCATAATGTAAAGAATTCATTACTAGACTAGTATTGTGAGAATTCTAATTGCTGGTGAACAGAGTTATAGAATTTCTTATCTATGTGTTGTAATGTGGCTGAAAGAGTTCTTTTAAAGACATTTACATTGGAAAACAGTTTGGCAGTTCCTCAAAAAATTAAACAGAGTTACCATATGACCCAGCAATTCCATTCCTAGGAATGGAAACCACCCATTGTCTATCAACTGATTCATGCATAAACAAAATGTGCTTCTTCCAGGCAATGAAATATTATTTTTTTAAAAAAGAAAGAAATATTATACAATAAAAAAGAATGAAATTCTGATACATATCACCACCTGCTGGGTGAAAGAAGCCAGACACCAAAGGCCACAGATTGTATGATTCCATTCATGGAAAATATCCAGAAAAGGCAAATCCAACAGAAAGTAGCTTCGTGGTTGCCAGAGGCGAGAGGAAGAAGGAAATGGGCAGTGAGTGACTGCTAACAGATAAGAGATTTGTTCTTGGGGTGAATGGAATCTTCTGAAATTAGAACATGGTTGCACAACTCTACTCTTTACCATGATGAATTTTACATTATGTGAACTTTATCTCAGTTGAAGAATTGGAAGGAAAAAAAAAAAGCAGCCTAATCCCCTGTCCTTGTGAAATATATTCACCGATATATTACGTTTAGATTTCAGTGAAGGCCCAGTGGTCAAGGTTGAAAGGGCTCTGCATAATGTGGGGAACCAACAGGCCTCACACAAACACATGTTCTTTGCTCCGGGTCAGGCACTGGCTTCTGGTTTTGGGGGCTTCCCCTTCCCTCGGCTGCATGCATCTAACCAGGAACTTCATGTGCTCTCTCTTTCAGAGGGTAAATATATATGTCATTCTTGCTGCCGAGACCTGGTTCATCTGGATTGCCCACAAAATGGGAAATTGCCAAGCCGCGTGCCAGCTCGCGAAGTGAGACACTCAAGCAGAAAGAATACTCAGGTAGGCGCTGTTGGCTGCCGCTCTGGGTTTGGCATCTCTCTCATGCCAGACAATGGTCTTTTTACCCCCGTGGCTTCCCCGAGTACCTCCATAGGCTGGAGCCCATGGCCTTTCTCTGCTGTTTCTCCTGTCCTCGGGGCCGGCCCGATCAGAAGCTCAACTGCGGGTTGTGATTTTAGAAATAACCCAATAGAATGGTTCGATGGTTCGTCCCCCAGATCTGCGATGAGATCCGGGGCCCCTCGAGGCTCTGAAGGGGGTCTTGTTGCCAGGCGCACTCGCTGCCCTGAAAGCATGACGGGGGAAATGTGAACGTGTGTGTCGGTTGTGTCTGCATCTGATAAAGAACCTCGCCCTGCGGGGGAATCCGCCCGTGGTCACGGCTCCATCAGAGCAAGGCTCGCTAGCTAGGAAGCCGGGATCCACTTGCCAGCAGGTCCCCAGCCTGGTCCCTGCCGTCCCTCCTCCTCGCTGTCCTCCCTCCTTGCCGAGATTTTCCAAAGGAAGGGGGTTCCCCTGGCCCTGTTGCTGGCTCCTCTGGCAGCTCGACCTTTTCTTGCATCTTCTCTCCTGACCCACAAGATCATTTGGTCTGTTTGTTCATTTGTTTGGTTTTTGTCAGAAAGTTGAGGACACTTGCGTTAAGTGATCTCTGACTTTCTCTCAGTTTCTGGGCGCTCACTGCTGTGAGAATCTGACTAGGATTCCTGAAAGCCCTAGGCTTTCTTTCATATGTGAATAACACTACTATTCAATTGGGGGCGCCCCCTCCCAGGCTGATTCCTCATTGCCCCCTGACCAGTGCTCAGTACAAAAGACCGATCCGTGGTTTTTCTCGCAACAAAGTTAACTCTTGTTCAGAACAGTAATCGCTGTTGTGCAGTTTGTTCAGCATGTGTGGTTCACATCTGCCGAATTCCCATTCGACTTAATGAGACTTGGCAGGGGCACAGGACACGAGGGGATTCTGTAAAGGGCACGGAGACTAGCTTTTCTGGCAAACTGACGCCTTCATTTTAAGTAATGACTGATGCGAATTTTACAACTGGAGCCTATTGGAGTCCCTGCAAAGTTGTGTCAGCCTTAGAACTAACTTCAGAACATGCCTTCATCTCAGGAAGAAAAGCTTGGATTAGGGATGCAGTTTGTAACTTAATAGGATGTCTTTGGAGCGAGCAGAGAGGATAATAGAGGTATTATGAGAAGCTCTAGGTAGAACAAATATATGCTTGTCGGACTTGGAAAAAAAAAACTGCCGATTCCAAGTGCGAGGTTTAAACAAACGCTTTAAGAAAGTTTCTCAGAGCCTCTGCCTTCGGCTCAGGTCATGATCTCAGGGTCCTGGGATCGAGCCCTGCATCGGGCTCTCTGCTCTGCGGGGAGCCTGCTTCCCCCTCTCTCTCTGCCTGCCTCTGCCTACTTGTGATCTCTCTCTGTGTCAAATAAATAAATAAAAACCTTTAAAAAAAAAAAAAGAAAGTTTCTCAGAAACTACCTGAGCTACAAGTGCTTGAGCCATTTACATTCTTTTCTTGTATAGATCCTTTTTTTCCTGTATAGATTTTTTTTTTAAGTAATACTGAGCTCTCTGAAAGTTTTAGAAAATGATAATTTGATACTTACTTTAGTTCCAGACTTTCAAAATTGTAGAATGTAAGATTTAGAAGGTGACATTTTGGGGAGTCCCAGATTTGGTTTGCAAGATAGAATCACACCAAACATTGTAAAAACTGTCTTCCCAGCTGGCTGAGTATAAAATTCCTCCGTATTAGAGTAAAAATAACCCCCAACTGGGAATGCCACTCTCGCAGATCGTTTACTGCTTGTACCACCCCCGTAGAGTGACATGGACCTGTCCTGTGGGGAGGAGAAGCATATTCGAGCTTGACTCTTTCTTCTCACGAGGCATACCCAAAATGTGGTGCGATAATACATCATTTTAACATTCTACCTAATCAAACTGCTCTCGTGAATTGGGATTTGATACTCTGATTTTCTCCTACTGGCCTTAAACGTGCAAAATGATAAATGTAATTGTTCCAAAGTCATTAACAGGATTCTTAGTGTTGGCAATGTCTCTAGCTTCAGGATATTAACCTTTCGGAAGTTTAATATCACATTAATATGCACAATCAGTGCATCAGCTGATTGTGTTAAAGATCTCTCAGTCTAATTATAATCCCCAATACTCTTGGCCTTGGTCACTGATAGTAAGAGAAATTTCAGAATGGTTTCGATTCAGTAGAAGACCCTTGAAAAGAACAATTCAAGGGGTGCCTGGGTGGCTCAGTGGGTTAAAGCCTCTGCCTTCGGCTCAGGTCATGATCTCAGGGTCCTGGGATTGAGCCCCCCATAGGGCTCTCTGCTCAGTGGGAAGCCTGCTTCCCCCTCTCTCTCTGCCTATCTCTCTGCCTACTTGTGATTTCTCTCTCTGTGTGTCAAATAAATAAATAAGATATTTAAGAAAAATAAAAGAACAATTCAAGCAGAATCTCCTGGAAACCATGGAATTTGGCCAAAGAACCAAGAAATGAATCCTCTCACTCCTATTTTCCTGCTGCTTTCTGATATGGTGAGGATTTTGAAAGATGGTTGGAAAGCACTCTTCAACTATAAACCACAATTTTTTTTAAAGACTTTACTTATTTATTTGAGAGAGAACGAGAGAGCATGAGCAGAGTGAAAAGCAGAGTGGCAGGCTCAGGGAGCCTGATGTAGGACTTGATCCCAGGACCCTGAGATCATAACCTTAGCAGAAGGCAGATGCTTAACCAACTGAGCCACCCGGGCACCTTCAACTATACACCATATTTTAAAATATATTTAGTTATTTACCAGCTTTAGGTTTTGATGAAACCTGTTCAGTTTCTACATTCAATACTATGAAGATTTGACTAACTTTGCAAATCAAATTGCTTTTATATTCCATTTAGTTTTTTGATTATGAAAATAACCCATGATGATTACAGAAATTTTGGATAATGTAAAAAAGTTTAAGAAAGTATTAACATTAAAAAAAGAAAGAAAGTGAAGTGCCTGGCTGGTTCAGTCAGTAGAGTGTACAACTCTTGATCTCAGGGTTGTGAGTTCAATCCCCACATTGGGTGTGGAGCCGATGAACCCAGAAATAATCACTCAGTAGTTCAGTATCTTTCTTTCCTCTTTTTTAAGTGTCTATTGTCTATATGTATTTCTTATAAAATTGGAAGCATTTGATCAATAGATGGATATAGATATATCTTCACTCTTCATTATAATGTGACCATTTTTTTCAGTCACTCTGTGTTCCTTAAAAACACGATCTCATGGGGCGCCTGGGTGGCTCAGTGGGTTAAAGCCTCTGCCTTCAGCTCAGGTCATGATCTCAGGGTCCTGGGATAGAGCCCCATGTCCGGCTCTCTGCTCAGCAGGGAGCCTGCTTCCCCCTCTCTCTGCCTGCCTCTGCCTACTTGTGATCTCTCTCCTCTCTGTCAAATAAATAAAATTTTAAAAAATTGTTTAAAGGCGTAGTCCCTTAAGATTTGGGGGATGATGTGGGGAACTGACTGAGTGGTTGGGTCTATTTTAATTTTTAAAAATCGTGATTAGTAAAGCTAGGACTCAGAAAAATTGGTGATTTTGTGATTTAGTCTGGTCTTTCTCAAAAAGGAGAAAGACCCTTTAGCCAGAGGATATGGGGTTCACAATCAGTTGTCCTGTTGATTTTCTGAGAGCAGATCTTCTCCCAAAGTAGGGAAGGAAATGGCAGTTCTGAGTGAGCTAGTAGAAAAGGAAGGTACAAAACACCACCACCTGTGCTTCTGACTGAGGCAAGGGCAGGGATTTAAGGATGAAGGGTGTTGAAAGAGATATAGGCGATTAGGAAAACAGCCCCAGGTATTAAAATCCCTGAGGGGTTTGACTAAATGTGAAAAGTTGTCTCTAAATCCCATGGGCCCACAAAGTCATTCTTTTTTTTTTTTTAAGATTTTATTTATTTATTTGACAGAGAGATCACAACTAGGCAGAGAGGCAGGCAGTGGGAGAGGGGGAAGCAGGCTCCCCGCTGAGCAGAGAGCCCCATGTGGGGCTCAATCCCAGGACCCTGAGATCATGACCTGAGCCAAAGGCAGAGGCTTAACCCACTGAGCCACCCAGGTGCCCCCCCCCCCCAGTAATTCTTAAGTTGTCCTCTGTTTGGTTTCCTTGGTTTAGCACATTACATACTTGGGTTTTTACTTACTCCCCCAAACAGCAGCAGTTATTACCTTCAACCCTATGAACTTGCCATTTCCTGGGTCAGAAATGGCCGACTACTACCAGCTACTTTCATAGGGCTCAAACTCAAACGTAGGGAATCCTTCTTCATCATTCTGAGTTAATGGCAACATTTCGTGACGGGAGCACCTGTCGTGTGGCCTCCCCCACTGCTCTTCTTGGGCGGTGTGGACTGTGGTTAACAGCAGGGCGGAGCTTCCCTTCCGGCCCCAGGGAAGGGGAGGTCGGCTGAGTTGGTGGTGTTGGTGGCAGCTACGCCACCAGAGGGCGCTCTAGCACTGATTACCGGACGTTTGCCCGCTTCCAATGGAAACAGTAAATATACAATCATTGCTAGTGTTTAATGCGCATTTATGGGCAGAACGAAGGTGTAAACATAGTATATCATTATTTGTATTTTTAACATTAATTAAACTTCCGTATGCTTGCCACCTATTATTTCATTTCACACTTACCACAATTCTATCAGCAAAATACCATTTTTATTTTTACAGACCAGGAGATTGAAGCGTATAGAGGTTAAGTGGTTTTACAAATAAGAAAAATAAAACAGATTTTATCCACAGGCCCAACCCTCTCTTAAAGCGCTCTTTCCTTGCCTGCCTCTTTTTTCTCTGTTCCCACTGGCGAGGCAAAGGAGACAAATCCTTTCTAAAAACAAAAAGAGGGGCGTCTGGGTGGCTCAGTGGGTTAAGCCTCTGCCTTCAGCTCAGGTCATGGTCTTGGGGTCCTGGGATCAAGCCCCTAGTTGGGTTCTCTGCTCAGCGGGTAGCCTGTTTCCCCCCTCTCTCTGCCTGCTTCTCTGCCTGCTTGTGATCTCTCTCTGTCAAATAAATAAATAAAATCTTAAAAATAAATAAATAAATAAAAATAGAGCTGGAGCTCATTCCATAGAGTTGGCAAACTTTCCAGCATGGAAAGCAATAGGGCAACCGGCTGCCCCCATGCCTGGTCCCACACATTTCTCAGGCTCCTGCTTCTCTGAGGGGGCGGAGGGCAGACAGGAGGCAATGTTAGGACCCTCCATGGCCCTCAAAGATGGCGGCTGTACTTCCTTCTAAAGCACTTCACGGTGTGTGCACAGACTACCCATGCACTGTGACCAAGGTCCAGATCCGAGCTTACCCCCACCACTAGCTGGATGGCCTTGGTTAAGTCATTTAGCTTCATCCATCACATTTATGTAACAAACGTAGTACTATCTCATTCTTAAGATTTTTAATCAGCACATAGGAAAGTCCTTAGTCCAGGGGCTGGCAGAAAACTATCAATTAAGGTTCGCTAATACTATCATTTTCCTTACTTCTCCCAACAACCCATAAGGTAGGCATTTAGCAGAGAACTGGCTATAGAGCAGATGGATTGAGTGCTAATGGTTAACAGAAGAGGAAATCTGAGTTCCCAAGAGGCCAAGTGACCTGCCAAACGTCAACAGCTAGCATTTTAACTACATATTTTCAGAATTGTTTTCAGTTTTTGGTAGGTGAGGTGGAGAGACATTATTTTCAGATAGATTACAAAAGGCACACAGTACTGTAAGCCTACCTTACAGAAGAGCCAGAGGTCTTCAACAGTCTTCAGAAAAGGCCTGGTGTTTGTTAGTTGAGGTTCCAATAACACAATCCCACCCTCACCCTAGATTTAGGGGAGCCTTAAAGTTAATTTCATTTAAATATTGTAATGTGGGGCTCCTGGGTGGCTCAGTGGGTTCAAGTGGGTTCATGATGTGGGGATCAAGCCCCACATCGGGCTCTCTGCTCAGCAGGGAACCTGCTTCCCCCTCTCTCTCTGCCTGCCTCTCTGCCTGCTTGTGATCTCCCTTTCTCTCTGTGTCAAATAAGTAAATAAAATCTTTAAAATACATAAATATTGTAATGTGACTTTCCAAACAATTAGCATTTTCTTTATGCTTTTTTTTAATATGGGAAAGTAAAATATATATACTTAACTATATTTATAGATATAAATATATGTACTATATTATTAGTATAACATATTCATATAATTACATATATTTATATTTTATATAATTATATATATTGATACAATTTATGTAGTTATATTTATATTATATATATATAATTTAGGAGAATATAATTTTGTGAACTGGGGTCATGGCTGGAAGGGGGAGGGAGAAAGAGAAATAGTGTGATGGGAAGGCCAAGAAATAAAGCAAGAGATTGGAACCCTTTTTTCCAAAATGAGCGACTTGGATTATACTTCTAAAGTCCTGTGATTTAGGGGCATCTGAGTGATTCAGACATTAAGCATCTGCCTTGGCTCAGGTCATGATCCCAGGGTCCTGGAACTGATCCCTGCCTTGGGCTTTGCCCTAAGTGGGGAGTCTGCTGGAGATTCTCTCTCTTTCTCTCTCTCTCTCTGTTTCTATCTCCCTCCCTCCCTCTCTCTCTCTCCCTCCCTCCCCTCCTGACCCCACCCCAAACTGGCTAGCTCCCTAAAATAAAGAAATCTTTTTTTTTAAAGGATTTTATATATTTATTTATTTGACCCACAGAGAGATCACAAGTAGGCAGAGAGGCAGGTGGGGGGGAAGCAGGCCCCTTCTGCCGAGCAGAGAGCCCGATGCAGGGCTCGATCCCAGGACCCCGAGATCATGACCTGAGCCAAAGGCAGAGGCCCAACCCACTGAGTCAGGTGCCCCTAAAATAAAGAAATCTTAAGGAAAAAAAAACAGGCCTGTGATTTGACTCTTTTCTTTCTACCATTATCCTGCCAATCTTTTGACATTCTCTTTCAGATAATTACACTGTGTGGGCACCTGGGTGGCTCAGTCAGTTAAGCCTCTGCCTTCGGCTCAGGTCATGATCTCAGGGTCCTGGGATCCGGCACATTGGGCAGGCTCCCTGCTCAGCGGGGATTCTGCTTCCCTCTCCCACTGCCCTTTCCCCTCCCCCTTGTGCTCATTTGCGCATGCTCTCTCTCTCAAGTAAATAAAATCTTTAAAAATATATATATTACATACTACCTTATATTCTCAGTACAGCTTTAGAGATCTGCAAGTTGTTAGCTTTTTCTTTCCAGGGACTTTATTAATATACGCTTCGAAAGCTGGTTCAATAATTACACTAGGTTCAGTCACTGAAGAGAAGAGGTAAAGTCATTTTGTGGAGTAAAACTGGGCAATAAATAAGAAGCAAACAACTATGTCTGAGGGCTTCTGGGGTGCAAGACTGCTGCACAGTGGTCACGTGGCTCCTACCACTCAACAGCGTTTGTGGAAATTGTGGTTCTTGTAAAATACGGCTAAGAAATTTGGATTTTTTACTAAGAATTATAGTAAAGTAGGGGCACCTGGGTGGCTCCGTGGGTTAAAGCCTCTGCCTTCGGCTCAGGTCATGATCTCAGGGTCCTGGGATCGAGGAGCCCCGCATTGGGCTCTCTGCTCAGCAGGAAGCCTGCTTCTCCCTCTCTCTCTGCCTGCCTCTCTGCCTCGGCTCTCCTAGGCAGGAGAGCTCTCCTTCTCTGTCAAATAAATAAATAAAATTAAAAAAAAAAAGAATTATAGTAAAATATATGCTTTAGGGCACTATGTCCTTCACAAGTAGAAATATGCTACTTGGGGTCAGGAAACATTTGATGCTTGAGGTACCTGGCTGACTTGGTCAGTAGCGCCAGTAGAGCATGTGACTCTTGGTCTCAGGGTTCTTGGTACAAGCTCCACACTGGGTGTGGAGCTTACTGTAAATAAATAAATAAATAAATAAAAAGAGGGGCACCTGGATGGCTCTGTTGGTTAAGCCGCTGCCTTCAGCTCAGGTCATGATCCCAAGGTCCTGGGATAGAGCCCTGAGTCGGGCTCCTTGCTCAGCAGGGAGCCTGCTTCTCCTTCTCCCTCTGGCTGCCTCTCTGCCCACTTGTGCTCTCTCTGTCAAATGGATGAATAAAATCTTTTAAAAAGGAAGGAAGGGAGGAAGGGAGGGAGGGAGGGAGAAACATGTGATGCTCAGTCAAGCCCACAGAAGCACCACATCTCAGAGGGAGGACCTTGGGGGTCAGTCAGCCTGACCTCCTTCCCAGTCAGGCTTGCAACCTGAAGCTGTTGGCCACCCAATCTCCACTTCGACATTTCCCCTGAAGGGGAGCTTATTAATCTAAGAAGGAGTCTCCAGTGTAGTTAGGGCTACAGACTTCTTTTTTCTTTTTTTTTTAAGATTTTGATTATTTGAAAGAGAGAGACAGCAAGAGAGGGAACACAAGCAGAGGTAGTGGGAGAGGGAGAAGCAGGCTCCCCACTGAGCAGAGAGCCTGATGTGGGGCTGGATCCCAGGACCCTGAGATCATGACCTGAGCCAATGGCAGAGGCTTAACCTACTGAGCACCCAGGCGCCCCAGGACTACAGACTTCTTGATGCTGGACATGACCTATGTCTCCCTATAGTTGTAGCCCAATGGCCCAATCCCTGATCCAAGGAACAAAACAGAACATATTCTTCTCTGTTCACACTCCTGACCACCACCCTCTTCTCTGGGTCATTGTTCCTCTCAAAGTATAATGAAAATAGGAGCGGGCACCTGGGTGACTCAGTAGTTAAGCATCTGCCTTGGATCAAGCCTAGCATCAGGCTCCCTGCTCAGCAGGAAGCCTGCTTCTCCCTCTCCCACTTCCCCTGCTTGTGTTCCGTCTCTCACTGTGTCTCCCTCTGTCAAATAAATAAATAAACAAACCTTAAAAAAAGGAAAACAGGGGCACCTGGCTGGCTATGTTGGTGGAGCATGAGACTCTTGATCCTCAGGGCTATAAATTTGAGCCCCACCTTGGGTGTAGAGATTACTTAAAAATATAGATAGATATCTTAAATCTTAAAAAAAGATAGATAGATAGATACGCAGAGTCACTGCTGTCAGAATGCAGAGGAATCTGCTAGAGAGCCTTTCTGAAGTATAGAATTTGAGTAAACATGAAAACAGAAATGAGAGGTGCCTGGGTGGCTCAGGGGGTTAAAGCCTCTGCCTTCGGCTCAGGTCATGATCTCAGGGTCCTGGGATCGAGCCCCGCCTTGGGCTCTCTGCTCAGTGGGGAGCCTGCTTCCCCCTCTCTCTCTGCCTGCCTCTCTGCCTACTTGTGATCTTTCTCTCTCTGTCAAATAAATAAATAAAATCTTTAAAAAAAAACACCCAAAAAACAGAAATGAGGAATTTCCAGGAAGTGTCACGACCAAGTGAGTTGTACGAGTAGTCAACAAACTGGCAATTCCTGTAGGACCGCTGGAAGGAGATCCTGGTCTGGCTTCTGGCTCAGGTCAGCTGATGAGATTCAACAAGTATTTATTCCATCTCCATTCTGTGTAGGACACTGGTGATTTCGGCACAGCCCTGTCCTCAAGGAGTTCACAACCTAGCGAGTAATCTTATCTAAAAAAGCCCGCTCGCTCGTTCACTCTCTATCCTGGCACCCTGCTTCTTGTCTTCAGGCACATCTTTCTAAAAATATTCATTGAATGCCAACCATGTGATCAGAATAGACAAAAATCCCTGCTTTTGGGGAGCTTATATTTGGGGAGAGATAAAGAGACCATAAACAAGAAATAAAACACATCGTTACATTACAGAGTTCAGTGGGTGCTGATGAGTGCTTTGGAAGAAAAGAAGTAGAAAAAGGATAAGAGGATCTGGAGTGCCGAGGGGCAGTGGTTTTCAGCCGGAGCTAGTCGGGTCTCATCACAAAGGCGACATCTGAGAAAGACTGGAAGGTGAGGATGAGCCCCGCGGTAACTGGGAAGAGCGTTGCGGACTCATGGGACAGCTGGGGCATGGCCAGCGGGAGTGGGCCTGTCCTGTTGGAAGCCAGTGTGGCTGGAGGAGAGGGAGTGGGGAGGAGAAAAATAAGAGAAGAAGAACGGTAGGGGGAAAGGGGGGTGATCTGTGGTCCACTAAACAGATTTTGGCTTTTATTCTGAGTGAAATGGAGAACCATTTGGTTCTGGAGAGAGAGTTTTGGAGAGAGAGTGACATGGTTCGAAGTTTTCTTTTAAAAGGATCACTGGTGGGGCGCCTGGCTGGCTCAGTCCGTGGAGCGTGCAACCCTTGATCTTGGGGTCATGAGTTCAAGCCCCTCATTGGGGGGTAAGTTTGCTTAAAAACATGTTCGAAGTTTTCTTTTAAAAGGATCACTGGTGAGGCGCCTGGCTGGCTCAGTCCGTGGAGCGTGCAACCCTTGATCTTGGGGTCATGAGTTCAAGCCCCTCATTGGGGGGTAAGTTTGCTTAAAAAAAAAAGAATTTTTGATGGAATTGTACCTTTGTTATACCATCAAAAGTTTCCATCATAGGGCACCTGGCTGGCTCGTTGGGAGCATGTGACTCTTGATGGTGTGACTGTTAGTTCCACTTTTGTTGGGTGTGGAGATTACTTAAAAAACATTTTCTCATCTTTTTTTAAAAGTCTCTGTCACAGGGGCACCTGGGTGTCTCCATCGGTTGGGTGTCTGACTTCGGCTCAGGTCATGAACTCAGGGTCTTGGGATCGAGCCCCGCATCGGGCTCCACACTTGGAGGGGAGTCTGCTTCTCCCTCTCCCTCCCCCTCTGCTCCTCCCCCTGCTCCTGCTCGCTCTCTGTCTCTCTCAAATAAATAAATAAATTCTTAAAAAAAAAGAAAAGTCTCCATCATGAAGTAGATGAATGAGACTTCATGATACATTTCTTTGTTCAGTTGGATCTTCAAAAGAGTAGAAACTAGGATGGGATTAGACAAGCAAAACATTTACTGTGCGGAATACCCGGCTGGCTCAGTTGGTGGAGAACTGATCTCGAGGTTGTAAGTTTGAGTTCCATGCTGGGTGTAGAGATAACTTAAAAATAAAATATTTAGGGGCACCTAGGTGGCTCAGTTGGTTAAGCATCTAGCTGTTGATTTTGGCTCAGGTTATGATTTCAGGCTCGTGAGATTGAGCCCTGAATCAGGCTCCACTCTGGGCAGGGAGGCTGCTTAAGATTCTCTCTCTCTCTCTCCCTCCCCCTCTGCCCTTCCCCGCCACTAGCTCTTGAGCATGCTCTCTTTCTCTCTCTAAAAAATTAATTAAAATTTTTAAAAATTTTTCTTAAAGATTTTATTTATTTATTTGAGAGACAAAGAGCATGAACAAAAGCACAAGCAGGGGGAGCAGCAGAGGGAGAGAGAGAGAGAAGCAGGCTCCCCACAGAGCAGGGGCTCGATCCCAGGACCCTGAGATCATGACCAGATTGGAAGCCAAAGGCTTGAACCCACTGAGCCACCCAGGCACCCCCCCGCCCCGCTAAATTTAATCTTTAAAAAAATTACTGTAGGGTGCGCCTGGGTGGCTCAGTGGGTCAAAGCCTCTGCCTTCAGCTCAGGTTATGATCTCAGGGTCCTGGGATCAAGCCCCACATCGGGCTCTCTACTTAGCAGGGAGTCTGCTTCCCCCTCTCTCTGCCTGCCTCTCTGCCTACTTGTGATCTCTCTCTCTTGGTGTCAAATAATAAATAAAATTAAAAAAAAATTACTGTGGGACCATCTTGAAGGGGAGGGAGCCAGGGGAATTGAGGACAAACTTCAGGCAGCAGTGTAGCCCTAACGCCTGAAGAGGAAGGGGAAGGAGCGAGATTGGGTAGGAGGAGCCTGAGACTACAACAGAGTTCTGAGAAATCTGAATTGGGAGTCCTTGAGTCGATTAAGAATGGACTAAAAACAAATCTTGCCATTTGCAACAACATGGATGACGCTAGATGGCATTACGCTAAGTGAAATAAGCCAGACACCGAAGGACAAACATGGCATGACACCCACTTACATGAGGAATAAAAATAGTCCACCTCGTAGAAGCAGAGAGTAAAATGGTGGCTGGGAGGCTGGGGATATGGGGAGGCATTAGTCAAAGGGTATGAAGTTTCAGTTAGACAAGATGAATAAATAGGTTCTGGGGCACTCTTGGCTGGCTCAGGAGTAGAGCATGGGCCTCTTGATCTTGGGTTCATGAGTCCAAGCCCCACCTTGGACATATAGCTTATTTAAGAAATTTTAAAAAATTTAAAAGTGACAAAATTTAAAAAATGAGTATCTTCTAGAGCTCCTCTGTGTGGACCAGGGCCTGTAGTGAACGATTCTGTATTTTATACTTTAAAATTTGCTGTGAGAAGGTGCCTGAGTGGCTCAGTCGGTTAAGCAGATGCCTTCAGCTCAGGTCATGATCCCAGGGTCCTGGGATCGAGTCCCGCATCAGGCTCCCTGCTCAGTGGGGAGCCTGCTTCCCCCTCTGCCTCTCCGTTTGCTCCTCCCCCTGAACGTGCTCTCCCTCTCCCTCAAATAAATACATAAAATCTTTAAAATTTGCGAAGAGGGTAGATCTTAAGTTAAGTGTTCCTGTCACAAAATAATGATGATGATAAAGAGGGAAGGAGGAAACTTCTGGAGGTGGAGGACGCATTTATGGCATAAATTGTGGTGTGGGGTATATGATTATCTGCAAACTCGTCAGGCTGTATGCATTAAATACGTACAGCTTTTTTTATATGCCAGTCATACCTTAATACAAATTTTTTTTTAATTAAAAGGATGGAAATAGGGGTGCCTGGGTGGCTCAGTGGGTTAAAGCCTCTGCCTTCGGCTCAGGTCATGGTCTCAGGGTCCTGGGATCGAGCCCCGCATTGGGCTCTCTGCTCAGCAGGGAGTCTGCTTCCCCCTCTCTCTCTGCCTGCCTCTCTGCCTGCTTGTGATCTCTCTCTCTTTCTGTCAAATAAATAAAAAAACATTTTTTAAAAAAGGATGGAAACAAACAACAAAGTTGTTCGTTAAAGGAGCCAAGTCTGGCCAAGAAGGGGCCTGTATTAGTCCCCTCCTTGCTCAGTGGTGAGCGGGGAGCAGCCTGTAGGAAGAGTGGTTCCCAGTCCAGTGTGGGGTGGGTCCGGGATGTGAGCGGCCCTCAGTCACACATGTGCCCTTGGCAGGAGATCTGAATGTCGTGTTTTCCTGGCCATCGCAGCCTCCCACCAGGTCCCCTAAAGGCTGCTTATATCACTATTGTTTGTATGTCTTGTGAGTCATGGACTAACGAGGCTGGATTGAACCTCAGAGATGATGTCATCGAATGTCCTCATTTTAAAGATGAAGAAAGAGAGACTCAGAAATTTTATTTTATTTAATTTTTTTAAGTTTTTTTTTCTTTTTTGAAGATTTTATTTATTTGAGAGAGAGAGGTTGATTGAGAGAGAGAAGCAGACTCCCCACTGAGTGTGGAGACCAATGTGGGGCTTGATCCCAGGATCCTGAGATCATGACCTGAGCTGAAGTCAGATGCTTAACCAACGGCGCCACCCAGGTGTCCCGAGACTCAGAAATTTTAAATGAACTTTCCCAAGGTAGCACATTTCACATTCCTGACCCCAGGATTCAGTGCCAGGGGTCCTGCCCCCCTGTATGGCAACAAGCAAAACTGTGCCCTCCCTTTCTAAGAGCTCCTTAGAGGCAGGGAGTCCCAGGTAGCACAACCGGACGGCTCACTAATACTAGAATCAGAATTATTGTGCAGATATGACCCCTGTGGAATGCACTTGTGTAACACCGAGAACACCACCTAACAAAAATACCCCACAGAACCTCCCCATCCTGCTTTGGGGAGTGGTCTACATGTTGGCAGCATTTACCTTGCTTATAGAATCTCCTCAGACATCTTGGAGAGAAGGACCATTCTAGACAATTCTGGGATAGTTCAAGTTGCTTTCCTCTTTTTTTTTTTTTTTTTAAGTAATCTTTATGCCCACCATGTGGCTCCAATTCACCACCCCGAGATCAAGAGTCACATGCTCTACGACTGAGCCAACCAGAGGCCCCTTGCCTTCTTGGTGTCTCCACAGGAGTGGATGACAGGTACCTCAAAACCAAGCTCATCCTTTTTCATCCTTATCCCATACTACCCTTCCCCACCTTTGCCCCCATCTTCCCCTTCTAAATAAATGATCTCTCTCTCTCTCTTTTCAGTTGAACAACTGTCCAAACTAAAAACATGGGAACCTTCCTCCATTCTTCTCACCCTTTCTCCCCACATCCAATGAGCAAATTCATTTTGCTCTGTCTCCAAAATACAGCCAATGTCTGTCCATTTTTCTCCATGTCCCCTGCTGCCATTCCTGTCCAAGCTACCATCGCCTCTCACTTGTACCACTGGGGTGACCTCCCACCATGTTTCCTTGTTCTCTTACACGTAGCAGCAGCTAGAGGATATTTGTAAAATGTCAATCAGGTTACATCACACACTTGTTTAAACCCCTGCTGCCCTTAAAATAAAATCTGCATTCGGGGCACCCAGGTGGCTCAGTCAGTAAAATGTCTGACTTCGGCTCAGGTCATGATCTTAGGGTCCTGGGATTGAGCCCTGAGTCAGGCTCCCTACTCAGCCAGTGTTTGCTTCTCCTTCTCCCACTGCCCCTCCCTCAAGTCATCCTCCCTGTCTCTCTCCCTCAAATAAGTAAGTCTTAAAAAAATAAAATGAAATCTGTGTTCTTTACCATGCCTTACAGAGCCCTTTATAATGTAGGCCCTGCCTACCTTGCTGATCTTAGCTCCTACCACTGCCCTAGTCAGTCGCTATGTAACAGCTGTGCTGACTCTTGTTCTCTCCCTTAAATATGCCAAATTCAGTCCCAAGCTCTTTTGTTGTTCACACTGCCTGGAATATTCTCCCCAGAACTTCTCTCAGTTGGTTCCTGGATTCAGGTTTCAGTTCAAATGTCACCTTCTCAAAGAGGCCTTCCCTGGCCGTCCAAACCAAAGTAGTCTCCATCCCACCATTATCCTCTATTACCGTTTATCTTTTTCTTGTCACTTACCATCCTCTGACTCTATTTCTTATCTCTAGAATGTCAGATTTTTTCTCTCTCTTTTTTAAAAATTTTATTTGTGAGTAATCTCTACACCCAGTGTGAGTCTTGAATTAATAACCCCAAGATCAAGAGTCCTGTGCTCTACTCACTGAGGCAGCCAGGGTCCCCTAGAATGTCAGTTTCACCAGAGAAGGAACTGTGTCTGTTTAGTCCCTGGCCGCATCCCTAATGCCTGTCTATCCCAGCCTGGCCCAGGTTGGGGTCTCAATATGTATTGAATGAATGAATGAATGGTACCTTCAAGGTACACAGTCTGTGCACATCCAATGTTGTTGCAGATTTTGGTCATTGACATAGATCTTGGTTTTCAATATCCAGCATCCAAATGCTGAGGTTATTGTCTCAAACACTGTCAATTGTCACTGTTAACGTCAACTCTCAACTGATAGACAATGTTTGCTAGTTGACAATGGAAGATGTGTAATTTCAAAAGAGAATCTTTTATAAAGAAACATGTGAGGGGTCCCTGCCCTCTGATGACTACTATCCTAATTTTATTGGATTGGGGGCTAATAATTTTTTGTTTAACCTCTAAATTCAGTATATACCTCCCCTCCCCCATCACATTTGTATAAGCTGACTCCTCTAACAGAAGCAGTCATGTTCTTTGAAAAACACTTAGTTAAGTCTCAACACTTTTACATAAGCAGACAAAAATTTCTTGCTTCAATTTGGGGTGTGGGTAGGAGGGTGCTGGGGTAGGGGAACAACATCATTTTGTACTGACCACCAGTCCCCAAAGGACTAAAGAGTCTTGCTGATGGAACTCTGTCCAGAATAAAAGAGGAGGGAAACTTTTCTAAGAATGCTCACCATCCGAGACATTTCTGCTTTTTTCTCCCAAGGAATGTGAACTATCTTGTTTTACATTTTCTTATTTTATCATTTAATCCATTTGCATGGCACTGTTGCGGAGCATTTGAAAAACACATTCCAAAGCAGAATTCACTGGAAGTAGGGGCGCCTGGGTGGCTCAGTGGGTTAAAGCCTCTGCCTTCGGCTCAGGTCATGATCTCAAGGTCCTGGGATTGAGCCCCACATCGGGCTCTCTGCTCAGCAGGGAGCCTGCTTCCCCCCTCTCTCTGCCCGCCTTTCTGCTTACTTGTGATCTCTCTCTCTCTGTCAAATAAATAAATAAAAATCTTTAAAAAAAAAAAAAAAAAAAGAATTCACTGGAAGTAAAGCCATTGACTTCAAAACCCAGTGTCCAGAGGGGCCCTGCACCTAGTGGGCACTTAGTGGGCACCAGATCCAGAAGTTCAGAAAGGGTCTTGAAAGAAGATGGAGCCCTAGGTCCCAATGGCTCAGTCATTGCTTTGAGAACTCTAAAACAATATGAGTAGACATTTCCACATGCACACACTCAAGAATTTTCTGAATTTTCCTCAGAAGCCCACAGTGAGGCTTAGATGTAAAGATGGTGGGCAGGTTTGCTGCAGACAAAGAGAACCTTTACTTTCCCAACCATTCTGTACACATTGCATCTGTAAGATGGAGGTTATCGTGCGCGTCTGTCCCTGGATCTCCCCGGAGGGGTAGGGATTCCAGACTCTTGAAAGTCGGAGGTGGTATTTGTGTTGTTGCCAGGTGGGGACCAAAGGCAAAAAGCAGTTGTTCCCGTGATTAGGTCCAGATTAAGAACAGCTTTATGGGCTAGGGCTGACCTCTTGAATCCTGTCCCTCGGCAGATGCTGCAATTCGCTGAGGGCAGGGATAATTGATTCTCTTGCTACTACTGGCCGAGGAGGAGAGGAGCAGCTGGGGTTTGCAACTGTTGTGGCAGATGGATTTCAAAGGAGGCCTGGTTCGAAGAAGCCCGTCGCAGGAGCCAGGCCAAGAGACAGAGGCGTGGGTGACCACGGCGATCCCCAGGGGAGGAACCTGGGTGACACTCTACCTGAACCTGAGGAGTGAGAGTCACACCCTGGTTCTCGATCCTGAAGTCATCAGTCACAGCTGCAGGAGCAAGTCTCTGGCTTGAGCAAGTACAAAGTACAAAGAAATGGAAGGAATTCCACCCCCATCCGCACCCCACCCCACCTCGAGGGCCCCGACCTAGAACTTCCTTTCTGCAGACCGAAGGTGACTGGCACATCTACAGTCGCCTCTTCTTCCTGGGCATACATTTCCTAGCCTCCCTTGTGGTGAGGCTGACCACGTGACTGAGTTTCTGCCGATGAAATGTGAGTGGAAGTGGGCCCTTCTCAGGCCTGGCCCCCAGACCTCCCACCCACCGCCGGCGCTGTGTCTTCTCATCCACTGGCTGGGTGGAGAGAGCTTTGGACAGCTGAGGGATGGGGAGCCGTGGGTGGGAGGAGCCGGGCCCTGAATGACTGCAGTCCTCGGAGTAGGATTTGGGGATTCTCTACAATTAACGTACCCTGAATAACACACTTCTGGAACTGCAACTAAATCCTTCCCTGAAAGAGTCTCCCCACTTTTTTTTTTTTTTAAGATTTTCATTTTTTAGAGTAATCTCTATACCCAACATGGGGCTTGAACTCATAACCCAGGGATCAAAGGCTGCATGCTCCATGACTGAGCCAGCCAGGTGCCCCTACTCACCACTCTGGGTACCCCTTCTAGAAAACCCTTCATCTTTCACTGTTACTATTGAAGGCTCAAGAGTTCTATGGAGGCAACGTTTTTAGCACAAATTAGAAAATTCTCTGGCATCTGCATCCTTGCCCCAAGATCCTCACCTTGCCTGGTGAAGGAAGGCTGGATTTCAGCCTCCATTTGGACCCCAGTCAGGTGCTTTGTGCAGTGTGCAACTTGTGCACCTGCAGTGCTGGCCCCTGCCATCTGACTGCTGAAGTTTTCCTCCCAATGTTGCCCTAGTACCCCTCCCCTCCAGATCATCCGTGTCATCCTGGGGGCTCAAAGGCATAGGCCTGGGGATCTTAAGGTGACTGGAGGTGGAGGTGACTTGAATTACACTGTGTCAAATGGAATTCTGTGGACTGACCTGAGAACACAATGATCTCAACATCATCGTTCCTATGGGGGAAATGTATTCCTGGGGCTTTTCAGAAAACCAACTCAAGGGGCGCCTGGGTGGCTCAGTAGATTAAAGCCTCTGCTTTCGGCTCAGGTCATGATCTCAGGGTCCTGGGATTGAGCCCCGCATCGGGCTCTCTGCTCAGCTGGGAGCCTGCTTCTCCCTCTCTCTATGGCTGCCTCTCTGCCTACTTGTGATCTCTCTCTCTCTGTCAAATAAGTAAATAAAATCTTAAAAAAAAAAAAGAAAGAAAGAAAACCAACCCAAAAAAAGGCATAGGACCGGGGTGCCTGGGTGGCTCAGTGGGTTAAAGCCTCTGCCTTCAGCTCAGGTCATGATCTCGGGGTCCTGGGATCGAGCCCCGCATCGGGCTCTCTGCTCAGCGGGGAGCCTGCTTCCCCCTCTCTCTCTGCCTGCCTCTCTGCCTGCTTGTGATCTCTCTCTCTGTATCAAATAAATAAATAAAATCTTTAAAAAAAAAAAAAAAAAAAAAAGGCATAGGACCTGATTCTAATGCATTTGACTTCCTTCTCATCCTTAGGCTTATGAGTCTGTGGCTCACTCTAACTTCGGCCATGGCAGGCTCAGATTTGATCTTGGCTCTCTCAGACTTGGCCCTACAAGTTGCACAAACTTTGGAAAATAGATTTCTGGATGTAATGTTTTCTTTGAAACTTGAACCTCACACAGAGGATGTATCTTTGTAAATGACTGATTTAATTAAAAAGAGGACAGGCACCGATTATATGCATTTCTCCTCTTGTCACGCTTACTTCAGTGTCTTCCTAGAAACTGATGTTTTGTGGCTGATGGGTGAGGAGAACAGATGTTTCAGCGTGGCCTTTTCTCCTTGATATTCCTCATCTGGCCACCATCCTCGTATCAAGGGACAAACAAGCTGAACTCAACACCATCACTTGACCTCATTTGTGATTTATGAATTCTCCTGCGACCATGCAATTGGAGAAGAAGGCCGGCTCTGAAGTGTGTTTTGAATTTTAATAGCTTTTCATACTGGCCTCTTTTTTTGTTAGCCACCATGTGTGCGTGTCTGCCTTAACTTGCTGACCAGAGAATTGAAACCTACTTCCAGCCGGCAGCCAGGAACAAAGGGGAAAATTGTCTGAAGAGCTATTTAACTGCCTGCATTGCTCCCCCCCCACCCCACTCCCACCAACACCCCCTCACTTACGTGAACAACCCTCCCAAGAATCTAAGCTGCTTTTGTATTAATGTCAGTCGTGGCCTTTCTCACAGGCTTCTGTGAGCACTGAAACAGTGAGGATTCTGCCGTCTCAGAGGGTACTGTTCTGTGGGAGGAGGAGCTTGAGGGGGTCTCGCATCACCTGGGAAGCCAGATTCTGGGTTAAAAGAAGTGTCTAGAAACCTGGCTCAAGGTTGCGTTCTTTTACCTCTGTCTGCTTTCTGGCTCTGTGGAAGCTAGTCAGGATGGCTTCAAGGAATTGGCAGTGACTTCATCTGAAAGCATTTTCCTGAAACATGTAAATATTTATACCTCAGGGGACACTCTGACTCCAGAAAGGCTGACCCCAGCGGGTGCTCTGTGGAGGTAAAGCAGAACCCACAGAACATGCTCTGAGGCAACGAAGTCTTACCTACCGGTCAAGGGAATTTTGAATTCCAGTGACAGGAACGATCCCTGGCAGGAAAGTTGTGTAGGAATAGAGAAGCAGGGTGCGTGGGAACCGGGCAGTGCCTGAGAGTCAGGCTTTCAGATGTGAACTTGCTGGTGGAGGAGGCACTCTGGAAATACTCTGGATGGCTGTTGGCCTCTGAGTTCTTCTGCTCTGGGCTTTCTAATGGCCCGCTGGGGGTGCTGGGCCCTGAGAGCCCTGGACAGAGAAGGGAGGTGGTCAGGTATTCAGCACGAGGGCTTCAGAGGACTGTGGGGCTGCCGTCATCCGGAGATGAGAACACCCCCCTCAAACCTGGACCCGCCGCTGGGAAGCCTCCCTAGTACCTGGTCATGGAGCGGAGGCAACAAGTTCCTTGGGCCGAGCTGAGGCTTCTGCATGAAAAAGCTTCCTGATCATTCAGCACTTTCTTAAGACACCTGTGCTTTTTGGCTGCCTCGAGGGAGGAAAAAGCCAAGCTCTTGGCAGCCTCCTCTGATCTGGCGTTAACAGCATCACACCAGTCCCTTCCAGAGATTTATGACGCTTTCTGTGTGTGGTTCTCATGCAGACATTAAAATGTAAGATGAATTTTGTTCAAATGGTCTATCTTCTCTTCTCCGAGGGTTCCCAGGTGCTGGGCCCTGCCCAGCCGTAAATGGCTGCAAACACAGGCCCGAGCCCTGTTGGGGAGCACTGTGGGGCCAAGCAGAGTAGTTTCTGAGATTCTGCTGGTGCTAGAATCACTTGCTTTCTTCTTTCAGATAGCTAGAGGGCAAAAGTCCTTTGACCACGCTCAGAATTCATAGATTATGACGTTTATAAACTTCCTGTTAGCCCAGATTCAGCCCAGTTCCCACTCTAATGTCTCTCGTGCCTCCCTGAACCTTTCTTTCATGGATCATATCACAGTTTTTAATTGTAAATTTATGTGTGATTATTTATTTGACATCTTCCTCCCATTAGACTGTAAACTTTATGAGAGGACAGGCCACATTTGTTTTGCTCATAACTGAATCCCAGCACCAAGCACAGAGAATGACTTATGGTTGGGATCCAGTAAATATTCAACAAATGCACAAGTGAAGGAAGGAAGGAAGGAAGGTTGGAGACCACAGAGAATAAGTCTAGTGCCATCACTTAGTAGATGAAAACATAAAACTTAAATGATTCATTTAAGTCTATGAAGTTTTTTTTTTGCTTTATGTAAATGAAGACACATGGAATTTGTCAATTTCTTTTTTTTTTTTTTAAAGATTTTATTTATTTATTTGACAGAGAGAGAGATCACAAGTAGGCAGAGGGGCAGGCAGAGAGAGTGGGAGAAGCAGGCTCCCTGCTGAGCAGAGAGCCCAATGCGGGGCTCGATCCCAGGACTCTGAGATCATGACTTGAGCCGAAGGCAGAAGCTTTAACCCACTGAGCCACCCAGGCGCCCAAGATTTTATTTATTTGACAGAGAGAGAGAGAGTGAGAGAGAGTACAAGCAGGGGGAGCAGTAGGCCGAGGGAGAGGGAGAAGCAGGCTTCCTGATGAGCAGGAAGCCCGATTCGGGGCTCAATACCAGGACCCTGGGATTGTGGCCTGAACTGAAGGCAGACACTTAATCAACTGACCCACCCAGGTGCCCCCCCCCCCGTTAAGGTTTTTTTTTTTAAATCATTAATGAATATCACATTTTATCAAATACTTTATTCATCTGTTGAAGTGATCATATTTTTCTTCTTTGTAGCATTTGTATGGCAGATTACACTGATTAACTTTAGGTTATTAAATTAACCTTGTTGTGGTAGGCAGCCTCTGGGATGCCTCCTTGTATTCAAGCCCTTATTTAATACCCTCTTATTGGGTATGGGCTGCACCTAGTGACAAGAATAGAAAATGAACAGAAAGCAGCAATCATTAAGTGTTGGGAAGTAATTTCTGAAATTACATTACCAAGACTTTCCCTTTGATCTCTCTCTGCCTCTTTTTCTGTCTCTGTCTCCCTCAGCCCTTGCTCTAGGGAAGGCAAGCTGCCATGTTGTGACTACCACTATAGGGAGGCCCATTTAGCATGGAACTGTCTCTGGCCACCTGTGAGTAAGGACCTGAGTCCTGACCACAGTCACATTGAGTGAGCTTGGAAGGGGATCCTTCCCTAGTAAAGCCTTGAGGATTAAATGTGATTATAAATAGAGGTAAAACATGTAGAACAATTCTAGCACCTAGTGAAAGCTTACTACAATTTACCAGAATTATTTCTGAGCTCACTTTTCCATATCTGTTAAATGGAGGCAATAAGATCCACTTCATAGGACCGTTCTAAGTATCAAATCAAATAATGTCTTGGTAAGCACTTAGGGAATAGTCATTACTGTTATCCTAACAGTTTAACTGCTGTTTTGGGGGGGGGTTTAAGATTTTATTTTTAGGGACACCTGGCTCAGTGGATTAAGTCTCTGCCTTCGGCTCAGGTCATGATCTCAGGGTCCTGGGATCGAGCCCCGCATCGGGCTCTCTGCTCAGCAGGGAGCCTGCTTCCCCCTCTCTCTCTGCCTGCCTCTCTGCCTACTTGTGATCTCTCTCTCTGTGTCAAATAAATAAATAAAATCTTTAAAAAACAATAAATAAATTAAATAAATAATTATCTAATTTAATTTTTATTATTTAATTTAAAAATTAAATTAAATAAACAAATAAAATCTTTAAAAACAAAACAAAAAACTTAACAAACTAGAAATGGAAGGTTTTGTTCTTTGGCTTTTCTTTTCTTTCTTTCTTTTTTTTTTTTTTACGGAGCCAAATGCAGGACTCTGAGATCAAGTCCCAAGCTGAGGCCAAAAAGTTGGACGCTTACTGGACTGAGCCAACCTGGTACCCCTGGGATTGCTCTTATTCTGATAAAAACCCATGATAGATTGCATTAATAGCCTCACTTTCTCACTGCTCCTGTACCACACCCTTTGCCACGTGACTTTACAGGGTCCTCCCATGATGGGCAAAGTTACTGTTGACTCAAGTGAGTCATGTTTGGCAAGAATATTTGAGATATTAGCAAATGTGCTGCCAGCAAAGTTCTGAAATGGGATTGCCTACTGCAGTTTGCCCTTTTGTTCTTCTACCAGTTACTATGAGAAGGGTCAGCCCAAGCTAGCCCACTGGCTCCAGAGTTTATTTAAAAAAAAAAAAAAAGTAACATTTGCAATGGTATGAAAAAGAATCAAATACCTAGGAATAAAACAAAAGATTTTTAACATCTCTGAACAGAAAACTACTGAGAGAAACTAAAGAAACTATATTTAAAAACAAAAAACAAAAAACAACAAAAAAAGGTTATATCATGTTCATGGATTAGAAGACCCTATATTTTATTTTTAATTTATTTTTTTAATTTATTTTTTTTAAAGATTTTATTTACTTATTTGATAGAGAGAGAAAGAGAGAGCACAAGCAGGGTGAGTAGCAGGCAGAGAGAGAGGGAGAAGCCGGCTTCCTGCTGAGCAGGGAGCCCAATGTGGTCCTTGATCCCAGGACCCCAGGATCATGACCTGAGCCGAAGGCAGACACTTAACCAACTGAGCCACCCAGGTGCCCCAAGACTTGTATATTAAAAATGTCAGTTATCCCCAAATTGATCTCTCCAGTACAAGTCCAATAAAATTCCCAAAAAGTCTTTTGTGAAAATTTACATATTGATCCCAAAATATGTTCAGAAATGCAAAGGCCAAGAATAGCTAAGCCAGTCTTGCAAAAACAATATGGAAAGATTTAATTTTCTCAAAAAACTCAAACCAGTATAATTATTATATAATAATATTAAATCAGTATAAGTAATTATAAAACAGGGTACCTGGCTGGCTCGGTCATTGGAGCTTGTGATTCTTGATCCCGGGGTTATAAATTCGAGCCCCATGCTGGGTATAGAGATTACTTTTTTTTTTTTAAGTTAGTTAGTTTGTTTGTTTATTTATTTATTTTTACATACATACATACATACATACAGAGCCAGAGACAGCTAGAGAACACAAGCAGGGGGAGTGGGAGAGGGAGAAGCACACTCCCCGAGGAGCAGGGAACCTGACTGGGGCTCGATCCCATGGCGCCCAGATCATGACCTGAGCCCAAGGGAGATGCTAAGGACTGAGCCACCCAGGCGCCCCAGTATAGAGATTACTTAAAAATAAAACTTTAGGGGCGCCCGGGTGGCTCAGTCGTTAGGCGTCTGCCTTCGGCTCGGGTCATGATCCCAGGGTCCTGGGATCGAGCCCCGCATCGGGCTCCCTGCTCGGCAGGAAGCCTGCTTCTCCCGCTACCATTCCCTCTGCTTGTGTTCCCTCTCTCGCTGTGTTTCTCACTGTCAAATAAATAAAATCTTTAAAAATAAATAAATAAATAAATAAAAATAAATAAATAAAACTTTAAAAAAGGGGTGCCTGGATGCCTCAGTTGGATAAGTATCTCACTTTTTTAAAATTTTTATTTATTTCTTCATTTATTTGAGAGAGAGAGAGAGAGCAGGGGGAGAGAGAATCAGAAGTAGACCCCATGGGGAGCATGGAGCCTGATTCAGGGCTTGACCTCACACCGGGAGGTCTGAACCCAGAGATCGTGACCTGAACTGAAATCAAGAGTGGGTTACTCGAACAACTGAGCCCTCCCAGGCACTCCACGCTTCCAACTCTTGAGTTTGGCTCAGGACGTGATCTCAGGGCTGCGAGACTGAGCACCACCATGGGCGTGAAGCTTGCTTAAAATTCTCTCCCTCTCCCCCTGCCTCTCACACTTTGGCCCTGCCCCCACTCAGCTGCATACTCGAGCTCTCTCTCTCTGTCTAATTAATTAATTAAAAAGAAAAGTGGAAAAGAGAAAAAAAAGGCAAGTCTAAGGGGCGCCTGGGTGGCTCAGTGAGTTAAAGCCTCTGCCTTCGGCTCAGGTCATGATCCCAGAATCCTGGGACCCAGCCGTACATCTGACTCCCTGCTCAGTGGGGAGTCTGCTTCCCCTTCTACCTTCACCCCCCCAACTCCTGTGCTCACTCTCTTTCTCTCTCTCTCCAATAGAGAGAGAGAGAATAAAATAAAATCTTTAAAATATAAAAAAAATACTAAAATGTGCTGAGTAGCGTGAGTCAAGAAATGCAGATCAAGAAATTGCTAATTAGGGACACCTGGGTGGCTCCGTGGGTTAAAGCCTCTGCCTTCGGCTCAGGTCATGATCTCAGGGTCCTGGGATGGAGCCCCACATGGGGCTCTCTGCTCAGTGGGGAGCCTGCTTCCCCCTCTCTCTCTGCCTGCCTCTCTGCCTACTTGTGATCTCTCTCTCTCTGTCAAATAAATAAATAAAATCTTAAAAAAAAAAATTATACAATTAAAATTATAAAGAAGGGAGCACCTGGGACTCAGTCAGTTAAGCATCTGCCTTTAGCTCAGGTCATGATCCCAGAGTCCTGGGATCGAGCCCCACATTGGGCTCCCTGATCAGCGGGAGTCTGCTTCTCCCTGTCTCTCTCTCTGCCCCTCCCTTTTGCTCGTGTGCTTGCACACACTCTCTCTCTCAAATAAATAAATAAAATCTTAACAACAAAAATATAAATAGGGGCACCTGGCTGGCTCAGTGGGTGGAATATCTGACTCTTGATATTGGGGTCGTGAGTTCAAGCCCCCTGATGGGCAAAGGGTTTACTTAAAAAATAAATAAATAAGGAGATACCAGTACACACTCCCAAGAATGACTAAAATTACAAAGACTGAAAATATCAAATGATAATAAGACTATGGAACAACTAGGGGCACCTGGGTGGCTCAGTGGGTTAAACCCTCTGTCTTCGGCCCAGGTCATGATGTCAGGGTCCTGAAATCGAGCCCCGCATCGGGCTCTCTGCTGGGCAGGGAGCCTGCCCCCCCCCCCCCCCCCCACCTGCCTCTCTGTCTACTTGTGAATTCTCTCTCTGTCAAATAAATAAATAAAATCTTTAAAAAAGAAAAAAAGACTGTGGAACAACTAGAACTTCCATAAGCTGCTGGAGGAGTGTAAATTACCACAACTACTTTGAAAACTATTTAGTAGTATCTACTAAAGGTGAACATATGTACATATGTATGTACTATAACCCATCATTCTCTTTCCTACGCATATTCTGAATGAGTATGTTCACCAAAAGTCATGTACAAGATGTTGATAACATTGTTTGTAATAGCCAAAGCAACAATCCAACTGTCCATCAGTAGTCAAATTGCCATAGTCATACAATGGAATATTATACAACCATATATACATATTCCATTTATATTAAACTGAAAATCAGGTAAAATGAATCTGTGTTGTGGAAAGTCCATAAAGTGGTTCCCTTTGTGCCAGGGGAAAGGGCTCGTGGTTGGGAGCAAGCTTGAGAAGCTTGATGCTGCCAGTGTTGTATTTTTTAACCTAAATGGTGGTTGCGTGGGCGTATTTATTTTGTGATGATTCATTGAGCTGTACTGCTAAGAGTTATGTGCTTTTACGCATGTAAATTACACTTTAATCATAAGTCTTCACTAGTTAGTTGCTGGGCTGAGCTCAGGGGAATGCCAAGGTCTGATTGGCTGAAGACTGGACACCTCAACCAACCACTGGCAAGGGTGACGAGACATCTTGACTGATTGTATACAAGTATTTTTCAACAGCGGTTTTGTTGGCATTTTGGGAAGATAGATCTTCACGGTCCAAGACAGTCCCACAGGACCCCTGGCTCCCCAAACACTAAATGCCACTAGACACTTCACCCACACCATTTCCCAATTGGGGTGATGGAGGACCCATTATGCTTTGTTTGAGAACAATCCCTTTACACTGATCAGGACCAACTTTTGGAGCTGAAGTACATCCCACCAAAGCCAAAAGGCTGATGAATAATAAAGGAAGGTGCAGTGGCTTCGGGAGAGGCCACTACATACTGATGAAAAATGGGGACGGAAAAAAATTTATCACACAAGTCTGCTCCATCGTCTTTCCTATCTTTAAGGGGGAAATTCAACTTCTAGGGGAAGTAGTGTGTTCAGTTAGTGAAAATACTTAATTGCTTTGACTGTGAGAAACAGGTAAATGAAAATAATTGGTGATCTGGATGGCTTTTCTTTATTTGCAAGTTAGTCTAATATCTTAAATGTCCATGAACTTGCCTCTGCTCAGAAAGGAGTTAATTTCATATATGCTGTTATGAATGTATACTTAGCCTCTGAAAACGAATTTAAAACACAAAAAATAGGGGTACCTGGCTGGCTAAATCAGTAGAGCATGTGAGTCTTGATTTTGGGGGTAGTGAATTCAAACCCCACCTTGGGCATAAAGCCTGCTTGAAAAAAAATTTTATTAATTAAAAAAAAAGGATCTTTTTGGGGTACCTGGGTGGCCAGTCAGTTCAACATCCGACTGTTGATTTGGGCTCAGATTGTGATCTCAGGATCCTGGGATTGAGCCACATGTCTGTGCTCAGTGGGGAGTCTGCTTGGAGATTCTCTTTCTTCCTCTCCTGGGTGCCCCCCAAACTTGCGCATGCGCACATGCATGCATGCTCTCTCTGTCTCAAGTGAATAAATAAATCTTTTAAAAAAATGACCTTTTTGATGAAATATGGAAACATGGAAAAAGATCATTGCTATTATGCAAAGTAAAGGACACAGGATATGCAGAGACATGCACGGTATGATGGCAAATGTGTATACCGTGAGTGCCTCTGACCAAGGATGGAAAGATGTTCTGCAAAAACAAAGAGTCGTGATCATTTTCTCTTTTCTCAGAATGATCCCTAAAACTGTTGCATGGTCTTCCATGAATGACAAACTAAAAAATAAAGGAAAGCCTTCCTTCCCTTGGAAAATATTCCACTTTCCCTAGGAAGTACCATAGTTTTTTGGTTTTGTTTTTTAAAGATTTTACTTATTTGTCAGAGAGAGAGAGAGCACAAGCAGAGGGAGAAACAGGCTCCCTGCAGAGCAAGGAGCCCAACACAGGACTTGATCCCAGGACCCTGAGATGAAGGCAGAGGCTTTAACCCACTGAGCCACCCCGGCACCCAGTATTTGGACTTCTGAAGTATACTAAAAAATGTCTAAATTAGGGTTTCTGCCTTCAAGGAGCTTACAATCTTATAATGATAAAAATATCTAATATTTATTAATGGTTTACAATGTGACAGACACTATGTTTTATGTACATTCATTCTGTACAAATTAGTATTATTTACATTAATATGTATTAATTAATATGTAGTGAATTTATTTAATCCCAACATCTCAGGGAGGTGAGGATTATTAGCATCATTTTATTTATTTATTTTTAAAGATTTTATTTACTTATTTGACAGAGAGAGACACAGCAAGAGAGGGAACACAAACAGGGGGAGTGGGAGCAGGAGAGGGAGAAGCAGGCCTCCCATGGAGCAGGGAGCCCGATGCAGGGCTCGATCCCAGGACCCTGGGATCATGACCTGAGCCAAAGGCAGATGCCTAACTGACTGAGCCACCTAGGCGCCCCTGTTTTATTTTATTTTTAAGTAAGCTCTACAGCCAGCCAGGGGCCTGAACTCACAACCCTGAGATCAAGAGCCCCATGCTCAACTGAGTGAGCCAACGAGGAGTCCCTATTAGCATCATTCTAAGAAATAAGTAAATTATGGGGCACCTGGCTGGCTCGGGTGGTAGAGTGTGCAACTTGATCTCAGGGTCACGAGTTTGGGCTTCATGCTGGGTGTAGAGATTACATATATACACACACAAATAAACTTAAAAAAGAAAAGTGTATGTTCTTTATCACTCGCCTATACTGTTGCCCATGCATTGGCATAAGTCTTCCTCAGCTAGCTTGCAACCCATCAGCTAACCTTGTACATAGGTTCTGATGTATAGAATGATGCCGTTTTTTTTTTAAGTTTATTCATTTTTTGTAAATAATCTGTACATCCAACATCGAGCTTAAACTTCCAATTCCAAGACCAAGAGTGGCAGCCTCTTCCCACTAAGTCAGTCAGGTGCCCCATGATGCCTTTTTGATAGAAGACTAGTCAGATCTGTCAACCAGATAGCCAGATTGGATCCAGTTTCAGAGGCATTTTATTTATTTATTTGTATCATTATTATCATTACTAGTATTTTTAAGATTTTATTTTAAAATTTATTTTATTTTTTTTAAAAGATTTTATTTATTTATTTATTTGACAGAGAGAGATCACAAGTAGGCAAAGAGAGGAGGAAGCAGGCTCCCCGCTGAGCAGAGAGCCCGATGCGGGGCTCAATCCCAGGACCCCGAGATCATGACCTGAGCCGAAGCAGAGGCTTTAACCCACTGAGCCACTGAGGGGCCCCAAGTTCTGTTGCTTTATTTTTACTTAAGATTTTAATTTTTCATTTGACATCGAGCGAGAGTGTGAGAGAGCACAAGCGGGGGACTGGGGGGAGAGGGGCAGAGGAAGAGGAAGAGGGAGAAGCAGGCTCCCCGCTGAGCAGGGAGCCCTAGGAGGAGCTCAGTCCCAGGACCCTGAGATCATGACCTGAGCCGAAGGCAGACTGAGCCACCCAGGCGCCCCTCTGTTACTTTATTTTTTATTTTATTTTTAAAGATTTTATTTATTTACTTGAGAGATCGAGGGAGCAAGCATCGGGGAGGACAGAGGGAGAGGGAAAAGCAGGCTCCACGCTGAGCAGGGTGTCCACTGTGGGCCTCGATCCCAGGGTCCTGAGCTGAAGGCAGATGCCTAACCAACTGAGCCACATTCCTCTGTTGCTTTAAACCAACAGTTTGTGGTACTTCTTTTATGGGAGTCCTAATATGATAATTAAAACAAAAGCTATTTTTTTCTAAACAGAAGTTTTGCTAACTGATAGTTACTTTTACCATTTGCATTCAATTTTACTCTATTCTGTTTAATTTTTTTTTTTTAAAGATTTTATTTATTTATTTGACAGAGAGAGAGATCACAAGTAGGCAGAGAGGCAGGCAGAGAGAGAGGGGGAAGCAGGCTCCCTGCTGAACAGAGGGCCAGATGTGAGGCTGGATCCCAGGACCCTGAGATCATGACCCGAGTCGAAGGCAGAGGCTTTAACCCACTGAGCCACCCAGGCACCCCTGTTTAATTTTTTATGAAAGCTTATCATAACCTGTCCATTGATTTTACGACCTCTAAGAGTTTGGGATCCACAGTGTGAAAAGTATCGGACTACAAATGCCCTCTAAGTTCCATCTGTCCTTTCTCCCTCCCTCCCTCCCTTTCTTTCTTCCTTTTTAATATTTTATTTATTTGAGAGAGAGAGAGAGAGAGCAAGTCTCTGCACATGGGTGGAGGGAGGGGCAGAAGGAGAAGCAGGCTTCCTGCTGAGCAGGGCACCCATGAGGGGCTCAATCCAGGACCCTGAGATCATGACCTGAGCGAAAGGCAGATGCCCAATGGACTGAGCCCCCCAGGCGTCCCACGTTCTTTCCTTTTTTCAAGATTTATTTATTTATTTGAGAGAGTGTAAGGGGAGCAGCAGAGTAAGAGAATCTCAAGGTTGTTTCTAAATTTGAGAGTCTGAGACTTTAGGAGACATAAATGGGGTGTAGATCAGGAGAACCAGAACACAAAAAAGACCTACTTTTGTATCCTATTCTCCTTTTAGCTGGTCTTGAACCTATAATCCCTTCTAGATTCTGGAAAAAGACAAGTATTTTAATCATTGACAACACAGGGGGCCCTGAATGGCTCAGTAGTTTAAGCAGTCGGCTCTTGGTTTCCGCTCAGGTCATGATCTCAGGGTCCTGGGATTGAGCCCCACATCAGGCTCTCTGCTCAGCAGGGAGCCTGCTTCCTCCTCTCTCTCTCTGCCTGCCTCTCTGCCTACTTGTGATCTCTCTTCCTCTGTCAAATAAATAAATAAAATCTTAAAAAAAAAAAAAAGCAACAGAACTTTATTTTTTCACAGTTCCAGAAACTAGCAGTCCAAAATGAAGATATCAGTACAGCTGTGCTCCCTCAGAAACTCTGGGTAGAATCCCTCCTTTTCTCTTTCTGCTTCTGACGGCAGCCAGCCATCCTTGGCCATCCTTGCTTGCATCCCTCCAATCTCTGCCTGTCGTCACATAGCCTCCCCTCTGGGTGTGTCTCTGTCTAAATGTCCCCCTCTCAGAATGACAGCAGTCAGACTAGAGTAGGGCCCACCCCAAGGACCTCATCTTAATTTGATTACATCTGGAAAAACCCTATTTCAAATAGACTTACATCCATAGGCACCAAGGGTTAGGACTTCAACATATTTTGGGGTGGCGGAACACAATTCAACCCAAAACAGTTATATATATATATGTAAAACTTATGAACTGAGTTTATAAGTCAAACAAGTTATGAATTAAGTTCATAAGTAAAAAAATACATATTTGTTATATAAAAAATTAATATTGTGACTTAAAAAATCTTGGGGGCACATGGCTGGCTCAGTTGGTAGAGTGTATGACTTTCTATCAAGCGGTTTTGAGTGTGAGTCCCACACTGGGCGTAGAGATTACTTTAAAAAATGTCTTGATAGGAGCACCTGAGTGGCTCAGTCGTTGGGCGTCTGCCTTCGGCCCAGGTCATGATCCCAGGGTCCTGGGATCAAGCCCCACATCGGGCTCTCTGCTCAGCAGGGAGCCTGCTTCTCCCGCTACCATTCCCTCTGCTTGTGTTCCCTCTCTCACTGTGTTTCTCTCTGTCAAATAAAATCTTTAAAAAAAAAAAAATGTCTTGATAAATACTGTTTAAGCACTCATCCAGTTCTTAACCTTTCTGTAATGACTTGCCAGTAGTCATTGGGACTATCCTAAGCCCCCCAACGTAGACACCCTGTGGGGCTTTGGACCATTCTGATTGTTGGCAGGGCTTTTTTAAGGGAAGAATTTATTAGGACTCTATACCTAGCTCACAAGAGACCTAACAAGCACCTGAAGTTACAGGATAGTTTTTTTAGTTGCAACTGTTGCAAATAAGTGTTCTTTTGGAACAAATTATTATGTGACTTGAAGGTACTCATGCCTAAAAAAAAAAAAATCTAGTCATACCCAGTGATGAAGAGGATGCAAATTTTGCAAAAATTAGTTTTATTTATTTTATTTATTTTTTTAAAAAGATTTCTTTTTTTTGACAGAGAGAGAGACATTGAGAGAAGGAACAGAAGCAGGGGGAGTGGGAGAGGGAGCCTGATTCGGTGCTTAATCCCATGATCCTGGGATCATGATCTGAGCCAAGGGCAGACGCTTAACAACTGAGCCACCCAGGTACCCCTGAAAATTAGTTTTAAAGGCGGGGGTCAGTGGGAGTACTTGATTGGTTCAGTCAGTAGAGCATTCGACTCTTGATTTTAGGGTCGTGAGTTCAAGTCCCACGTTGGAGGTAGAGTTTACTTAGAAGTAACAATAATTTGCTTGTTTGTTTAAGATTTTATTTATTTATTTGACAGAGAGAGATCACAAGTAGGCAGAGAGGCAGGCAGAGAGAAAGGGGGAAGCAGGCTCCCTGCTGAACAGAGAGTCCAACTCAGGGCTCGATCCCAGGACCCTGAGATCATGACCCAAACCGAAGGCAGAGGCTTTAACCCACTGAGCCACCCAGGTACCCCAATTTATTTATTTATTTATTTTTTAAAGATTTTATTTGTCAGAGAGAGGGAGAGCAGCAGGCTCCCCAATGAGCAAGGAGCCCCATGTGAGACACTATCCCAGGAACCTGGCTAGGATCATGAACTGAGCTGAAGGCAGAGGATCCACCACTGAGCCATCCAGATGTTCCATTATAATTAGTTTTAAAGGCACATTTTAAATGTTACATCTGAGGAAGTTCTCATTGCCAAAGCCTAAAGAAGGATGCATAGTCTTTTTATAACTAAAAGCTTTTGAAATGAGTTCAAGAAGACATTTTTTTCTTCTTCTTTTTTTAAGATTTTATTTATTCATTTGAGAAGGAGAGAGAGATCACAGAGTCCACAGGGAGGGGCAAAGGGAGAGGGAGAGAGAGAAGCAGACTCCCCGCTGAGCCGAGATTCCCAACATGGGGTTCCATGCCAGGACCTTAATATCATGACCACAGGCGAAGGCAGACACTTAACTGACTGAGCCACCTAGGTGCCCCCCCCCAACTTTTTTCTTAAAGATTTTATTATTTATTTGAGAAAGAGAGAGAACACACAGGGCAGGGGCTGGAGTGGGGAGGAGCAGGAGGAGAGGGAGAAAGAGCCTTAAGCAGACTGTACTGAGCGCAAAGCCCAACTCAGCCCCATATCAGAACCCTGAGATCACGACCTGAGCCAAAACCAATAGTCCAATGCTTAACTGACTACACCACCAAGGAGCCCCAAATGACATTTTTGTGAAAGACTGAACAATGCAGGGCACCTGGGTGGCTCAGTTATTGAGCAACTGCCTTCCATTCAGGTCATGATCCCAAGGTCCTGGGATCAAGCCCCAAATCTGTCTCCCTGCTCAGCAGGAAGCCTGCATCTCCCTCTCCCACTCCCCCTGCTTGTGTTCTCTCTCTATCAAATAAATAAAATAAAATAAAATAAAATAAAATAAAATAAAATAAAATAAAATAAAATAAAATAAAATAAAATCTTTTAAAAAGTAAATAAATAACAGAAAAATTAGCTTGGTCAAAGCCCTCCCCCCTGCCCCCCAACCAATACAGTAGGGTCTAAGTAAAACTGTGAAGCCTTACCTTGCCAGGTCACTTTTCTGCTCTCTGAAATTCATCCCTTTCCCCTCCTCTGCTCCTCACCAGGCTGCTTACCCTAGTGAAAAAAAAGGTTACCTAGACTGATCTTTCCTGAGGTGATTTCTAAATAAGTCATTACGCCTGTTTTCACTTTGAAAGGCTTTACTATTTTACTGGTAGAAGGTAATTTTTATTTATTTTTATTTTAAATTTTTATTATTTTTTTACAATTTTTATTTATTTGAGAGAGTGAGCTAGAGCCCCCCCCCCGGGGGGGGGGTGTGGAGGGAGAGGGAGTAGCGCTCCCCACTGAACCCAACTCAGGGCTGGATCCCAGGACCCTGGAATCATAACCTGAGCTGAAGGCAGATGCTTAACTGATTGAGCCACCCAGGCACCCCAAAGGTAATTTTTAGAACTTGAAAGACACTTAGAGTAACAGAATCTTTTTGTGTCTCCAGAACATTCAGGTTGGAAACCGTCCTCCCAATGACAATCCTTACCCTGCTGAGATGGGGGGGGGGGGGGGGGGGGGGGGGGCGGCGGTATTCGTACTTTGGGATGAGTCAGAGGGGTACATCACAGAATGAGAGGGAAGAAGGTATGGAGTTTGGAAAGATCTCATTCCGAAACAACCTCCCTTCCCCATCCCACCTTCACACCTGTGAAGGAATCAGTACCACCTAACCCGCTTCTCCCAAGGGGGAGCAGACCCGGGGTCTTTCTCGACTCCCGGCTGCGCTGTGGTCTTCACGCTACAGGAAAGCTACTAAGGGTTGAGCCAGAGTTCTGATTGGACCCTGCTAGTCATTTTCCTAAGGCCGGGACCAGCTTTTATTTTTTCAGGTCTCACATGGGGAGGCTGAAAGTGTAGAAGGAGCTTCGCAGCGACATTAGTCGTTCTAAAGTGTCTGATCAGTGCGGGACGACAGGAGCAGAAACCACCCTGGGCCTCTGAGTACCCACGTCGAAGTGCTACCTTCTGCTCGCTTGCACAACGACACGCAGTCCAGCGCACCTTCCTGCGCCTGCGCCCCCGGAGATCTATCTCCCCCCCTCTCACCCCACCCCCAGCCTAATCTCTCCCCCAGGCAATGGGAGGTGCTTGGGAAACGCACACACAGACTCCCAGCAGTGAGTCTTTGTCCCCAGGTTGGAACAAAACAGTCTCTACCCTCTGGCACGTTGATGCAGCTGATTTGTTTGGGCTTTTTCTGAAATTAAAAAGGATCCCTTTTTTTTTTACTTCCTGTGAATGGGATGAAAGCTCAAATGTTCCGTGTCCGGGTAGGGGAAGTCAGACTTGTGTTTCAGTCATGGACATGATTTTTGCAGGCTCCAAGTGCACGTGGCCTGGCTCCGTGACCCCTCCCTCCAGGCCACCCATCCCGTCAGCCCTCACGGGACTAGACTAGAAGAAACCAGGGCTCCTGCTGCTGGAGTTTTCTTGACTTCTTGTCCCCCATCCTGTCCACTTCCTGTGTTGGTTTGAAGCTCCCTGGCAAGGACTTACTTTGCATGAAAAATATGGTGGGTTTATGGGCGCTGTCAATTTCTGATGAATTTATGTTTTAAACTTTATCCAGGCTTTAACTTGGCTTACATGGAGCCGCACAATTCGTGCACAGAATTGGTGGGGTCCAACTGAACTCATATGTGGAGGTGCTGATTACAGAGAGACACCGTCCTTGAGCTTGAGCTGCATTGCTGTGTAGTGATCCAAGCCATCTGCACTCAGCAACGATTGAAACCTTCAGATCTCTGGGGCGTTTCCTTCCTCTGATTATAACTTCGGGTTTGCAGCAAAACTCAGGAGGAAACAGAGCAGACTGTGGTGCCTGCTTCATTTCTGCAGGGCGGGTCTAAGCAGAGAAATCTCCACTGTACAGCTCCTCTTTTTCTCAGCTGAAATGCAGGTACTTAACATCTAACAAACATTGTACATTTAATTATTCTGATTGCCTGCCCCTTTTGCCCAGAGGGGAAGAGGGGCGTTTTGTTTATGGAGCCAAAGTTATGGAGCACAATTATGAGGTAGTTTGTCCAGGAGAGCTCAAACCTCTCCCTTTTGGCTTCTCCTGCCTGCTCGTTATACCCTCAGAGGACTTGTTGCCTTCTACTAAAAATGTCCAAGTAAAGAAAACAAAGCAAAAAAAAAAAAAAAAAAAGCAGGGGGAGGGGGAAAGAAAGTTAATGTTCAGGGCCCCTGGGTAGCTCAGAGGGTTAAAGCCTCTGCCTTCGGCTCAGGTCATGATCGCAGGGTCCTGGGATCGAGGCCCGCATCGGGCTCCCTGCTCAGCAAGGAGCCTGTTTCTCCCTCTTCCTCTCTGCCTGCCATTCCCCCTGCGTGTGCTCACACTCCCTCTCTCTCTGACAAATAAATAAATACACTCTTGAAAAAATAAATAAAAGTATAAGGACTAGGTTTAGTTAGTGGGTCACCATCCATAAGATTCATGTGTCTGAAGCCTGGTGGTGTCCCAGTCCCCTCCCTCCCTTCACTTGCAGGGTAAGGGACAGATGCTTCTAGAGCAGAGCGGTATTCCGTTGGTATTTGTGAGGAGGGTGGCTGGGCTTCCACAGTTGTGGCTTCTATACTAAGAGGCAAGGTCCTGGCTGGTTTTTATCATTCCAACCACTTACAACATGTAACTGTTTGAAGAATATGGAAACTGTAACGGTTCTATTTTTGTCCCAGTTAAAAATACTTCAATATAGACAATGGTATCTCAACTGAGGAGAGATTATAATATTTGGTTGTTTCACGGTGTTAACTAAATGAACCGCCCCCCCGCACCTTTAGATTTCTATATTTATCAAAATCCATTTGTTAAAGGAGTACATCAGGAAAGAGTGAATTATTCCAAGTTTTGCTCACATGATTACTGAGAATATAGAGAGGGAAGAGAAGGAAAATGTCCCAAGGGAACATTTCTTGGCATTCGGGCTTTCGTTTGCTGTGTTGGATGGAAGATTGGAAAAGTGAATTGTTGAGCAGTCCAGTCAATTGCACATTTAGTAGTCCATTTCTGCTTGCCACAGAGTAGCTGGGAGCTGTTTATAATCATTATTAAAGACCTCCATTATCGTGGGAGCCTGGGTGGCTCAGGCGGTTGACCATCTGACTCTGATTTCAGCTCAGGTCATGATCTCATGGGTCATGGGATTGAGCCCTGAGGCAGACTCTGCCCTCACTGGGGAGTCCGATGAGATTTTCTTTCTCTCCCTTTCTCCCCACTCCCCTCTGCTCTCTCCCTCTCCTTCTAAAATAAATAAATAAGGGGCACCTGGGTGGCTTAGTTGGTTGGGGACCTACCTTCACCGGGGTTATGATACCAGGTTCCTGGGATGGAGCCCTGCATTGGGCTCTGCTCAGCAGGGAGTCTGCTTTTCCTCTGCCCCTCACCTTCACTCATGCTCTCATTTTCTCTCTGTCCACAGGGAGCTCAGATTCTTTTTTTTTTTTTTTTAAAGATTTTATTTATTTATTTGACAGAGAGAGAGATCACAAGCAGGCAGAGAGGCAGGCAGAGAGAGAGGGGAAGCAGGCTCCTCACCGAGGAGGGAGCCTGATGCAGGGCTCAATCCCAGGACCCTGGGATCACAACCTGAGCTGAAGGCTGACGCATAATGACTGAGATACCCAGGTGCCCCCAAATAACTTTTTTTTTTAAGATTTTATTCATATATTTGACAGAGAGATCACAAGTAGGCAGAGAAGCAGGCAGAGAGGAGGGGGAAGCAGGCTCCTCACTGAGCAGAGAGCCTGATGTGGGGCTCGATCCCAGGACCCTGAGATCATGACCTGAGCTGAAAGCAAAGGTTTTTACCCACTGAGCCACCCAGGCACCCCAAAAAACTATTTTTTAAAAAGATTTTATTTATTCATTTGAGAGAGAGAAAGAGCATCAGTGGGGGAGAGGCAGAAGGAGAGGGAGAAGAGGAGCCCCGGCTGAGCTGGAAGCCTGACATGGGGCTCCATCCCAGGACCCTGAGATCACAAGCTGAGCTGAAGGCAGATGCTTCACTATCTGAACCACTCAGGTGAAGCTAAGTAAGTAACTATTAAGGGGCACTTAGGTGGCTTAGTTGGTTAAGAGTCCAACTCTTTTTTTTTTAAAGATTTTATTTATTTATTTGACAGAGAGAGAGATCACAAGTAGGCAGAAAGGCAGGCAGAGAGAGAGGGAAGCAGGCTCCCCGCTGAGCAGAGAACCTGACACGGGGCTCGATCCCAGGACCCTGAGATCATGACCTGAGCGGAAAGCAGAGGCTTTAACCCACTGAGCCACCCAGGCGCCCCTAAAACCTATTTTAATGTAACTTTCAACGTGGTTAAATATGTTTAATGGGGTTAAAATGCATATCTTTTATTTCCTTTATTTTTTGTATCTCCTTTTTAGTTTTCAATCTGCAAAAAGCTGCTTTGACCCAAATTATAAGAAAACCAGAAGGAAAAATGAGAAACTATTACAGCACTTTTTGAAATATGATAAAACAAAGTATTCAAATAATACCAAATGTGTTCTATAAATCAAAGAACAAGGGCAACATGGGAATTTAGGTTGAAAGTTAATTCTCTTTTTCACATTAAAGTGTCAGAGTAGGGGCACCTGGGTGGCTCAGTCGTTAAGCGCCTGCCTTCAACCCAGGTCAGATCCCAGGGTCCTGGGATAGAGCCCCGCATCGGGCTCTCTGCGCAGCAGGGAGCCTGCTTCTCCCGCTACCATTCCCTCTGCTTGTGTTCCCTCTCTCGCTGTGTTTCTCTCTGTCAAATAAATAAAATCTTTAAAAAAATAAATAAATAAAGTGTCAGAGTAATCAAATAGTTAAAAATGACACTCCATAAATAAAGTCTAAAGATAGTAGTCCTATAGTTAGGGCCTTCCCACATGCCAATATTGCTTCAACAAACATGAGCACACTTTTAAAACATTTATGATACTGTTTTAAATTAACTTTTTTTTCCCATAAAGAAAATATGTTCAAGGGTTGCCCTGTAGCAATGCTTTCTGTGACTACTTAATGAACATGAACTTATTAGCTTAATTCTTCTCTATAGGAAAGAATTGGGTCAAGACAGTAAAACACTGCCAATAATCACTATGGCCTATCATGATTATTTTGTAGACATAGCCCATAACCCTGACTTTCAAATAAAGTAGAAGGGATACCCTTGATTTCCTAGTAACGAAAAGGAGGACAGAGGAACACACACACACACGCACACACACACAGAGAAGTGCCTAAATGCCTAGTACCTAGTACCTTTTTAACTAGTTCTAGGGGCTCCTGGGTGGCTCAGTGGGTTGAGCCTCTGCCTCCCGCTCAGGTCATGATCTCAGGGTTCTGGGATTGAGCCCTGCATCCAGCTCTCTGCTCAGCAGGGAGCCTGCTTCCCTCTCTCCCTCTGGCCTACTTGTGATTCTCTCTCTGTCAAATAAATAAATAAAATCTTTAAAAAAAAAAATAGTTCTAGATGACCCATTACATAGGAAATTGAGAGGGTTTTTTTTTTTTAAGATGTTATTTATTTATTTATTTATTTGACAGAGAGATCACAAGTAGGCAGAGAGGCTGGCGGAGAG
>CM053611.1:64975765-65008642 GCA_028646535.1 Procyon lotor
ACGGCCATCATCCTCAGACATCGTTCCATAGATAGGCCAACAATTGGTTACCGAAGACACCAAGACTTTGGAGAAAATTACGCTGAGAATTATATACGGAAACCATCAGTTTTCCAAGGACTAAGCCATTAAATTAGATAGTAAGTAGGTGATTACTGTGGTAAACCAGACAAAATCCCATCACATACTCAAAGGAAAAAGAGGGAGCAAAAGACAACCTTAAGTCACTGAAAAAAAGTCCCCAAGTCTGAGGGCCGGGCCGTGCAAGGACTGGCTGGGAAAATAAATTAATCTGTTTCTCTTACAAAGCAAACATTATGCCTGTAAAGTCATGGTGCTAGGGTGTGTTTTGTGTTTTTTGTTTTTTTTTTAAAAAAAAAAAAAAAAAAAAAAGGGATGCCTGTGTGGTTTAGTCAGTTAAGCCGCGGCTTTCAGCTCAAGTCATGATCCCAGGATCCTGGGATCAAGTCCCACATCAGGCTCCTTGCTCACCAGGGAGCCTGCTTCTCCCTCAGCCTGTTCTGCCTACAACCCTCTCTTTCTGCCTCTGACAAATAAATAAATACAATCTTTCTTTTAAAAAAAGACCTCCTATGAAGCAAGCCTTGTGCTATAGCATACACTGAAAAACAAAGTTTAAAAACAACACCTTTGAAGAGGTCACTGGCATGTTTCTATAAAGCAAAACAAAAATATGTCATCTATTCAGAAAATTACATTATTCCAAAACCTTAGAATTACAGTGTTTATTCATTAGCACCTCAACTCCTTAATCGGTAGCTACACCACTCCTTCAGCCCTATGCAAGAACACAACTGCTGATACACTGAAAAGCACGATAATCTACTATCTAAACACCAACTAGTCTGTTGTAAATTTCAAGCTGATGCCTTAGCAATAATTCAGAAAAAATGTTTGGGGGCACCTGGCTAGTTCAGTCGGTGGCACATGAGAGAGACCTTTGGTGTCAGGGTTGTGAGTTCAAGCTCCACATTGTGCGTAGAGATTACTTAAAACCAAAATCTTAAAAAAAGTTTGGGGGCGCCCAGGTGGCTCAGTGGGTTAAAGCCTCGGCTCAGGTAGTGATCTCAGGGTCCTGGGATGGAGCCCCGCATCGGGCCCTCTGCTCAGCCTGCCTGCCTCTCTGCCTACTTAAGAGATCTGTCAAATAAATAAAATCTTAAAAACATAATAACTTAATATATTATCTCAAAGTACCAAGGTCATTACTATTTTCCTGCCTGTCCATATATCCCCAGCCCTAAATTAGGTAAGCTGCCAATGTTCCTGACATTTAGTCAGCACTTAAAAGGAGGGAAGGGGGGGTTGGACAGGAACTGGGTGGCTCAGTCCAATAAGCATCCACCTCTTGGTTTTGGCTCTGGTCATGGTCTCGGGATCCAGCCCCACGTCAAGCTACAAGCTCTGTACAAAGTCTGCTTGTCCCTCTCTCTCTCCTTCCCCTCTGCTCCTCTCTGGCCCTACCTACCCCCTCAATCTCTCTCAAATAAAATCTTTTAAAAAATATTTTCAATTTAAGTTTTCAAAAAAAGAGAAGGCACCAAAGAGGTGGATAGCCTGTTAAGAGACTGCTTTTTCCAATATTAGATTTACATGTCTGAAAGCTCTATGGTTATATGGCAGTTTCAACACCAACCTCAAATCTATTTATATCAAATGCAGCAAAGCATATATAACAAATTCCTCTTGGAAACTACTTTATAAGCATTTAAGAAATCAGTGTTGGTAGCAGTAGAGGCAAAAGGCAAAAATCCAGGGGCGCCTGGGTGACTCAGTGGGTTAAAGCCTCTGCCTTCGGCTCAGGTCATGATCTCAGGGTCCTGGGATCAAGTCCCACATCGGGGCTCCTTGCTCTGTGGGGCCTGCTTCTCCCTCTGCCTGCTCTGCCTACCACTCTCCCTGTTTATGTTCTCTCTGACAGATGAAATCTTTAAAATAAAAATAGGGACGTGTGGGTGGCTCCGTCAGTTAAGCATCTGCCTTCAGCTCAGGTCATGCTCCCAGGGTCCTGGAATCGAGCCCCACATTGGGCTCCCTGCTTGGTGAGAGGCCCGCTTGTCTCTCTCCCACCGCCCCCTCCTTGTATTCCCTCTCTTGCTATCTGTTAAAGAAATTTTAAAAATCTTTAAAAAATAAAAAAATAAATTGTTCCTCTTTCCACTGTTGCTCTTCAAATAAGACTTTCCCCCAAGCTAGGCCATTTTGACCAGCACTAAATAGACCACTTATTCCTCCCTCCTTATGTAGATAAGACACTTCTGCATTTTTTGAGGTGGGGTGGAGAGACCACAAGTGTAGACCTCGTATATACCTTTAACTCATCTTGGATTCATCCTCTTCTCTGAGCCTATGGATTTTTTTTATTTGAGAGAAAAAAAGAGAGAGCATGAGAGGGGGGAGGGTCAGAGGAAGAAGCAGGGAGCCCGATGGGGGAGTCGATCCCAGGACCGGGAGATCATGACCTGTGACAAAGGCAGTCACCCCCCGACCAACTGAGCCACCCAGGCGCCGAGCGTATGGATCTAACTTTTATCTGGCCCACCCTCCCACCTGTCATTTTGCCAGTATGATAAGCAAACATGATCCTCTCCAAGCAGAAGAGAAAGCAGAGCCTCAGAGCATGCGGAGGCAGCCTTGCCTTGATGTCCCTATCTCATGACTCCCCTGAGGTGTTCAGTTCTAACCTGACAGATAAGACTAAATTCAATTTTTTTTTTTTTTTAAAGATTTTATTTATTTGAGAGAGCGAGGGAAAGAGAATGAGAGACCACAAACAGGGGCAGTGGTAAGCAGATGGAGAGGGAGAAGCAGGCTCCCCGCTAAGCAGAGAGCCCAAAGTGGGGCTCAATCCCAGGACCCAGATCATGACCTGAGCTGAAGGCAGATGCTTAACTGACTGAGTCACCCAGGTGCCCCTCAAATATTTAATCAATACCTGACTTATGAATTGCCCTCAGTTGCCAAAATAAAATTGCCTTTGAACTCTAGTAATGTTTACTAGTAAAGGAGTTTTAAGGGGTCTTACCTTTTCCTATAACTTAAAGAAACATTTTTTACTAAACTTACATCAAAGTGATTTGCCATTTTGTTTTGGATGTTTCCTATTGATTCTTACACATATTTGCTTACAGTAATCACGCGCACTGGAAAGTCCCTGCCCTTGAGTATTTACTTTAGTCACCCTGCCCTGTAAACTGTATATGACTTGGGCATGTGAGGTATTATGGCTGGATTTTTGCCTTTATGATTTTTTTTATTTACTTAGTTTTCAGAAAGCACAAGCAGGAGGAGCTACAGAGGGAGAGGGAGAAGCAGGCTCCCTACTGAAGAGGGAGCCAGACGTGGGACTCGATCCCAGGATCCTGGGATCATGACCGGATCCAAAAGCAGATGCTTAACTGACTGAGCCACTCAGGCGCCCCAAGAGGAACAATTTGAGAAGGATCCTAACAAAGGCTCTGGAAGCTACACAGGAGTGGTAAGCATCAGGGAGGCTGGGTATGGGAAAAGGAAAATGGGCAGTTGTGAAAAGCATCCTTATAACCCTAAGGAGTATCACGTGTAGGGTGGACTAGCTTTGTGCTCCTTGCCAGGCCCACTCTGGGACAGCTATACATGGAGACAGTCTGGCTTATTTCACCAAAAAGCTTTTCTGATCTTCAAAATGGTCCCACAACGGGTGCCTGGGAAACAGCCAAACTCCTTGTTCCAGCAGTGTGGAAACAGGGATACCATAACCACTCTGGAAACAAGACCTTTGGGGGCTCCTGGGTGGCTCAGTGGGTTAAAGCCTCTGCCTTCGGCTCAGGTCACGGTCTCGAGGTCCTGGGATCGAGCCCCACATCAGGCTCTCTGCTCAGGAGGGAGCCTGCATCCCCCTCTCTCTCTGCCTGCCTCTCTACCTGCTTGTGATCTCTCTCTGTCAAATAAATAAAATAAAATCTTTTAAAAAATAAAATAAAACAACATACACCTAAAGCACACAACTTCCAAAATGAAATTTTTTTTAAAGAAAGGTTAAGTTCATCTGTAATGTACTGTCCTGTAAATGGAAGTGGAGAACAAGGCCTATCTCACAGGGCTACTGGGACATAATAGAGCACTTAATACACCAGAGACTCCTCACTTTATGGTTTGCCATAGTTCTCTGTTCGTTTCCTTCAATCTCTTTGAGCCCAACCCTCAAAAAATTCTCAGCCCAGCAGGCATTTGATATGTGGAGAATAAATCTAGAAGCTCCCTCAAAAGCATGCAAACCATCAACAATTGCCACCTGATTCCATACCAAAAACCCCATGCTGTCTAGGCCACTTATCATTCAGGGCCCATACAAACCTCTGGGCACACCCAGATGCTCCAAAGGTCGCTGGGATCCGTATGGCTTATATACCTGTGGTGGGTGCCACTTAAAACTAAGAAGAGATCTGTGTTTAAACAGACATTATGTGTTTGCTGGGGCGCCTGGGTGGCTCAGTGGGTTAAGTGCCTGCCTTTGGCTCAGGTCTGGAATGGAGCCAACGCTCAGTGGGGAGCCTGCTTCTCCCTCTCCCGTTCCCCCTGCTTGTGCTCTCTCACTCTTGTCAAATATATAAATAAATCCTTTAAAAAAAAAAAAATGACGACAACAATGACATTTGCTAAGAAAACACACAACACCCCTGAGAAGTCAAGTCTTAAGCCCCCAGCTGCAGGCAGTGGAAGTGTGGTTCGCTGGCCCTCACTCTTCCTGACCCACTCACAGACTCTTCCACTCTCCCCACCTTCACTGCAGGAGCAGTTTTAACAGCATGGGCCCCAGGAATTTAGAATATTCCTGGCTTTCTACCTTAGAAACCTTTAATCAAGGTACACCTGGCTTTTTATGCAATTTTAACTGATGATGGCTTAGGCTATTTCCTTAAATTATCAGCACCACTCTGACTTATTAACCCTGCAAAAGCAAAATATCTATTTTCCGTAATGTTGACATGCAAAAAATCCAAAGAACAGGAAACTACAGTTAAGAAAAACAAAATGCCACAATAAGATTAACAAACTATATGCAATTTTAAGGATACCCTTAGGAAGTTGCCATGTAAGAAAGAGTATTTTGGACACAATTGTATGTATGCCACAATGAATCTTAACTTTATGTAAATAATTAGTCAATCAAGGGGAACAAATGAAACTCTAAGCGAAAAATCAAATTGTCCTTTTTAGGATTAACCTGCCAGGAACCTCGGGGTGTTTTTACCCACAGATACCAGAATAAAATCATATGCAAATTTTTTTCTATTACAAAAGAAAAACAAGACAATTACAGGATAAAAAAAACACAGAAGTCAAATTAGATTATCCTATCACCCAGAGAGGTAAATCCTCTGGGAGTTTTTTCTTCTTGTATTTAAATTATACAAGTTGTTTTAAAAACCTTCTCCAGTTAAAAAAATTTCATGAATATCCGTGTATTGAATACTGTAACAACTGCTGATGTTTGTTGGTTAAAGGGTACAAAGTTTCAGTTCTGTAGAATGAGTTAAGTCTAGAGAGCGAATGTACAGGCAGGATAACTATAGTTAATATTGTACTAAACACAGGAAATATGCTACAACAGATTTCAGGTAGCTCTCATTACAAAAAAAAAAAAAAAAAGACCATATGAGGAAACGACATGTTCATTAGCTTGACTATAATAATCAGTTCACTGTAGATATCAAGTCATGCTGTAGATCTTAAATACAAGGGTTTTTTGAAATATTTTATTTATCTGTCAGACAGAAAGAGCACAAGCATCGGGAGCAGCAGGCAGAAGGAGAAGCAGACTCCCCGCTGAGCAAGTAGCCCGATGCAGGACTTGAACCTAGGACCCTGGGATCACAACCTGAGCCAAAGGCAGTGTGCAGTCAGTAGAGCATGGGACTCTTGACCTCAGGGTCATCAGTTCAAGCCTCACGCTGGGCGTGGGGCCTATTTTAAATAAAAATATATATATATATGATTATAACCGGGTGAGCTATCAACCAGAGTTTATTCTGATCAGCTTACAAGAAAGCCTAATATGGTAGAAAAGATAATTTGCAACAAGTAACTATTGATTTGATGGCTCTGAGTATCGGACTGAGTCACTGGGTACTTCAGGGAGTCACAGAGGTGGCTATACAGGACTAAGGACATGCTGCTGTTCAAGAACAGATTACCTGCCCACTGAACGTCCCTAGCAGTCAAGTTTGAGAAGTCAAGTCACTTCTCAAACCCAGTCTTGGCAACTGTACACTCATGGGACCCCATATCCACAGGATTTCCCATTTGTTCTCTATTTTGAGAAGCACTTGCTTTAAAGTTCTTAATCTAAACTAGCAGGAGGGGCACCTGGGTGGTTCAGTTGGTTAAGCATCTGCCTTCTGTTCAGGTCGAGATCTCAGGGTTCTGGGTTCGAATCTGTCCCTGCTCAGTGGAGAGCCTACTTCTCACTCTCCCTCTGCAGCTCCCCCTGCTTATGCTAACTTGCTCCGCCTCATCAATAAAATAAGTGAAATCTTTAAAAATAAAAATTTTTAAAAAATAAACTAGCATGAGGGGACTCTGCCCTGGGAAAAAAATAAATAAACTAGCATGGGAGTGGAGAATATGTAAGAGGCCCATGAAGCCTCCAATCAGTAGTGATCAATATTAAATCTGCATATATGCAAAGCTCACCCCTCATCTCTTCATACGAGGCCAACATCTTTCATGCTATATTCCTGCAAAAAGTCCCTATCAATAATGACATGACACATGGCAGAACTTGTAGCCAAGGTCCATGAGAAGTAGCTCTCTTACTGATTATTCCTGCCAGTATGAAATATATTTGGAGAAACAACTAAACCAGAATAGCAAATGGTCGTTGGATCTTACTGAAAAGAGAGCTGCACAGAAGTAAGTAAGTTAGTTAGTTATTTTTATTTGACAGAGAGAGAGATCCCAAGTAGGCAGAGAGGCAGGCAAAGAAAGAGGGGGAAGCAGGCTCCCCGCTGAGCAGAGAGCCCGATGTGGGGCTTGATCCCAGGACCCTGAGATCATGACCTGAGCTGAAGGCAGAGGCTTTAACCCACTAAGCCACTCAGGCGCCCCCACAGAGGTTCTTTAAAAAGTCACGGGAGAAGGGGCACCTGGGTGGCTCAGTGATCTCAGGGTTGTGAGATCAAGCCCCATGTTTGGCTCCTGCTTGGGAATCTCTGCTTGGGATTCTCTTTCTCCTTCTCCCTCTATCCTTCCCCACCAACCTGTCTTTTAAAAAAAAAAAAAAAAAAAAGCAGTGGGGGAAATATGAAGGAACTGATTAGTATCAGCCTAAAGCCAGTCCAACAAGTCTCTTGGAAACCACAACCTAAACCTAAGCAGCTTGAGGAAGACTATGGTTAAGAAAACAGAACCCTCTTTCACCCCAAGGGAGCATGCCAGATTACTTCAAAAAGATCCCTTCAGGATTGACGCTATTCTTCATTCCATTCTGCTTGATCACTCTGAGATAGAATGAGGACTGAAGAGTTTTCAGTACAGCATTAGGCCAAAATTACAAACACTGTGGCACATACTTGAAAGTAGCTCAGAGTGTAGCAGTTAAGGTACTCAAAGCCTATGTTCTCCTAACAAGAAAAAAATTCTGTACCAAGGTACAGTGATTTGATGATCATTTTGGAACATATACAGATATTGAATCATTATGTTGTACACCTGAAACTAATACGCGTCAATTACACCTCAAAAAAAAAATGTATTTTAACTCCTCACCCCCAAGCCACACTCTGTGTAACTTGAGGTGAACACAGATAAAGAAACAGAGTTCAGTAATTTTTTTCATAGCCTTTCATTGTGATCCTAGGTAAAGATATAAAATCATATAAAATTCATTTAAATGGAACTTGACACAAATCACTCAAGTTACAAATCATTGACATATAGTAAATATTACCTATCCTGTATTCCAAATTTTCCCCAAACCACACATTTCCGTAGGTCCTTTACGGTTTCAAGAAAATACTAACGTAAAAGTTAAAAATAATTAAATCCTCAAGCTGCCCAATTCAAGATGGAACTGAAGAACCTGTCCAACCAACATGAAAATACACATTCCCTTCTCCGGAACTAAACAATTTCACTTCTGGGATTATAACGTACCAAAAGTCTCTCTCTCTCTCGCTCTTGCTCACACACACACACGAAAAGAGGTAAAGAACTGTATCACAGGGGCGCCTGGGTGGCTCAGTGGGTTAAAGCCTCTGCCTTCGGCCCAGGTCATGATCTCAGGGTCCTGGGATTGAGCCCCGTATCGGGAATCTCTGCTCAGCGGGGAGCCTGCTTCCCCCTCTCTCTCTCTGCCTGCTTGTGATCTCTCTCTGTCAAATAAATAAATAAAATCTTAAAAAAAAAAAAAAAACTGTATCGCAATGTCATTTGTAATAGAGAAAAACAGGAGGAAATAGTAAATGTCCATCAACAGAAAAATGGACACACTGGAGTGTTCTCATCACGTAAATAGAGTAGCAAGAATCTCAAAAACAAAACTGAATCGAAGTGAGCTACAGAAGAAAACATGCAATGACACCACATCCGCAAGTCTTAAAAAAAAAAAAAGTTAAAAAAAAACAAACATGTAAAGTAACACTATTGATGATTAATATTTACAGAGACACTAGTAATAAAAGCATTAAATACATGGATAGCAATGATTTAAAAAAAAAAAAAAGAAGAAGAAGAACTGGGGGCACCTAGGTGGCTCAGTGGGTTAAAGCCTCTGCCTTCGGCTCAGGTCATGGTCTCAGGGTCCTGGGATCGAGCCCCACATCAGGCTCTCTGCTCAGTGGGGAGCCTGCTTCCCCCCCTCTCTCTGCCTGCCTCTCTGCCTGCTTGTGATCTCTTTCTCTGTCAAATAAATAAATAAAATCTTTTTAATAAATAAAATAAAATAAAATAAAATAAAATAAAATAAAATAAAATAAAATAAAATAAAAGAACTAGAGAGATAAGGAACGGGAGAGAAAATGGGGCCAGGAAGACCCAGTGGCTTCAAAGACATCTGCAAATTGTTATCTTTAAAGCTGGATGGTCAGGGGCGCCTGGGTGGCTCAGCTGGCAAAGTGTCGGACTCTTGGTTTCGGCTCAGATCGTGGCCTCGGTGTGGGGAGACTGAGCCCCGAGACCCCCGGGGCATGCAGTGCAGAGTCCTCTGGGGATTTCCTCCCCGCCCTCCCCCTGCCCCTCCCCCATACACGCACAGACATGCCCACTCTCTCAAAATCTTAAAGTTGGGGGCGCCTGGGTGGCTCAGTAGTTAAGCGGCTGCCTTCGGCTCAGCTCAAGATCCCAGGGGCCTTGGATCGAACCCCGTGTGGGGGGCTCCCTGCTTGGTGGGAAGCCTCCTTCTCCCTCTCCCACTCCTCCTGCTTGTGCTCCGTATCTCTCTCTCTGTCGAATAAATAAAACCTTAAGAATAAATAAATAAATAAAATGAAGTTGGACGGTAAGCTATAAAGGTAATCACACTGGGGTGTCTGGGTGGCTCAGCGGGTTGAGGCCTCTGCTTTTGGCTCAGGTCATGATCTCAGGGTCCTGGGATCGAGCCCCGCATTGGGCTGTCAGGCTCTCTGCTGGGTGGGGCTCCCCGCCTCTCTGCCTGCCTCTGCCTACTTGTGATCTCTGTCAAGTAAATAAATAAAATTAAATTAAAAAAAAGAATAAAATCTTAAAAAAAAAAAAAAAAGTAATCACACTACTTTTACATAATTAATGCACTGTGAACTACCCTGTACCTGTCAGGCTCAGCACTGGAATAGGAATCTGTCTGGGATTCTCTCTCCCTCCGCTCCTTCCCCCCTTCCCACTTATCTGTGCATGCTCACTCTCTGTCTCAATAAATAAATAAAATCTTGGGAAAAGTAAATGTTTCTTGATACCATAAAAGAAGCACTCTTGTACACCATTACATCCAAATGATGTGCAGGCCGTTCAGAAGAGAGAGGCAAGGGGGCTTGGGGAGAACCTGAGCCGCCCAGCAGGCTGAGCCTGCTTCTCCCTCTCCCTGCTGCTCCCTTTGCTCGTGCTCTGTGTCAAATATATAAATAAAATCTTTTAAAAAATAATAAGAAGAAGTACAACCAGCTAGTTCCCATCAGTTTTCAAGTCTCTTGTCAAAAATAGTAAGTATTAAGAAAAAGATTTCAGGGGCTCCTGGGTGGCTCAGTTGGTTAAGCATCTGCCTTCAGCTCAGGTCATGATCCCAGGGTCCTGGGATCAAGCCTCGCATCAGGCTCCCTCATTATCCCGGGGTCCTGGGATCAAGCCTGCTGCTCCCCGTACTTGTGCACACTCTCTCTGTCAAATAAATAAAAAACTTAAAAAAAAAAAAAAAGGATTTCAACCTAACAGGGGGGAAAAAACTATCAAGATAAAAACATCTCTATTGGAAAATTAAAAAAAAAAAAAAAAATTTCTATCGAAACTTTCTTCCATTTACTTCCTAACATCTTTCTGTCATTTATTTTTTGAGCAATTGGGGGGCACACATCCACATTCTGGTCAAAGACTTTATTCTAAGAAAGTTAATAATATACTGAAATGGTCTGAGAAGCTTACTTTTTATAGTCCATATCCACATCAAGATTTATTTTTCTTTCGTTCTTTCAAATAAATTTTACCACCTCTAATTTAAGGAGGATGATCCCATGCTTCCAAATCTGTCTCTTGCAGAGACCTCTTTCCTGAGCTTCAGACCCCTCATTCTAGTTGGCAACTGGACGCTCCGTAAATGTTGGGAAAATGTGCCTGAAATCAAACTGTGCCACCTCGCCAGACCGGCTTCTCTTCCTCACAGTTCCACAGGGGCAGTACCGTCCTCAACCGCCCCAAACACATACCTGTCTCCTCCCCTCCCTCCTCACCTGGTCAAACAGGTGCCAATCTACCTAATCAACTTCAGGAATCCTCACCTCTGGCACTGTAGCTGCCCCATTTCAAGCCCTAGGACCTCCCCCCAAGTTACTGCAATAGCCTCCCAAACAATAACTCCGTCTCTGTCCCAACTCTGCCATTAAACTGCCATCCGCTGCAAAATCATAGATCTGACCTCATTACTTCTTACAGGGCTCCTCCTCACCCAGAAAATAAAATCCAATGATCTCACCCAGCCTGGCAAGCAAGGGCCTTCTAGGGCCTGCTTCCTTCCCCAGCCTTTCACCACACACATAGGTGTGTCCTTCCCCATCTGCTTCCCCAACAGCACTGGGTCCTCCAGAACCACCAGACCCACCACTCTCCTGCTAGTTTCTTTACTCGTCTGTCTCTGGGCCTCTGGCTCTCTCTCCACACACCCGCGCACGCACACCAGCCTGCCTGATCAGTCTCCATCTGCCACAAATCAAACTCCTAGTCACCACCACCTAGATCAGGTACGTTTTTCCGAACTTAACCCCTCCCCTCTCCTCCGAGAGGAGCCATCTTCTTCCTAAGCAGTCCTCCCCCACTTCCAGTCCAAACACCATCCCTTCGGCCACCAAGACAGCCATCTCCTTCAAGGAACGCTTGTCCCTCACCTGTATCCTCTAATCCCCATCAGCTTTCTTTCTACTCAAGTATCTCATGTCAAACACGGAGTTTTCATTCCCAGGCAAGCCTTGGAAGGGCGGTCTGCTCTCACCTTCCCTTCTCCTCCACAGCTATTCACACTTCCTCCCTCTGCAGTTGGACTGCCCTCCAGTTCACTGAAGAGGAGCTCATCAAGATCTCCGAAGACTCCTACTGGCTCAACTTCAGTCCCTGGCTCGCCCGGCTTTTCTGTATGCTACACTTGTCCTACTGACCAAGCCCCACTCCCTGCAGCTGGCTCAGCCCTGGATTCCAAGGACTCCACTCCCCTGGCTTTCTTCCCACCTCTCTGGCCCTCACTTTATCTCTGGGGACACACCCTTCTCTGCTTACCCTTTAAATGCAGGTGTGTCCTACTTGCCTGGGTCCTCCCCCTCTGGTGGCTTTAACAAATCCCAAAGCTCTTTCCCCAGATCAGGTCTACCTTCTCTATCTTATGGACAAGCCTGGGAAACTCTGATGCCCTAGAGGCAGCTCAAAAAACTATACCCAGATTCATTCATTATTTATTTACTGCCAGGAGTCAAAAGTTGTCTGAACTTATCCTCCCTCCCAAATCTGATTTTTCTTATATTCCTATTCTTATATTCATATTCCCTTTCTTGGTGAGTGACCACATCACCTCCTGAGTCACTCACCCAAGCCAAGAAACCCAGACTCATCCCTGTCTTTTCTCACCACCCCAATACCCACATCAGAGTTACCAGATACCCCCAGTTCACCAATGCCTGCAACCTGGCCCCGCCTCCATTCCACCTGCCTTCCACCTCAGTCACCCCGCAGACACGGAGGCCTGGCTAGAATTCCCTCCTCCAAGTCCCAACAGCCACAAAGAACAGGTCAGTATTTTAAGGAAGCTTTTCAACTTTATGCGTCTACCTTTTTGGATGACAGAAATTATACCACTGGGGGGGAATCTATTACTTTATAACTCAGCCTACATCCACTCTCTGATCACAAACTTTGTTAAACTCAATCAGTGACTGAATGAATGTAATGCCCATATGTAACTTCAGAGATACTTCAAATAATGTTTAATAACTAACATTAAGGGTCTGGAGTCTTGACACTCTACTTGCCACAAAATGCCAATGCAACATTTTAGTTCACACAAACCATCCTGACACAATACTCCGTTTCTGCAACCAACATTTCAAGTTAAAATGAACACAAAATGTGAGCAGCCTCAGAATCTGCTATCCCTAATTGTCACATCACACATTTTCCAAATCTAAAACATACCACTGAATTCAGGGACACTAGGATGTACTTAAAGAACAGGAGTTCCTGGAAAAATAATTTTTTGTGATTTCCATGACTAAAAACAAAACTTCCTATAATTGTGCACTTAGGCATGTTCCTTCTGGTTAACACAGAACACCTCAGACTCTTCACATAAAAAGGAATCATTCCACCCAGCCATACCTTTAGAGTTAAATTTTCAGTAATCCCTCGAATGTTTAAAAGTCCAATTTTAAAGAAATACCTTTCCCTATAGGGTCTTGCTGAAGTAGCTCCTGAAGTCTATATGAAATTAGAAACAGATGAAAGTTCTAAATAACTCGCTCAGATTAAAAATAATTCTTCTTGGGGGACTGAGTGGCTCAATGGGTTGGGGCCTCTGCCTTTGGCTCAGGTCATGATCTCAGGGTCCTGGGATGGAGCCCCGCATTGGGCTCTCTGCTCAGTGGGGAGCCTGCTTCCCCCTCTCTCTCTGCCTGCCTCTCTGCCTACTTGTGATCTCTCTGTCAAATAAATAAAATCTTAAAAAAAAAAATGAGCCTTGAACTGGACATACATGTATCAGTGAATGGAGAAGCTAAGTAAGGCACTCTACACAGGGTGGGGGCAGAGGGATAGAAGCCTCTCATCTGGATATATTGACTTAGACAACATACTCTGATGTTTTATAATTTAACTTGCTAAAAGAATTTGGGGGGCGCCTGGGTGGCTCAGTGGGTTAAAGGCTCTGCCTTCAGCTCAGGTCATGATCTCAGGGTCCTGGGATCGAGCCCCACATCGGGCTCTCTGCTCAGCAGGGGAACCTGCTTCCCCCTCTTTCTCTGCCTGCCTCTCTGCCTACTTGTGATCTCTGTCAAATAAATAAAAATCTTTAAAAAAAAAAAAAAAGAAATTTATTTGGGACATTTACCTGGTAAACGCAGACCAACTGGAATAAAAGAGACACTGGAAACAAAAGACAAAATTTAATCTTCCAAAGGAAATGAATACACTTCCTCACTCCCAAATGGAAATGCACACCTGCCCACAAGCACTCATCCTTCAGGAAGCACAGTGACTAAACTACCCCCATTGTCCTAGCATTCTCCATAAGCACAGGACTCTCATACATTCATCCTGTCCGGTTTTCAAGGAATGTGGCATTGCTGGTGGGCTCCTTCTTAAATAGTTGTTTTTTGTTTTTTGCTTTTTGTTTTTTTTAAGATTTTATGTATTTGACAGGAGAGAGATCACAAGTAGGCAGAGGAGGGAGGGAGGGAGAAGCAGGTTCCCTGGTGAGCAGAGAGCCCGATGTGGGGCTCGATCCCAGGACCCTGAGATCATGACCTGAGCTGAAGGCAGAGCCTTTAACCCACTGAGCCACCCAGGCGTCCCTTAAATAGTTCTTGACACTATGTTTATAACTCCTGCAATATAGAAGTTCAGAACAATTAAGTGATCCCTTTGGCTTGCACAAAACCCATTTGTGTTGGCAATATATTGGGATGAATTCTAAACCACCAGAACCCCCTTGATTTCTTTCCCAAGACATTCCCTCTTTAGGAAAAGAAATAATTCTACAGGGTGCCTGGGTGGCTCAGTAGGTTAAGCATCTGCCTTTGGCTCCAGTTATGATCCCAGGGTCCTGGGATGGAGCCCTGTGGCCCCTGCTCAGCAGGGAGCCTGCTTCTCCCTCTCCCTGCTGCTCATGCTTACTCACTCACTCTCTAATAAATAAAATCTTTTAAAAAAAGAATTCTACATAGTCTACTCATTTCTCAAACACCAATGATTAACCACTTAAGTTCAACCCCACCCAACCAGGTATGACCTAATACAGCTGTTTCCAAATTCATTCATTTGTGCATCTCAATACATTTCAATACATTCAACGCATCTCAGGACTTTTTATCACTTTTAAGACTTGCTTTCCCTCCAATTACAAATTCAGATCCAGAATCAATTAACCATTAACTTCCAAAGTTACCTCTTAGGAACAAAGTATGGGCCTAGGACCCAGGTCCCCACATCCCCAGCCCAATATATTTCCCATTTCACCTAAATGTCTCACTTTCACATGATATGGAATTTATTGCCACTGTTGTGCCTTTATTCCCCCTGAAAAACATGTTTCACCGCCTTCACCCAACTTTTTCTTGATTATAATTCTGACACAAATCCAATCAAATGAAAACCAGGTGGTCAATAAATAATGACAGGGCCCCTGGCTGACTCAGTGGAGCACATGACCCTCGACCTCAGGGTGGTGAGTTGGAACTCCACATTGGGCGTGGAATCTACCTTAAAAATAAAAGATAAGATAGGTAACAGGGGCAGAGCGCCTGGGTGGCTCAGTTGGTTAAGCGACTGCCATCGGCTCAGGTCGCGATCCCGGAGTCCTGGGATCGAGTCCCGCATCGGGCTCCCAGCTCCATGGGGAGTCTGCTTCTCCCTCGGACCTTCTCCCCTCTCATGCTCTCTTTCACTCTCTCTTTCTCAAATAAATAAATAAGTCTTTAAAAAAAAAAAAAAGATAGATAACAGGGGTAACTGGCTCAGTGGCAGAGCATTTAATTCTTGACCTTGGGGTTGTGAGTTCAAGTCCCAAGTTGGGTATAGAAATTACTTAAAATCTTAAAAAAAAAAAAAAAAAGTAACAGTCCTCATTCTGTGCCCTGCAACAAGTACCACACTAACAATGAACAGACAATGGTGAACAAGACAGACGGGGCTGCCCTCGTGAAGCTCACAGGATAATCTGGAAGGCTTAGACCAAATTTACTTGAGGCCCCGGATGCATTCATGCAATAATGACCTACAGTATCATGTTTCTCCAAAGCATCAGAGAGCTTCATAAACACAATTCATTCATAAGGTAATTTAAGCTTGCAGCTTAGACATAAAATGTTCAGGTCCCCAAATACAAATCACTACCTTGCTGGAAAGCCTGGGTGGCTCAGTTGGTTAAGGGTCTGCCTTCAAGCCGGATCATGATCCCAGAGTCCTGGGATTGAGTCCTGCATTGGGCTCCTTGCTCAGCAGGGAGCCTGCTTCTCTGCCTGCCACTCACTGTGTTCCCTGCTCCTGTTTCCTCTCTCCCCGTGTCCCTCTATCAAATAAATAAATAAAATCTTTAAAAAAAAAAAAAAAGCTTTTAGCAAATTGTCTTTAATTAATGCTACCACTACTAGACACAGTTAACCTTTATTGAGCATGTACTCATATGCTAGTTAATGTCTAAGTTTTTTATACGAATAATATTTACATGAGAATGTACCAGTAAAACTTACACTTCAACTAATTTACAATTCAAGTGATTAAAAATACTCACAGCAGCATCAAGAATATAAAGTCAGTTTTAGACAACCAATTTATTGTAAGAACCACAACCAAAGGAAGGGGAGATTGGGTAGGGAGAGGGAAGAGGAAACCCCAAGAGGCTCATGTGGTCCAAAGGAAGAGGTTTCCCACCGGATTCCAACACTCAGGCCAGTTTTACGGAGCACAAGTAAACTAGGAAGAGGGTGCCAAGCAGATCACAGGACTCTCTGGGCAGCTTTAATACCTGTGCTCCTGGTGCACAGGGACACTTGTTTCCGAACCACGGCTGGGTCCAGCTGACACACTGTGGGTGGGAGACCAGGGGCTGGGAACGCGGCCACAACGCAACGCGTGGAGATGGGATTCGAATGACAGGGATTCGAATGACAGCCGCAGCATCCCTCTGCAGGGACTTACACAGAAGTACATCACTTCAATTTGATCTCATGAAAACCAGAAGCAAAACGGTGACTAAGCCCCTCAACAATGACCACGAGACGATTTATACCTTCCGGAGGAAAAAGGAAAAGCCCCCTGGAAGAAGCAAAACTTGTCTGGAGGTCTAGCGGGATCCCGCAGCCTGAGGCAGGTAAGAGAGGGAGAACAGAGGAAGTTGAAAGAAAAGGAAAAAGGCGGGGCACCTGGGTGGCTCCGTGGGTTAAAGCCTCTGCCTTCAGCTCAGGTCATGATCTCAGGGTCCTGGGATCGAGCCCTGAGCCCTGCATCGGGCTCTCTGCTCAGCAGGGAGCCTGCTTCCTCCTCTCTCTGACTTCCTCTCTGCCTACTTGTGATCTCTCTGTCAAATAAATAAATAAAATCTTTAAAAGAAAAAAAAAAACCCTCAGTTTGTTAACCTATACATCAACGCTTAAACAAAAGAACCCATTTTCACAGGACTGATCGTCTCTTTCCACTGGGGAGGCTTGCTTTAAGGGAAAAAAGAAGTTGAAGACTTTGCTAGGTGGCCTCAGGCTTGGTCAGGAGACGAGAACCCCTTTACCAGAAAACAAAGGAACTACAGTGAGACTGAAACTGGCTTTAAAAAAAAAGCTTCCAGGAATGACTGAAGCTTCCCAGTCAAGGACAACGAGATTCCCCAGTTCAGTTTGGTCAATAAAACCAGAGACACACACCTAACCCCCCGCCCCCTTTCACTCTTTGGCTTTGAATCTCCCTTCCCCGGTCAGTTCTCCACTCAGCTCCAAACTCAGGTGAAGCGCGTGACCCTATGCAGACGAATCTTTTAAAGATAAATAGCTAGTTCTTCACAATCGCTAACACTCCTAACAGCTTATGTGCCCGGCATGCTGCTACTTTACAGATGGAAGCTTAAAGAGCTGCAAGGGCTTGCCCAAGACGCGGGCTGGCTGCCTTACACAGCTGCTTGTCGTCCATCAAGAACACACCCCCTTTTAGTCCATAACAAATTCCAGTTCCTTTTCTTTTAAATAACCCTCACCTCAAAAGATCAAGATCCACTGTTAATTAAAACGCACAGAACTAGACGGGAGAGACTCTTAATCTCAGGAAACAAAGTTTCTGAGTCTCCTGAGAGTTGCTGGGGGGGGGGGGGGGGGGGGGGGGGGGGGGGGGGGGGGGGGATAGGGTGGCTGGGTTGTGGACACCGGGGAGGGTGTGTGCTATGGTGAGCGCTGTGAATTGTCTAAGCCTGACGATTCACAGACATGCACCCTGGGGCAAATAATACATTATACGCTAACAAAAATTAAATAAATAAAATGCACAGGACTATCTCCATCGAGAATGAATTTTAAGTTGATTCGCTGATACTGGTGCTATGTTTGCCTTTTTGAGAGGTACTACCTTCCCCTAGAGGACCTAGCTCCGATCCTCTGCACCAAACGGCAGGAATAATTAGGCTTTCCTAATTACATCTCCTCTAACAGAGCCGCACAGGACAGCCAAGGATCACACCCCAGCCGGGCTCGGGGGCAGCCACACTCCTCCCAACGGCCCGCACCACGTGGCCAGGACCAGTCATCAGAGAAAGCGATTTTCAAACTTCAGAGAGATCTGAAAGGGCAGTAACTTCCCCCCAAAGGAAAACTGGCAAGAAAAAGCCATCCACAAGCCTGTTTAAACAAACAGAAACAGACCTTAAATGGACAAAAGTAATATTATTTCTTTAAACCACCTACATAATATTTACATTTTCCCATAGCTGGGAAATGACGGACTCCAGTCAAATATTCCTAAACTCACCTCTGCGATGCCATTAAAACCTGAAATCTGCAGGTCGAAAGCAATAAAACTTGTGTTGGTCTAATTTCTCATCTCCAAGTTCCACTGAAATTACAACTGCATTTTAAGTCCCTTGGAACGCTCCATAAACTGTAAAACACTGTGGAATGCTAAACTTCGTTGTTACTATTGATATTTTTTCCTCCCTATGTAATGCAAACAGCTATTTTGTTTTCTATTTTCATACAAAAATCTTTCAGTTTTTGGTTTGCTGTTCCAGAATTATGATCAGATACACATAAATTTCTATGACTTCACTGGCAAAGTACTGAAAAGGATTCCTGAAAACAAGCATTTACAGGAAATTTTCATAGTACACTTGGGTTGTCTAAGAATAGGAGGATGAAGGAGGGATCGTGATCTATCTAAAGTCAGAAATAATTCCTTACATCTCTTTAAAAGATTCACTAAATTCAAATATTCTGAACAAGGGGCACCTGGATAGCTCAGTTGGTTAAGCAAATGCCTTCAGCTCAGGTCATGATCCCGGGATCCTGGGACCACAACGGGCTCCCTGCTCAGCAAGGATCCTGCTTCTCCCTCTCCCTCTGCTGGGTACTCCACCTGCTTGTGCGCGCTCTGTCCAATAAATAAGTTTAAAAAGAAATATTCTGAACAAGAAAAAATTAAGTGAAGGCAAACTACAAGTTAATCCGATTATAAGAGATTAAGCAAAAATTTTCGACACAGGCAAGACCTAAAAAGTATCGATGCCGATTCCATCTAATTGCAATGTTTCAACAAAAGACAGTAAGCTTATAAGTAAACAGGATAAAAATCCTTTTCGGTAGGTAGAGTTTTCAGTAGTTTGTCCTACAATCCTTTTTTCAGTACCTGGTCTATTTATAAATCTTAGGTTCTTCTGAATTCTACCAGGATGGCTAGAACACTGGCACTAAATTTATTGAAATTCAAAGATAAACAGGCACTTTTGGTCACTTTTTTTTTTTTTTTTAACATGGTTAAAGACCCATCATTCAGCTCCCTCCCTCTGTATTCCACACTGTATTCATAGGACACTGATGCTTTCTTTCCTGTGTCATAATTATAGGAGTTAAATGGCTTTGTGTTTGTTTTGTTTTTTTGTTTGCTCCAAGTTTCAATGATGTCAGCCTGAGACACACTCTAAAGTATTTCAAAATGCCAGAATATGTAATGTCCCTTTGGAACAAACAGAGTAAGTCAAAAATAACCTGAAGTTTAGCTGACCGCAAAAAAAAGGGGAACCATCTACCCAGCTAAATATGCACAGGACTCAAGAACAAGCTCTCTGGAGATTTCCTGCCCACCCCGCAAATGGTCAAAGGCCATGAACAATGCTCACACCAAGAGGAAGATCCACTTAGAAGTGCAGAAAAATATTAAATTCACTGCTTAAAGGAATGCAATTAAGTAACAATAAGGGGCCTTTACAAAGTTTTTCCTCTATTTTTTCTTTTAAGTAAACTCTAGGCCCAAAGCAAGGCTTCTTGAACTTACAAACTCAAGATCAAGAGTGGCATTTTCTACTGAGCCTGTCGGGGGGCCCCAGTTTTCCCTCTGTTTTAATGAGTACACCCAGTGGAGCTAAAGGCACAATGAAACTAGTTAAAAATGCAGTCTTCAGTTATTGATACAGAACTAACAGGTATAAAAACGGCCATACCATCATTGCTTAAGTAGAATTCCATTTTGTACATCCTGAGGTTAATCCATAATGGAAAAGGTTTCTCCCTCAAAATGTTCACTACATTGTTATGTAGAGTAGCCAAAAAAAAAAAAAAAAAAAAGTCAGAAACATTTCAGTTTTCCAAAATTTGAAAAATAATGCCTATTCAACAAAATACAAGGCCGACATGAAAATGACAGCTGTGCTAGCTGGAATCATTCAGCAAGGGCTCATTAATTCTAAGTCTAAACAGCAAGATCAAATGTGTCAGGACAGAATTCCTTTAAAAAATTAAAAATATAACGACCACTGGATTCCGCAATGCCACCTGTGGGTATACGCCTGACAAAACAGAAAGCAGGGTCTCTAAGAGCTGTCTGCATACCCGTGGTCACGGCAACATTATTCATGATGGGATGGCCAGGAGACGGAAGCACCCAGTTAGTCACCCCCTGCTGAATGGATAAGCAAAATATGGTGTATTCAGACAGCCGAATACTCCCTTCAAGGAAGGACATTCGAACAAGTGGTACAGCACGGATGAACCTTGGGACATTGTGCTAAGAGAGATAAGCCAGTCACAAAAAGACAAATACTAATACTGTATGACTTCACTTACACGAGATATCTAGACTAGTCAAATGCATGGAAACAGAAAATAGAATGCTGACTGCCAAGAGGACGGTGGTGGGTGCAGTTTCATGGAGACACAGTTTCGGTTTCCGAGATGAAAAAGTTCTAGCAATTGGAGACACAACAATGAAAGGACACTTAACACCACTGAACACTTAAAAATGATTTACATGAACAATAAAAACTGTCTAGATGGCAAATTTTAGGTTAGGTGTATTTTACATTATTTCTAAATGGGATTTAAAAAATCAGTATGATCATAAGTATGTAAAAACAAATGAGGGGCACCTGGCTGGCTCAGTCCATAGGCCATGCAACTCCTTATCTCGGGGTCAAGAGTTCTAGCCCCACACTGGGATAGAAATTACTTTTTAAAAAAGGAAGGACAAAAATGAAAACACTAAGAAACAATTCTAAAAAATTTATTGGAATATTCTGTGGGAATGATTTTAGAAAATTTCCTTATCTTAACACGCACACACACATTGTCTAACCCTCATTAATTTCATGAAAAACACTTTGTTGGGCGCCTGGGTGGCTCAGTGGGTTAAAGCCTCTGCCTTTGGCTCAGGTCATGCATGATCTCAGGGTCCTGGGATCGAGCCCCTCATCGGGCTCTGCTTCCTCCTCTCTCTCTGCCTGCCTCTTTGCCTACTTGTGATCTCTGTCAAATAAATAAATAAAATCTTTAAAAAAAAAAAAAAAAACACTTTGCTGACTGCATTCTAAACCTTTTAAATCCTTATCTTCTCAATCTATTCTTCTGGTCTCCAATTCCCAAATTCATCCTTTTCCTCCTCCAATTATCTCACTTTGTTTAGCATCTGGGGGGGGGGGGAAGAACCGAGTGCTACAGTATATAATTACTAAATTATTCTTAGCTGACTGAATCATGTAGCGGCAGTTAGCAATTACAGTCCATAAGATGTGTATTATTCTTGCTGTGTTAATACTCTATGAATTAATGAACCCCCTTCTCTGTAAACTTACAGGCAGGGTTGCAGTTTGAAATGCCTTTAGGACAGTTTTATCAGCTCATAGGTCAGATAAAAGGGAAGTTCCCCACACACGAGTTTCATAACCTCAAAATGCTGGTATCACGACCGAAGAGAGGCTGAAAAACTATTACCAACAGTAAAGGGCAAGTTCCCCTTTATGAAGAAAAAATCTTCCCAGGGCGCCTGGCTGGCAACCCATCCATCCGTCTGCAGCCACCAGAGGATGGAGATCGAAGCCTCTAGCAAACAGCACTGTCCAGCAGAAAACAGAATGTGAGCCGCATATATGATTTTAAATTTTCCAGTAGCCATGTTAAAAAATAAACAGGTAAAAATTAATTTTATTCAGCTCAGCATATCCCAAATATCATTTCAACATATAAGCAATATGAAACAAGCACTCTGACGTATTTTATATTCTCTCTCCTTCGTCTTGGAAATCCAGTGTGTATTTCATACTTACAGCACCTCTCAATTCAGGCCAGCCACATTTCAATGCCCAACAACCACACCTGGCCAGTAAACACCAAACTGGACAGTCCAGTTTTAGAATGATGGTCACTTCTAGGGGTGCCTGAGTGATGCAGTCAAACCAAGCATCTGACTTGGTTTCAGCTCAGGTCGTGGTATCATGCGTCATGAGATCCAAGGTGCAACCTCAGCAGGGAATCTGCTTGAAGGTTCTCTCCCTCTGCCCCTCCCCCCACTTGCCTGTGTGCTCTCTCACGCACTCTCTCTAAAATAAATCAATCTAGAATGTCTCTTCCATTCATAACATTTTTACATGCATATCACATTTTAATCACTGTTTATGGGCTTGGACATCCTTCCTACCGCATCTCTTGCCCTCCCCATTAAAAAAGAAAAAATTAAAAAAAAAAAAAAGAAAAGAAAAAATTAACAAACAAAAACCATTTGACTAGCCACTGATAGTCAAACCAGAGTTAACTAAGAAAAACCTGGAAAACTAGCCTCATTCAAAAGAGTGGTTAAGCTCTGGTTAGTGGTATTAACATTAAGTCTGTTTAATGCATTTCCTTGAGGATGATGAGGTTTCTGTGGGACACAATCATCTATAGTTCCTGGACAGAGGTCAACAGGAAAATGGGACTTGTGTTACAGGGATAGACCTTTTCAGTAAACTTTCCATCCAGATGTATAGCTTTACCACACTCTACACAATAGAGGCGGTTCCCCGAAAACCTGTCAACCCTTAGAGTTTCCTTTGCACTAAAGGAGCAAGCTCTTTAAAGAAAAATGAGAGAGATGTTTTAGTTGGTAAGCCTTTTAAAAAATTTACTAAAAAGGGGGGGGGCGGGCGCCTGAATGGCTCAGTCAGTGGAGCGTGCAACTCTTGATCTCAGGATTTTGAGTTCAAGCCCCATATTAGGTGTAGAGATTACTTAAAAATAAAATCTTTTAAAAAATAAATAGGGACGCCTGCGCGGCTCAGTGGGTTAAAGCCTCTGCCTTCAGCCCAGGTCATGATCTCGGGGTCCTGGGATCAAGCCCTGTATCGGGCTCTCTGCTCAGCAGGGAACCTGCTTCCTCCTCTCTCTCTGCCTGCCTCTCTGCCTACTTGGGATCTCTCTCATGTAAATAAATAAATAAAATCTTAAATAAGTAAGTAAATAAATAAATAAAAACAAAAACAAAGTAGGCTCCGCTCCTCTCTTAACATCCTCTCCAGGCACCTTGGTTAAGTGTCTGCCTCTGGCTCAGGTCAAGATCTCAAGGTTTGGGGATAAGCCCCTCATTGGGCACCTCTTCCTCGGGCTCCTGCTCAGCAGGGAGCCTGTTCCTCCCTCAACCTCTGCCCCTCCCCTCTGCACACATGGCACACTCTCTGATAGAAAACTTAAAAAAAAAAACCTCTTTCCTTTCATAGCAAAAATAAATTGTTTATAAAATAAATTCAATAAATTACTGAATAAATGAATGACAGGCTTTCTTAAAATAAGGGGGAAATATATGAAGTGAATTATATCTAAACTAGTAATAACACCTATTACCAATATCATCTATTTTTAAATGACTACTCTGTAAGATACCATGGAGGCTTATGGTCTAGTTGGGGAGAGAACAAAAATTGTGTACATCTGGGTATAAAGGAAAACTCACAGTACCCAGTCCTGCGACTTCCATCCAAAAATCAGTAGGTTTTCATTCCTTCCTGAAGCACGGGATATTTATTTCACATGCTTTGGGAACATGGCAGTCTCTGTCCTCGTTAAACTAAATATAACATATAATTTTTGCTATGAAAGGAAAGAGTAGAGGGCTTTAGAGGGGAGGGGTTACCTACTTCTGACTGGTGGTTCAGGAAGACTTCTCTGAGGGGACGGGTAGGCACGGCAAGGTTCTGCAATGGGGAATCATGTGGATCTTGAAAGAAAGTGAGGCTAGTACGGCTCGAGTCCTCATCGCATGTGGTTATTAAAAAGTTGTATCGGAGAGGGGGGCCTCGGCGGCTCAGTGGGTTAGAGCCTCTGCCTTCGCTCAGGTCACAGTCTCAGGCTCCTGGGCTCTCTGCTCAGCGGGGAGCCTGCTTCCCCCTCTCTCTCTGCCTGCCTCTCTGCCTACTTGGGATCTATCAAACAAAAAAACTAAAAAATAAATCTTAAAAAATAAATCAAAGTTGTATCAGAGTGAACAAGAAGCAGGCCCTGGTCACACTGCTAATGCTTGCTCAGAACGAAACCTCTTCCTAGGCACTGTACAGAGCTCTTCCATGAGACAAGGATACAAACAGGCCAATTTAGCCAAAATACATTATACAACAGCAGGTCCTTCACACCCATCTATCCCCTATCCAGTTCTGTCATTTCACCATTGCTTCTGAACTGCATCCCCGCTTCCCAGATAATGGCCTTGAGCCAAATCAGAAGTGAGAAGCAAGCCTCAAACCAGGAACTTCATAAAAAGACAGCTACTTATGTGGGCAGCTGGGGGTGGGGGCAGCAAGAGCTGATGCTCAGGGCTAAGAGTTGGGGACCAAGCATTTGGTCTGTCTCATTTTTTCTCCCAGAAAATGAATGTTTACAGTGTGACATGCACTGACTGCCAAAGGAAGCCTAAAAAGAATAAGCACATTATTGGATATTTTTAGCTTCTCTTTTCATAAATGTTTTGTGTCACTGCTTTCCAAATAATTCCAAATCTTGCAAGTTAGCCAAAAGAAGAAACTGGGTAGAGAATGTATTGTTCATATAAGAGGTGACTAATTTTCTCTTGAAGTTGAGTTAAAGGAATGTGTCTTTGTGAGTTCTGCTCATACAAACACAAAATTCCAATGGATTAATATGTACTGTGTAAAAACAGAATTTATCAGACATGAAGACGAAATGTGCAAATCACCGTGCACCAGGCAAAAGGACTGGTGGGAATGTTTGTATTCGACAACATAGGGATCAAAAATGAGTGTAAGAGTTAGTACAGTCAAAATATCTTTGAGGTTTTACTTTTTTTAAGATTTTATTTATTCATTTGAGAGAGAGAGAGAGAGAACAAGCTGGGGGAGCAGCAGGCAGACGGCCAGGGAGAAGCAGACTCCCCACTGAGCAGGGATGCAGGGGCTCGATCCCAGGACCCTGAAATCATGACCTGAGCCGAAGGCAGCCCCTTAACCGACTGAGCCACCCAGGCGCCCACCTTTAAGGTTTTAAACCACTATTCTTTTACCCCCAGTGATTTATTGCCAAAGCTTCTAATGGACACACTGAATAAAATAGTGCAACTCATTACTGTTGATTTTAGCAGCAAGACATAGAACCAAACAGCAAGTCAGAAAAATATTTAAATTATAATAAGGAAAGTACCCACAGGGCGAAGTTGAGACCTGTTACATGGAGTCACACAGGCTTGCCTTATTAAACAATTCTTCAGTATAACTTTTTTAGAAATGTGAGTGGTTCAGAGGCAATTTGAAGACTTCTTGGACTATTCAGGGCACCTGGGTGTCTCAATCAGTTAAGCGTCTCCCTTCAGTACGGGTCATGATCCCAGAGTCCTGGGATCAAACCTGGCACTGGGCTTCCTGCTCAGCAGGGAATCTGCTTCTCCCTCTATCCCTACCCACCCCCAGCTCCTGTTCTCTCTCTCTCACTTGCTCGCTAGCTCTCAAGTGAATAAATAAAGTCTTAAAAAAAAAAAAAAAGACTTCTGGACTATTCTGCTAAAGCAAAAAGAGTGTCTCATTTCATTTCCTTATTCCTATTAACTAGCCAAGGCTCAAAAAGAAATGTGATTACCTTAGCTATGGAGTAAGATATGTTCCAATAATTATATTAATAACTTTAGCCCATTTCTACTCTTGGAAGTCTGAATGTGTAGAAAAATAGAATTACGAATTACAGACCTGCCCATTCTCGGCTCAGCACAAAACAACAGTGGATCCACAAGCAGGAGTTATGAACACTGTTATGAACATATATACAGAATAGGGGGTTGACATTTTAAGAAAATCCTGAATTACGGGGGCGCCTGGGTGGCTCAGTAGGTTAAAGCCTCTGCTTTCGGCTCAGGTCATGATCTCAGGTCATGATCTCAGGTTCCTGGGATCGAGCCCCTATCGGGCTCTCTGCTTGGAGAAGAGCCTGCTTCCCCCCCTCTCTCTGCCCACCTCTCTGCCTATTTGTAATCTCTCTCTCTGTCTGTCAAATAAATAAATAAAATCTTTAAAAAAAAAAAAAAGAAAGAAAGAAAAAAAGAAAATCCTGAATTACAGATGTCCATATTTGGAAAGAGAAAATTGAATTTTTAAAATTTGGTGGGGGGGGGCGCCTGGGTGGCTCAGTCGTTAAGCGTCTGCCTTCGGCTCAGGTCATGATCCCGGGATCCTGGGATCGAGCCCCGCATCGGGCTCTCTGCTCAGCAGGAAGCCTGCTTCTCCCGCTACCGTTCCCTCTGCTTGTGTTCCCTCTCTCGCTGTGTTTCTCTCTGTCAAATAAATAAAATCTTTAAAAAAAAAAAATTTGGTGGGGGGGACCCCGCCTGGGAGGCTCAGTTGATAGAGCATCTGACTCTTGATTTCAGGGCATCTCAGGGTGAGGAGTCTCAGGTGAGAAGGAGTCTCAGTGGCCTCCCCTCTGGACGTGGAGTCTGCTCAAGATTCTCTCTCTCCCTCTACCCCCTCCCCCAGCACACACTCATGCATGCACTCTTGGTCTCAAAAAAAAATAAAATAAAATAAAATTTAAGATTAACTTTTTTTTGGCTGAGAATTAACCAAAAGGAAAGTATGTGGGCCTTTCAGTGTCTGACTTAACAAGGCCTTACCTTTCCTTAATTTTCCAGGGGGTTCTTGGGAGAATTATAAGATAGGGTACATTTGAAAAACCTGTAAGGGGCCAATTATTATCAAACCAGGAAAGCATTCGTTCATACAACTAATATTCACTCAGCAGTCACTGTGTGTCCGGTACCAACGGACACCCCGGGGATAAAGCAATAAACGCGACATCCAAACTGCCACAAAAAGGCGGCCATATTTCATCTGTGTTTCTATCCTCCAAACAGGTTTTTAAGGTGTTTTTTTTTTTTTTTTAAAGAGGGTACCAACATAAGGAAGAAAACGGTACCATTTCTTCATATCCATAAGATTTTCGTTTTTGTTGGAGACAGAAAGAAGTCGGGCTATGTTTCTTTGCTTGGCAAGAGAAGAAATTCCTCATCGCCCTCCCCCTTTTTCTCCATCCTGCATTTACTGCAAACATCTTACTCTATTTTCTAGCAACTGAATTTTCCTGGCTTTTTCACCAGGTGGTTCAGCACCAAAAAAAAAAATTACTATTACCAATAATAGATCCTTATGGCAACATCTCTTTCCACCTTTCTAGAAAAAGGATAAATTTCACTTTTATGCTTTGTTAGAAATGCCTATCTTATTCTTATAATCACCAGCATAATAAAATGGAACAGGCAGGGCCCCTGGCTGGCTCTTGATCTCGGAGTGGTGAGTTCAAGTCCCACTGGGGGTAAAATAATAAAAAAAATAAAATGAAAAAGTTTTATCTAGTATCTAACCTTAGGTAAGAGAAATATTCTATACTTAGAATGCCTTGCTTTATATTTTTAAGTTTTACTCCTTTAACTCACAAATCTCATCAGGAATTTAACACACTCAGTCAATTTAACCAAAATGTCCACAAAAATTCAGTTTCCAACACTTTGGCCACCTGGCAAATTAAGTCCCAAACTCAGCACCTTGCGTGTATTATGTTAGGAGGGGGAATACACAGGCAATAAAGCTTCAGAATATACAGAACAAGTCCTTCAAGCTTAGAACTAGGCCTTACTCTCCTGATTTTCACAATACCCCAAAATACATATTAATGTTAAACTAATTCTAAAAGCGAAATAAGTTACATTATAGCATATATATGCTAGATTAATGAACAGAAACACTGTATATCTCAACCCAGGAAAAAAAAAAAAAGAGAGAGAGAGAGGGGCTTTATTTTTTAAAGCACTAACACAGTCTCCCACAACTCTAACCTGGATATTCTGGCCCTCCTGATGGAGCATCACGTACCTGGGGAATCTGAGAACCAGCAAGTTTTCTGGAGAAGAGCCACCTCTGGAATCAACTTCAAACGAGCGCCACCACCTCTGTCAAGTTCTAGTCAAATTTGGTGACAGCAACAGAAGTGGCAGGAGAAAATACAAAGTAGACGAGGGAAAGACAGGAGAGGCCAAGAGAAAAGAAGAGCCAAGTGAGAGAAGCATGAGGAAAAACAACTCTTCCTAACGGACAGAGAGGGAGAGTATTTCTGCCTTCCAAACCTCAGAGCAAACTCATGCCATTAAAATACACTCTACTGAAAATAAAGGACCAGTTGCTATGGACTGAATGTTTGTGGACCCCCAATCCAAAACTCACAGGGGGAAGCCCTAAATGCCAAAGGATTTGGAGGTGGGACGTGTGGGAGGTAATGAATGAGGCCAGGAGGGCAGCTCCGAGGATAGAATCAGTGTCCTTAGGAGGAAAGCTAGCCCTTTCTCCATGGGGGGAGGGAAGGGTCACTGCACGGAGTCAGGGGTCTCCAAGCCCAGAAGGGGTCCTCCCCCAAACCGAAGCCACCAGCCAGGCACCGAGATCCACCTCTAGCCTCTAGAACTGTGAGAAAGATTTGTGTTTAAGTCACCCAGTCTATGGTATTTGTTACAGCAGCCTAAACTAAGCCATCGCTCAAATTGACTAGTAAACAGTGCAGCCCTAAACCCTAGAAACAATAGAGACGGCAGATTACCGCCCCAGAACTTCACTCAGGATTACCTGCTACTGAATAAGGGCATTTCACTTCACTCTTGCCCATCACCGTCCCCTCTCTCCCTCCTTCTGGTTTGGGAGTTAAGAGGTTGAAAAGAAAAAAACCTCCGAATCATAAAAAGAAATTTGACCTCAGAAAGTGGTTAAATAAACTTAAAAGGTCTGGCGAGAAAACCCGGACACATTACTCAGTCCTCACCCCTCCCATAACTTATCATCCCGCCCTGAGCGATTTTCCTTGCCTCTAGCCTCCAGGACGCAGTCTAACAGCGGTGGTTTGATGAGCGCCTGTTGTTGAAGAGCAACAAATTTGTTCCATTACAGCCTTTCAGTAATCTGATGTGAGCACGGCCGGGCTGGCAGATCCTCCTGGTGCGGCTCCCGGGGCCAGGAGGCCGCGGGTTCACGCGCGGGACTGAGAAGTCCACCCCCAGTGACCCGTTTCGGGAAAGCCTTCCAGGAAAACACGGTCCGGGTCGGCGAAACCGGCCCAAGTTCCCTTCCCGTCTTTTCCCAAGTCATACTTCCCAAGGCACGCTTCCTCCAAAAAAGGAAGAAACCCGCCTAAGGCTCAGCTCTCGCCGGCTGGTATTTACCTAGCCCCGGAACTTGTTTGCAAAACACTGAAGGCACTCAAACTTGACTTGGCAGGAAACGCACGCCCTTGACTCCCGCAACCAAGATCTGGGGAGCGCCTGCTGTCGCCCCCGCCCCCACCACCAACGTGCTGGACCCGGACAGAAACGGAGGCCAGGTCCCCAACGCCACCTCATGGCCCCCAAGCTAGTTGGGGGCTCACTGCCCAGTGAACCGACTCCCAGTGGAGGCCAGAGCCAGGACCCCAAGCACTGACTGCCGGGGCGCAGAGGAAACGCAGGGAGTGGCCGGGGACGCCTCCCCGCTCTCAGAACTGCTCTCCCGCAGCCGGCCGCCCGAAGAGGCCGCAGAGGCCATCTGGCGCCGAAGGCAGGAGCCGGCCCTCGGCCTCTCGCCCTTCCACCTCCTTCCTTGGCCCTGGCCGCCCCGCACGCACGCCCACGTGCACGACCTCCATGCACGACCCCGGGATCCCAAAAGGCAGAAGCCCCTTCTCAGCCGCCCCCCTCCTCCTTCCCCGCGGGCATGTCCCGCGCGCCCCACAGATACACGTGGATTCGGGGATCCCGTAAGCTACCGGCGCCGGCTGCGGTGCCCGCCGCGCGTGCCACTCACTTGCTGGCCGGCGCGGGGCTTGCCCTGGGGCGCTCTCCTGAAAAAGGAGGTCCTCGCGGTAAAGAAGAAGTCCTCGGCGTCCTCCTCCAGGCTGCTGTAGCCGCTGCTCATGCTGCTGGTGCCGTCGCGCGTGGGCCGCCCCCGGCGCAGGCGGCCAGGCAGGGGGTGCCGCGCCCGCCCGCCCCGCGAGGTTCCCGGCGCGCGGCCCCGAGCCGCCGGCGGGCCGTCCTGCTGCAGCTGCGGCCGCCGCTCACTCCAACCCTCCGAGCCCCTCCCGCCGCCTCCCCGCCGGGCTCCGGGCGCGGCTTTAGCCTCGGAGCGCCTCGACCCCGCCTCCCGGGGCCCCGCCCTGCCCCGTGTGCCCCGCGTGCCCCGCCCCGGGAGGCTCCGGGCTGGGCCCACGCGGTCCGGGCGCTCCGCGCGCCGCCGCAGGTGGGGGTGGTGCGGCCGCCCCTCCCCGGCGCCTGCCCTTTTTCCGGGCAGAGTCTGTGCAGCCTAGAACGCCCACTTCGACGACGGCGTCTGGCCGGGCTGTGCCCCGGGTCGCTTCCCCAGCCTCCCGGAAACTGCCAGGTCCTCTGTGATCCGGCTACCCGCCCCCCACTCCGCTAGCTCGGGTTTTGGAGAGGACCCGAGCAGGGCAGGGAACTTGCGCCGCTGCCCCCGCCCTGCTTGCCCCTCCCGGGGGTCTAGCGGGCGCCAGTGGAGATGGCCCCGCTGGGGAGCCCCCAGCCCGTCGGGCCTCTGGCTGCCGTTTCGCCTCGTGCTGAGCCCCGGCATCCCGCCCCTCCAGAAGGGCTAAAAGTTAGCGGAGAGGAGTGGGGAGGTAACCACTGGGTAGAGTTTATTCAAATGAAAACATCCTTTCTGGTAGTTCAGTTGAGCTGCGGTCTTCCGTCTCGCCAGCTCTCTAGCGAAGGTTCATTCTCAGATAAGGACGGCCAAGGTCGTTATGATCTTAGAGGCCCCTTGGTGAAGGGTGTGGGGGGCGAATTCGTTCCACGGTTCAAGTACCTAATTAAATGTGCGTTTTCCATGTCCCCTCCATAGTCCTACAAGGCACGATTTCTGTGTTGGGGTGCAGGTTCAGGGAAATCTATTCACCCTCCTACAAAAAAAAAATCCATATTTTCTGAAATCCTTCTAGTTAATCCTAGAATGCAAAAATTTTTTTGCAAGCCGCCTGTGGTTACCAGTCATTTACACCTTGGTATTATTGAACTGATTTAAAACATACTAGATTCCTTGCAGAGATCCTGACCAAAAGGAGGTTGTTTTGAAGGTTCACCGCCACTGCTGAGGTGAGCAGGCTTTAGAAGAGGTTTCATTAAAAGAGAAAGAGAAGGGTTAGAAAAGAACTTTTACCTATTATCGCTGAACTTTCTAAGTAAGAAAGAGAGAGAATGCGTATTTCCTTTAATCCTCAAAACAACTCTAGTTAGTACTAATTTATGCTCATTTTACACCCAAAACAGCTGAGGTTTGAAGAGGAAAGTAGCTGTGATAGAGCTGGGGTCGTTCTGATTTGCTTTGTTTATCTTAAGGTCTGCAGAGAGCCTTCTAGGTCCTCTGCTAGGTCCCAGTCAGCTGTGCCCCTTTATGCGCTGGTGGAGAGTAGAGCTAGCTTTTGAGTCAACCCGCCCCCAGGCAGAAGGAAGGCTTGCAAACCTGCTCCACCTTCAGGCTTTCCCAACCAGCCTGCAAATTACCTGTGTATTACCCTAAGTGATTCACAACTGCAAGAGGCAGGCCTTGGAGTTGACAGCCCATTTCAAAGATACTGCAACATTAAAGTCTTCTTCCCAGCCACACAGCTACTGAATAATTAGAAATCAGGAATTCTAATTCCATATTGTTTCACCCAGTCTAAACTGATTGCTGGTGCCCTGCGCATAACCTAATTTAAGAGAGTAAGTCAATTTACTTACTTTATGACCTAATCTTTATTAAATACCTCCAATTTAAGAGTAATGTATAGAAAAGGGTAATGTATAGGTTAAAGAATTTTAAGTAACTTGTTTTATTGTGGATGGGAAAAGGGAAATAACTCAACCTGAGCTAAAGTTTCTGGATACTTACAAGAAAAATACTAAAATGTGGGGCGCCTGGGTGGCTCAGTCGCTAAGCGTCTGCCTTTGGCTCAGGTCATGATCCCAGGGGCCTGGGATCGAGCCCCGTATCGGGCTCTCTCCTCTGCAGGAAGTCTGCTTCTCCCGCTACCTACCATTCCCTCTGCTTGTGTTCCCTCTCTCGCTGTGTTTCTCGCTGTCAAGTAAATAAAATCTTTAAAAAAAAAAAATACTAAAATGAAAAATACATTAAAGTGTTTTATGGGGCGCCTGGATGGCTCAGTGGGTTAAAGCCTCTGCCTTTGGCTCAGGTCATGATCTCAGGGTCCTGGGATGAGCCCCATACCAAGCTCCCTGCTTAGCAGGGAGTTTGTTTCTCCCTCTACTCCTCCTCCCTGCTTGTGCTCTCTCTCTCTCTTGCTCTTGCTCTCAAATAAATGAAAATAAATAAAAACTTAAAAAAAAAATCTTTATAAAGGGGCACCTGGGTGACTCAGTGGGTTAAAACCTCTGCCTTCGGCTAAGATCATGATCTCAGGGTCCTGAGATCGAGCCCTGCATCGGGCTCTCTGCTCAGCAGGGAGCTTGCTTCCCCCTCTCTCCCTCTGCCTGCCTCTCTGTCTA